>CM060966.1:75745102-76402602 GCA_030765045.1 Tenodera sinensis | reverse complement strand
CCGGCAACATGTTCCTAGTTACGGTGGTCATTTCTTTAAGACCGCCTCTGTAGTGTATTGGTCGCGTGTCTGCCTCTCTTCCAAGAGGTCCCAGTTCGAATAACGGTTAAAGTGAGTTATCCGGACAAGATCTTTTCTGAGGTTTTCCTTTGTTCTGAGAGGACGAGTATTGGGCAAGTTGAAGCTCTAAGGATCTAGGACACATCTGAGCATCAGTTCACCCGTTTCATTCATTGATCGTCCGAAATAACATTACATTGGAGGACGTTAATATGGAGAAACAAAACAGTAGGAGTTGTATCTGAGGATCCTGGAGCCCACACGAAATTTCTGATTAGCATGAAAGTAAATCAATGCATTAAAGGATAGTTTAAGTAAATGTTTCTCCGTAAAATATAAAGAATTATTCTCTTTAGTTAAATTTACTTTTGCAATTAGCTTTCCTCACTTTCCCCCGAAATACCTCTCAAAAAATTCAATGGCAGAACAAGTTGATAAATTGTAGCACTATCTTGCTGGAACCAACCACTGACAATGTTACGTTCATTCAGTTGCTCTATGAAAGGTACCATAATTTTGTTATTGATAACGTTTGACGCTTAACTTCCCATTGAAGAAATTCGGCCCAATTGCTCTCTGGCTCAGACTCCAATCTTTTGAGACCATAGTTAACTCCCACACACTCTCTGGATCACTCTGATCCCATATTTGTCGGCTTTCAATGTTTACATAGCCAATTAATTCAAACCAGCACTCATCTGATAAGAAATTACATCTTGTTCTTCTGCCTCAAAATACTCCATCAAGAATGTACAAAAGTTGACACGGGCTGGCAAAACATCATCAATTCATGACGAGTTATTTTGTAGGGATAGGGATAAATTAATTTCCGAGTTGTCATATGACAGGATCCTAGGACAGTGAAGTTTCTCCATTGAACTGTTGATATTCATGACCGTTTAGTCAAAATAATTGTCATTTTGTCCAGTTTCATGTGTAAAGAGATGTTCCTCTCAAAAGAAAAATAGCACATTGTAATGAATACTACAAAATAGTTTGAACATAACAGGATAAATAAAAATCTGACAGCATAAGATAAGCAATCTTAGAGTATGACTAACCTTTTATTTATTTCTGCCGTGTTTTGCCTCAGGATTTCGCGAAATTGTAGTCAAGATTTCTGATCATTCATACAGCAGTGAATAACATAGCGATAGACTCCTCCTCGTATCGTACCAATATGGAAGTGGCATTCAGCTATGAAAATGCTGTGATCGTTGCTCACTTTAATTTCGCGTACAAAGAACGCACAAAATATCATAATGAAAAATAGTTCTGCACCGCTGCAGCACATCAACCTCTCATGCAGTCGAGGTTCAATTCTGCACCTTCCCTTTGTAACAAGGAACTCGTAGAACGAATAATGTTATTCATTGATACTGTCAGTAAAGGCTGAATAAATCTGAAGACCTGCTATACGTATATGAAATGTTTAGGTGGTATCTAGGCATTTTCTTTCAGTTAGTGTAAAATACAGAAAAATATATGCTAATTTTTTAGTTAACTAGGATAATTATCATTGCATTTCAATTTGGAGTAACGTTTTCACATTTGAGTAGCTTAATTGAAAGACATGTTATCGTGGCCTTTAAAGATGGTCACTGTAACTTTATTCTCAAGCTCCTAGTAGTACCAGAAATTTTGAACCTACGCCATTTTCGCACCTAACTCATGGAAAAAAAATGTTCATGCTGGTAAAATGACGAGAGACGAATATATTTGATTTATTCCTACCAATGACGCCAAGTATAACCTATGTTCATTTTTGGTTACATAGGTAATAAATTTTACAACAGAAGAGGCTACTTCGCACACTGCGTCCTACATAGATATACTGTGGCTACCACTTTTCCCAGGAGGAAGTAATGAAGTGAAGGAACCACAGAGGAATACAGGCTTCAAGCAGAGACGCGCGGAAGTCAAACTGGAAGACTCTCCCCACTGCTGGAGCTACCTAGACAGGGCGATGAATGAGCCGTCTTTCCAGTAGTACCATACTCCACGAAATCTAGAAGTCTACCTAGAAATTATGGAAATGAAATCGTGGTAGATGAGAGATTACTCCAGAATTCGCCTATCGACATCCACGAAAAACCCAAAGTCGCACAGGAACATGTTACCATGGATCAATCTCACTCAATTATACCTACACGTAATAGTTGAATGCAAATTTAAAACTAAATATTTTTTCTAGGTAAACAGCAACCGTTTCACTGATTAACAGAGACAATTACAATTTTGGGTGTCTTATAACATGCTTTTTTGCCGTTTTTTCCAAACTCTTTCTGTTCTTGGTTATCTTACTCATGAATTTGACATTTGCCTCGTTCTACTCTTCAATCGTTACTTGTATAGTAGATAAAGTTTGCACTATCAGAGAAGCATATCCCAACACATCTTAGGATCTGTCAGATGACTTCTTTTCTTTGTCGCAAATGCTTTTTATCTGTTCTGAAATATAGATGTGTTGAATTCTGAATTACAACAATGGATAAACCACAGAATTACCTATATTTGTTGTGTTGCCTTAGGCAATCAGCCTATGTGCAAAATGAAATGGAAGAAGGAACCATGTGACTGCAATATGCGCTTTCATTCTTGTTAAAACAGATTCAAACAAAGCAACTGTATTTTAAGCATACCAGGATCTGAATAGTCTCCCTAAACATGCACTGCAATAAGGAATCACGCATATTTCTAAGTATCAGTGATAAAACTGTAACAACAAATGTTTAAACTTAGTGTTATAGTAGTTTATTTTTATGTGTATGATGGTCTAAAATAAAAAAAAATATATATTAACTACGATAAGAATTGCAAAAACATTGAGGTTTTGGGATCCTTTGTGGCAGTTATAATATCTTCTGCACTGTAATGTCGCGTTAGGATTTGTGCAGTTACCTCATTAAATACGTGCACCTCCGCTTATGCGCTTTCACGGTTCAATGGTAGTAAAGGTCTGGGACACTGCTTGTTTTCGTTCGGTCTGAACAGTGACGTCACCTTGACTGCAAACACGAGGAAGAAGTCTAGGAGTTCAGCGAATCATTGCAGCGAAGACAATAACACAGTTCTAAAGTGAACGCTTTATTTATCTAATGCCAAAGAACAAATCTAAGCAATGCGAGACATAGCTAATAATATTAATTTATATAAATATATCACTATGTATTTTAATCTGGAACAAGACCAGACTCTGTAAGATTATCTTGATGTGATAACAGAAAGTAATTCATGCAAAATGTCACTATAGACAACAGTTTGTTCATTATAATAAATAAACAACACATTTACAATAATCTGAATACCTAAAATTAAGAGGTTGAATCAGAAACTTAAAAATTCAATGCGAGTAAGCTTGTTGGCATAAATAAATAATAATTACCTAAAATTAATTTTGCTTTAGTTATAATAGTCAAATATAATGATTTCCTTTATAGAACACAAAACAAATAGTAACGTTGCATTAAAAGTAACAGTACTATGTTTACCTTGTGCTTCTTAGATCTAAGCTACCCTTAACCACGCTCATTTGTGCCAAAAACAGTAAAAGTGAATTTTAGTGTCCTTAAACACTACATACCTTTTGTCTGCAGTTGCCATCCAGTCACTTAAACTATGGGGAATGTCCATTAAACGCCTGCAAACCCAGCTTCCTATTAAATGTTGGTCAAAAAGGAAAAGCTTTGCGTACATTCAAGTGGACAAACCATTCAAGAGAAGCCGCAAGAATGATGAAATGACAGCCAGGTGGAGAGGAGCAGAAGGCGCAACAGAACGGCCCATGCATTGAATGTTTTAAACAGTTTTAAACTCAGAAACAAAATTATTTTAGCATCGTAATTTGAACTGCCTTTTCACCTTTTCATGTGTTGGAACATTCAATGTGTTCAAATTGTTCCACACAATGCTGTATTCGATATACGTTTCTGAAATTTGGTGTACATCCTTATAAATTTCAACATTAAACATGTATTATTATTATTATTATTATTATTATTATTATTATTATTATTATTATTATTATTATTATTATTATTATTATTATTATTATTATTATTATTATTATTATTATTATTATTATTATTATTATTATTATTATTATTATTATTATTATTATTATTATTATTATTATTATTATTATTATTATTATTATTATTATTATTATTATTATTATTATTATTATTATTATTATTATTATTATTATTATTATTATTATTATTATTATTATTATTATTATTATTATTATTATTATTATTATTATTATTATTATTATTATTATTATTATTATTATTATTATTATTATTATTATTATTATTATTATTATTATTATTATTATTATTATTATTGTTGTTGTTGTTGTTGTTTTATTGTTGCTTTATTGTTGTTTTTATTGTCATTATTATTAATTCATTTATTATTAATGATTTTGTTAGCTTGCTTAATTTTGAACTAATTGAAAAATAATATTAATGTAAATCTTATGTAAACGTTTAAACCAAAATAATTGAAGTCAACATTTAAATTTTTCTCACAAACAAGGAAATGAGAAGCGTGATTTAAATATGGTTGTTGCATAGCTGTATGTGTAAAGAACTGCAGATAGACAAGATAAAAGGAAATTTGCTCTTGGTTAAGTAGTTGTAACTCATGTGGCGTCACTTTTATGTTATATCTAATATTAACTGAATTGTGCACAGCTTATTGTGTAACAGATTTTGGAAAGTACAAGGTAACTAAAGAGAACAGTCTCAGGTTGTCAGCCTTTTATGAGGAATCTAAGTGCCTGTTCCTTTAACTTGATTCCATATTCTAAGCTTTGTTAAAAGTAAAATCGCTTATATTATTGCAGAACCTAAGATTTATTATATTTTAATTACTTTAGGTTCGTTTTTGGCGTGTGTATGTATGCATATATAATTTTGTCAGTTGTGTTCTATACTTATTTATTGCATATCTTCAATTCATTCAATCACAACTGCTATGAAACTCAATTTACTTTTTACCTTTTGATTCGTAGATTACATCAGTCATATAAAATTATAATACGTCCAAAATAATGGCTAAGATTGTTTGGGGCGAAAGGGGAAGAAAGCATAAATAATATGCATATTTGCAACTACACAACACAGATAAAGATTGCCACAATTTATTAAAACAAATCCTAGAAAGAGGAACTAAGGACCTTTACTACATATTAATACGTTTCATTTCATCTCACTAAGCTTAGAATGTAACTGTAAACTTATTCTTGTTTTTGAAACATTATTTTGTAGCTGAAGAAAATGAACTCAAAACGTCTGTTGTCGAATGTTGTTTAAATTTTTTAGATAAAATGCTTAATATATACATAACCATTATTGAGCAAGTGACTGAGTGAATTAGAGCGTGAGTGAGTGAGTGAGTGAGTGTATGAGTGACTGAGTGAGTGAGTGAGTGAGTGAGTGAGTGAGTGAGTGAGTGAGTGAGTGAGTGAGTGAGTGAGTGAGTGAGTGAGTGAGTGAGTGAGTGAGTGAGTGAGTGAGTGAGTGGGGTACAAGGACCCATCGATAAGTTCATTTGGGCCCGAACCATAATGGAAATACTGGTTAAATACATAGATTATCTGCATATGGTTTTATAGCTTCGAAAATGATACATGCATTTAGAATGGATATAACTCCTAGATAATATCACTTGAAATTTTATTGATTACAGTAACCGATCCACTTTGAACAAGTCTAGGGAGTATTCGGAAACTGCAATTTCTTTAGCCTCATTGTAGTAATAGCATGCACTTATAGTTTTGGGATAAAAATCAATAAAAAAGTATATAAAACACATAACTAATAATCTCAGTAAAACATGTAATACAAATAAATCTTTAAACACATGTGCATTCCCTGTGAGTATCTTTACATACGCGGAATGCTTCAAGCATCTATAAACTAATTCTACCCTCAACCAGGAGGAATCAAAATCAAAAAACACAACACAAAATAATTTTCGGATTAGAATGTTTAATAAAACATGTCTCAATGTAAGTTTAAATAACTCTGCAAGCTACTTGTTCTACATACTACACGAAAATTTAGCTAGCTAAACGAATTGATACACTGCAGCAGTAATCATTATATTTGTTATTTATTATAAAGGATACTATTTTGCTTATCAAAACCATAGTATATTTTAATTTCAATTGTTGAATTGCAGTGATAACGCTCAGTAATTAATAATAAATAATGAGTATAGCAACACAATGCGCTAAAATTAAGAATGCACTATTCCCACCAATATTTCTAATACAGTATGACTGTTAAATAATATGTGTTATTTTTATAACAAATTTACTCATTCCTTCTTCCTCCATATTAGCTGTCCCCTCGCATCTGTACAACTGGCTGCACAGATATCGACAATCGGCTAATTGATCATGTATGTCCTTGGTGTGATTTACACCGCCAGTTCTGATGGTACAGTTTAAATAATTTCAACGAATCAATAATAATGAAGCTCTAGGCGAATGTTTAAGTCCGACATAAGGACGACACCAGGATCTTGAGAGCTAGAAGCAGAATTATCAATACATTGAAATTGTGTGGAAATAAAACTCATTTGGGCACGTGGATTATGCTCTCGTATTCTCTTATTTCAGCTCTCTTGCAGAACTTGAAATTATCTGGCGCCAGATTAAAAAAAGGGGAAAGAAAAGAAAAAGGATACTCCAACCAACACACCTTAATATTTAGCTCGAGGTGACTTCCCTTTCTTATCTATCAACACATTTAGTTTTTACCAAGGGGTTCTCACCCTCTGCCCTAAAGATATATCATCCAATGGACCTGACAGCTCTCAAGCTTTTCCGGCGGTGAGGGTTAGAAATTAGAGACTCATCCCTCTCCCCTAGAGAGGGGGTTAAAAAATGCGTGTATACAAACCTAGTTCCGGAATGTACAGTTCGAGCAACCAAACCTCTCGTTTCCTGGGAACGGCGCTCAAGCATTGCCTTGAAAACCCAGTTTCATGCTCATGAAGTCATGAGAATGCAGTCAACGTAAACTTTGATGTGCAAAACTCACAGCTTTCTCTATTATTAATTCTATATGAGGGATGAAAACAGTTTTCCTGATTTTTACATATATAAAATAGGTGCTAGCTGAAATAACCGGCGTTGTGCGTGGTTAGACGATTTTATCTCCACAACTTTTACACTTAGGTTGCCTTTGCCCAATAGCCTTATGTTTCTTTGGGGACATTTAAAAATGATTACTTAATGCCCTAAAACAAAGGGTTAATTAAAACTCTTAGGACACCAAAATGAATATAAAATTAACAACATATAAATTGGTGCGGAAAGACGCTATGCAAAGGCACAGTCGAACAACCCCAAATACCACACAAAGAAAAGCAAGTAGAGAAAGCTGTGTGAATGTAAGACGTTGAATTTCTATTTCAACCATATAGAACATTGTATGAATTCTTTGTACAAGAAGAGCGAGTAGAGAAGGAAATGTGGTTGTGTGGTTGGGTTTCTTAAAAGAAAAGTGAGCAGGGATAACTGTGTGAATGTAACGCGTTGCATTTCAATTTCAAATATATAGAAAATAGTGTGACTTTTTCGTGGAATAGGGAGTAGAACACGATATGTAAATGTGTTACTTGAAAGAAGAGCGAGTAGAGACAACCATGCGAATGTAATAAGTTGCATTTCTATTCCAATCATAAAAAAAGTATGTATTGCATGTGGAATGGCGAGTAGAGAAGGATGTGTGAATGTGTCACATAAAAGAAAATCGAGTAGTGGAAACCATGTAAATGTAATACGTTGCATAGCGAAAAGGATAGCACAAAAGGCACTTAGATGTGCCAATTTTCATAATTTTCAGTCAACCGGTGTTAGAATTTATCAACTTCTGACATACTAACATCCATTTTATATGCATACATTGTTTGAATGGTATGTTCAAGAACGAGTAGAGAAGAACATAAAAACAAATGAAGAGGCCCGGGTTCAATCCCAAGGACCGCATGTGGTATTCGTGATGGACGAAGCGGCGTCTGGAGTTTTCTCCAGGTTCTCCGGTTTCCCCCGCAATTCATTCCACCAACTGCTCCATCACCACCTTTCCAATCATCCATCTGCCTGCATTTCATATCAACCTGTTCCTCACTCTCATCCCTGGTGTTGACCTGGCCACCCGCTTCTGCGTCTTCACTCTGTGCAGTCCTAAGGTTCGTCTGCTCCCCAATAGGCACCTGACCTTAGGCACAGGCTTATAACTCCTAGGGGTGTAAGTCCTCCATACGGGAGGCTAATCAGTAGGAAGAGGAGCAATCAATTAATATATTGTATTCTTTAGCAAATTACACTACAGATGAACAACAAGAGTATTTTTCACACAACATGGTTGGTTAATCTTGTCATGACATGGGCCGTTTGTGACCTTTTTGTATCTTTGATTTGCGTAATCAAGGGCAAGGTCACTGATAGGAATTTTTAGTATTGAGTTTACTGCATGCATTTCGATTCTTCTGACGATGGGGTGGAATAGAACGCCAGGTGCAGGCAGTTCTTCAGCCCGATGGAGTTCCAGGTCGCCACAGAGAGCACACCATCCAGTCTCCCTGGGGTCGGCAAGCCGATCACAGCGTATCCCCTCAGCCAAACACTATATTTCCAGAGCACAAGTACCACAGCAGCAGCGCATCCTGCCGGTGGGCTCACTGACTCTTACAACCTGGAAAGATCGGATAGTGAGAAAATGAAATGAATGAAATAAAAGAGAGTGATTCGGAGATACAAGGTAAATATCCTTCCCAGCATTCGAATAGGTGTTACGCGGGGAAAAGCTGAAAAAACCTAAGGTCAGGAAGGTCGGCCGCTGGAATGAATGCGGGCCATAGAGGTTACTGTCTGAGTCTCCCGCTTGGTGGCCTTGAACTTATTTGCACTACAAATAAATAATATCTTCATAAGTGCTATTGCTAATATTCAACAAGTAGCATGTAACCATACTCTGGAAAAAAATAGGAATAAAGTAAATGATATCTCCTATCCAATGGAAGTGAGGGAGTTAATTAGTAAAAAACGAAAAATGCGTAAAAAGTGGCAGAGGTCACGGGCACCAGAAGATAAAAAGCGATTAAATCATATCTGTAATAAGTTAAAGAATTTGATCAGTAGTATCAAAAACAAATCATTTACTATCTATATGAAAGCACTAAAGGCAGACAAAGATACTGATTACTCTTTATGGAAGGCAACAAGGAGTATCAAGAGACCTATAAATCAAATTCCACCAATAAAAAAGGAGATGGAACATGGATAAGGAGCGATAAGGATAAAGCAGATTTATTTGCCAACTATCTAGAAGAGATTTTTCAACCTTTATCTAGACAAACATCTGAAGAGTACATAAAACATGGTAAGAAAAGGGAAGGTAAAGAACTTAGGCATGTAACGCTCAAACAATTAAGACGTAAAATACACCAGACCATAGATGCAAAAACAAGCACGAGGATATGATTTAATCACCGGACACATTGTTAAAGAATTACCACAAAAAGCTCTTATCATGATATTACATATGATAAATAATGCAATAAGACTTAAACATATCCCAAGTCAATGAAAGGTAGCAGAGGTACTCATGATCCTTAAACTTGGAAACAATCCTAATGAAAAGGAATCATACAGACCGATTTTACTCCTATCCCAATTATCTAAACTATTTGAAAAGTTATTGTTAAGGCAATTAAAACCTATAATAGAGGAAAGTAAATTAATACCAGAACATCACTTTAACTAACTAACCCCGGCGCGACAGCCCATGAAGGGCCAAGGCCTACCGCCCAGCCGCTGCGTTCCCCACCTCTGCCCACTACAGGCGCGCTACCAACTGCGCTACGGAGGCGGTCGAACATCACTTTGGATTTAGAAATAAACATTCAACAATTGATCAAGTACATCGTATAGTCGATGTCATAGAGAGAACGTTAGAGGAAAAGAAAATATGTTCTGGAGTATTCCTAGATGTGGCCAGAGCTTTTGATAAAGTCTGGCACAAAGGTTTAATTTTTAAGCTCCAACGAGATCTGTCTGACCACTTTTATCAAATATTGTTATCGTATATTGAAGAGAGATATTCCCGAGTTAAACATGGAAATGAATACTCTGGATTAAAGAACATAGCTGCTGGAGTACCTCAAGGAAGCGTCTTAGGGCCAGTATTATACCTTATATTTACTAGGGATATTCCATACCAAGATGATACAACTATATCTACCTTCGCTGACGACACAGAAATAATGGCAGTAGGACATACAGTAGAGGAATATACACAGAAATTGCAGAAAGCTGTCAAAAAGGTTATAACGAGTGGACGAAGAAGTGGCGTATAAAATTAAATGAATCTAAATCCATACATATCAACTTTACAAATAAGAAAACTCAGATACTACCAATAAAAATAAATAGTCAAACTATTCCTCAAGCACAAACAGTGAAGTGCCTAGGAATGACACTAGGCTCAAAATTAAATTGGAGAAAGCATATGGAAACTAAAAGAAAAGAGTTAAGTATCAAATATAAGAAACTTTATTGGCTCACTGGGAGAAATTCCGAACTTGACGTATACAAAAGTTATTAATATACAAGCAGGTGTTAAAGCTAGTGTGGAACTATGGAATACAGCTTTGGGGCTGTTCTAAATCGACCAACATAAAACACATACAGACTTTTCAAAATAAAGTTTTAAGAACAATAGTTAATGCATCATGGTATGTTCGCAATGATGACATACACAGAGATAACAAGATCGACATTGTTATAGAAGAAAAAAAGGCTGCAACGAAACATCATTTAAAAGTGCAGCACCAGGAAAACAAATAGATGTTGAAAGTTCTTAGTAAGTGTGAAGTTCGAGATTAAAAAGATTAAAGCCAGATGACTTAATGTGTGACCACAAGAATTAGTGTAAACTTTAGGGGCCTTCAGTGGAAGACTCGCCTAAACATGTGAACTTATTTATGAAGAAAATATTACTAGATAAGCTCTTGCTTAGTTGTAATTTTAAAAAATATATGTTATTGAAATTTAGGTACTTTGAACATTCTACTGCGCAATTTATGACTCTCTTCCTCAAGATCTTCCTTGAATCAAAAGCAATCAGGTTGTATTATGGCTCATACCCTAAGCAGAAACTCCTTAAAGATGTCATTGCAATCCATGAATAGCTCTTCATTGACACGTGTCGGGCATACATTCATCTTAAATTATTTACTAAAAACGCAACTGGTGATGCGCCTTAAGGTTATAATTTTACTCCAGGGAATCCTTAGCGCTTGAGCGATGATGATGTAAGAGCTCTTTTATTTGCACACTTTGAATTTAACATTATGGAGTTGAGAAAAAGAGGAATTTCGCGCAAACGAGCTCTTCCAATGGCAATTAAATTGTTTTTTAACTGTTCCTTTAACGCCAATCGTCATATCGGCGACCTCTCCATTGATACATACTGTCGGCAACGGTGTTAACCTGTTTTACGGTAGGTTTTGGGTCATGGGTCTTTGTACATTAAATTCATCCTCACATTTATACTTCCAGAGCCTGGGAAGGATAGGAAATAATCTGGACTAGAGAAAAAAACCCAGCGCCTAGATGGAAATCGAATCCAGATTCCTCGCACTGGAGAAATGCTACAAGAGCTACAAGAGCAGCCTCTATTAAGGGGTAAAAATTGACCAAAATTAATAAAAATAGCAATTTTTATGCCTTGTATCTATAATTGGTTTATAACCTTGCAATTTCATAACCTTTAACTGTTATCACACTACGATCGGTAAAGATGGCGTCACCTAACTTTTAAATGTTCCTGCGCATGTTGCCAAGCAATCTTTTGAAACTTTAAAGCTCAGTTTCTCTCTTGTCTTTTTACTACATTTTCAAATTAAAAATAGTCCACATGATACAATTTTTGTTCAACTTGCTCCAAAAGTTTAGAGCACAATCTAAAAAGTACAGCAAAAAGGATGTTGGAAATGATTACTCTGAAATGTTTAAGTTTACAAGCATATTAATTACTGCATCAAATTAACAATGTAAAGTTGTCTGGAAATCGCTTTTACGAATGTAATAAATTTTCTACCTAGTTAAAAGCTTAACAAAGGTCTGTTTCCAACATTTTTCTATACTATTCATCTCTTTTGAAATAAATATTAAAACTGTCAAAATTGTTAAGTGTTCACCGTGTGGAGCATTCCTTGTTTGTTGTTAAATAATTGTTTAAACAATTACTTCAGTTTGTGAATCCAACAAAATTCGGTATGTACACTTTGGTTTGTGTGTGTAATGTCTGGTATAAATTTCAAGCAAGTGAACCATCATGAAAGTTAGGAATTTCACCTATGCGTACCGTTAAATTGCTGTGGCATAGTAAAACTGAAGTTCTTACGGATATTCTCGATGAATAAAACAAAGTGTATATTCCTCAGCACAATGTAACAAAGGTGAATTGGTGCTTTCTTAAAAAACACGAATAGCTAAAACGCAGTGAATATAAAACGAATTCTTTCGATGATTGGAGCGTAATTTATATAGATTACACTAATTCTAGAACTATGAGTGTACTGTGAAAAGACCATCTTGCACAGTGCTCAGGTGGTGTTTACCACAGAAGCAATTCAGCAATCACTCGTGCAATATAGAAGATATTTAGTTCTTAGTACGGGACACTTTTACCCCTTACAATAGATACAAAATTCAATGAAAGTGGGTGGATTGTATACCTTAGGGTGTGCACTGAGTGTTTAGGTACTTCTATGCGTCTCTGGTGACTTCGCTGGCTCCGCTCTCCGCAGTGTCTTCCGGTCTCACTTCGTTCCATCCCGTCCCTCTGGAAGGGGAGGGTGGTAGCCCCAATAGATCCACATCGGGGTCGCAGTGGGTGAGGTGTCCCACCTCCGTTATGCACTCACACACTCCTATAGTTCCAATTAAATGTGAGCAACATCATTCCCATTTAGGTACTTTTCTCGAAAAAGTAGCAACTCGAATTTATTACCAATGAAATCTAGAAAGAAATGTACACATAGCATAACAACACAGATTTGCTTGTTTTTCAAATCCTGTATGGAAAATAGCTTATAGAGTATATATTATTCCAGGAACTGAAGTACTAAAAATATGTTAAAATAATCGTCAAATACAGTCTCTTTTATAGCTCGTACATCTCACACCTAGCAAGACTACTTGCCAATAAGTAAAGGTAAAAAAGGGTACAGGTACACACGGAGGGGGGCACCGATGCAGATCTATTGTGGCTAACATCTCCAGGGGGCAGGGATGAAGAGAGGGAATCGCAGGACGCCTTACGGTCGCAGCTAGACGGGCCACAGAGATGCGCGGAAGTCCTTAACAGGTGCTGATGTCTCTTCATCTTGGCGCCAGGTCCCGCCGAGCTTCGCCACACAGAGGGTCTGGTGATGTACAAACGTCCCGCTCCTGATGGAGGACAGTAGCAGCACAAACGCCACCTAGCGCCGAGAACGGTAGTTACCATGCTTAAGCATCCGCGCCATCTGCTCGGCACTACTCGCCTGAAAGCACACCTGAAAGATCATAAGGAAATGGAACAAAGAGAAAACATGGAAACGAAACCATGGCATGAAATTAAACACTCCAGCGTTCACGTGACAAGGGAAAACCAATGTCAGAGCGCGCGGTCGCCGGAAATCGAATCCTGGACCTCCAGAATGCCAGTCGTACACGTTGCCGTGTCGCCACCTAGCTCCGTTGTCAATAAGTAAAAATCAATATGAAAGATAAAAGTTAACAGGTTTACAAAGAAATTGAATTCCATGCTTACCCTTCAACATTCAAGGATTGTATGAGACATTACTGAAAATAACCCATTATTAGCCTAAATGAGTGTTAGAGTAACTGTGTTGTTGGATATTAGGATAAAGCAAAATTTCGAGCATCATCTTGGTCCTTGGTTCCAATGCCAGCCCAAATAAGGAGGTGTTGTTAGAGAAGGCTTTACTACCTAGGTATACTGGGTACAGCGACAGCGCTTAGTATGTTGTGCGGAATAGTAAACTGATCGGTTTTCAAATAGTCCGGAATTGCAGGTTTGCACGCTGGAGAGCGTCGACGTTTGAGAATGATTGGTTGTGACAATTTCTTAACATTCGTTTTGGTATCTTAATACGAAAGGTATGAAGCCCTTAGCCATCTGTGTACTGTGGATGAACCACCTGAGCATAATAACATTCCTGCGCATGCGCTAAATTCCCCCATAGAGTCCATAGTGCGCATGCTATTGTGTTACTTGTGTAGCTTCCAGTACAGTAACGTTTTTAACAGCAGTGCGACACGTACCAGTACACAGCTGCAAAAATGGCCGACTTGAGCTCCAGCACATTTTGATGTATATGTGCGGAATCACCTCAACGGTACGTATCCAAATCAGTGGATGGGTAGAAGCTGACCAGTTCCATGGCCAGTACGGTCACCAGATCTGACACCTCTCGACTATTTTCTGTGCAGGTGTATGAAAAGTATGGTGTATGGCACTCCTGCAACGTCAGCGGAGGACCTTTTGGCTCGAGTCCACGGAGCCATTGAAAATCTTCTAAGACTACCGCATATCTTCGGTCATGTGCATGAGGCTCACCACCGCCGATATAGGCCCTGCAGTGATGTAGGAGGTACACAGTTCTAAGCCCTTTTGTAATGTAGATATACCCACGTTGCGTTTATTGACCAAATGTGAACTTACACCCATCTCACACTTCGATACACTGCAGCGTGCAAACCGTGCATTTCCGGACAGGGGCTCCTATTTGAAAACCGACCAGTTTGCCTCCTGCAACCAGTACTAAGCGTTGTCGGTTTTTTTTGGGGACACCCTGTATATTGCTGAATAAGAGGAAGTTCATATCATATTGGGTAAGCATGCTTGCACGCTATAGAAGGTCAATTATGCACAGTTTTGACCATAATAATAACCTGCTTACAACAGGGTTGCAAACTATTTTTAAATACTGAAATAAAGTATTACTATATTTGAAGCCGCCATTTTAATTTTATTCTTAACTATTTGAGTTACTCGATGCTGGACGATTAGTTTTTCAACCTCGAAAGACGAATTCAATAATTTTATGCACTTTCTTTGTGAAATTACTGTACAATACTATGGTTTTTTATAACAAGTCCTCTCCTTTACCACTTGATTTGGAGTATGCTATGATCATTTTCTCCAAATGTTCAGGTTAAGTTTATGGCGTTAATTGGTTAACACAAGTTTTTATGCTGAAAAGGATCTTTCCACGTTTATAAGCGCTATTGGGCAACATTTGAGGTCACTTTCTTACTCTTACGAAATTTCTTCCGGAAGCACTGCATTTTCACCTTGAAGGTGTTTAACCAGAGAACATAAACCTTAATGTCAAGACTTCTCTCTAGAATACTGCAGTTAATGCTTAACATACGCGCATGCATTAAAGGAGCACTCTCAAGTTTACTCTGAATCTCACTGAGTATGAATAAAGATTAAGATAAATACAAAACAAAATTTTCAGGGTTTTTCGCATCTGGTGTAATTTTAAAATGCGTTTTGATTAGAACCAAGACCCTTTGCAAATACTGTTCCATAAGGCATTAGTATTTTATCCGTATGTGTTTAAACATTAATGTTAAAATTAAAAATTAAAATATATGCATTATTTGTCTAATGCATGGGAAAAGTATAAAATATGAAGCCGAAATTGTAAACGCCATAATTATAGAAATAATACTGCAGAATTAAATAACCGGGAAATATTAAAATTCGTCCAATGTATAAAAGGTACAGACCTGGGAACATCGTTCACGGTTAAAATTGTCAGAAGGGACATATAATGATACAGACAAGTCATTAGTGGCAAGTATCAGGTAACCGGGCTAAAACCCTGTAAGAATAGTTTTTCTGGAAATCGCTTAGTGAAGGTGTGTTAAACAGGAAAACAAGGGATGGACACGTACGCTTCGGCGAAACCCAATTACAAGCGTAGAGGTAATTAAGAAGTGAAAGGCATTGTCTTGTCACCGTGAGCGCGCAAAAACACTTGCCTTCCAGATCCCCGAGTTTGCAGGTCAGTCGGGACACTTGTCTTCCGGACCACGAGCGAGCAGGTCAGTCACGGGACTTGCCTTCCGGATCCTCGAGTGCGAGGACACATTACATTTTACAGTAACAATCTTCAGTCTTATTAAAGACACAGTAACGACGTAACATATCTAATAGCGATCAGCAAATGTCAAGCATTGTTTTGATTGAGAATAAAAGTGTTTCAATGAGAGTCCTGGTTTTTATGTGAAAATACCCACGCATACCCAGAGATTAGGGTTCATGCAGAGCAGCCGGAGCAGAAATCACCTGAGAACAGCATTCCGCTTAGGATAATGGAACAGAGGAGGCGGTAATCCCGCTTCAAATATGCAAGAACGTAGGAAATACGCAATTAATTATACGCATTACCAAATTTTAATTACAACCACAGTACATTATTTGAAAACTTAATTTCATATTACAAATAAACCAAATAAAAACTAAAATTATATGCTTTTGCTTAAAAATCCCGTGTTCAATAATTACCCAACTTTCACACCGTATTCTTAACCACTTTCCTGTCAAACTAACTACTAGCAAACTACTAGCAATAGACCACATATAAGTGATTGCTGATTACTAGTAGTATCAATTTGCAGTCCTTTATGGTTTTCTACACTCATCTGAACTAAAAGCCAGAGTTGTACTTATTCCAAAAATTTGCTATTGAGGTTGCACAGGAATACATGTTTCGGGGTGCTCGGAATACCGAAAAGTGTTGTTTTAGAAAAATCAGTATACTTGGGTCTATTTTCCTGTTTGTCCTTCTTGCCTACCTATTCGACAGATAGGTCTGCCACATTTACTGTCCATCTGTGTCTGTGAACAGAGTAAATCTAACTAAAGCAGGACACTTGTTAGGTCCTTATAACCTGCTTAAATGTTCTATCACTTATTTAGAGAAGTGGAGAAAGAATGCATTCTTCCCAAAACTTCGATATATATTTCACCAGAAATTCACATTTAAGACTTTCTGAATCCATAAAACAAATATTAATAACTAAAGGCCGGAGGGGTGTGCGTTTTTCCATAGATATACTGCGCATGGACTTCACTGTTATCGCTCACGCATGTAAACAACTGCATGTAAACGTCCTGACCATGAAAACCGCCTCTCTGCAGACAACCTACAAGCTTCATATGAACACTATCACTCCATGTCTGCAGCTCACTGCGAGAAGAAACAAAAAGCAGTCGCGTTATACTGCACCTTGAGCTTGCGTCTGAACATACTTGCAAGGAAATGCTTCACTAGTTTGCAGAGTATTACGTTACGTTGTTTTCGACCCTTGTAGTTGTTCGCACATTTGATGGCCGTGCTGTATTTCTGACGTCATTCATTCTCTGCGTCCAACTAACCTGTATCGCATGCGAGCGCACATCCCTCCGGCCTTTATTAATACACCTTCTCTGCTAAGACATATTTACATTACATAAGTGAAGGAAGTATTGTATTTCACACAAAAATTTCATACCGAGATTTCATCGGGAATACACATGTTACATTCTATGAATTTAAGAACTCATTTTTAGAAAAAGGCCTGATTGAAGGTGTGTGTGTTTGTATGTGTGTGTCTGTGCGTGCGTGTGCGCGCGCATCATAGAGAGAGAAATGTCGCGTCGAAGTAAAGCCAATGAAGTAGCTTTAATAGTGTCAAGTAGTTGTATCGTCAAAGTCAGCTGTTTGAGAGAGAGAAAATGGAGAAAGACAAAATTGAGTGAGCCAAGATTAGAAGAAAACAGTTTTGATTGTAATATCACCTTTGTAAGTGTATTGAGCACTTGTAATGGTATTTCACGTGTTTTTCAGAGGAATTGTTGCTCCGTGTCATAGGTATTCAGCTATTTTTCTGGGCATTAGCAAAGATATTTTTAAAGTTCTTTCGAGACGTTTTAAAGGTATTTTGGGCACTTATGATGCTATTTTCATGCACTTTTAGAAGTATTTTGAGCACTGACGTATTTTAGGTGTTTTAAACATTACTTTGAGGTATTTTAGGCACTTTCAAAGGGATTCGGGACACTTTTCAGGATACCATTGGGAAACTGTCAGATTTTTGGACACATTTTGGAGCTCTGGTGCAGGGATTTCGAGCGCATTGAACGTATTTTAGGGGCTGAGAGGTATTCTGACCACTGTTCAAGGTACAGGAGCTGATTCATAATTTACACTATTAGTCGAATTGCTTTCAGTGATTTCTTGGACTTTTCACACTTGTGTCACCGTAGCGTCATTTGAAAAAATTCCTTGTTTGTTTGTAAGCATACATGCTGTTACGCATACCGACAACCAGATGCTTCGGTTGAGATATGGAAAATTGTTATCTACCGATGAATGAAACTGTTCCCAGAAACGTGGTCATTACTCGATATCTTCCTTAAAAGTTTCTTGCCTGTCAGCATGAAGTTTTGCTTCATACGCTTATTTCAGTAAGTACCTTTTCATGCAGCTCACGAAATAGAAATTTCGATGCCCTGTCGTGTTTTAAATATCTGTTGTTGATAGCGTTAGCATTTATCTTCTTGAAGTTCCGATTGTATTTGCAATCTGCATTTCACCCCTCCAAATACACCCCGAAAATGTTCAAAATCTCCAGCATTCGTCGTCTCACGTGGTTCGTATAGTGGACGCTTCCGCACTAAAAGATGCGTCTTATAAGAAAAATAATTACATTAGCAATACATCGTTTTATTTATTCACATCTCCAAAATACTTCGACCACAAAGAATTAAACCAAATACTAAGAGACAAACATCGATATAGGAGCATCAAAGATACTTCACGCTTCATCATTAAGAAGTTAGACTGTACAAGTGAGCGAGTAGGGTTATTCCGAATTCAGAAGAAAGCTACATCTCAATCTTTAAGTACACATATTAACATGTTTGTGGATACTCACCGTTTCCTTAGTGCAAATTTCCATAAGTTTGCAAAAAACTGAATATCATATTCTGAATACATAGATACAGGTACATCGGAGGAGAGAAGATAGATTTAATGGTTTGTAAGGGAATGTCCACTTACATCGTGGGATACTTCGAAAAAACAATCTCCTTTGAAAGATGCATTCTCCAACAAGCTAAACCAAAAAGAAATCAACGACGAGGGCTACATATTTGAATCGCTTCTAGTAACACCGATGGATTTCTCTCCAACAATCAGTCACCCAAGAACCCTCCGACTTTTACGGGGATAACCTATAAACTCCTATTCATTCTGAATGAATTTTGTCTAATTGGTAAAACGTAAGAGATTGACAAAATCGTATCACTATAATTATTGCAGTTCCAACAAGAATTAAAATTTATAGTTGACTTACAACAACATATGGTTCAAAGGTAATTTATACCCCTGCATATCTTTGAGCTTTAGGCTTTATTTTCCTTTTTACAGTAGGAGGATTGGCAGGAGTAATTTTAGCAAACTCAGCCATTGATATTATTCTCTATGACACCTATTATCAAAAACTTTAAATCCTGTTGTAGGACACATTTATGTGAAATAAATGTAGAGTTAATAATTTCCGATATGTTCCTTGTTATTGGATGTTCAAACACAATTTCCCAATGGTAAGTTCTTATTCGCCTTTTTCTCCTCGTAATCATACAAAGAGCATGGAACTTCAAAACCATCATACAGCTACATACCCTTAAAACTTCTGATTATCACTATCTAATAACGAAATGTGTTAATGTGCACTGTACGTTTATCTGGATTAACATGTGACTAGAATAATCAGAACCTGGTTTCGATTCTTGGCTGGAAGTGGAATTGTCCTTTAGCCAGGACTGTCTCCTAACCTCCGTAGAGCTTGGTAGTTGAATTAGAATGTAATTCTGGGTCTCAATTTAATGTTTACAAAAAAGGAACATAAACTCACCCCATAGATAATAATAAAACGATAGAACATCATTGTCTGTCCCAAGAGCAAAGTCGCTGATATGACCTTATATTATATAATGATCACTTCCTTGATACGCAATCATGCAAAAACTACTCAACGTATCAATATGGGACTATGACCATTCGAAGCGGAAACGTTTATAGATGGTTCTGGGCTGCTTATTTTGTGGATTCCATAGTCCCTTTGTCATTTTTATTTGTTTTTATAGAATTTTTCCGCCGATAAAAAGGAGGAGCATTTTTTTAGCATTTTTTAGCATTTTTCATTTTTAGTAGAAGCGGAAAAATGTCATTTTTACTAACACATGCACACACGCTCACACTATACATACACGTAAACAACAATCACTTATGTACACACAAATAGGCCAAATAAGTCCTTAAAATAATTACATCCATTTTTATTTACAAATACATTGGGTCATTTGTGTTTACGGGTATCAATTCCATGTGGATGGAGATCTTTCTCCGTTCAATTTCAGATCCTTTAATAAGGATACCATTCAATTGACAAACATGTTTACTGCCAGGAAATTGGGGAATATGAACGCGGCATCCTCGATATTGAAATGGACGTTGTTTAAATTAATGCATTGTTAAAACTTAAGTACTAATATTAACGGTTATTTTTGTGTTAATATAATTACGATAAATAATTTTAAATTTAAATAAATATTTCATATTTTTGTTAAATGTTTAGTCACTGATTTATAGGTTAAAATTAACACCCAGCGAAACGGGGAGGTCACGGCTAGTGTTAAGATATATTATGGCAAACATGAAGAAGCATCTGTAGGAATATGCAGAAGAGTAGCAGAGAAAGCTATGTGAATGTAACATATTTTCCCATGATCTACCAATAGTTAAGGCGTGATTTATAAACAGAACCTTTACGCATTTTTCTTTAAATTCATTCGCTTGGTTCTTGTATCTCTACTGTTTGAAAAATGCTTGTGTCCATGTGAGTAATTTGTATGGAACTGATCAGGCATTTCGATGGCTTCAACATTAGATGGTAAAATAGGTATTTCAAGGAAGCATATTTAGCACTAGCGCTACCTAGCACATTTTTATCTGACGAAGTTGACAACACTTCCACCACCAAAGGAAATCGGAGTGGGGAAATTCAGTGTTGCCATTGCACAAGTAAGAATTTCCATATAACATCAGTCTTTCCTTTATTTATTTATTTTTTTTTAAAGGGAGTTAGCAGTTGGGTGCATTATGAAGCATGCATAAAGTTTATGTCTCAAATGGGGTTTTAAATTAGAAGACAACAGCATATGGCCCACCTCTGTGGTGTGGGGGCGGGGTGTCTGCCTCGCATTCAAGAGGTCCCGAGTTCGAATGTCAATGAGGGCGCGTTATGTGGATAAGGCTTTTTCCGGGGTTTTCCCTTATACTGAAAGATGAATGCCAGGTAACTCTAAACTCTATAAACCGTGGGCTCATTTCAGCATATGTTTTTAACGTTTTACTTTTAAGCGTAACAGTCTCTATTGGATACGCTAAGAAAATGTTCGTCTGAATTTTTTTAATTCATTTCGAACTCCTAGCGGGCATATAACCCCAGCGCTCTAAACCCGGGTACATCTCTGGGTCGGTCATTTCACAGAAACCCCTGATTTTTGACACAGCAGTTTAACCTGGTAATAAAAGGTGTAAAAGACAATGTCATTTTATGCCTTGTAATCCGTTTTACAAATTGTATAAATTGTTGATAATGTGTACATGAAGAAATGTGTGAGTGTGTGTGTGTGTGTGCGGGGTCCGTGCATGTGCGTGTGTTTGTGTGTGCGCGTGCGTGCATGTCTGTGAAAGGGGCTCTTTGAATAATCGCGGAAGTCACTCAAAACATTTTGACAAATTATTTCACCACTGAAAAGCAGTGTTCTTTATTGGTTGCAAATTTGAAACGATAGCAGATTATATTTTGGCATCTAAAGTATGCTTTACATTGTCAGATTTGGTCATACATTTTATGGAAAAGCTTATATTAAGAATATAAAGCACAGAGTGCAAAATGTGTTGCAGTTTCTGTTTCTTTACGCACTTTTTTCATAAGCACTATAAAATCCTTCTTAAACATGTATATATTTGTATACAATTAGGCATTACGAATAACTATGCTACCTATTTTTATATCTTATTCTATACCTATATCAAAATGCACAAATGAATCTTAAACCCATATTCTACTCTTGTAAAATGTGTATACATTTTTTATTCCTAGGGCGTCTCCTCTATGCAGAGGTTACCCTCATCGCCCGGCCGCTGCGTCCTCCAGCCGCAGCAAAGGCCAGGAAGGAGTGCAGGTTGGGGGTGGCGGGGGTCAGCACGCCGACTCTCCCGACCGTAAGGCGACTACTTGACCTTTTAGGGATGCCACCTTTTTATCAGGATAGCTCCTCAATTAGACCCTCAGGGACCTAACGAGGCTGAGTGAACCCCGTACCATACCTCCCAGCGGGGGAAAAATCCCATGCCGGTACCGGGGATCGAGTGAGTGAGTGAGTTGTGTTTAAGGGCCCGTCGACAACTAGGTCATTAGGGCCGGGGATGGAATCCGGGTCCTCTGCACCAGAGGCAGACGCGCTACCAACTGCGCTACGGAGGCGGTCATGTGTATACATATAGAGACAATATGTAACTAATGTTTTTTCCAAGGTACCTTGGAAATATTCAATGATTTAAACCAGTTCTTCTATGATAGACACATTAAGTAGTGGAAAAGGTTCGCATTGTTTAAACAAAATTCAATTTTAAGGGAACGCCGAAGTGGTATTTTTGCCTGCTTGGTCAAAAAAATCGACTTTTGGATTTTTATTGTAAAAATGCACCATACCTTAAAGAATATATCTGCGAAGCTTTAATCTCATAGGGAGAGGGGAACAATATTTGGGACACCATTTTTAAAGCGGTGCGCCTCTGCCTCTTCCTTTTAAATGGGCATGCCCACACTTTCCAGTTCATGGAGGCTTGGAATAAATTGTTTTTAAACAAGGCGCTAAGTGTTCTGATGCCTATGCATTAGCCGTAGCGTAGTTCAACAAGATCTCCAATAAATCTCTTAGAGGGCAGTGTTTTTCATTTGTCATTTGTTAATTGCTGAAGTTATTCACCACACCTGTATTTGGCTTGGCAGATTTGTGTTGTTTACAAGCTGATCGTGAGCATATGATCTTACTTTTGAAATAATTTAGCGTGTTTACGAGGTTATTTGAGTGTAAATATTGATATAAACAACGTGTGAAGTAGCTGCATCCGAGTTGCTTTGGAAAGAGTTCCCAAAGTAATAGTCACATGTACCATGGTGCACAGTACTACTTATTGTTAGCTCTTCAAACCCACCTCTGTAGTGAGGTACAGTGTATCTGCCTCACATTCAAGAGGTCCGGAGTTCAAATCTTGTTACTTATTTTATTTGTGGCAAAAATAAATCTTACGTTGTGGCGACAGGTATTTTATTATTTCTATGAACAGACCAAACACTGTATATTAAGCATATTTTAAAATAACATATTGAATTGCTCTGTTTTGGAATACAGAAAAGAAAGGGCAGTAAGTCAACCTTATGTAAATCGATGAACAAAATCGGATAGGGTAAAAATATACTTAAGAGGTTAATGAGGAAGTGTGTGAATAAACTTTAAACTCATTTTTCTCGAAAACAATTGTTTTTGTTATTTTCTCATATTCAAAGTCACCTTCTCCCACAAAAATCTAGCTAGAGATCTAAAATTGTTTTCCAGTACAGTTTAGTATACCTTGACGATACATATGAGCTGCTGTCTTACACTTTCTATGTTAAGGTGTATATTGAGTTATAGTTTTCTTGGCGAAAGCATTTATAGAAGCCTTCTGGACAACCATCCAATTAAATAGGGACGCTACTGATGTCAAACTTTCACGACCTTTCATTGCTCCATTTACCACGATGATATGTTAAGAATGGAAGCTCTCACATACTTTGAGAACACAAAGATGGAATATAATGTAATTTTGGCCAGTGAAATAGCAGATACCTCGTAATTGAAGCGTATAGGGAAGTTAATGGGACATGATGGATTCATGCCTTAAAATTCGGACAAGCTTTAGACATTTGAGATTTAGGATACGTCGAAGTTACAAGCTACACTACGACTTTAAGAGCGTTTTGTTACATTTATCTCAACTTATTTTTATACAAATCAGCACCTTTTTACATGTTTACACAAACGTTGTATCACTATAGGAAGCAATGCAAATTATTAGATAGTTTAAGACGTTCAGCTGTTTCTACCTTACTACAGCACCTCGTGAAGAAACCTGCAACGTCTGTGTGATAAACCTTTGTGTGCCATCTTACATCTTACCAAAGCTACTTCAACCTTTCTAGCAGATTTCAAAATAACTCACTCGCACTTTCTACTCCTTACCTAAAAACGACACTATTAGACCGATTTGGACGAAACCTTCTCCGAGTATTGTATGTTAGCTAAGGCTCTCATACTATTCGGCAACCGTACTTTTTAATCTCTGCTAAGTTTGAACTCGATGACCCATTGGCACCTAGGGTGCTTACGTTTAGGACATGGTGAAAATGATATGCTACTGTCAATATTAGGCCCTTAGTTGCAAGTCTATACATTTAGACTACAAAACTCAGTAACATAACTTTGCAGATTAACATAAATACGCTCCCCCAACTGTTAACTTCCTTCAGTTTGACTTAAAGTTGATGTGTTTTCTAAAAACCTGTGAAACTTACATATAAAGTTCCAGAAAAACTTAACACAAATAGACATTTAATACTTATATCTTGTGTTTTAAGGCTAACGCTATATTTTTATTTATTTTTGCCAACAAGCTTTCTGTTGGTGTTTTTAAACACACAAGCCATGTATGATCAATGTTTGAGAGATAGAATTGGAACTGAAAAATCCTACCTCTCTAACGCTATATATTTACTTCTATCTCTTTTTACTTATTTCTAGTATAATAATTTGAAAGAATGTTCTAACGTGTTTTTGCTTTCTGCAGAGGAAAGTTTATTACCTCCAATATAATACTTGTTTATTGTATTGTTTAAAGTGTGACCACAGAAATAATCCTTAATAATTATCCTATGCTAACATAGTGACTGTGTGATAGAACAAGTTCCATATACAACTATTTATTCGGGAAAATTATCTCTCATATCTATTTAGATTTAATTTTTTCCGAAGCAGCAAACTATTCTGTCGATTATATCTTATATGTCTGATATTGAATGATTCAGTGCTGAGAGTTTATGTTAAGATTTTCTATGGTATTATATAACAGTTGCAAAAATCAGTTGTTTACTGTTTATTAATCAAGTTATTTTGCTGCTTTGGTTTATCCTTACGCATTTATTTGGATTAAAATTGACCTATGGATGTGAGAATTAGTTACTGACCGCCCCACCAGAGAAAAAGACAGAGGTTCCCGGAATTACATTTTTAAGATATATGACTGATTACAGACTCCTAGATGCAAGAAGGAATGAAGATAGCAGAATCTAAGTGAAATAATAACTTAATACAGAAGAAAATAGCAAATTCAAATAAACAGAATGCATGAATATCGAACGCCAAGAATATTACAAAA
Source organism: Tenodera sinensis (assembly GCA_030765045.1). Lineage (NCBI taxonomy): Eukaryota > Metazoa > Arthropoda > Insecta > Mantodea > Mantidae > Tenodera > Tenodera sinensis. The sequence goes on along the minus strand of CM060966.1, from coordinate 76,376,898 downwards.
TTAAAACTAATAGTTAATATGAGTGTCTGCAGACTGCGAATTAGGTGGGCTGAGTGTAGATCTGGGTGGCTCAGTTGGTTAGACGCTGGCCTGCTGGTCCCAAGGGTTGGTCTTGAAGTGTACTTACAAACGACAGCTTCATATCAGTAGATTTACTGGCATGTAAAAGAGCTCCTGCGGGACGAAATTCCGGCACATCGGTGGCGCTGATATGATCTCGGAATTTGACAGCGTCGTTAAACAAAAAACAGCTATTTTTTACATTTGAGATGGGCAGATGAGCTTCCTTGAAGACGGACCAAGTCACAAGATTTATGCCGTGATGATGATGAGTAAGTGAGTGAGTAGGGTTTAAGGGCCCGTCGACAGCTAGGTCATTAGGGCTCTGATGATGGTAATGGTGATGACGATGATGATTATGATGATGGTGACGAAGAAGGGATTAAAACACAGTTTGTTCATAGCAAATATGAGTTTTCTCAATGTACTAAAGTAACTACATTCATTACTTTACTCATATTTCACTTTAAGTACTATAGTTAGGTAATCCAAAATTCAAAATATGCCATAATTCATAAAATATAGTTAGTCAAACTTTGTTTTGTGAAGAATAAAAAACATTAATACCTCTAAAAATGTAAATATCAATACAAAAAATCTGATCAGTTGCACTCACATGACTTTCTCTACTCTTGTACTAACCATTGCACAAACTCTTATTCCTAGATCTTCGTATTAGTTGAGATTCACATTTGAATAAATTATCTTATTTCCTTGTAGGTGCAAGGGTAACATGGGAATACAGTAGGCTTTGAGCAATAGTCAAATCTTTTAAAGCTTTCAGATTCCGTTCTCTTTGCACGGTTAACACGTAAAAAAATTAACAACAATGTTGCATTAGAAGAAAGTTTGTTTTCCGAAACTGACACAAATAACAAGGAATATCTCCGAAATGATTCCCTCTACAAAAAAATTTATTGGGACATAAATTGTGTGTTTTAGCGAGATCGACATTTTTTGTAGAGTAAGATTTTGCCTATCTCTTACGGTTTACAAGTTATTAAAAAATCATCCAGAGTAAACGGAAGTACATAGACTATAGCCAGAATATTCAAAATATACATTTCATTTCTCATAAAAATATGTAATTTTAATCAAAATCGTTAGAGCCATTTTCAGGAAAATCAAAATTTTCCATGTAAAGGGTAGTTTAGGGTGGAGCGATTTTCTTCAAAATCTTCGTGTCGTATCCTTGAAAGACATTAAACTTAAATACCAACTTTGGTTTTTAACGGACTTTTCGTTTTTGAGTTATGCTGTCCACAGACTGACAGACACAAACACCTGTCTACAGACTGACAGACACAAACACACACACACGCGCGCGCGGATCTTTTTGGACTCAGGGGACCTCAAAACATATATTTCTGGTGAAATCTTGACATCGAATTTTTGGGTGGAGTGCAATACGTCCTCTACTCACTAGAAGAGAAAGTAAAAAGCAAATAAATATTATGAAAACTCTCAAGTTCATTGATAGGAATGTACCATAACAATGTCTCTTGTTTTTAAGTTTAACGTTACTTAACTTGGTATGTCTTATTGAGTTTGAGGCAGACACGCTACGCCTACGCCATAGATTCGGGCAGAAACACTAACTTGTAGAATAAATCAGATAATGCGCTACATTTCTTCTATATTTTGAGTCTAAATCTTTGGGAATCATGCCTAACTCTTTTGACAGAGGAAGGAGAAACGGGAAAAAAAATTAATGTTAAGGTTTCTCATTTAATATGCGACTGGTTTTTAATTTAGGGATGAAACATGGCACCAAGTTAATCATTGTAGGAAGTGGTCACTGGATAGGCAGTACTGGATAGACTTATTCGATGACATTCATTTATTACCAAACGGTTTTATTGAGAATATCTGAAAATTAACCTTAATTTCAGTTGATTTGCTTTAAGAGAACACAGAAGAGCAAGTTTTTAAAGCTTAATTCATTCTCCCTTGGTACACCCATTGAACTGCTCCTAGCGAAGTTGCAGCGATGTTGGCAACACTGTGGAGGTACTGAGCGCGTGGAAGACCCCAAGATGCCGCGTGGACAGCAAGTACCGCGCTGTGAAACAGGTTTGGAAAAGTTTCATGTTTCTCCTGCACGATCGAATATGGTCAGGCAGGACAGTGCTTGGGTGTCGTAGAGAAAAATGGGCCATAACCCGGATAATGGAGCGTGTTGGCGACTCCACACCTTAACGCAATGTCACTCGGCCGACCTCCCGCAGATTAGCATATAATATATCTCATCCCGTCCATGGCAATGGCCATAAGCCATGTTGGTGTTGCCACAAACCTTATTCATCACAGTGACAAGAGAAACAATGACAAAGAGAAACTTTGACAGGAATTCAGTATTCAAAGAAAACAGAGAGATATCTTACACAGTAAAGCTATGAACCGTTAATATCGCCTGACACTATCTATTATGCTAGCAGTAGAAATTTTCAAATTACACATTATGGAAAGCAAACTACAAAAGACGGTACGAAAATAATACCTCCTACTTGGTTTTTCTCAAGAATGGTGAATGCTGAGGTTCAGTTGTTAAGCCTGAAGGGTGACTAGCAGTAGTATTAGTACTGCTAGTGGTAATCCTAGTAGCATATGTGAGGATTGGAGAGTGCTCCACGGCCTAAAATATGTTGTGTTACTTTTCTCTCTTACTGGTAATCCAGTGAAGTGAACACTGGAAGAAAATCCGGGCTTTAAAGCTCCAAGTCGATGGGTGGGATCGCACCCGGAACATTCCGTGACCGAGAAACAGAGCTGCCACACTCTAGCCCATTGCATCACGTCAGGGAAACGCAATATAAAAATCTGATGTGTTGCACTCACATGACTTTCTCTACTCTTGTACTAACCATTCTTACAATCTTTTATTCCTGTATCTTCTTCGTGTTAGTTGAGATAAACATTTGCAGATTATTATCGTATTGTTTATTTTCTTGTAGGTGCAAGAGGAATATGGGTGTACAGTAGGCTTTGAGCGATAGTCAAATCTTTTAAAGCTTTCAAATTCCGTTCTCATTGCACGCTTAACATATAGAAAAATGAACAACGATGTTCCATTTGACAGAAATGTTCTCCAAAATTTATACAAATAACAAGGAATATCTCCCAAATGGTTCACTCTGCAAAAACATGTATCTGGACATAACTTCTGCTTTAGCGCGATCTACATTTTTTGTTGAGTAAGATTTTGTCTATCTCTTAGGGTTTACGAGCTATTCAAAAGTCATCCAGAGTAAACAGGACTACATAGGCTATAACCAGAAAATTCAAAATATACATTTCATATTTCATCAAAATATCTCAAACATTTGACATTTTAATCAAAATAGCTAGAGCCATTTTCAAGAAAATCAAAATTTTCCAAAAATTTTCCTTGGAAAGGGTAGTTTAAAGTGAGGCTACTTTCCTCAAAATCTTCGTGTCGCATCCTTGAAAGACATTAAATTTAAATACCAACTTTGGTTTTTAACCTACTTTTCGTTTTTGAGCTGTGCTGTCCACAGACTGACAGACACATACAGACACAGACACGCACTCACACACACACGAACACACACACACACACACACACATACACACACATACACACACACACACATACACACACATAGGCAACTTTTTCTAAAAAATGCTTTTTTTATTCAGGGCGCCTCAAAACATATTTTCGATGAAAAGTGGACTGTTGAGGACACAGAGTAGCTGAGGACATCTACCGTCAGTGATTATAACCAAATAGTTGTTGTTAACGACCAGATGCGTTTTTGTTCTTGCTTTGTTTTTGTAAAAAATAAAGAGAGTTTAAGTATGGAGACCTAGCTGTTTGTGTACGTTATTTATACTACGACATACTGGAGAGAAACTCACGACCATTCCGAACGGACCTGAGCCTGACGGAAGAAAAGATCTTACGAATCGAGTTTTGGTTGGAATACAATACTTCCTCTACTTAGTAGTAGAGAAAGTAAAACTTCAAACAATACCTGAATTAACTTACTGCCTGCGTCATCATTTTAAGTTATATGAGAAGTTACTTAGCGTCTACAAAAAAAAAAATGTGTGATAACACCGCTGCAGATTACCGTGTAAGCGACCTCGAGTAATGACCGCTGAATCACTTGATAATAGAATTAAGTGTTCTGTCGAAAGAAAGGAAAGTACACCAACCCTTGCACTCCGGCCAAGTAAGTGAGTAAGCCATCATGCATACCAGAACAAGAACGCGGCAATCAAGAACTGCGCGTGCACACACCATAAGACGCAATAGCTGTAACAGGACCTGACAACGTGAAGTAATCCAAATGTTTGCAGCGTAACCAAAGAGCATAGCCACACAGTCATATAACACTATATCATTTATAAACTTTGTGTTATTCTAATCATATTAGTGTTAGTTTACTAATATTTAATAACGCGACTTTATTTCTAAACCATGTGTCATAATGGTTAGAGCAAAACGGTTTTGTGCAAAGCTTTAGATGATATCATTAGATGTGTTATTACAAAAATAATCATCACAGAAGAAATACATATTACGCTAACATTCTTTGACACCATTTCAGAACGTTTCGAAATTGCCCACCTTTCTTTAAGAGCGTAAGTACTTCATTGGTTTGTATTGGGGCAATTGATATCTCCCTTTTTACGTTCTCTATTACTTGTCTATAGTATTTAGAAGAATAGTTCCACCCAAAAATTCGATACTGAGAATTCGTCAGAAGTAGTTACAATTTTTGAGAATACCTCAATCGAAATCATTTCTAGAAAAAAGACCCTCCTTCTGTGTGTACGTGTGCGTGCATTTGTGTGTGTATTTCTGTATCTGTGAACAGCATAAACAAAAAATTTGATGTTTGCGCTCACATGGCTTTCTCTGCTCTTGTACTAACCATTCTTATAAACTCTTATTCCTCTATCTCCTTCATGTTAGTCGACATACATATTTTCACAAAGTATCTTATTACTAATTTTCTTGTAGGTATGTACAAGGGGAATGCAGTTGACTTTGATCGACAGTCAAATCTTCAAGTGGACTTCGCTACAGTTCTGGCGGAGGCCCTTGATTAGTGGTCTGCTTCTTTTGCCTCCGAAACCGTACTGGTGTATACCGTATTCAGCTTTATGTCCCAGTATGGCAGACAGGAGTGAAGTTTTGAACAACCTCCTCGGGATCAAGATCTGTTCCTGGGACGCCAACAGCATTCATGGCAAACTGAAGTGAAAAACGTATATGCAGTTAATAAAGTACGTGTTCTTCTGGTCCAAGAGACCCATCTGCTTGGCAACCAGAAAGTCACGATTCCAGGGATGATCTGCCACAGGAGTGACCAGGTGGACGGTTTTGGCGGCTCGGCCATCTACATAAGCCTCAACATCCAGCACTAACGGCTACTGAAGGTCTGCAAGGAACGGGTATACAAGTGGTAACCAATAGAGGACCACTTAACCTCTACTCTACATTCCACCAGGTAGAGGCATCAGCGAACAAGATCTGGACGCTGTTTTCATACATGGCTTGCCCACCATGGCCATGGGTGATCTAATCTCTAAAAGGCCATGTTGGAATTCTACCATCAGGAATCACAGAGGCATGATGCTGGAAACATATCCAGAAAGAAGAGGCCTCGTCACACTTGCTCCAGGTCGCCAACTATCAGCTATGGCAACCGTCGTCCACCAGATTGTTGGACATCGCCATTCTCCACAACATCCGTCTTCACACAAAAATCTTTTCCCTTCCAGAACTTTCATCTGACCACTATCCTGTCCTTCTCCTTTTCAGGGATCGGCCAAATGCCAAACCTCCTACAAAGTCCATTAATCTCCGGAAAACAAACTGGAGCAAGTACAGTATCCTAACGGCTGAACAGTCAGCCAACTTACAACCGTGCCATAACACGAGGACGCAGACCATATTGCGGTAACCATAACATCGACCATGGTCACAACCATGACAGAGGCTACCCCTCCTCGGTGTCAGTATTCGTACCAACAGAAGCCTCTCCCTCACGAACTTCTTCAGCTCATAGCAGCGAAGAACAGAGCACGGCGCAAATACCAAATCTCGCGCAACCCGCTGGATAAGAGAGAGTAGAACAGACTCCAGTCCATACTGAAAATGGAGCTACAAGATCACAGCAACGAAGAATGGGAACGTCACCTGGGCACTTTAGATACGGAAGACTCGTCCCTCTGGAGAATGTCCAAGGTCGTACTCCAAGTTTCCTCATCTGATCCACCTCTCACAGACTGCAGAAGAGTTGCCCAATCTACGAGGAGAAGGTTGAAATGATGACTGAACTTCTAGCCTCCACTTTCCATCCGGCTGAATCCCTAGACGCCGTGGTTGCAGAAGAAGTCGAGTCAGCGGTACGCAACTTTTTATCAGCACCCCTTGACGCTCAAGAAGTATGCCTGACTACTGTAGAGGAAGTCAACAGCATTGTAGCCTCTGTTTGGCCATTTCTAAAAGCGGGAAATGACACCCTTCCCTATGCAGCCTTCAAAGCACTCCCAGCTAAGCGGATAGCTTTGCTAGTGCATTTTTTCAACAGCTTGCTTCGCCTCGCACATTTTCCGACAGCATGGAAACATATGCACATTATCAGTCTGCCGAAGCCGGGAAAAGTTGCTCAAAACTCAGGCAACTACAAACCAATCAGTCTGTTGTCGGCAATCAGTAAGCTGTTTGAAAAAGTAATCCAAAAACGCCTTCAGAGCATGCTCGATAGGCACAACATCCTTCGCCTCGAGTAATTTGGATTCCGTCGCCAGCATTCCACCACTCACCAACTTCTTCGCCTCGTGGACGAGGTGGTAAACAGCTTCAACAATCGGCATTACGTTGCACCCCTCTTTCTAGACATCTCCCGTGCCTTTGACACAGTGTGGCACGAAGGCCTCCTTCATCGATTCATAAATTACGACACCCCATCATACCTGGTTCATGATATACATAGTTTTCTCTCCAACCGAAGCTTTGTTGTCACCAGGGACAGCATTCATTCCCAAACATTTTCTGCCAATGCAGGGGTACCCCAAGGCAGTGTCCTGGGCACCCTGCTGTTCTTAACATTCATAAATACCTTCCTCCTCTCCGGGGCTCCAACCTATATCTCTTCGCCGACGACACTGCAATTTCCACAGCATCATTTCGTCATGGTATTGCAGTGCAACGTCTTCAGCACTATGCCGATATACTGACAGCATGGTTTGTCGCGTGGCACTTCAAGATCAACGTCATAAAATCGAAAGCCGTCACCTTCACCAGACGCCACCTCCAAGAAGTTGACGATCTTCGCCTAGCAGGTAAAAACGTACCATGGTTCACTGAGGCAACATATCTGGGAGTGCTACTAGATATACGTCTAATTTGGAAGGCGCATATCTCAACACTGGCATCCAAAATCAGTAGGAGAATGGCCTTGTTGTACGCACTGTACAACAAGAAATCGCCGATGTCCATAAAGAACAAATTACATACAAACATGTAATCCGGCTGCACTTGTCTATGCATGCCAAGTCTAGGGAGCTGCAGCCAGAACAAACTTTTATCCACTTCAAGTCCTTCAAAACAGATACCTACGGACAGCCACCGCAGCAGATTGGTACATCACAAATGACAATATTAATTCAGACCTTTTTTCCCCAACTTTAAAAGAATACACTCTACATCTCTCCAACAGTTTCTACGCCAGACTTCCAGCCAATTTAACCATCACCTCCGTGGCCTCGGGGAATATGACATTGACCCCGGGGAGACATACAAAAGACCCAGACTTGTACTAGGCCAGCAATAAACCCGACATGGACGATTAACAATTGACAAAATTATCATCAGCATTATCATCAGTTTTATCATAATCATAAAAAATCATCTGTTTCATATCTTTTTGCCTTCATCATATAACTTTCCATTCGAAACAATTTTTCCCACCACTCAACCACCATCTCTATTTTTAAAAACCATCCTAAGCCAGTAAGGGACTTAATCCTGGTATGGCAAGAGTCGAGGGCGCCTCCCTTAGGGAGGGTAACCCCTCAACGACTCCCCTGCACGATAGTCAAATCTTTTAAAGCTGGTCGCTATATGAAAGCTTTGAAATTCCGTTCTCTTTGCACGAAAAAGAAATAAAAACGTGAATAATAACCTTCCATTTCAGAAAACTATAAATAACAAGGAATATCTCGAAATGGTTCACTCTATAAAAAAGGTATTTGGACCTAACTTGTGTTTTAACGAGGTCTACATTTTTGTACAGTAAGGTTTCATCTATCTCTTACAGTTTACCGGTTATACAAAAGTCATCAGGTGTAAACAGGACTACATGGGCTATAGCCAGAAAATTCAAAATGTTCATTTCATTTGCCATAAAATATCTCAATCATATGGCGTTTTAATTAAAACCGTTATAGCCATTATTCAGAAAATAAAAATTTTCGAAAACTTTTCCATGGAAAGGGTAATTTAGGGTGGATGAATTTTCTTTACAATCTTCGTGTCGCGTCCTTGAAAGATATTAAACTTAAATACCAACTTTGTTTTTAACCGACTTCTCGTTTTTGAGTTATGCTGTTCTCAGACACACATATACACACACATGCACACAAACACACACACACATAACACATGTGTACCTTTTTCTAAAAATATTTTTTTTTGGGTTCATGGGGACTAAAGACATACATTTCCAGTGAACTCTCAATGTCGAAATTTTGGATGGTTGGTCAAGTATACTTCTCCTACTTAAGTATACGTAGTAGAGAAAGTAAAAAGTTGGCAAGTTGGTTCAATACCAAACTTGACAATGAAATTCTGCGCCTCACGAAGATGTGACGTCGTGTAGAGTTTAAAGAACTACCCCCCACCGCCACCCCCCCCCCACCGCTCCCATCCAAACCTCTTCATGCGGAAGAGTTATCGAAGTGCTGTATTTTCTCAATTTTAAGATATATTCGCAATAAATAAAATACATAGCTTCTGAAGCCTCTGAAATGCCTTCAATGTGAATAAATGCTGCATAATTGGTAAGCCATAAGAAGTAGGTAAAAATGTATTATATATAGTATTATACATACTACCTGAAAGATTTCAGTTTAAGCTACACTTAATGGGTGCCGGAATACCTAAAAAAAGTTATGTTATGCAGTTAATAGGAAACTTCAAAACAAATATTTGTCAATTTGATATCAATTTGTTCAATGCCGCTATTAATTCCTGTTTATGTGCACTATGGATTGGGAATATAACACAAATAAATTATTATCGACCGCAGATTCTACAGATTCATAGGTTAAATGAAAGTACCAAGTTTTCTTGAGCTTTCCGCATAGTCCCTTAGTTCTGTAAACGAAAGAAACGGTGTACCAGATCAGAAGACACTTCCCGGAAGTTCTGGAGCTGCGTTTCGGAATGTGTTTGTTCTTACAACATACACGGGTATTAGAAGACCGACGCCGTTATGACTGTTAATAAGAACAAACGTTTTACAGTGAACAGCGTTGGAGGTCAGTGCTCGGTATATTGAAGGTCATCTAATCGCCGTCAATTGCTGGTGGCTGGGAGGTCCCATCTTTATCGGCACTGCATCTCGGTCATTGGGCTCTTCTGGCTCTCCATAAATATTATTATACCATGTACAACTCTGTCAAATGTAGTACATGGGGCAACCACTGCGCTCTGTATTCGATAGTGTTTCGTTGCCACAGGTTACAAAAAATATAGAATGTTTCATAAAACGAGTAGAGCCGGCCGTGGCGTTGGAGGATTAGAAGGTGGCAGCCTTGGTTCCCAGTCACGGAATGCTCCTGGGTTCGACACAATACGCAGGTGTGAGGCTTTTAAGCTCGAGTATTCTTCCAGTGTTTAATTCAGTGGATTCCTGTTAGAAGATAGGAGTAGCACAAGAGATCTTTAGGTCGAACTGCGAGGGTTTGAGCTCTCTCCAACCCCATATACACTACCACTACTACTACTACTGCTACTGCTACTACTACCATCACTAATACTACTACTGGTACTACTATTACCATCACTACCGTTATTACCACCACTATTACTACCACCGCTACAACTATCACTACTGCTACCACTATTATTACTACCACCAGCACTATTAGCACTACTACCACTAATACCACTACTACCCACTAATCCTACCACTACTATCACTACTATTACCACCACTACCACTATTACTACAATCACTACTACCACTACTACTACCACTGCTACCACCACTACCCAGTAATTCTACCATTATTACTACTACCACTACCAGTGCCACTATCACTACTACCACTACCACTACCACCAACTACTACGACCAAACAGTTGAGCCCCCTTAAACCTACATCAATTCAAATAGATGCAAATGAATAAGCAGCATGTTACGTAATCGATGCATCCAGATAAATATTATATTCTACGTTTCTTTCTTATTTCCTATGATCCTCCAATTGTATAAAATTCAGTGAGTGTGCAAAGAACTTCATAGGATACAAGCATTTGCAGAAAATTCAAGACAACCATGTCATTTTTTCAAACTGTGATATAATTCAAATGATTGGAGTCGTTTTAAGAAAAGAAATATAACGAAAACTTGTCGTTGTTTCCACGAAAATCTGCATCTTTCGTCCTTACAAGATACCAAATTTAAATACAACATTCTGTGTGAAACCAACATTTCGCTTTTGGATTGTGCTGCTCATACAGAGATACAACATGCACGCACGCACGCACACACACACACACACACACACACACACACACACACACACACACACACACACACACATACAGATAACAGACATGATACACACTTGCACACCGAAACCCATCTTTTTCACAAAGTGTTTTTAAGTAAATTGCTCTACTATTTTACAATCACTTCATTTCTTTCTCCACTAACAGTTTCGTCGATTGACAAGAGATATGCTGGCAAATAGTACTGGCTAAGCCCCAAAACGTAATTAAGGATCCTTTATGAGAGAAAATATAGTGTGGAAAGTACTGCTTCAGGCATAGGATTCTACATGATGAGTGTACAAATGTGTCCAATACAATTACTGCCAATATATTATAATGAGCCGTTTCACCGAAAAATAATTGTGTCAACTATTTGAAGCCATCTGGCTGTTTGATGAATAGATATAAATGGTTTATTATTTCACTAACTGTTGCGCAAATACTGTGTGAACAACGCTTTACTGCTCTTTATGTTAATTCAAATGCATTTACCCACAACTTAATGTTAAAATGTCATGCCAAGTTTAATTTCTAAGAGAAATGTGGCAACGTCGTGGGCCACTCAAAACCTACTTGCCGCATATTTTCAGAAAACGTTCGATTGCCTGCGAGTTTCGGAGAGGTAACGCCTGGCACTGGTGTGAAGGTCGGCGGAAGGACAAGGAAGGGTTAAATTACGTTGTCTGCAATACGAAAGAGTTTACTTTGTGGTCATGAATCGGTTCTCATTAAGGGAGTACTTAGACACAGTACTACTAGTTTCTGGCGAAAATTCCTCTTAACAATAAAAAATTGATAAAAAATAAATAAATAACCATAATTAGATCACGTAAAGGCACACTTCCCCATACCCCTCATTTCCTACCTAGCGAAATAAGCCACTCTTTATCTCCAACTCTTCTAATAATTTTTTTTTTAATTTCAAAAAATACAAAAGAAAAACAAAAGAAAAAAGCATCTTTTGTGTCGCCATTGTTGTCGGAACGCGTATTTACAAAGACTAAACTGGGGTATCTTGACCTTGAGTGTCTCTTTGACGGCGGCTTCCGGCCGGCGTCACGCTACAAATATGCAAGACAAAGTCCATAGCATTTAGGAAAAACTCAATATAAACTTGTGCTTCTACAAACAGGTGTCAATCTGCACTCGCACTATAAGAGACAAGAACCTTACCATAAACTACCGCGAGAGCTCGTATAGACTTCGTAATCCGTGTCAATGAAATCTGCCGCAATGATTAACATTGGATCTAGTACCATTTTGAAATTAAGCATTGGTAAGGAAAGCATTCACTGATAACACAGGTTCACATAGTTCAAATGCTTTGTTCAAACACTGAACAAATAACAAGGAGGCAAAGTTGGTACACTTAGGCATTATTAGATTGAATTATACTGGTTAACTAGGATGTCCGGGACTTAAAAGTGTTTTCTAGACTGTAAGTCGCCATTGGAGTAAATTATCTTAAAATGAATTTTAAAACGCCTTAAGGAATTCAGTGTCGTGCCGACATGTTTCCATGGTAGGTAAGCCCAGGTTCCATAGAGATTTAAGTTGCCCAACATTCGTCTTCTCAGGATAAGGAAAATCCAGAAAAAAAAAAGAAAAAAAAAAAACTTGTCCGGATAACTCACCCGAACCGAGATCTGAACTCGGTACCGCTTGAAGATGATGCAGACACGCTACCCTCACAAGACAGAGTTGTGCATGGTAATTTACTTGATCAGAGCAGTGATACGTGTAGCAGAAGACCCATGGTTCAAACTCTGTGTGTGAAATTGAATGTGTTCCTTTTTTTTTTTTCCCCCCCTTCTTTTTCCACCTCTTGAAACCAAATTTCTTCAACAGCACCTTCATACCTGATACCTGAACTAATGTGGTATTTCTTATCACAAATGAGCAACAGACATTTCATTTACGAAATATGATTTACTTGAGACTTGCCATTTTGAGTATTTATTGAACAATAAAATTGCTGCTTCGTATTGTAATACAGAGTTCTGACATTACTATTTGAAACATTGATTAACCTGATAGTTTCCATCAGTTCTAGAATACCTTAGTATATATTAAAATAATGTAGTCTACATATAAAAATGAATCTTTGTGTGTTTGTCCTGTATGCGTTTCTAAACCGCTTCACCGATCACAGTGAAATTCGGCACGTATACGTACACATTTTTATGGCGGTTTTCATGCTATCCATTTTACTATGCAACGTATTACATTCACATGGTTTTCTATTTCCACATTTCTTTTACATAACACATTCACATGTGCTCTATTCCTTCTAAAAGTAATTCATACAATTTGCTGTATGTTTGAAATAGAAATGCAACACATTACATTCACAATTTTCTCTACTCACTTTTCTTTTATGAAACAGTCACATTTTCGTCTCTACTCCCTCCTCTACAAACTATTCATACAAATTTCTATGTGGTTTAAATCTATGCAACATATTACATTCACACGACTTTTGCTACTCGCTTTTCTTCCTGTAGTATTTGTAATTATTTAACGTGCGTTTGCATAGTGCCTTCCTTGTGTTTCTATTTATTTAGTTTATTGTTTGTTATTTCTGGTATCCTAACAGTTTAGCCCTTTGTTTAAGCGTATTAAGTAATATTTTTAAATGTCTCCAAAGAAACTTAAGGCTATTGCGCAAGTGCAACCTAAGTGTACACACATGAGATATTTACAATTATTGAAATTAAAGTTTATTGCAACCTGCTGTCGCCGGTTAGTTCTTTAACTTTGCTGAAAATTGTACTGTAAACGTGAACCATAACACGTTCTAAACCAAAATGACAAGGTTTAGTCATCGCTTTAAATAAATTGAGTCGCAGTAGCTTGTATGGCCTACTTAGTAGAGTTATGTCTCTTATCAGGAGACTTCCGTGAAACACATGACCTCATACCTGACTGTTCCAAGAGCAGCGTCACTTAAAGTGTGATAAACGCCTTTTGTCAAATCCTTACAAATAACAATATCTGCATAATGAATAACGAGCATTAAAACTACTTTTACATTAAGTTATGAGTGACATGATTGCTAGTGTTAATGAGTTCCAAACTGTACCAAACCATTGCTTAAAGGGCGTTGACATCAACTAACAATTGGAATTTGCTCCTGGTAAACACAGTAATCGGCCACGCCGTGGCTGAGCGGTTAGACCGTTTGACTCCCACCAAAGCGACTCGGGTTCGATCCCACGAGTCCGCATGTGGGATGTGTGGCGGACACACCGGCGCAGGGTTCTCCGGTTTCTCCCGCCATCATTCAACCAATTGCTCCATCATCATTTTTCGCCATCATTTTATATCATCCACTTCCTTACTCTCACACCAGGCTTCGGGCTAATCACCCATGCTGGTTCCTCTATATGATCAACTCCAGTTACGAAGACCGCATATACTGGCGCTGGCTATGTCCCACTCTCCACCACTGGACCCCGCTCATGACGCCTGTATTGGGCAGTGGCTGGGCGGTAGGCCAAGGCTACAGTCAAAAGGGCCGCAGTGCCACAGGACAGTATAAACAGAGTAATTACCTTGAAATATTATACATTTACTGCGTCCGTTCTTTCCTTCTGCCTTGTTTCAACTACTGAGGACAATTGCGACTATTACTTGTAGATTCTTTGATAGACGTTACCCAGAGTATGGCAAGGGGCAGCCTTAGTTGCATAGTCATCTGGTTATACAATAGAGCAGTGGTTTCAGCCTTTGTTCTCCGCACAACCCCAAAGACAATTTTCTATTCCAGCCTGTACTCCTAGTCCGGGCTTCTAAGCCTAGCCCTAGAGTTATTCTTATTTCAAATTATACCACTGGCCCCCGCACGCCGTCCTTCGTTGAAGTTAGTTAATCCCGGATACCGCAGACGCCGAAAGGTTTGCCTAAGCAGCACAGTGAAGGGGATTCCACACCAAAATAGAGTAGACCTTGCTTAACGTAAGAGCAACACTTGAAAACAAACACTTTACAATAAAGTCCTAGAGCTCGTCGCTAGAGAACTTGCTTGCTTTAGGAGGGGCACCTGGTTCGACTCTTGGGCTCCCTGGCCAAAAAATATGCAGAAGGGCCAAAGCATGTTAATTATCTGTTTCAAGGCATATCAACATCTGACAGCTAATTTATAAATATCGCGTAATGTAACATTTTGTGCTTCACGATTAGCAGTACTAAATAAATGCTATTATATCTTTGATGGCAATAAAGAACAATGAATATAATTAATTTACGTTCCTTTAAACCTATGTTACAGACTGATAGATTGTTGGTATTGCATTATTCATAACGCAAAAGTTCAAATGCATGTCCGCTGGAGTACATTATAGCTATAACCTGTTTGTCTTTCGAGCTGACTCGAACTTCAAACAGACGGCCACGCGACCTTATCAGAGCGAAACCAGGAGGAAAACGCACGTAGATAGCAACACAGAGTAGTGAAGGATCGCACGTACGTTTACTTCCCCTTTGAACAGCAGTACGAGGCAACCCTTCTTGCACTAGCTTATGCGGAAACTAAAACTACAGAGGACGGCTTGCGTGGGCCGTCTGGTACATAACCATATCTAAAATAGATTTTAAATGTTATTAATTTATTTAATGCTAGAAAAGGGAGGATTATGCTACAAATATGTCAAATAAAGCAAAGAACTACGTTACAGTCAGCACATGCACAAAAAGTATATGAATTTGTGTATCTTTCTGACCTGATATTGAGATAGCTGAGTTTGTTTTCTGGACACCAGCTTCTCTATACGTGGCTTAACCTTAGTGGAGTATCAATGGTGATTCTTGATTCAAGCGATTTATTGTTTCGTTTTGATTGCTGTCAATGGAGCTCTCATATATCAGTAGAGGGGAATGAAAGATATGTAATGGCTGCGTCACTAACTTCAATGTTCTCTTTGCGTACATCACATCAGAAATCAGAAATTGACGTTTTTCATTTTTATTTTCAGTGAGCTGTTAACAGACGTTTCCAAAAGACGGATTTGTAACCCATTCTTGTGTATTATTGTCTTTGTCAGTTTCTGGAAAGCATTTAAAAACTGTTACCTTAGATTTTATAGGTGGAATTCAACTATTTCCGAAAGCTCAGCAGCAATACTAACCGATCGGTAGAGTAAGCAGAATGGATTTTTGGACAAAGCGCAATTCAAATCTCTCTGGCTGAAATATTTTTCATTATTTGTGGTAATTCAGGGAACATGTTATACTGACTCTATGGTCATTTTAAACTTTACTATTTTTTCGATTTTTATGATCATTCAGGAAACATATTTTACTGACTGCATATTTTAAATGTGTGTACCCCTTAAGAAGCCTTTTCGTGCCCCAGGTTGAATAAGTCTGCCATAGAACTTGTGTAACTTGCTGCAATATGGCCTCATAGCATCGTTACAAGTGTTTCATTAAAATGATGCTATATATTTAATCGAAAGACAGGTCTTTTGTTCAAACTCTGACCAGTGCAGATGGAGGATTGTGTTACCCTGATGATGCCTTGCGCAGTACTTGGCGAAACGTTGGTATCTACCATGTCTTCTAGACCACGGCCTACAAACCCGGAAGAACTAAACATTTCTAATTAGGTATTTTGTGTTTTTGTAATTGGTATTGTAAGGATGCTTTGAGAAATGCCTATCAAATGTCCTTAGCGTATTGTATCATGCACTTTATTTATACTTCTTTTGTTCTGTGGGTAGGGGTCACTAAGGCACGAACTCGTAAACGAGAGGTCCGCGATGCAAATCCGTCCTCCCTGACCGAGTCTTCTATTTTTTCCGGGTTTTCCTTTGTTTTCATAACTGGTAATTGCCAGGGAGGTACTCTGAACGAGGACTGGAAGATTTCCTTCCCGAATTTCCCTTACCAATTGTCATTTTATTTCATATATCAATATTGTATATTGTCTGTGATGTCATATGCAGTACGCGCGGGCGTTAAGCACCATTCAAAACTCAGAAGAAGGAGTTAACGTGACTTAAACTCGCGGCCTCGTGTGTCTGGTTACGAGTTGGTTCGTTCGGTACTACGTTTTTATCACTTAATTTATAAATCTTTAACCGAAATCTCTGGTTCACCACAACATATTCTACATACTGTATGTGTGTGTGTGTGTGTGCATAATGCTAGAAAATATTTTAAAATGTTGAAACTTGCACTGCTGGCTAGAGTGGGGATAAACCGTAAGTCCCTTTTAAAAGAAAGTGGGACACTTAAACAATTATTGATAAGTATACAGTTAGGCTAAACTTTGAGATTCCCTCTACGTACAATTTTTGTCCATTAAATATGTTCTAGAAGTAAGCAGATGTGTTTAACGCGATTTTACGAGGACTCTCATGAAATAGAAAGAAAATAGAGTTACAGAATTTCTTGGAAATTGTTTTACACTGTATTTATAATATGAAATTCCACAAAGTACAAGTATATATATGGTAATCCATGAATAATGATTCAGTCCCATTTAGGATTTGTTTATTGGAGGTATATCATTCAAAAACTTCCATCTCGTTTGTTTCCTATGAATTATCCGTATAAGGCTTTTTCTGAGATTTTCCCTTTTCCTCAGAAGACGAATATCGGGTAATTTAAAGATCTCGGGCCCATTTGAGCAGCATTTCACCCATTTCACCGTCCAATATGACACTTCGTTGGAGGACGTTAATACAAAAAATGTGCCCCTTCAATTTTCCATGTAGCAGTAGGAAGTAGTGCCTTAAGCAACACAAATTTGAAGCTATACTTAACTCAGCTTCTGTTGTAAATTTGTTGTATATTATTTCATGGCGTAACAATATAGTATGTTTGTATGTGGTAAGATATTTCATTTCTATCTTTGTTTCTAAGGCAGGATCTCGCTTCCTTACCTTTTTGCTGCTTGTTGTTCCCTGATCTAACTCAATCTTTATGTATTACCCTTATTACCCTTTTGATTCTGTTGTGTAATGGTTTACAACGCTCTGGAATTACAGATGCACTGGATAGGTATACTAAATTTACTTTTCTCGTGCAAATTTCATCATCATCATCATGAACAATACGGTTTAGGCCATATAGCCTGTTCCAGTCCACGCATTAGTTGAACTGATCGTGTCATCGTCTTCTTGGTCGGTCTAAGCTTCTTCTTTCTTGTGGTATATAATTATATAACACATTGGGTAAGCGAGTTATCTCCATTCTAAGTACAGGATCATGCCATGCGTTCGTGGGTGAAGACACAATAGAAACGTAGATTGGAAACAGCTGAAATGCAAGTTTCAGACACCTTTTATTCTTTTCGTACGTTTTCCAACCGTTGTTGTTTTTCTGTAACATAAAAGACTATCGTCTTCCCAAACCTCTATACGTTATATTTTCTTATGAGGCCTTACAAAGGAAAACTTCTCAAATTTTAAAACAGATTCAAATCTGAATACGCCGGCCACCTTTTATTTCAATTGTTATTCCATGTGAATTTGGACCATTATATCCAAGGTAGCCATTCCGCACCGTTTGTAGAGCAGTATAATTGCCATGTTTTACTTTTTTATCCATTAATTAATGAAAAGCCTAGATTTGCCTTGCTCTGCAGGTACTTCTAGCTACATTCAAAGGACGGCGCAAGCTGGTCTTATGGTATAAGGAACAAAGGGTTTACGTACAAGTAAAACAAGTTAATGTTCTGTGTAAAATCCGTTTGAACGTTTCTTTAATAAGTACAGACAGAGATGTACCAACAGATACAGTTTAGATTTTATGTGTCCAAGAGCAAATAAAACTGAGAACGGAATAGAAATAGGACTCGCGTCATTTGAGGAGATGATTGCCCTGCATTAATCGAATGAGGCGCCGACAACTTCGGCATCTTACTACTCGGGTGGCCGAAAGTTCCTGGCAATATCAACAAGTGTAGATAGCGGGCATATACACAATATATGTGCTTCAAGAGCACGTGCCATAGTCTAGAACTGGGACAGCCAAAAGACGTAATGAGTCCCGGTACTACCACTACTCTTAACAATATCTTGACAGAAAAGTTAAGTGCTACAGATGTTTTGCTGGAGTGAGCTGTTACACTCGCACTACTTTCGTTACATTATCATCTATTTTCATAGCCGTGCTGCAAATTATTCATGCAAAAGCTTACAAGCAGTTCTAATTAACTATAATACATTTTGGCAGAAATACTTTCGTTTGGGTAATGCCAACGAAATTTTATCTTTTTAAGTTTTTAACTTTTTTTTCCTTCGGATACTACTGCCTGAAATGGTGCTAGGCTCGTGTAAAATGTGACCGATTTTTACAGTAATTTATTGGAAGAAATTAGTAATAACAAAGTATACAAAAACAAAATGCATAAAACAAATAAAAACTGTTATTCACATACATATACCAAGTGAGTAAGCTGCCCCTTAATTTCCAGTTGTATGCAATCCTCATTTTATATTCTAACATGAAAACATTGGCCCCTATGCCAGGTTCTGCCCAAGTATTTAACATGGATGTCTTTGGTTACACACTCGATGAAATTAGTAGGTATTAATATAGATGTTAGAGCATCGTCTTTTAATATTCTCGTAATTAGCTGAGGTTTACACCTCTGCAAATGTTCATTAGGACCAGCGAATACTACATGTTAAACGAAATGTTTACCTCTCACGTTACTAGGTAGCTCAGTTGAAACGAGCGCCGGATTCGCAAGTAATCCATCTGGTGTTCAACTCCCCTGTATGTGGTAATTTTTACAGCAATAATAATTAATTGCCGTAATAATTTACAATTATTATGTTAAAACCTGTTATTATTTTAATTTGTAATTGTCTTTTTTCCATTTTATGATATTTCTGTTGTCCATTGGGATGTCTCTCCCGGTATGGATGCTGAGCTGCTTGTGCATTTGATCTTGCTTCTCCCTAGATCAAAAGCATACCAGTACTCGTCTGTCGGCTAAATGGTGAAGAAATGGCACAAAATATCATGCAACAGCTTACGCGTGGAAAATGAGTGGAGTCGGCATTCATAATAAGACACTACATCAAGCCAGTCCAATGGAGCAGAAGTCATTATACCTGTTCTATTACGAAATTCAAACAACCAAAAACGATTTCATTTAAAGGTCCTAAGCCCTCAAGAGCCTTATAATTAGATTATTGTGAATTCGGTTTCCAAGTTTTGTTGAGCATAAAAAGTTGTATAATGGCGACACGCGAACCCGTGTTCCTCCAGTTAGCGCACAAGATACAATCATAATTTGCTTCAGCTATTTCGAGACTTGACTGAAAACACGTTCGGAGTTCAATAGTAGGAATTGTATGCCAGGCTCTATGTCATTGCCACTACGTGAGTTTTCGTGCTTGATTTAGCCTTTTAAGGCAGCTTTAATCGTTGCTGCGCGTTTTAATATTATTATTTAAATGACAAAAGTTATTATGCATGTTGCTTGAGATGTAGTTTACGCAAAAATTTAAATAAACAGTTATTTAATATTATGTGCGTTTTGACTATACGGGTCCATGGTGGGTGAATCGGGTCCCTAATTTTTGCCTAATTTTTGGCAGCCAACCCCTGCTCTAAGTACAAGAATCCGTCATTTTCTTTTTATTTGGTGTTGTTAGTGTACTCATGTGATAGGTCCATTTTATCTGAGGCGTTTGATGAATTATATTTCAATGTATACTCTAATAAAAAGTTTGTAAAATCGACTGGAAACCGGATTACGCTCTCAATAAACGAGTTGTATGTTTTTGAGGTGCACTTTAGTGAGGAGGACGTTTTGCCCCTTAAACCGCTGTTGCGCATTCCTCTTTCTAAGAACATCAGGCAATACGTTTTAGTAAGTGCAAAACTAGACTAAAGCACACATGCTGTTTGATGAGTGGCCCATCTTCAAAAAGGAGCGGCTGACTCACCTGGTGTAATGCACTAGTTTACGTACCGTAGTCTTCCACACTCTCATACCTGGTGCTGGGTTGACCACCCGTTTCCCAGTATTCATTCTGTCCGGTCCCCGACAGGCATCTGGCCCTAGGCACAGGCTTGTAAGTCCTAGGTGGTATAAGTCTTCCGTACCAGGAGGGTAATCAGATAAAGAAGAAGAAGACGAAATTTACACGACCTTGGTGCTTTTGTCCTGTAAAATGTGCCAGATTTTCACAGCAATTTATTGGAAGAAATTATTAGAACAAAATGCATAAGATGTCTCGAATTCGAATCTCAGCGTGAATTATCCGCATATGATATTTTCCGGGCGTTCCCCTCATCCTGAGCAGACAAATGTCGACAACTTTAATCTTTATGGATCCTGGACTCATTTGAGCATCATTTCATGCATCCATCATTCTAACAGGTTAAAGGACGTTAAACCAAAAAACGCACGAAGAGTAAAAAAGTGGTGATTTACATAGTGCAGAGATGCAAGTACTTCGAAAAAGCAAGGAATCCAATAACGATTTTCACGATACACAAATGTCTTACATTAGATGCTTTTTTATGCTTTTTTTCTATGAGAAATATTAGCTGTCTTTTTTCAGCACTACACACAGAGCATTCTTCTATCACTTTCTTGCAAACCATACTTCTCTGGAATGTTTGCATTTGGCATTTGCTCATGATTCTCGGCATTTTGCAAGCCTAGAAGCTCTTCGCAGAGAATTTCTTTGAATTTAGTAATACTTCTTTTATTTTTCGTGATGTAGAAAATATTGGGTAATCACACCTGTTGTATAGAAAATAATTTCCATTGCCAACTTCACGATTCATTCATAGCAATTCTAAGTGACTTATTGTAACCATTCAATTGATCTGATAAGTCAATTTAAAATTATTAAGAATTATTAATTATAAATAAACTAAACCCTAACGCAACAGCCCATTAAGGGCCAAGGCTTGCCACCCAGCCGCTGCGTCCCCCACCTCTGCCCACTACAGGCGTCAATTTTGGGGTGCAGTGCTGGAGGGTGGAACGTGGTCAGCACCCCGAGCCTTCCCAGCCAGTTATGTGCCCCTGGGGCCGCTACTTCTCCATCAAGTAGCTCCTCAGTTGGTTCCCCCGGGACCTAACGAGGCTGAGTGCATCCCGTGCCCGACCTCCCAGAGGGGATAAAATCCCCATGCTGGTACTGGGGATCGAACCCGGTTCCTCCAGCCAGAGGTAAGTGGGCTGCCAACTGCGCTACGGAGGCGATCATAGTTAATTATTGTGTTTACAAATTATTACCATGGTTTGCACAGTTTTCATCTCTATGTTTGGCGCTAACCATTACGACGTCCCTTTTGTTTCCATTTGGAAACGATACTTGTGCCACTCCCTCCCTCCTTCCCTCCCTCCCTCACTCCCCCACGCTCTCTCCTGCAATAATGCCCCCTTTATTCAACTACGCATGGACAACGTCTTTTCGGTTGCATTTTCCGAATTTTTAGGAGAGTGCTTCCCAAATGAGTCCTGCGCGAAAGAAGTTTGTGAACAGTCACACTTGTCTAATGGTTGTCAGTAAATAATGTAATACGTTTTTCCCAACAAATCTCCCAATCAAGTTCCCACCACATATGCATAACTTTGTATATAATTGGAAAATTTTTATTCAAACTAGCGCCTTTGTTTTATATACCGGCAAAGTAACAAACGTCCTCTGAAGAGGAACAATTTTCATCATATTTACATATTCCTCCTCTAATACCATAATTGCTTGATGTCTTGCTTTCAATTTTTCCAAAAATGCAACCAATTTTCTAATCTTTGATGTTTCCCCCAAATCATCATATATAATGAAAACGTCACGTTAATAATAAAAGTTGAAATGTATGCGTGACATAATTTTTATAAAGGTCATATATCGTTCTTTTTTCATAACACCTAGTTTTCCAATTTTGCATATCACACCAACCCCATCCATATCAAAATGACCATAAATGTCTTCATTTCATCAGGATTTGCATGTTTCCATTCTCGAAATTTGACTTCCAGGGCTAATAGAGGATCGTTCAAGTTTAGAGAGGCATATATGTTTGTTTTGGTTACCATGAAATCCATAATTTCATGACAATGGAAAGCAAGAAGAAATCCATGAGCATTTTGTCAGCATAGTCCTAAGAGACTTGTGAATCAATTTCAAGAGTTTGCACTTTAAAATCAAATAATTTCATATGGTCTCTTCACTTCATATTGTCCGTGTTCATGTCATTTTCATAGTTTTTTGTTTCGTCTCTATCAATCACTTAGTCCAATTTAACTTGATCAATCGTTTCACGAATCACCAGTTCGAAGAAGGTAATAATTACAAAAACGTGTTGTTGTTGTTTTTTTTTTTGGGGGGGGGGATCTAGAAAAGAAAACCCTAGTGTGTTTATTTTTAGTTCAGAGTAATTTTACCATATGTAAGAAAATGTTTATCCCCTTATTAGGAAAGAGATTGGTATGCTAGTAATTACTTTGCTTTACTTCTAACCCAGTAGTTAGGACTATAAATAACAGGATTTAATTCCTTCTTAAAACTGTTAACAGTTTCATTATCACGAAAGAACAATAAGTACAGAAATATATATATATATATATATATATATATATATATATATATATATATATATATATTTGAAATTACAAGTACTTTTTCACTAGTTTAAATAAACATACACTGAACATTACAAACATAAATTATCAAGAACATATATTTATAGTAATATCTATACAATATGTTGCATTATGTTTTCACAAAATGTACTCTTCAATCCCCTCTACACTTTGTGTTTCTGATTCTTCCACTGCCTATGTCAAAACTTCTTCATAAAACACTTTCTTGTCATGCGGAATATGTGCAATGATTTTTCTGATGTCATCCATTTTCAGCCTGGTAATAGGAATTTTACTGTTGCAGGATTTCGATGTTGGTAGTTCAGAATGCATTCCTGGTTTCAGAAGCAGGAAACTTTCTTTCACTAATCCATCTATGTATTCTGATGTTATTACATATCCTTTAGGTGATGATGAATATTCAATATGTTTCTATTTTGAAACTTGAAACTTATTTAGACTTGCTTACAGGCTTTGTGGTTCTCTTATAAAACTGTGGCCACCATCCTTTGAAGTCAAGCACATCATCTGAAGTAACCTTTGGTACTAAAAATCGCGATCTTTTAGAAGTTTTAATCATTTCCTCATACCCGTCAGGGGTATAAATCATCAAAACCAGAGAAAGTAAAAATCTCACCATTGTGTTGTTCTTGTTTTGGCCTCCGCAGATATCACTGAACACATAAAGCTCTGTGATAGATGGATCCATCCACAGGAAGCTGCTGGTCCTCACTTTGTCTCTCCTTGATGGCAGGTGTAGAACTCAGCGGAATTTGTTTTCATGTCATGCACACAAAATACGTACATCCAAAGTTTTCTTAAGTAGAACATGTCTTGAACTGGCATTTTTGGAAGTGGGAAGGTTTGCATGAAGTCAAATACAATCGCACCCACTGTGTCACTGTATCTTTTCTAACATAGGTTTACCACTTCCTGTTGTTTCTTGTATAACGTTTTAGCTCGGCGTAAGTGTATCATTTTTTCTGCCACTGCCGAGCGTTTAGCATTTTCGTTTAAGAAGGGAGACGTGATTTTCATTTCAAGTTCCTCGCAAGTTGAGCAAACATCAATCTGGGGCCTTCCAAATCTGTACCCATGATTTTCATTATAATATTGACGATAGAGGGGCTCTAATGACCTAGCTGTCGACGGGCCCTTAAACCATACTCACTCACTCACTCACTTGACGATAGAAATCGTACCCAACAATATTAGCAACGTCAGGATCCCTGTCACAGAATAGTTCATGCATTATTTTAACTTTAAGATCTGCGCTCAGATACTTGACTGTTTTACAGCAATAATATCATTCCTTAAGTGGAAATAGCTCAATATGTTACCGATCTTGTTAATTATTTCTTGGGGCAGGGCTCTTGCACGATTCTGATACTTCCCGAGCAAATCTATTCGTGATTTTCCAGCAGAAATTAGTGATGTTAGCCTATAAAGAGCTTTATTTTTTACTGCATAAATGATTGAGAAAGCTGTTTTGCATACCTTTACTCTCTCATTGTGTCTTGCTCATTTTTTGGCCGGCCACTATGACAAAGAATACCATCTGCATTTTATATTACTAATGTATTCCTTGCCGAGGAGTCGACGTCTTTTCTGAACTTCATTTTTTATACAGATGCGTGTTTTTAACTCCCTTCTTTCTGTTTAAATTTCCAGCGACATTTGCACAATCTTCATCACTGGAACTAGACCTTTTCGAGAAAAAAAAACAGCCTCACATACGTATTTCTAACAAGAGGGGGTGCAGTAATACACTTCTCATTATTGTAACAGCTGTGAAACTGCACTTTCAGACTTTTAGCATGTGGTACCATCTATGGACGGAGAGATTAGGCTGAAGAAGGAAATAAATCCGGGAATTGTTCCCTTGTTCAAATTAACGAATATTATTCGGGCTTATCACATCGATGTTATTTGGTTTTCGTTGTCTTCTTTCTCCTGACACATGTCTCTAGGCGCATAGATATGATTTTTAACAGAAACTCATTTTTCAAATGTTGGTGCTTGAAGCACACGCTAAATAAATCTAACGAGAGTCTAAAGCATCATCAGTGCACACAAGCAATAAAATTATCAGATCAAATAAGTTTCGAGGGATTAGACAAGTGAGAAACGTTAGCTTCACGTGGATTGAAATTTTAAAACGTTTGTTATAAAGGCTGCGCGAAACTCCTCATGCAAAAATTTCAATATTTCCTTTGAATGAAACATTGTACTCGGATAACTTTTAATACAGAAGTTCCCATAAATGCATTCTGTAGATAAGGAAAATAAAATAATAAGCGGTCGCATAAAATGGTTTTATACATAACATTTCGGCAGACAACATGTTAATTACTGTCAGCTGTTCAAAAGCAGTGTCGAGGTGGACAGTTATAGCCTCTGCAAACTGGTGATCGACAGTTACTCCTTGTAGCGCTAGCCAATACAGTCAACACAGGGAGGTGAGATGGCTGCCTGTGCTGAAAGAGTTATGGTTAGATGCTGCATACATTAAATTGTAAGCAAATGTTAAGGAATTAAGTGCAGTGAAGTAAAGATGGTAAAGTTTAAATGGTAGAGTTCAAGTATCAAATATGGATGTACTAATGCCTACAATAATAAACTCATATATCAACAGTTTGAAGTTTAAATAAATTTCTTATCGTCAGCTGCTAAAATGCAACACTCATAGAGTGCAGGAATTTCAACTTTCCATGCATAATAGTATGAGCGTGAAGTGGATAAAACATGTTATCGTTGAAAAAGCATATTTGTCACAATGCGTACCTATATTTTAACGACGTCTACATTCAAGCAAACTTTGCCTATCTAAATGTTTCACTTAGCTGTACAAAATTCAACAGCAATTAAAAGGATTTTGAAGGTTCTTTTCTGAATTACTTACTTTATTTCCGTCATAAGAGCAAATTTTGACGAATAGGACAATACAGTTTTCTCCGTGTAAGGGATTGCATAGGAGAGAGGTTATCCTGAAAATGTTCTCTTTGCACCCTTAAAATTTATTCCATTAAATACTATACGAAGTTTGGTAAGTACCCAACTTTTCCTTTTTAGATACGTAAGCTGTTCCAAGACTGACATACTTGCGCATGCACTATTTGTGGAATCTAAAAACTTGCGTTTCCAGTTACATCATGTTAAATTTTAGGATCAAATGCAATACTTCCAACATTTTAAGTAAGCGGCAAAATAAAAATGTATAACGCAAAGCTAGCCTTTTCTTACATGTCTACCAGCTTTGGAATCTGGGAACAGAGGATAGGCTGTCGAATGCCCATGCAGCTTCAACTCTCTATATCCAATTCATTAAATCTGGAGCTTTATTGAAGATTATGGAAATACGAAGATTTCAGTAATTATTTTAGAAATTTATCTTCTAGTATACCTGTATAAAGACGAAGCTTCAAAGTAGTTTTTGTTCAAATATAAGTTGAAAGCTGCTCATCCAACGACTTCTGCAATGGCTGAAAATGTAGAGCAAGAAAAATGACATGGCTGTGCCTAAATACGTAATGTTGTTTCAAAAGAAAATTCTATTTATAAGTTTTTTAACGTTTAATGTCCTTTAACCCGTTAGGTTACATAGGACGATGTATGAAATGGTTGAAATTTTGCTCAATGCGGGCTCCATAGAGTTTAAAGTTACCGATATTCATCTTTCAGCATAAGGGAAGAACCTCATCCAGGTAACTCACACTAACACAGACTCGAACTCGGGACACATGAAGCAGATACGCATCTCTCACAGCTCAGAGGTGGGTAAGTGAGTTTCGTTTGTAACGATTTAGTATACAATATGCATGACAGCTGATGTTTTTCATGTAATAGTAGATGAAATGAGTGTGTGTTGTCCAGCTGTTGAAAATGTTCTAAGGAACAGCAAAATTTTAAGAACCTCAACACACTCAAACGCTATTAAAATTTACGGTGACGTGTAGAACCTAGCTACAAAAATATTTACTCGTCAAAATTACTTCAGTAACCTAACCCTAGGACGGGCTCACATGACCTAGTTGCCCTTAAATCCCATTCACTCATTCACTCATCCTAACCTTAGAAATAGTTGCGGAGGAATAAATATATATTTGAGTGTAGAATACTGTTCGTAATTACGGACAAATATATTCTATAAGTTGCAGCCATGTATAGCCTTCTGAAGAAATTTTGTGAGTCAGTTGACGATGGAAATACCCGAAGATAAACAATAGCTGAAAGATTTGCCATAAGTCGCGTGGAACACCTCCTAGAAGACAGAAATGGTTGCTGTCAGACGTATGTTCTTAAGTGCATGTTACATAAAGACAAAGTAGCTTGCTGTCTCATGCATCAGTCTTCCTAATTTCCATACCATTCGCATCGGGTGGAGGTTTAGTGGTCAATGTCACACTGGGTCTGCAGTCTGCTTTGTAACGTAAGGGAATAAGATAGCTCTGGAATTAAACATTGTACAGAAATTGTATCTTTCTACTATGTTTTAATACGAACGTTATGCCCAAATGAATATACCTTCTCGTAGACCAACTGGTAGCTGCAGAGAAACATCATTTTAACATAAAAGTTAACATTCAGGTTTAAACTGGAGCTGAGTGATCTCTATAGTAAGTTTAAATCCGTAGCACTCCGAATTTTACTTCTTCCATCCAAAGATTTTATACAAGTGCATGAATGTGGCTAGGTGTAATCATCATTGGCGTGTGTTTTTCTGAAGTAGAAAACTTGCAAAAAATTCATTGTGATGACCATGCCTCGAATCATTTATCTTCGCTACTTGATGATGTGCCCAAGGTTTTCTACTCAACTACATAACCGATGCCTTCAAATGTGCATTGAAACTCTCTCATCTGATTCCTCCATTCCGGTGTATCCTCTAGGGTACCTCAGTTGTTGAGATGCTGTAGAATTTTCAAAATACGGGTTTTGTTGTAAACCGTGCTGTTAAGGCTTAATTACACCTGTTAATAATCACTTACTTTAGAAGTGGAAAAATAAATTGGGTAGAGATTCTGTCTTCCGCTACCAAAACAACAACAACAACAACAACTACTACTACTACTACTACTACTACTAATAATAATAATAATAATAATAATAATAATAATAATAATAATAATAATAATAATAATAATAATAATAATAATAATAATAATAATAATAATACTTCTACTACTACTGCTGCTGCTCCTGCTGCTGCTACTACTACTACTACTACTACTACTACTACTACTACTACTACTACTACTACTACTACTACTACTACTACTACTACTACTACTACTACTACTACTACTCCTACTACTACTACTGCTGCTGCTGCTACTACTATTTCTACTACTACTAATGTGATATATAGATAAATAACTGCCATTAAAATTAATTATTAGGCTAACATAACTATTTAATTGTTTGTAGAACGTAGTCGAAAGTCTGATCTCATATCGTACTCACTGATCATGGCGTGTGTGTGTGTGCGTCTGTGTGTGTGCGTGTGTGTGTGTATGCGTGCGTGTGAAACAGACAGAGAACAACATAACTCAAAGATCTTAGGTGAATAAATACCAAACTTTGTAATTAATCATATCCTTCTTGAAAGGAAGTGGCACGAAGGTTTCAAGGAAGTCCGACCCCCTTCTAAGCAATCCTTTGAATGTAAATTTCTTTGCGTGAAAAAGCAGTTTTAGCGATTTTAATAAAATACAATAATTTTAAAATATTTGCCAGGCTAACAAAATCTGTACCTTGAATTTTCTAAAACTTTTTATCCTCATCACTCTGAATGACTTTTATATAATGCTAATACATAAGAGAAATACATAAATCATCCAAGAAATTGCAAAGCTCATTAAACCTTTAAATTATTTGTCGCATTAGCCACTTCCAAGGTACTCGAAGCTTTAGGTTGAAGCTTCAACACTTCATCTTACATTTTTGGAGTGCTATGTCGACATTCCTTTACGTATTTCGCGCGATGTCATGCAAAAATATGGAATTTGAAAGTCAGCATATA
Organism: Tenodera sinensis; assembly: GCA_030765045.1. NCBI lineage: Eukaryota > Metazoa > Arthropoda > Insecta > Mantodea > Mantidae > Tenodera > Tenodera sinensis. Next base: position 76,347,492 of record CM060966.1, on the reverse strand, counting down.
GTGGCTCAAGCTTTCTACAACGAAGTGTGTAATGAAACTGCTTCTGCACATATTTATCCCCATTTAACAAGAAGCACGTAGAAACTTAACTTATACAAAAATAGTTCGCAGAAGATATATAAAAAATCGATAAATGGATACAGAAAGATATGTCACCGTAACACAATTTTGCCATAATTCCTTATAATATGACAAAACAAACCAGCTGCAATGAGAAGTCACTGGATGTCTGAGTGCCAAGGAAATACTAAAGAACAGTTTCCGAAGACTGATTGCTAAGTCTAAGGCTACTATGAATAATCAGAACTAGACGCAATATGCCCATTAATTCGAAATTTATGTTGTTAAAACAAAAAGGTTATTCAGTACATGAAATATGTTAAGTTCTCTCCGTATTTAAAACTATCAATATCAAATGAAAAATAATAATAATAATAAACAACTGCGATGTACTAGCTTTAAATCGTTAAACCTTAACTCTGAGAGGACAAATTTAATCACTGTATATACATTGGCTGGATTGTAATAACTTACAATTTTATTTACAATGCTTTCAGGTAAAAACCTGCGTCGTCTATCAGTATTGATTTGTTCGATGAAAAAGTGGTACAACCATTATGTTGGACACATACTTGTATCCTGCTAAATTTGATACCTAAACATGTACAGATATTGCACCTTTCTAACCTAATGACAAATAAGTAGATGGGATAATTTTATAGCAGGTAAGTCTAATTTGGAAAAAACCGTTCCCTGACCACCCCCCCCCCTCAAATGTCTCTGGAACAACATCCAATTCTTCCCTCAGTCATTCATATACTGGACTACTATAGGCTAATTTCCTGAAAGTCTGACTCGATGTAATATTTTAAAAACCAAACTGAATCATTCTAATCGAAATATCAATGGAGGGGGGAAATTGTGCAAAATTAAGTTTTAAAAGCGAGAAATTTTATGTCTTGAAAACACAAAAATAATGTGAAATAATTGAATTCTGAGTGCGGAAGTGCTATGAAATCAATTTTTAAATGCGAGAAATTTTAAATCTTACAAACACAAAATAATGTGAATAGTGCGAAAACCACTTGCTTTCTAAGGTAAAATCCTATTCATTAATGCCAGTATTCCTAACCACAGATACAATTTGTTGTTTTTTGCCTCCATCTGTAACCGCTGGAAAATGGCACTAGATGTTAAAAGGAAATATTGTAGTGGGAAGAGAATCTCTGATTTGGTAAGGATTTACACAAAATCGCGTGATACCTCCAAATGAAATATTTTAATAAAACGTTCCACATTTCAATAGATGTAGCACACATTTATAGACATCATTAGAAGCTATAGGTGACTGATATTATAAACGGATGTAATATTATACGTAATAATTAAAACGATCAAGAGTAAAATATAAAAACTTTCCTAAAGTGTTGAAATCAGACTCATTTCCCGCTAAATTTAATTTATTTTCACGATTATTCTATAAATTACTGAAATATAAAAACAGTTAATCCTCCGTTAATTATAATAAGTGCTATAATTGGTAACTGCACATAGTTCTAGAGGAGGCTCATGTAGCAGTAATCTGCTTTGTACAGACTGTTTTACAATATACTACATATTGTTTACAGAACCCGGGACATGCAAACAAAAGGTGTTTAAAAATCCATTGTTTAAAGCTTTCAAAATTTTCAAATTAAGAAAAAGAAAAATTTTTAAAACGACAAAAGCTTAAAAATAACTTTTATAACGCAAATTACACATCTTAAAGTGCTCTACATTTGTTTCTCTCTCATGGATCCTCGTAAAAGTCTATATAATTAAACAATAATGAGGAATAGTTCTCAAGTTCCTTGTAAAAAAATCAAGACGTACATTTAATTTTCGTGCTAATACCTCAACCATACAATATTTTATTTAAAATTGTTGCAGCTTTCTTCAAAAAAATAAAAAGCTACTCTTTTCCGCTTAATATCATTTATATTCATAACTGCATACAATGCCTCTTTTTTATCTACTTTCAGTTATGAGTAATATTTGTATTTCGCTATAAGTGCTTGGCCATTCAGAAGTCTGGGATGATTCAGAAAATAAGGAAAAATAAAGTTATCGAGCTTTGCATAAATTCACGAGGGGAAAAAATAACAACAACGTAACATTTCAAAGTGCGCTCTTAAAATGTTACAAAATGTAATCAAACAATAGCTCGTAATTTTTTACAGATTGCTTGGATTCCCTATACCAGGTGGCCCAATTCACCTGGCACCGCCGTAAGTAGATATCCCTTCGTGTGTTAAAATAGTTGCAGAACGCCACGGAGCAATTCTAGCCATAGAGAGGCTAGTGGCGTGTTCTGCCTCTGCAAAGATGTGAGATGAGAGGTAGTTGAACCAGCGTGCATAGTCCATGATAATAGAGAATAACAGTATAAACAACCGAAAAGGTCAAGGGAATAAACTCACTCCTGTATATGCTGCTATTGTCTAACATTACGTATTACAGATTGTAAAGTGCAAGAAAGAGGGCACATGTTTCATTGGCATTTGTTCGTTTCTTATTAAATTTATTGTATTTTTATTATTATTGATTATTATTATTATTATTATTATTATTATTATTATTATTATTATTATTATTATTATTATTATTATTATTATTATTATTATTATTATTATTATTATTATTATTATTATTATTATTATTATTATTATTATTATTATTATTATTATTATTATTATTATTATTATTATTATTATTATTATTATTATTATTATTATTATAATATTACTATAATTTTCTTGGAATAGGCATGGCATCAAAATGGCGTACAAAATTCACCTCAACCAACAACTCTATGGCAATGATTTTGCCCGTACATAGTTCACGAGTCTTGAAAGGTTCTTCGAAGTGATGAATGCAATTCCAGCAACGAAGCCACTAAGAAGAGACACAACATACACTACTGGACCCCTAACAATCCTCACAGAGTGCGAAAATATTTGCTGTGGTTCAATGCTACCGGATTTGTCTTACTCCCAGCCAGATTTAGAAGACCACGGTAACTGGAAGTCCTGCAAGGTGAGCTTCGGGATTTTCTTGATGAGCTTCGGGAACGACTTGAGTTTAAACACTGGTTCTAAGAAGATGGTGCTCCACCTTACTATGAACCTGTAAAGATCCATTTCAATTAGCTATACCCTGGTCGATGAATCGGCCTAGGTGGCCCAATATCTTGCCCACCAAGATCTCCTGGTCTAACCCTATTAGATGTTTTCTTTTGGAGTCACATCAAGAGTATTGCGTTCTGAAACAGATCGCCTCAAAATAGAGGTTTTACGTCAATAGATCGTTAAAGCATCTGCCTCTGTCACATCCTCAGTTCTCAGAAACGTCCATATGGATGGATACAAGAGGACCGTTGGAACATTGTATCAATCAACAAGGGCATCATTTTGAACACCTATTCTATGAATGAGGGCAGCATAACAGAAGGGATTTAATGATGATATAATAACGATGAAAATAATCTGGTAATAATAAACCATAACACTAACAAAATATTAATATAATAAAAATTATAGGACTAAAACTAATTACAATAAAACTAACAGTATTGATACGATAATGATGATAATAAAAATAGTAATGATGATACACATACTATTAAGAATAATATAACAATAATATACTAACAATAACTGCAAACAAAAGTAAAAACAATTAATAACAATAATAATAAAATGCAACAATAATATTAATATGAAACATTACGTGCCCTCATGCTTGCACTTTCCAATCTGTAATTCGTTATCTTAGACAACAGGACCATATACAGAAGTGAGTTAATTCCCTGGGGGGGGAAAAAAAAATAAAAAATAAAAAAAAAAAAAAAAAAAAGATCCCTTACCTTTCCGGTGTTATTGTTATTTTCTATTACCACGGACTAAACATGCCAGTTCAACTGCCTCTATCTCACGTCTTCGCTGAGAGGCAGAACACGCCACTGGCCTCTCTATAGCTAGAGTTGCCCCATGGCATTCTGCAACTGTTTTAACGCACGAAGGGATATTTACTTACATCGATTTTTTTTTTTTTTTTTTTTTTTTTCTTTTTAAATTAACGTCCTCCAACATTGTGTCATATCGGACGAATGAATGAAATGGGTGAAATGATGCTCAAATGAGCCCGAGGTCCATGGAGCTTAAAGTTATCCGACATTCGTCTTCTCAGGGTAGGGAAAACCTCGGGAAAAAACCTTACCCGGATAACTTACCCTAAGCAAGATTCGAACTCGCGACCTCTTGAAGGTGAGGCAGACACGCTAACCATCACGCTACCGAGGCGGGCACTTACTTCGATGCCGGGTGAAGTGAACCATCTGGTACACTTTATTTCACTTCACTGCATATGGTTTTAACGAGATACAAATTGTTCCTGTAGTATATTCTGTCTAAATTTTATGGATTCCAGTTACTTTTACTCCAGAAATTTTCTAAATTACTCGTGGTTAAGTATTAGAGTAGAATCGTTTGAAATTTAACTTAATACATGTAATCCCCTTCTCCGAGCGAGATCGTGTTGTTTAGTTCTTATGACAATTAGCCTGGCACGCCAAACAGTATGCGCTATGTGCTTTGGTGACATGTTGTAATATATTGCATTACAAATTATTTATTTTGTGGTGAAATAATTATAAATGGACCAAAGACGTGAAGCTGTTCAGACTCCTTCCAAATAGTAGTAATCGTTATATTAAGGTAGACTTCCCTTTCACCTTTTACATAATTTAAATATATTGAATATTAAATCTGTTGAATCAAATCTTCAGATACAGGATACAGCACTGTCGTTACTTTGTTTATGACTATTACATAGTAAGAAATGTGCACTCGGGTTGTCTTAATGAATAGCTTAAGCCTTTACTAAAGCCGGTATTGTTCTCTTCTTGCGCTTTATAATGTGATATTTCCTCATTTTTACTTTCTCTACTGGTAAGTAGAGGAAGTATTGTATTCCACCCAAAAATTCGATATCCAGATTTCACCAGAAATATATGTTTTGAGGCCCATGAATTTAAAAAAAAAAGCATTTTTGGAAAAAGGTCCGTGTGTGTGTGTGTGTGTGTGTGTGTGTGTGTGTGTGTGTGTGTGTGTGTGTGTGTGTGTGTGTGTGTGTCAGTCTGTGTGTCAGTCTGTGGACAGCATAACTAAAAAACCAACCAACCAACCAACCAAAGTTGGTATTTAAGTTTAATGTCTTTCAAGGATGCGACACGAAGATTTTGAAGAAAATAGCCCCACCCTAAAGTACCTTTACATGGAAAATTTATCGAAAATTTTTATTTTCTTGAAAATGGCTCTAACGATTTTGATTAAAATGTTTGAAATATTTTTATGACAAATGAAATGTATATTTTGCATTTTCTGACTATAGCCTATGTAGTCCTGTTTAGTCTGGATGAGTTTTGAATAATCGTAAACCGTAAGAGATAGACAAAATCTTACTGTACAAGAAATGTAGATCTTGCTAAAATACACAATTTATGTCTCAATAAATTTTTTGTAGAGTGAGCCATTTCGGAGATATTCCTTGTTATTTGTGTCAGTTTCGGAAAACTTAGTACTTTTGTGCAATGGAACATCGTTGTTCATTTTTTACATGTTAAGCGAGCAAAGAGAACGGGATCTCAAAGCTTTAAAATATTTGACTATCGCTCATAGCCTACTGTATTCCAATATTCCCCTTGCACATACAAGGAAATAAGCAATAAGATAATTTGTATAAATATATATCTCAACTAACACGAAGAAGATATAGGAACAAGAGTTTGTAAGAATGGTTAGTACAAGAGTAGAGAAAGTCATGTAAGTACAACACATCCGATTTTTGATCACACAACACACACTTGCTGTCTTCGGTCGGCTCGTGGTTATTTCTTGTTTGTACATATTTTGTGGTGAAACCCATGTATTGCGAGTCTCGTTGTGATGTGTCTCTGGGGCTTGCACTCTTTGGTCTGGCTGTTTTCCGTAACGGTGAATATGGTGTAGAAATTGAGATATATTTCCCTTTTCTTTCTGTCCACGATGTTTACCATTTTATGATACGGTCCTGTGGATGACAGCTCGTTCTTCAGTCTGATATCCTCCTTCAAGCGTTCATACACCAATCGGGATTTTACTGCTCTTCCTTTCATGAACATTGTTTACATTTTTTCTACTCTCATCAGGTCGCCGATTTTTAGCCTTTCCCACATACGAATCTATTCCATATGTTGCAATTGTACTCAATGGTTTCATTGCTGTGAAGCAATTATTGTGTGTTCTAATGAGATGCTGATGAAACAATTATGAAGTCGCAATGTAGATACTCCTTATGGGTGAAGACGATAGAAGCAATAATGCCTCACGTCGCCTGACAATGTCTTCAATTCCTTCGATCCAGCGCCTTGCCGTCGGCCGAGCACAGAGATTGCTCTCCCAGATTGTGCATGGGTTTTGGTTAGAAATGATGATACCTACTAATTATGGTGATAACGTATTTTAATAAATGTTTACAATATTTCCACTGAGACGTTGCCGACCAATGTGGATAACAAAACAATTCACCAGTCAAATAAATCTATGCCCGTATTTAAACCCTATAATTTTGCGTCCGTTGGTTTCAATGTATTCCACGCATTTAGGCGCTTCAAAGAATTGTAACATGTTCACTTGGACTGGCCAGCAAAAAGTATGGGCTTTCTATCAACTAAAAGTGACCTTATATTCCCTTTCCTCTCTAAAAGCGTTGCTCAACTCTTTTAAATTCGGGAGGCTACACTTTTTACGTACGGATCCTGTATTCATTCTTTACTGATAATTATTAATCTGATTATTTTGTTTTTAGATTATATTTTAAGCGAATAATTTTCTGAATCCATAATTCGATGTCAGCTGTGTTTGTCGATAAGTTGGCTACGTTCGGAATATTGTATGGACCAGACTCTAATGGCAGTTGTTGCTCTCTCTCTCTCTCTCTCTCTCTCTCTCTCTCTCTCTCTCTCTCTCTCTCTCTCGCTTGAGTGTGAAGGATGTTCCCAGATATTTAATTTTCCCCACTACTTGGAGTGGCTCGTTATATAGTGTTATTGTATCTTTGGGTGATGACTTCCCTCCTTTCCTGAAGTTAATTTGCATTGTCTTCTCTTTGCTCTTTTCCTCTGCGCATCTCTCTAATCGTTTTGTTGCCTTTCGCACGTCCCCTTTTCTGTTGATCCTGGCATTATGCTCGTCACATCTGCAGTGTAAATGTTGAACAAAATAGGGCTCATGGGATCCCTTGAGTATTCCGTTTGTTTGCAATTAACCTACCGTTATTCAGCACTAACCTACTGAGTGTCAATAACAGCGTTATTTCACTGCAACAGGTATTTGTTTGGTTCAATGGTACCATCACGTGAGAATTTTGATGCTAAATATTGAACTGTTGTACATCTGGACAGAACTTTGAGTTGCTTGTCAAATACTGTCTCAAGTGCGTCAAATCAACTCGTTCAGAATATTATTTGCAAAGAAAGCAGCAATAGAGCAGCCAAAGAAACCGCTGAATAACATGAAATTGATCCTAAAGAAAAACATAAAGATATCTGCCGCAGGTTATAAATGTATCCCCAATCACTAAATTGTGTAAATATGTTTTGGTAATTCAGTACAATATTGTATAGTGGGAAACATCACAGCCTGCATAGGGCGAATTAATGAGCTCCTTCATGAACAGCTATTCCCTCATTTTTATCTGTGTGTGTGTGTGTGTGTGTGTGTGTGTGTGTGTGTGTGTGTGTGTGTGTGTGTGTGTGTGTGTGTGTGTGTGTTGTGTTGTGTATATATACTAAACTAAGGTTTTTTCCCAATATTCTGTAAGACGCTTGATAGATTTGTATTGTACAACGTTTTGTATGGTCGTATATATTTTGAAACTATAACTAATTACCTACATCTTAAAAATTATTTTAAAATGTTTTTGCAGGAACAGCTGAGTGCGGATAATGATTCATCTAGCAACGTTAACTGTTAATATGAATATACAAGTGAACTTGGTCATTCCGAAGGCCGGGAGATTAGCATATGTAGAAGGCTAATGTTTTACTTACAAACAGATATTCATCATGTAAGTTGGCAATACTGGATTTCAAATCATAATCAAATGCAAATATGAATACGGAGAATGAGTGCTGCTCACATGCATCTGCTACGAAACGTATACTGAAACTATTTCACTGAGTTTATAATGATTAAAAGAAAGTTGTTATAAAAACTGCTGTGTTACACTCACATGACTTTCTCTACTCTTGTACTAACGATTCTTACAAACTCTAATTCCTATATCTCCTTCGTGTCAGTTGTGATAAACATTTGCAGAAATTATCTTATTGCTCATTTTCAAGGGGAATGAGAACATCACTTTAAGCGGTAGTCAAATTTTGTAAAGCTTTGAGATTCCGTTCTTTTTGCATGAGTAACATACATAAAAATGAAAACGATGTTGCATTTGACGAAAGTTTAACTTTTCCGAAACTGACACAAATAACAGGAATATCTCCGAAATGGTTCACACTACAAGAAAATTATTTGGATATAAATAGTGTGTTTTAGCAAGGTCTACATTTTTTTGCAGAGTAAGATTTTGTCTATCTGTTACGCTTTACGAGTTATTCAAAAGTCATCCAGAGTAAATAGGACTATGTAGGTTATAGTCAGAAAATTCAAAATATACATTTCATTTGTCATAAAAATATCTTAAACATATGTCATCTTAATCAAAATTGTTAGAGCCATTTTCAAGAAAATCAAAATTTTCCATGTAAAGGGTAGTTTAGGGTGGAGCTATTTTCTTCAAAATCTTCATGACGCATGCTTGAAACACATCAAACTTAAACTTTGATTTTTAACCGACTTTTCATTTTTGAGTTATGCTGTCCAAAACCGACACACACACATACACACACACACACACACACACACACACACACACATGCGCGCGCGCGTGGACCCTTTTCTTAAAATGTTTTTTTATTATTATTTATTCAGTGGGTCTCAAAATTTATATTTCCGGTGAAATCTCGACATAGAATTTTTGGGTGGAATACAATACTTCCTCTACTTACTGCCTATGTCGTAGAGAAAGTAAAAAGAAGATTTTTATAAATACTTAGAAAACATAACGAAAATAAATGGAAATGTGCGGATAATGTTATGAGACTAACACATAAGCTTCTCTTCCTTCCTTATTTATTTATTTGTTTACTTATTTATTTTCGTAATGGTATTCAAAACCTTATAAACTGAAAGTTGCTGATAAGGTCCCTATTCTGTTAGAATAGGTAAGAAGAATGTTTAGAAGAATGAGATAGCGGTATGCTGTAATAAGTGAAATATTATTAAAAACGTAATGGATGCGTCCAATAAGAGCAGATAATATAACAAGTGATAGCTTGAGTGCAATGAGCTGTTTACAGATGGCCTTACAGATGGCCTTACCTTACAAAGAATGATTTTATGAGCAATATAATTTAACAATTATATGCAAATTTGAATATGTATAGGTACATCGGGCATCAATTCAGTTAATACATATATCAACATGCAAGCTCAAGCATAAACACCTATTGGCACCTATAATTATTGTCCTTCTGGTTTACTGCACAGTTTGATTTCATTTGTATGAAGATGAAGGTGGTTTAAAAATTGTCGCTTAGTATTGAAGCCTTTTAAGGCTTACTGTACCATTGTCCTATCTTTATAATTTTAGTTAAAGAGACCTGTATCTTTAATAAGGAACTACACATATTTAACTAAGTTCTTTTAGAGGTATCTTCCTCTGGATTTTCAATGCCCAGTATAATGTATATTTTCCTACCTAAGGCTTTATTTTAGAGATAGTATTAGAAGAAATTTCACCCTTTTCTTGATTAAAGATTCCCATTACCTGAAGGCATTTTATTAATCTACAATGTCCTGTCAATAGCCCAATTATCAAATTTATTTAAGACCTCCTGATCTCAGTAAGCGAGGAGGACATTTTACTTGTCATTTGCACATTGAGGTGGCATTCTCTGTCTGAACCCATTGTCTTTGGGGGAATGTCTAATTTCTCAGCAATGGTTCGTATTTTAAAGGATCCCAGAAGCCGGTGCTCGTCCTGTAAGAGATTGAGCAGATCCTTTCTTTGCAAGGGTACTGGTTCTTTCACTGCCTAAGATTCAATTATGTGCGGGTAACCTCATTATGTTTTGCCAGTTGTGTAAATTTATTGGGCAGTACTAGACTAAATTGGTTTAAGTGCTATATGACTAGAAAAAAATCCTCAGAAATGAAAATTCGGTTAAAGACCAAATTTGGCATTTAAATTAATATATTTCTAGAATGCGACACAAAGATTTTGAAGAAAATTCCTCCACACTAAACTACTATTTACATGGGAAAACTTTCGAAGATTATTTTCTTAACGATTTTAATTAAAATACCGCATTTTAAGATATCTTTGTGGCAAATGAAATATATATTTTGAATTTTCTGGCTATAATTATGTTTACTCTTGACGACTTTTGTGTAACTGACAAGCCGCAAGAGATAGTCCAAACCTTATTATACAAAAAAAAAAAAACTGTAGATCTCGTTAAAACATACAATTTATGCCCAAATCAATTATTTTGTAAAGTGAACTATTTTGGAGATATTCCTTATTTGTGGGAGTTTTGGAATACTTACAATTTCGTCAAATGGAAGATCGTTATTCATTTCTTTATATCTTAGCCGTGCAAAGAGAACGGAATCTCAAAGTGTTAAAAGATTTGATTATCGCTCAAAGCCTACTGTATTCCCATATTCCCCTTGCATCTACAAGGAAACAAGCAATAGCATAATTTCTGCAAATGTTTATCTCAACTAACACGAAGAAGATAGAAGAATACGATTTTGTAAGAATGGTAAGTACAAGAGTAGAGAAAGTCATTTGATTGTAATACATCAGATTTACCTAGTTTCTTTTCTTTTTGGCAAACAGAGCTTTTCTTGGTCTTAAATGTTTCTAACATCTGCAACCATAAAAGCTGATGAAATGCCCTTGTACAAGTGAGAGAGAGAGGGAGAGAGCGAGAGAGAATGGGGAGGGAGAGAGAGCAATTCTACGAAATATAAACAATCATAGATATCATACAAAATAGGATGAAATGGATTTAGAATTGGTGAAAAGATATATGTAACAGTGCAGAAGAGATATAAAGTTCAAAAGACATCGCAATGCACAAGAAAGCATATAGGCTCTGATTTCATGTATGAGAGCTTTACTGTTCAAGACGCGTTATATTAATTACTGCGCTCATTGTATGTTTTTATTGATGTTCTCTTTTGTTGGCCCTATCCAGTTCGTCACGGAGTTATATATGGGCCTTCCTGCTCTTTGAAGACATGAACCTGTGTAGCTGACAGGACCAACATCTTAAGGGAGATGGCTAAATAATAGTGACGGTAAGATTAAAAAGGCTTTCACATTGTCATTAACTATAAGTGGAGATGTGAAAACTAGGTAGGAGCCTTTCATCTTGACCAGGAACACTTATACATGGAGATGACATCATGTCAGCTAGCGAAAGGCGAAGTGGTTAAGGTCATATGTTCGCTAATGTAATAATTTATTGTTCAAGTGCAGTCACTTAACGGTCGAGCTGATGTGCTTTTCGTCTTCCGATAGGACCTCCACACTCTGGGGATTTCCACGAGGACAAGCTTCAGTTTTGAAAACTCTTCGGATACACCGTCACTAGAGAACTTGAGCGAAACACCGTTGACACACTTCTTGGTTTCCTGCTGAGCAATGCTTTTCGTGGGTAACAATGAAGAACACTTTACAAAGGCGTTTCATTTCCTTGTACATACTATCTCCTTGTGAAGAAGAATGATGAAATTAAATGAAACTCCGGAAGGTAAGCTCTAACATCTAGTAGGTATTGCCTACCACAATAGCTTTGTCCCAGTCAAACCCGTTCCTGGATGATTCAGTTGAAGTTTCGTTTAAGTACTTACCTCACGTTATAGTATGCTTGCTGGAATTTTATTTATTGTTTAATATTGTGTTTATTGTTTAAATGTAAACCTCGAGCCTTGTGTTCCCTAGAACACATAAACATAACTGAAGTAGTAAATGAGGAAACGATCTCAGCACATCCAAAAATCTAAATATTGAAATATATAAAATATATAAAGTGGTAAGAAGTGGATGAAATTCTACACTATTGCTACACACTAGTAACTTGCAGCTACTCTCAAAATAAAGTAAAGTGTTGCAGGTTAATAGGGTTACAACGCCCTGGTTGCTAATCAAGGTAACCCAATATGCATTAAAAGGTTAAAGTATCCTTTAAATCTATTTCAGCCACTTATTGAATCCGTAGGTTTAGAAGAAAAGGGGCATCAGACAATAGCTGCTTGCAAAACTGTAACTGTGGTAAAACGACATGAGTTCAGGTGATTTTTCGGTAATTTAATTTAGGTTAGCGAATGCTTATTGTCATGAGTTTTAAAGGTCAAAACAGTAACTTAATAATAATTATAGGCAAAAGGAAGATTTGGTAACATAGTTGCAAAGAGATAACGATGCTTCTAGTATAATCATTGAAGTGTCTTACCTGTTTCATCTCGTATTGTGCGGCATTAGATCTTGCACCTATTCGTTTATATTTTGAATTCGTAGATCACCAAATCTCGCCATTGTTACTCTTTGTACCAAACACTAATAGTTAACGGGAAAATGCATGAGGATAGGCTTCCTGGATCCTTAATGAAATCGACGCGAAAATTATGCGAATTAATTAATACTATCAGTTATTACTTTTTGCACCATGTCTTAAAACTATCAATTAAGTTCAATTGTGGCGGCGCCGTGGCCGAGCGGTTAGCGCGCTCGCCTACCACCTAGGCGGCCCGGGTTCGATCCCAGGGACCCGCATGTGGTATTCGTGGTGGACGAAGCGGCGTCAGGGCGGGTTTTCTCCGGGTACTCCGGTTTCCCCCGCCATCTCATTCCACCGGTGCTCCATCTTCATGTATCATCAGTGTCACCGCCTGCGGTGCCGTAGTAGTAAAAGCGGGCGTTAAACACTACAACAACTTAAACACAACAACACAAGTTCAATTGTAATTAGTGAATAAAGAATCAGTGACAACGCACATTGATTGAAAGGCACTTTTGTGTTAACTATCACAACAATTACTTCGTTTTAAACAATAACAAATTGGGAAGAGTAATTCAGTGCCTGGTTTAGCCAAATGCATATTAAAACTCGCATTACACCTCATACAATTTAAAAAGCTTAAAAGCTTTCACTAGGGGATTTTTCAAAGACAACTGAAGTGTATTTACAACACTGTACTTCTGCTTGTCATCTCGATTATTTATGATCCAATAATTAAGAGAAATTAAAATACATATGTTTAGAAATTCGTCAGGAAGAACTTGCAGAAGCCTTCAAACTACTTTTTCTCTTCGAAAAGTAATCAATACATTTAAGGCTAAATTCACGTACGTCCGGATAAATTCAATTTATGTGAAACCTCTCCTTAACGGTAGCCTTATTATCATCATTCAGCTTACGGGACCCCGCGACTGAAATTTGAACTTTACATATTTTTATAGGTATGAAGTCCATACTTTACAAACTTAGGGGGTTTATGTTACAAACTACCACACAAAGTTCCAACACAATCTGTTTTATAGTTTTGAGGGAATTAATTATTCAATTTATTCACAATGCAAAAATACCTTAATATTTAACATATTCTATGCCCATCAAAAATCAAAATATCATAACATATAAACTCTAATTTCCCAACAAACACCATCAGTCTCTGGCAGGAAGAAAAAATAATTACTTTTAGAGCAATTAATTTCTTTGTTTTGATCGAAATTTAAAATATTTTTAACTTTTTTGTGTACTTAATTTTTTAAAGATAAATAAATTTTCATATTTTGAAACCAAAGAGCGAAGTTGAACTCACATAAATGAAGCATATGGTAGAAATATTCCAGGAGTATAGCACAAAATTTAATGCGCATGGAGCAGATAGTGTTTTGAAAATTCTAAATTCGAGGAAAACCAATTTTCTGCACACATGCATCGTGATCATGATTCATATTACCTGTATGTTATACCTTCCCTCCTTAGATTCATAGCTTTCCCTTGCGTTGAGATGCCGCTTAACCACTCCTTTCCGCTGAATTTGGCTGTGTTTGACCTCTTTTTGGTGCATACTTTATTCAAATACTGCCGAAAATTTAAACGAAAAAGAAGCGTTTAAATGTAGTGACAATGGCATCTAAAGCCGCCTTTAAAAATGGTGTTATCTAAAAAATTTAACTGCCAACTAATGACTGAAGATTTGGTGAACTTAAACCTAAAAATGGCAAGTTTGATCATTTTTCGGTCATTTTTCAATCGCAGAGTTCCTTAACCAATCATTAAATATTGAATTTTTACTGCAGGTAAATGCAAAGGTGACGATAAAATGACCAGTTTAATGCAGATACTTCAAAAGTGATTTAAGGGTATTTAAACGATTCTTAACAATTACAGTAACACATGATTATTTCCAACTATCCATTTAGTGTATCACAGAGCCGCTCAAAATAATTGTATAACCAAAAATTGAAGAGCTCGGATTAAAAACGAGTTTAATAACTCAGATTTATTCTGAAAAAAAGGAAAGTAGTAGCATTTTTTCGTTCCCTCTAGTTTACAAGGCTACCTTTTTAATAATATTCACTAATTATTAAGGGGACATCCTTTCCACAGCCCACAAGTTTTGAGACAAATTTTCATCAGCTTATTTATGTGATTATACCATCAGCTATTCCAGAATAACACTCACAAGAATACATATTTAATTTCAGGATCTTACTTACACGTGGCGATGTAACAAGATGTAGTTTGCTTAACTACATACACAGTTTTCAAATGAAAGAGGAGCTAATAGTCAATACTTAGTTGCACAAAAGTGGAAAAAGTGTTTGCTTCAGTTTTTATTATCACATTAGGTTTCCGGATAAACTTTAGAGACAGGGTGAATAACGTTGGGGCTGTTATAAAAAAAGATAAAAGAGGTGCGAATGTACAGAAATACGAAAATGTAAAAGAAGAGTAAAAAAGGGTATCACATTTTTAAAATGCGGGCTACGTTATATGCAAATTTGAAAAACCAGAGAAAATACACTTACAATAGAAGAGTGACAATGTATGAAAGACCAAATTGGAAGCTATGGCCGTTATACAAGCAATGTTGTACAACACAATTGGACAAGAGATAAGTAGCGGGGTATCCTTTCTCAACTTAAATCTCATTTTCGTCATGTTCATTTATGAAATAATCTCCACAACGTCTGTTTTAAGCTTTTTGGCCCTCAGAAACATGTGAAAAAGTGCATCGTTTATATCTGACAAATGTGTGTCCAGTACCCAAGCAGGCAGGCAATTATTTCTGCTTTATACGAATAGCAAAAACATCGAATAAACAATAAGGGTTTATGCCGAGTTCGGACATCTGCCCTAAAAGGTACACCAAAACATAGGTGTTGATAAATGTCTACAGCAGAGCTTTGTTGCATGATCTGAATCATTTCTTCATCGACATCAGAGAAGTAAAGACAATGCTACACTTACTTAGGCCTGCGGTTTGCCCGTTCAACATTGTGTGCCCACTTTGTCTCTATGCGATTGAAACATTTAGGAGGGTAACATTCAGAATTTTTGTATGTTCCATTTATCATTCTTTAACATCCGAGGGCCATATCGGAGGTTTTTAACCTCTTGGAGCAACTGCTCAACAGCAATGGTGGTTTTGAACTTTGGGTTTCTCTTACTTGAGTTAACTTTTACTAAATTCACACACACACACACACACACACACACACACACACACACACACACACACACACACACACACACACACACACACACACACACACACACACTCCTATTCATACTTCCAGGCTCCAGGGAGTTTGGAGACCGAGTAGGATGGCTCCGGCGGAAATGTCTGCGGTCAGCATTCGGGAGGTCGTGGGTTCTATTCCAGCTGCCAACCTTCCTAACCTTGGGCATTTTTTGAGGTTTTTCCCAGGTAACTGAGGCAAATGCAGGGAATGATATTTATTTACCTTGCATCCCCCGAATCACTCCCTTTTATTTCATTCCCTCTCTATCCGGTCTCTCCAGATTGAGGATGAGCTGCGGTGAAGCTTGCGCCCTAGAAATGCGATGTTCGACTGAGGGGAGGTACTATGGTCGGGTGGCCGCCCGCTAGGTGGACTGATTCATCAGCCAGTTGGTGGTGTACTCTCTGTGGTGACCTAGAACTCCGTCGGACTGAAGAACTGCCTGCGCTGTTAGGTACCCACCCTAGTAATTCTGTCTGTGATGTGTTCTGACCGCTTCATATCATCCTTCCTCCCGGGTCTGACGTACAATAATCCATCGGTTGACGTGCCGGAATCCCCTCCGTGACAGACAAGACAAGACCAGGGAGGTTGGAGAATAATCCCAGTTAAAGAAAAATGTCCACTCTCCAGCCAGGAAACAAACCTGGGGCCCCCTGCACAGCAAGCAGCTGCTCTACCGACTGAGCTATATGACAATGTTCTTTAGCAAGCATTTAATTAAAGCTAACCTACCAGTTCTTCGAAACTAGGAATATGATTATCGTAAAATTAATATAACCAAACTACATCCAAAAATAGAATTATAAATAAAATTACCTAGCAAATATCAAATAATGAGACAACACTTAAAAATAGTCAAAATAAAATTACTTAATGGTACTCTGTAGAACTCCAAAAAACAGGGGGAGAAAAAGAAAAAGGCTGAAGCAATTTATCATCTTTCACTAAGTAAACAAGCTCAACCTAAGACCACTAGAGTTGTTTTATACAAAATACAAAGAAAAATCGCTAAGACTTGGGAGAGAATTTGGGTTTTTCTATAATCCCGCAAACAGGTCATATCATGTCATATCAAGCTTTATAGAAAGAATGCCATTGAAGTATCAAATTACCTGGAATCATTGAGACAGACTTGTTATTGTGGTCACTCAAAAAATGAAGTTAATACCAAAGAAGCCTCACTTACAGCTCAAATTAGACAACATAACATTTCAAGTATTATTGTCTAACAATCTAATAGACTCAAAATACTAGTGTTGTAAAAAAACTGTGGTCAAATATGCAAATCAAAACATGACGACGATAAAGTGACAATTTAAAATTAGTAGAACCTTCAGTCTATTTAGTGTGTTGAATCGGAACTTGTATTTTTCTCCCTTTCTCTTTTCCCTTTAGTATGTTTCTTCTTTCTTGTTCTCTCTGTCTTTCCACTCCTTCTACTGTACTACTCTACAAATCTTCATTGATCTCACCCTTTGTATAACATGAACTGTATGTATTGTTTTGAAAACCGGTAGTAAAGTTGTCTTTTTCTTTTTTTTCTTTTCTTTTTTTTCTTTCTGTTTTTCTTTACATGATTACCCTACCCTTATGTAGGACTTACACCTCTAGGACTTACAAGACAGTGCCTAGGTTCAGATGCCTGTAGGCGAGCACAAGAACCTATGGACCGGACAGAGTGAAGACCTGGAAGCGGGTGGTCAGCCAAGCACCACGTATGACAGTGAGGAAGAGGGTTTTGTAAAATGCAGGCTGATTGGAAGGCTGATAATGGAGCAATTGGCGGAATGAGTGGCGGGGGAAATCGGAAACCCGGAGAAAACCCACCCTGACGTTGGTTCGTCCATCACGAATAACACATGCGGGTCCCTGGGATCGAAACCGGGCCGCCTAGGTTGTAGGTGAACGCTTTGACCGCTCCACCACGGCGCCGCCGTTGTCTTTTTTGGCTTTTAATGTTAGCGAAACAAATTAAAGGGATTAATAGCGCACAAGCATGTGCTCTTCCTTATATTTGCAACGCGATGGTAACTGGATTGTTTCTTGAGGAAATCAATTTACGTACTCGGATAATATATAGCAACGAAAAAGTTTTAACTTTTTGTGTCTAGAATACGTAGGGAGAATGAATGAGAAACTTTACCCGAAGAAAATCCTATATTACATACCCAAATTAAAAATTATTCTGTTGTTTAACGACCCTTTCAATTGCTAAGATCATATCAGCGTCGCCGGTGTGCCGGAAGTTTGTCCCGCAGGAGTTATTTTACATGCCAGTAAATCTACTGACATGGAGCGCACTTAAAAAGCATCGGTCTGGGCCGGATTTGAACCCGTGACCGTAGGAAGATATAGGAAACGATGGATAAATCAATGAATTAAACATTTAGAGCACGCAACAAGCCTCAGAAAATGTTTAATCCTTAGGGAAGAAGAAGAAGAAGAAGAAGAAGAAGAAGAAGAAGAAGAAGAAGAAGACGAAGAAGAAGACGAAGGAGAAGAAGAAGAAGAAGAAGAAGAAGAAGAAGAATGTTCATCCTACTGATGTTTCGTAACTAACTATACTGTAACTAACTATACTTAGTAGAAATTTTACACTTATAAACCTTTATTGTCTAGAATATTTTTCAAAAAACAATAAGCGAAATGTTTCTATTTGTTATTTCCTTATTTAGTGACTCGTTTCCTTTCCACCATTTCCCTTCGCTCCATTTCCTCATCATCTTCCAGGTGTGCTTTCAGGCGAGTACTGCTGGCGGTGCTGGACAGATGGCGAATGCTAACTGCTGTCTTCGGCGATAGGTGGCGTTGGGCGACCACTGTCTTCCCAGGCTGGGAACACTTGTGCAACACCGGACCCGAAGGCCTGAAGAGATCTCGGCGCTTCTTAAGGACTTCCGCGCGTCTCTGTGGCCCACCTGGCTACCGCCCTGTAGCATTCTGCGGTTCCCTCACTTCATCCCTGCCTCCTGGGGGGAGATCTGCGTAGGTCACAGTACGTGAGGTATCCCCTGCATGTATAACCTTTACTTCTACTTTTACCCCTACTGACTCATTAGAACCACATCTTTAGGTAAAGTAAAAAACTTAAAATGGCATACAGCCTATTTTCAAAGTGAAACCTAAGGTATGCTAATACCAAGTTTCACAATAATCGGTTTGGTCACTCTTGCATGACAAAGTGGCGCGCGTGTACACATGTACACTCACAAATACAAACTCAATGCAATTTCCGGCTCTGAGTAGCAGATTATAAACGTTATTTTTACAAGCTGTTCATTTAAAATCGAAAACTACATTAACATTTGCAGTTAAATTTGTACTGAAGCTGTATGTTCGGTACTCATTACTAGGGCTCGGATTTTTAGGTGCTAAAGGCTCGGGAAATATTTATTTTTTACGTGCTGGAAATGTAAAAAATATGTTGCAAAACAAAGAACATATTTTTTAAGAGTCTGAATGGCTGAGCTGATATAGGTACGTGCGTGGTAATTACCAGACATTATTGCTGGAAAGAATAACCAAGTACTATAGGGTTATATGTAGTATACGACCACGCGCTTCCTCAAATTTTACATCCCAAAAGATTAAGGATTGTCACGAAGAAGTGTCTTGAATTTTGAAAATGACTGCCCCACGTCACAAGAAGTAAAGTTAACATATTTGTAACATGTAACACCACTCATGCTCACAGCAATAATTTCTTCATGTTGTCCCTCCAACACATTTGAAAATTTAAACATGATGTTAAATCCACTATTATTTTCGAATGCTTCCTTCATTTCCATTTTACTTTCTCTACTGGTTACTTACTATACTTCCCGTATAGTATTCCACCCAAAAATTCGATGTCGAGATTTCACCGGAAATACATGTTTTGAGGCCCCCTGAATCCAAAAAGAGCATTTTTAGAAAAAGGTCCGTGTATGTGTGTGTCTGTGTCAGCCTGTCAGTCTGTCAGTCTGTGGACAGCATAACTCAAAACGAAAAGTCGGTTAAAAACCAAAGTTGGTATTTAAGTTTAATGTCTTTCAAGGATGTGACACGAATATTTTGAAGAAAATAGCCCCACCCTAAACTACCCTTTACATGGAAAATTTTTCGAAAATTTTGATTTTCTTGAAAATGGCTCTAACGATTTTTATTAAAATGTCATATGTTTGAGATATTTTGATGGCAAATGAAATGAATATCTTGAATTTTCTGGCTATAGCCCCTGTAGTCGTATTTACTCTGGACGACTTTTGCATAACTGTTAAACCGTTAGAGATAGACCAAATTATACTATACCAAAAATGTAGATCTTGCTAAAATACGCAATTTATGTCTCAATAAATTTTCTTGTAGGGTGAACCATTTCAGAGATATTCATTGTTATGTGTGTGAGTTTCGGAAAACTTAGAACTTTCGTGAAATGGGTCATCGTTATTCATTTTTTTATATGTTACGTGTGCAAAGAGAACGGAATCTCAAAGCTTTAAAAGATTTGACTATCGCACAAAGCCTACTGTATTCTAACATTCCCCTTGTACCTACAAGGAAATAAGCAATAAGATAATTTGTACAAATGTTTATTTTAACTAACACGAAGAAGATATAGGAATAAGAGTTTGTAAGAATGGTTAGTACAAAAGTAGAGAAAGTCATGTGAGTGCAACACATCAGATTTTTAAGTTTTGTGCTGCAGGATCAGAAGGAACCTTCAGTTTTTTCCACATCCTGAACTACCTGAACTGCTTCTCTCAAAGGCATTCGTGGTGATTCCAGTTTCTCTTAGGAATCACTGTGAATTCGAAATTATCGATATATTACTTCCCAACACCATAACACAACTTGAAGTTTGTATAAGCTTTGCGGATTTACAAATGATTCACTACTAAGTTTAATGGTAACCCGTAAAGATTAGTGTATAGAATAGCGGGCTGTGAAGCAACAACATGCTTAATCAAGCACATGGCAGTGGAAGAATATCCCGTTCTTAACTAGCGGGTCTATGTAGCTTGAGAAAGCAGGATCCCTATATTTTCTTCCATGTGACGGGACACTATAGCTGACATGTCAGTTCTTCCAATAATGAATAACAAATTGCGACATCTGGCCTATGTAACTGACATTGGAGAATTGGGATTGTGACTTGTTAAAAATAATTCAGCTACTTTTATGTCACTTTATGTAAATATGTGAAAACTATTTTTCAAAAAGTTTCCTTAATGTGATTTTTGTGTAATTTATGTGAATATCAGAAGATATGTATTTATATTAAAAGTGACAAAATATGCGTTTTTATGTGCAATAAAAGTTAAAATGATTGCTCCCGTGTGAATATGCAGAACGTTAAACTCAGTTCATGTTAGGACGCAAACAAAATATGTATATACCTAAAAAGCCCCGCCTTACTTATTACACAGTACCATAAGCAAATGGTTCAACTGCATGTAGCATTTTGTTGCTATGGTCACAAGCTCCCTCTGCAATAGCGAATGGGCTAAGTAGAGCAGGTGATTAGTTCTTATCCTTGTATGTAAGTATATGGTACCATTTTAAATAAAAATGGTAAAATAAAGCTTGTTCCGCCCGTGCAAGCACAATAAATAAAAAGCTCTTGTCCTAAAATGGATCGAGAAGGTTAACTACCAGGTGACATTCGTCCTGGACTGCTACATAGGACGCACAAATCAATACCCCACTTTAATTGGTACCGGTTTTAAATTAAACACTTTGTGTGATTAATATTTATTCATTCATAGCTGAGCATGAATGTAAATTGTCTAATGTATTACCTTAAGAATTCGCACTAAAGGTGACATCACGTCAAATAATAAACGGATATGTAATTGTGTACTCACATATGTTGCGAATTTTATTTTTAAGAATTCTTATCTTCATATTCGAGTGGAATGAAACAAACTTAAGGGACCCTGGGACTGAAATTTGAATTTTCTAAATTTTTATAGGTATGAAATCAATACTTTCCAGAATTAAACGGTTTATGTTATAAACTATAACACAAATTTCCAGCACAATCCGTTCTATAGTTTTGGGGGATTAATTATTTAATTTATTCACAATGCGAAAATATCTTGATATTAAAATATTCCACGAGCTTCAAAAACTAAAATATCACATTAGTTTTACTATTTTATAAACTCGAAGTGCCCAAGAAATACCAGTAGAAATAAAAAATAATTACTTTTAAAATAATTAATTTCTTTGCAATGATGGACATTGAAAATATTTTTTTAAGTTTTCTGAATATTTAATTTTTTAAAAGCTAAAAATGTTCAGATTTTGAAACTAAAAACTGAAGATGAAGTCACATAAATAGAGTCCATTCTGGAAAAATTCCAGGAGCATAGCACTTAATTTAATGCCCATGGAGCAGATACTGTATTAAAAAATCTAAAGTCGAGAAAACCAATTGTTGTACCTGTTTGTCACACCTTTCCTCTTTTGTCTGGTAGTCTCCTCAGATTCATAGCTTTTCCCTTGCGGAGAGATGCGGCTTAACCACTTATTTCCGAGAAATTTAGTTTTATTTTGAGTGCTTTTGGCCCATATTTTGTTAAAACACTGCCGAAAATGTAAGCAGAAATAAAGCTTTTAAATAGAGCGCTCATGGCATTTAAAGCCTGTGCCAGACCTTTAAAACTAGCGGAGTCTAAAAAGTTCACTGGCAACAATGACAGAACGTTTGGAGAACATAAACCTTAAAATCGTCAATTTGATAATTTTTGTAGTCCCAGGGTCCCTTAGTGTCTCTCTTTCCCTCTCACTCTTCCTCTCTCTCTCTCTCTCTCTCTCTCTTCAAAAATTAAGTTCAAAATGAAAAAACAAGTAAATGGTGAAACTGATATTTGAATTATTCATTGTTTTATACTTACCAGTGACCCAGTAATTCTGAATTTCAATACACCTCAAGATTTCAAGGTTTGTTTTCCTTGTAGTGCAAATGGTAATTATTTTATATTTCGGTTGATACTTATTAATATTAAATAATAAGTATGTAAGTATGTCAGTAACATAGTCCCATAGACCATATTCAGAATATACTTATTTTCTTCTCTCTTTCTTTTATGTTAGAAACATCTATCGTTTCCCTTCTAAAAAGTAGTAATAATTCTGGCTTGAACACAAAGTTACTTTATTTTTATGTTATACAAAACTAGTCAAACAAATTGTCGTTTCTGTGTTAAGTTATGCTGAATTGGGGCTGTCAGTTGCACGATGTGATATTTAGGTATAGATTATACCTTGTAGGGGGACACCTACCGCACTGCGACCTACATAGATCTAATATGACTATCACCCCACCCGGAGGAAGGTATGAAGTAAATGAACCACAGAAGGCTACAGGAACACAGACACAGACCACAGAGACAAGGGTAAGCCCCTAATAATTCCAGGCTAGAAGACCCGGCCTCGGCAATAGGTGCCCAGGGAGAACGATGGACGACCCGTCGACCAAGCAGCCCTCTAGTTCCACGTGGAACTTTTCTTTGTGGAAGTATCCGTGCCCTTCGTCCAGCACCACATGTGCCAAGAAACCTAGAGGAACAAGTGAAAGTTTAGAAGGAAAAGGAGCGAAAGGGAAATTATGGAAAGAAAATCGTGCCAGCAACCAGCAACCATGGAAAACCACGAAAAACTCAAGATCAGAGTGATTGGTCAAGGGTATTCGAACGTGGGACTTCCCGAATACGAGCCTCCCGGATATTTAATGAATAATTTAGTATGGAATGGTTTAAAAAATAGAATTAATGTTGACAAGAATCAGTGTGTAATAAACGGTTTAGTTATATAGAGCTTTTCTAAACGGCAAAACTTACCACACATATACCTATCTACCTACCTACCTTCCTGCCTGCCTACCTACCTGCCTGCCTACGTGCAGACCTGCATATTCGAAAAGTCATCATTTGCGACAGAACATTGCGATTTCTAAACATAAAACAATTTGTCTCCTTCTAGTATAAGCTCTCTAGCATAGATAGGCGTTTAAGAAAAGGTATACTATGTGTAGATGAATGTCATAAATATGGTTAAATATCAACTTAAGTTACTAAGTGCCTGGAAGAAATTGACACCAAGATTTTAAGGAAAGCCTCCTTCCTAAACTGTTCTTTGGATCTCAAATGTTTCACTAAGTTTTACTTTCACAAAGATAATCTTAATAGTTTGCTTAAAATATGGTATATTCAAGATCAATGGATGACTAATAAAGTGTATGAATTTTCAACCTTTTGTGAAGTAATCGTATAGATTCAGTTTTGCAGAATATAGGTAACTGGTAAACTGTGAGAGACAACATTTTTAAACTAAAATTACAGACCACGTTAAAAACACAATTTAAATCAAATAAAGTAAAATTATTTACAATACATTCATTTTAACAACTTGAATATTTCAGTAGTATTTTCATGCATATTTTGAAATGCTAAACTCACTATTGTTTTGTTTCTCGTTATGTCAGGGAAAGAGCATTCAATTTCCAGACCATCATATCGATTCACGCTTTACTTTGTCACGTATAGTAAGTAAGGAAAGTATTGTATTAGATCCAAACTTCAATGTCGAGATTTCTCCGACAATATGTATGTTGAGACCCCCTGAATCTAAAAAGAGCATTTTAGTAGAAAAAGGTCCATGTACGCGTGTCTCTGTGTATCTATGACCAGCATAACTCAAAAGAGAAAACTCGGTTAAAGAACAAAGTTGGTATCCAAGTTCTATATCTTTCGATGCGACAGGAAAGATTTTGAAGAAAACTCCTCCACACATTCCCTTTACATGGAACATTTTTCGAAAATTTTTATTTTTTGAACGACGGTTAGAACAATTTTGATTAAAATGCCATATGTTCAAGATACTTTTATGACAAATGAAATGTATAGTTTAAATTCTCTGGTCATAGATGATGACTTTTACATATCTGGTAAACCGTAAGAGATAGACGAAATCTTACTGAACAAAAAATGTAGATCTCTTTAAACTCACAAGTTATGTCGAAATGCATTTCTTGTGGAGTGAATCATTTCGGAGATATTCCTTGTTAATTGTGCGAGTTTTGCAATACTTACAATTTACTTAAATGGAAGGTCGTTTTTCACCTGTTTATATCTTGGCCGTGCAAAGAGAATGAAATTTCTAAGCTTTAACAGATTTGACTATCGCTCCAAGCCTACTGTATTTCCATATTTCCCTTGCACCTACAAGAAAATCAGCAATAACATAGTTTCTGCAAATGCCTATTCAGACTAACATGAAGAAAATATTGGATAAGAGTTAGTAGGAATAGTTGGTACAAGAGTAGAGAAAGTCATGTGAGTGCAACATATCAGATTTTTATTTTGCTCCTTCCGTATGACCCTTGAATTTTCATTTTCTTCTGATTTTGAAGCTATTGAATTTAAAATGTGTGCATGCGTTTGATTTATATACACCAAACGCAAAAGATAAATTTGGTATAATTACTTTTCAATATGTTAAATATTTTATTAAAATGTTACGCAACATTGGTGACAAGTGAGAACTTGCGTTATAGAAATTGCAATTTCGTGGCAAACAAGATCTTTTTATACGTTAAAATTATTAGTTTCTAAATCATACATGTGTACTTCGTAAATTAATTTTCATTATTTTCAGATATTTTAATTAAAAATAATAGGTATCGAGTGAGTGAGTGAGTGAGTGTGTGAGTGTGTAAGTGAGTGAGTGAGTGAGTGAGTGAGTGAGTGAGTGAGTGAGTGAGTGAGTGAGTGAGTGAGTGAGTGAGTGAGTGAGTGAGTGAGTGAGTGAGTGAGTGAGTGAGTGAGTGAGTGAGTGAGTGAGTGAGTGAGTGAGTGAGTGAGTGAGTGAGTGAGTGAGTGAGTGAGTGAGTGAGTGAGTGAGTGAGTGAGTGAGTGAGTGAGTGAGTGAGTGAGTGAGTGAGTGAGTGAGTGAGTGAGTGAGTGAGTGAGTGAGTGAGTGAGTGAGTGAGTGAGTGAGTGAGTGAGTGAGTGAGTGAGTGATGTTTAAGGGCCCGTCGACAACTAGGTCATTAGGGTCCGTAATTTTGTTGGAAGAGAGGAAAGAAATGAAGGAAGCTAAATTAATTTCTAACCTATTATTAATGCATTTTCATTTACTATCAAAACAGCATTAAAGTGAAAACAACAAGTTTTAGGAAGATTAACAATATATTTTTTATTTATCTGAAACACATCTGATGTACAAGGAAGTCTGTACGTACCTTGAATAACGCATGGTGCAGAGAAACCCTACTAAGACTTGGTACAAGCCTTTAAAGGCCTATTCTTTACGATATTCAACATTTTAATACGTTTTTTTAAAATTAAGTAATAAAAAGGATTTTAAAAGAATAGTACAAATATATTTATGTACAAAATCCTAGAGTTGTATATTCTACCTTATCTTTTTTTAACATAGATACGTTTCGTAATTTTAACCAAGTCTCTTAGATAGCCATCCCCATGGACAGATTGTAAATAAAAAAGCTTATAAGAAACTTTAGGGTTTATGCGCTCTCATTTTGTAACATTATTTCCAAAAGGCTGAATAATCAGCTAAAATGTCAATATTTTTATTTAATTTTGATTTTAGTGTTTCCAAGTGGGACCAAATGCATATCATACACCGTGTTTCATAACAATATAACAGTCATTTTAGCCACTGTTGCATGGAAACATAAAGCGTGTGTGTTTGTGAGTGTGTTTGTGAGTGTGTGTGTGTGTGTGTGTGTGTGTGTGTGTGTGTGTGTGTGTGTGTGTGTGTGTGTGTAAACGCAAACACCTCATTTTTTTAATCTTAGTTATAATGTTTTCTGCCACGGAATGTTTGCATTTTTGTTTTACAAGGAAACTTTAACTTGTCTCCTTCTAGCTGAAGTAAGTCTGTTGGACTCGTGAAGAATTATGTTATGATTTTAAAATACGCCAAAACATATAAGCATTTAGTGGTGATACTTCCTATGTTTTCGACTATCATTTAGCTAAATTAAGTAATAAATGATTTTTTGCCTTAGAGTTTTGCTGTTACATCCATTTTAGTGTATTTCAAAAGTCAAGTCAAGCTTTAAAATATTTTATTTCGAAAAAAAATAACGATTGGGAAAACTACACGAACAATTTTGTTAAATCAACCATCTTAAAAGATGAAATGGCTGGACAATGTGTTCTGGACAGAGAAAGCACACTTTTTAAGGATGGAATCTACAGATTTATTTGCTAATGTTGAGAGGGTAAATGATCCCCAGAGTTTAATTCCGTAAGCTTTAATGATTTTACAGTCATTGCAATGTATTTTCACTTTACATTCATTACTTTCTCATTCGAAGAAGACAATAACGGAACAATAAAGATCGTTACAGTAAATGAGAAACGTTACTACAGGACTTCCTCATTCATTAAACTGAAGAATTACAGTGTGGAAAACAATTTTCTTTTAAGATGCGCTGTCTCACACTTACACCCCTGCAGAACAATTGATTACAAAAATATTCGTATTCTTGTCATCAGTATATATTTTACAAAATTATGCGTGGCCTTAACATTCTCCAGATTTCAATCCGGTGCGCTTTTGATCATGAAAAGCCAAATTTTCTTAGCACATTCAACAGTACCCTGCAACAGAAAGCTATCTTGCTAGATATGTTTAGTATTCCATAACCTGCAGAATGCTGTGCATGTTATCGCAGAAAGGTGGTACATGTTGAACAGGAAAACGTATATACCCCCAATGTTTTGTGAAAACCAAACTATGTACCTTGTTGGAAAGGTAGAATCAGATGGAAAAATTCAATACCATAGCCGGAATTTGAACCACGAGCTTGTCGTCCCCATCCGGTTGCTCTAATCACTGAGCTGCTATTGCAATTTAACGGCACGACATTAAATTCTACAACTCACTCGCATTTTTTCTAAACCACAAGGAGACCTCAAATTCATATAAAATTATTTATTTATGTCAACAAACTTACTCTTGGCGTTTTTAAACACACAAAGCGTCTGTGGGCAATGTTTGAGAGATAGAACTGGAACTTAAAAATTCAATGCCACAGCTGGGATTTGAACCATAAACCTTCCGCTTACTAGGCGGGTGCTCTAACCATTGAGCAATGAATAACCATCTGAAGGTTATTTAATCCCAGGACATAAAGTACTTGCAATAGTAAGTCACCATTGGGATAATTGTCTCTGATGTGAGACTGCCTTTGTGGTTTACTGGGAAAAATACGAACTGGTTTGAGAATTCAATGTCATTCTGGCAGGTTGTCACAGTAGCTCAATAGTTAGAGCGCCCACCTAGTAAGCGGAAGGTCTGTGGTTCAAATCCCAGCTGTGACATTGAATTTTTTAGTTCCAGTTCTACCTCTCAAATCATATAAAATTTCCTAATGGCGACTTAGAATGCCGTAAGTATTTTCTAAGTCCCAGGCTTCATAGCTTAACCAACTATCGGGTAGAAAATTCAAACCTTCACAACTTTGTCGTCCACACGGATAAGTGTGAAATAACAATTAATTTCCACCAAACTACATTATTTACCCAATACAATATTGCTGTATTTAGATGTAAATATTGTATCATCAATACGTTAAACTTTGAAGTGACATTTGACATACGCCATATTATATGTTTAACTTATAGAACTATCATTACTGGTTTAAGTTCTTTTTAATTGGCTTTTTCTAGATAATGACCATAATTTATTATACTTTGGAACGGTTACCTCTATATGCTTTCAAGCTTTTCTGCAAAATAGATACATACTTCTAATAGGTCCAGGTGTGTCTAAATGACATTTTGAGATCACTAGTTTCTCTCAGCGGTTTAATAAGCTCCCTCAAGTACCCCACCGAAAAAAGAAGCAAAATAAAAAGAACATTCGACTTTATGTCGCTTACTTTGTTCTATGTGATCAACTTTCGCGCGAGTTTTGGAGCGTTCAAGGATACGCGAAAATAGAAAATCATTATCTTCTCTACGTATGGTAAAACTTCTTCCAAAACTCATCAACTTCATTACATTCAGGCTTCAGCCGCCTTGTTTCCTAAAAGAGACCGATCTTTTAATTTTTCCACCTCCGTGGTAAAAATAAATAAGGTTCAGCCTTAAATCCTTCAAGAAAAATAACATTTTCTCATTTATTTCTTTCGCGGTGCACACTTTGTGACATATTTTACCTTGTTATCTTAATCTGATTGAGAAACCGTGCAGAAATAATTCTACATACGCAACACAAGGTTAAAAATACAAATAGCGATTGTCCTTTTGAGAAGTCGGCATTTCCTTCTATCAGTGCTGTAGTACGAAAAGCTTTCGCACATTTTTCACAATAACCCAATACAACTCCCAAAGAGCAACCTGGCGACTCGTTAAGGAAGAAATTAAATGATATCATTAACATTCACCATACAAAATCCTTCACTTCTAAACTCGCCTTTACTATTTTAGTTTTATTCTATGTTCAT
The DNA here is from genome assembly GCA_030765045.1 of Tenodera sinensis. Lineage (NCBI taxonomy): Eukaryota > Metazoa > Arthropoda > Insecta > Mantodea > Mantidae > Tenodera > Tenodera sinensis. The sequence continues at coordinate 76,318,058 of CM060966.1, read as the reverse complement.
GAAATGCCCATAAAAGAAATGTTGTTGGGCTTAAATCGTGGGCGTTCTACTTTGGCGTTCAAAACCAATTTGGGAACCTCTCAGAAGATCATTTAGCAAGACATTACTTAACATACCTATCAGAACAATTTTATTAAACATACCTATCAGAACAATTTTATTAGCCAAAGTATGTTTTACTAAGATTAAAACCACTTTCATGTTATAATTAAAGCTAAATTTTAGTTTTCTCTGTTTCCAAATTAGAATTATTCTAGATCTCAGTGGCCAACCAAAAATTTGATTGCAGTTTAGAATACACTGGAGCTACATACTTAAAAATATAAATTAAATACATTTCCATCATTTATCTCTTTATTCAACAAATCGAAAAATTTGCCCTCAAATTGAAGATTCCATAACATATCAACAAAGAAGTAATTATTTATTAACTTTATTATATTATCAATACTTCATTTCCTGAAACATTGTTGCTTTGCGATATTTTCTACAAGAGTTACTCCGAGAGCATGTGGATCTCATAATAAGATATGTCTACGCAAGTTTGTGCATATGCAAGTGTGCTAAGGCCTATTTATAGAAAATTACAAGTTTATAAACATGCAATGTTTACATAAAAACGCACTACTGCCATACATTGTATATCTTATACTCCCTTATAAGTGAAATGTATTTATTATTATTATTATTATTATTATTATTATTATTATTATTATTATTATTATTATTATTATTATTATTATTATTATTATTATTATTATTATTATTATTATTATTATTATTATTATTATTATTATTATTATTATTATTATTATTATTATTATTATTATTATTATTATTATTATTATTATTATTATTATTATTATTATTATTATTATTATTATTATTATTATTATTATTATTATTATTATTATTATTATTATTATTATTATTATTATTATTATTATTATTATTATTATTATTATTATTATTATTATTATTATTAAATCTACAATGGGCACATAGGAAAATGTACATACATATACCTTATATCAGTTATTAGATGAAAAATGATTTCAAATTATGTTAGATGATGCACAGCGAAACGGAAATAAAGCAGCACTGATAAATATGCCATCTTCTAGATAACGCTGGGCGAAGATATGGAAAAAGTATTTCTTTACGCAGTGACATTGCGAGAATGTTAAATAGCCCAATTAGAAGCATAGCCAAGAATTGGAATTGTTTTAAGAGATTAACTATTTTACTGGGAATATTGAATCAGCGTCTAGGTTGTAAGGGCGAAGACAAATTAGAAGAGTTCAGCGTCAAGAAAGAAAATACACCATATATCTAATTGGCCTACTACTGATTGGAAACGTTACTTAGACAAAGATATGTACAGATATGTTACATTTTCAGAAAAGGTATTTGACAGGGTGGATTGGAAGGAGCTTATGGGAATTTTGAAGAAAGTTAAGTAGCCCGAAATATTAATATTTTCAAACAGAATAAAAGCGTAGCCAAGAATTGGAATTGTTTCTACGGCATTAACTGAACTCTCATTGATTTTATTGGGAATAGTTAATCGACATCTATGTCCTGAGAGTGAAGACAAACTAGAAGATTTCGCTTCAAGAAAGAAAATACTCCATATTGGCATACTACTCACTGCGAACTTAGAAAAAGGTAAAGTAGTATACGTATACGCATTTCCAGAAAAGATATTTGACAGAGTGGAATGGAAGAAACTCGTAGGAATTTTGGAGAAAACTGGTGAGAAGGCTCCTAAGTAAAGGAGAAAAGGCACAAAAACAACGTTCAGCTCCAACCGACAGAAATCCGCCCACCGTTACAAGACCTAGATAGATATACCTATCAATATATTAAACAGAGGTTTTGTACTAGTATGTTTCGTTGCCTAGAATAAAAAGATGTATGAAAATGTATTTGCTTTTATTATCTGCTTGACATATCTTTTGTATTTAAGCCGCAGCACATTACATGTTAAACATAATTTTCAACTGTACAAGATGCTTCACCTACATCTTATTATTTCTGGAGATAGGTAACACTTCATACTCTGAAAGCAACAAGGTCCAAATTGCCGTGTTTGTTGACCGTTCGGTAGCCATGCAAATCTAGCCTGCTCTTCGTGAAAATAGACCTTAGCAGCTCATGCTTTTGGAATATACTGCTGCTAATGTCTAAGCTCCGTTTTCCCAAGAAGAACAAGCTAGATTTGCACGGCTCCAAATGGTCGACCAACATGGCAATTCCGACCTTGTTGCTTTCAGAGTATGAAGTATTGCCTATTTCCAAAAATAAGGAACAGGTGAACCGCCTGGTATACGTGAAAACAAAGAATAAAAGCTAAGCTTCCATAAGAGAATCGTAAATACACTAAACTTCCGCAAAATGAATCTTTTTAGTTTCAAATGGTGACAGAAACACCACAAACATGCTAAAATGATATACACATTTTTACTTTCTCCACCACATAGGTATGTTAGAGTGAAAGTTTTGAATTCCGCGCAAAAAAAAAAAAATCTATATAGGTTTCACCGGAAATACGTGTTTTCAGGTATCCCGAATCCAATATTGCATTTCTGAACAAGTTTCTTGTGAATGTGTATGCGTGTGTGTGTGTGTGTGTGTGTGTGTGTGTGTGTGTGTGTGTGTGTGTGTGTGTGTGTGTGTGTTTGTGTGTGTATCTGCGAACAGAATTACTAGAAAATAAAGTTACTATGGCTCTTCTTGTGGCCACTGGTACCTGGCCAATAGATCTACAGGTTCGCCTATATGGTGCTTACTACTGGCTAAAGAAAAGCAATCAACAAAAGATAGAAGATATTATAGGAAAACGATGCTATATGAAAAGACAAATAAGGGCTGAGTTAATATCCTTATGGCAGTCAGAATGGGATAACCTGCAAACTGGGAGACGCACCTATATGTTTTACCCTAATATACGAGAAAGGTTACGACTAAAGCACCTAAATCTCTTACAAGCTGCATTACACTATATTACGGGCCATGGGCCATATGGCACTTACTTAAAACGTTTTAGTATCATCAACTCTGAAATGTGCACCAGATGCAATACAGAAGATACTCCTGAGCATGTAATGTTTAACTGTCAGAAATACAGTGAAATAGGACAATCTAACAGGGAAAAGCTCATGTACCTCACTTTATCGGAAATGGTCAGGAATAAGGAAAATCTAAATACTTTAAATGAGTTAGCGACTCAAATCAGTATAGCAGAAAGATCTTTAAGACAAACTGAACAAGAAAGAAATCTAAGAAATTTTTATACACCTCCAGCGACTGTTGTAGCACCATCCTGTCGGTCGTTAAGATTGTCAAACCAACTGTAAGCAGAAAGGAGAAGAACGAGGCCAAAACGACAGCCTGATGAGACTTGGACAGCCTACCAGAGACTAGGGACATCTTTACAATATCACCAATTTTCCTTATTGTTATTTAGTTTAATTTAGTTTTCTGCACATTCTATTGTGAACAAATTGTAATAAATAAGTTTAAATAAATGAAAATATCCGCGTACTACGTCCAGATATAAGAAATTAGGTATCTGGACATAGCTGGGAGATATTATTTTATTTTATTTTTTTTTTATTTTTTTTTTTTTTTTTTTTTTTTTTTTTTTTTATCCCAAGGTCTCGAGTTCAAAACCGGGCCAGACCGGGTTTTTAAGTGTGCTTAAAAGCGACAGCTCCATGTCAGTAGATTTACTGGCGTGTACCTGCGGGCAAAATTCCGGCACACCGGCGACGCTGATGTGATCCTAGCAATTGAAAGCTTCGTTAAACAACAAAATAATTTAATTTCCCCAGACTGAAAGTTTCTGAATGAGCTTAAAAGCGACAGTCTCTTCTCAATGGATTCAATGGCATGTAAAAGAACTCCTGCGGAACGAATTTCAGGCACACTGGTAGTGTTGATATTCTGGCAACTGAAAGCATCATTACTAAACAAAATATTTAAAATACTTTAAGCTCAGCAGCTCCCAAGGATGTACCTCACAGAAATTTCGAAGAAAATCTTCACAGAAAACCAGCTTTATGTCGAAAAATATCTTTATTTTTATTTATAAAAAATAGTTGAAACTATTTTTATAAAAAGACCAAAAGATTAAGATATTTGCACAGTGACAAAACAATTTGAATTCTTTATTTAAAAAACCTATGGAGTTATTTTCTTACTAATTTTTTTATAATTCTTTATAAGTCAGAAGGTATAAAAGCCACAAAACAGGGAAAATGTAGACATTAATAGGGACAATTTGCTTCAGATAAATTTCATTCTAGCTTAAGTAAATTTCAAAACAATCCAAGTTCTTTGTTCAAAACAGTGTTACCGATATACTTGATTCGTGTCTGTTTCATTATAGAGCCGTTCCCGTTACCATAGTCAAATTTCCGAGTGCTGTTTTTGTACGTTTTATGTTACTAAACATTTATATCTTTGTGTGAAACCATTCACATGCAAAAAATTATCATGAATAACGTAATGTAAATAACATACTTGACTTTTATATGAATACTTAATGCATAATGCATACATGTGAAGTTGCTAAGGCACAGAAAGTCGGGTAAGCATTCTCTTTAGATCTTATTGTTATCTAAGGAACCTACTGTACTGTGTTACTGCACCTGCCCTTTTGTGATTTCTGCAGGAATCCTTTTAAGTCTGTGCAACAATCTACAGTTTTAAGTTACAGTATTTAATCACAGTATGGAGGGGAAAAACAGCAGAAAGCGCTGGCCCGATATAGCTCAAATTGTCATGAAACGATAGGATAGATCGTAGAAGGTCTTGCAGCACAGTGAAGGGAAGGAGAGCGAAGATCTGTCGGAAGGTGGAAGAGGGTTGCCTTATAAGCTCAACATCGCAGCACGTCCCAGATGTCAGTTCAAAAAGCTGTCCCTCGCCTGTTATGGCTTTCCATTTTCAGGAAGCAATACAATGGAGGGAACATTACTCTTCAGCTGATATTTTTACTTTCTCTGCCACTTGGGCATAGTCACTAGAGAACTAGAGGAAAAGTTGTATACCACCCAAAAATTCGATTCCGAGATTTCACCGAAATTTCAAGCTTAAGACTTCCTGAATAAATGAATAAATACAATAATAAAAATAAAAAAGCCTTTTAGAAAAAGTTTGTGTGTGTGTGTGTGTGTGTGTGTGTGTGTGTGTGTGTGTGTGTGTGTGTGTGTGCGCGCGCGAATAGTATATTTCGAAAACAAAGGTCTGTTAAATACTAAACTTTTTATTTGAAGGTCAGTATCTTGTACGAACATGTTCAAGAAAATCCCTCACGCCAAATTACTCTTAAGATTGAACCTTTTTAGTTGTTTTCTCATAAACGCTTTTGATAAATGTCATATGTTTAAAATATTTGTACATATAACATGCATATTTCGAATTTTTTCGGTATACCCTGTGAAGTCCTCTTCATTCTGAACTACTTTTCTGCATAACCGATTCACCGTAAGAGATAGAAAAATTATGTTGCACAAAAATATAGGTCTCATAGCACACGATTTATATCAAATAAAAGTTTAGGGCGTTAACCATTTTTGGGCAATCTGTAAATGGCTTTGGATTTCCAATATTGTCCCTCGTAGTCATACAGAGATTAATTAATTAATCAAAATAATTACGTCATTTTTTGAGAAAATAAACATTTTCAAACAATTTTTCTTGTAACGGGTTGCGTGGAGTGAGGGCATTTTCTTAAAACTTTTCCGCATACTTGAACTTCAATACAAAGTTTCGCATTTAACCGACGTTTGGTTTTTGAGTTATCTATTCACAGAAACACACATATATGCACGTGAACCTTTTTCTACAAATGATTTTATATTCAGGAAACCTCAATACATGCATTTCCGTATATCAATATGTTATTTCCACACGGTATCGAAATTTTGGCTGGAATGCAATACGTTCTCTTCTTAATGTGTGGGCCCTAATGATCAAGTTGTCGACGGGCCCTTAAATACACACTCACTCACTCATTCACTCACTCACTCATTCACTCACTCACTCACTCACTCACTCACTCACTCACTCACTCACTCACTCACTCTTGCTATGTACATGATAGAAAAAACTAAAAATTTTAAGTGCATGTCGAAGTATCCATTGAAAACAAAAGAAAAATGATATTTTAATTAACAAGCTAAGCAAAGCATTTAAAGCATAGTGTTTAAATGTTTAATAAACGGAAAACAATAACTACAGTAATCTTAGTCTTTTTATTTAGACGTGCAATAAAACGTAAATTATGTACATTGTTGGTAAAGATCTTTCTATTATATTTATAAACGCGTGATACTCGGCTTGCAACACACAACAGACCGCTGTATGGCACCATTACTCTAAATTACGCCTTGTATAAAACAGAAGTGCTAAATTGAGAAGAAACGACGCAATAAAAACCTATTTACTGTTATATTATAATACACTTCAATACGATCTTCATTAATCGTTCTATTTGTGAATTATAATACGACAAATGTGGCAAAATGGTATTGTAACGACAACGCTTAGTATGTTGTGTGGAATGGCAAACTAATTGGTTTTCAAATAGGAACCCCTGTCCGGAAATGCACGGTTTGTACACTGCATCGTATCGAAGTGTGAGATGGGTGTAAGTTCACATTTCGTTAATAAACCCAACAGTCAGCTGTCTGCATTACAAACGAGATTCGAATTGTGTACCTCGTACACCACTACAGAGCCTATATCGGTGGTGGTGAGCCTTATGCACATGACTCAATACCTGCAGTTGTCTTTGGAGATTTTCAATCGCTCCGTTGACTTGAGCCATTAGGTCCTCCGCTGAGTTACAGTTACACCATAATCTTCATATAACTCCACAGAAAATAACCGAGGGGTTTCAGATCTGCCATCCATGCTGGCCATGAAACTGGTCCACCTTCACTAATCGATCGATTTGAATATGCGACGTTAAGGTGATTCCGTACATTTACATCAGAGTGCTGGAGCTCATGTGGGCCATTTCCACAACTGTGTACTGGTACGTGTCGTACTGCTGTTAAAAACGTTACTGTACTGGAAACTACACAAGTAATGCAGTAGAATACGCTCCAAGAACTCCATGGAGGAATTTAGCGCATGTGGAAGAATGTTATTATGCCCAGGTCGTTCATTCCAGTACACAGATGGCTAAAGCGTTGGATACCTTCTGTATTAAGATACCAAAACGAAGGTTTCTATTTGCACACTACATACTTTGTGTGGCACAGTTCGTAAAACGGGACCTCGGTTAACCTGGAACTCGGTTAATTGAATCTCGGATATCCGCGGCTCTACTGTTCTCTTAACAGTACCATCTCTGTTTTATTAGTGTCAAACAGAACTTCTAATTAATATTATTATGATTATTATTATTTATTATTATTAATTATTCTTATTGTTAGTATTACTAGTAGTAACAGTAGTAATACTAGTACTGATAATGGTGTTAAAAATAGTAGAAACAGCATTGGTGATTGTGGTGGTAGTACTGAAGGTAATAATATTTGTAATGTTGATGTTAGGAGTAGTAATAGTGAGATAGTAGTAGTGGTAGTAATGGTGATAGTGGTGGTGGTGACTGTCGTAATACAGTAGAACCCCGTTAATCCGAACACCGCTAATCTGAACCCCGCTATTCCGAGCACCGCTAATCCGAAACCCACTAATCCAAACCTCACTAATCCGAACACAAAATCCATAATAAAAAACAATAAAAAGCTTATTTGTGGTGTAGAGAAGGCATTTTTATAATATAACTCATTATTGAAACTACAAGGCATTGTTCTAATACTTTTTCACTAGTTGTGCTGCAGAGGCTCTGAATTTTCACCCAACTTTTTTTCCGACCACTGATAATGGCTTTTCCAGCATCAAATTAAATAGCCAACTTTGTAGCACTTTCCCCATTGTCAAGTAGCTGAAGAACTTCCCGTTTTTCTTTTAACGTACAGGAACTATGTTTTCGTTTGGTTTATGTCGTAGCGCACGGTATAACACAAACAAGCACGTGTTCTGAGTTAATTTATGAACAAAAAGCATAAGTTATTGAAGAATGACTACTACCAATTGTGAAACAAACTGAACCACCTACGTACCGCCTCTATCGCATGCAATTCGCTATGTCCACATTGCCGTTACATTGAATAGGCAGGCTCATAGTCATTGTACGTGGTAATCAACTAATCACTTCCTCATATTGCTACGCTACGTTACCCTGTAGCTGGCAATTCCATGCCTGAATTTCGTTTTTCGGATAATCCGAACATTTCCGAATCTGAACAGATCACACCCTCAATTAATTCGGATTGGTGGGGTTCTACTGTAGAAGCAATGTTGGTGGCAGCGGTTCTGTTAGTGGTAGAAATATTAGTGATGATACCGGTAGCAGTAGTAGTGATGGCAGTGATCGTGGTCGTGATAGTAGAGGTTATGATTAACTAATAGTGATGATAGCAGCACCAGTGTTTTTTTATGTAGGGAACACACATAGGCCAGTAGGATTCTCACCAACTAAAAAGGCCCTACAAGTCGTAGTTAACTTCTTGGAACCACTTGGTGATACCTCTGTTGTACACATTTAACTATGACACACAATTAAACTATATGTAATAAGCGTTGCAATGAAGCTATAGCTATTATAAGCTAACAAAAGATGCAATTTGCACTGGAAGTTCAAGATGTGGCTATAGATGGCCTGTATACTAATGTACCAGCATTCTCATTATTATATTAGTCCTTTTTCATATTAGTCATTCATTTGTCTTGATGGACATAATACCTGTTGCCATCTGCGAAGTCCCAGTTCTTGGCTAAGGTCAGCAGTGGTAGCGGTGTAAGCAGTACTAGTAGACATTTGGATAAGTGTTGGTGATGGCTGCAGTAGTGCTGGCAGTAGTGACAATATTAGTGCTGTGGCAGTAGTGCTGGTACTAATATTGTACAGGATGTGGTGGTAGTTGTGGTAGTGATAGTAGTGGTATGGTGGTGTTGATAATAACAACTAATTTGATAGTAGTGATTCTATTAGTGGTGATGGCAGGGCTATAGTAGTGATGGTGGCGTTATTCGTGCTAGTTATAGTTCTGTTAATTGTGGTCATGCTAATGGTGTGTTTGTGTTGCTGGCGGATTAACAGTGCTGGTAGTACTGCAAATAATAATAGTAGTTGTTATAGTTTGATAGTATTTCTGGTAGCAGTGGTGATATTGATAATGTGATGGCAATATCTGTGATTGTGGTAGTACTGGTGAAAGTGGTGGTGGTGGTGGTGGCGGTGGTGGTGGTGTGGTGGTGGTGGTGGGGGTAGTAGTTGTGGTGGTGGTGGCAGTGATGGTGGTGTGGTGGTGGTGGAGGTAGTAGTTGTGGTGGTGGTGGAGGAGGTGGTAGTGTTGGTGGTGGTGGTGGTGGTGGTGGTGGTGGTGGTGGTGGTGGTGCTGCTGCTGCTGCTGCTGCTGCTGCTGGTGCTGGTGCTACTAGTAGTCGCTGACATCACCATCTATAGTTTCATTCTTACGTCACACTGAGAGTAAATCATACCCATAGTGGTCCAAAGCCAAGGTTCGATAGTGACTACAAAAATCAGAGAAAGGCATTTGTTCTCAAATCATGGACACGGGAAGCGATGCATATTCTGGATCTAATGGGCGGGAGGTTATGTAATCGAGCAACGTTACATTCTATATCTACATAGTGTGGTTGTAATTAAAGTTATTCAAACGATTGGGTGTGTCTGTATGTTACATAAGTTATTGTCAGACAGCTACTTGCTGCACCGCTCCATGCTGCTTGGCTTAAATTAAGATGTCGCCCGTCCCAATATCCTTGACCTGAGACCACCGCTCAGACCAAAGTCATCACTGCATTTCGTTATCCTACTCACTTTGAAGAAAGATTACATATGAATGAAGTTGTACAGGGAAAGGACGCCTCTTCGGTACCTCAACAGTACAGAGGATACTTTGATGTTTATTCTTTAATAAGTAACCATTTGTCAGAAAAACAGATGCTTAGGAGTTTTTCATAAAATCAGTAGTAGTATTTGTAGTACTATTAATAGTAGTAAGCCTTGGCCCTTCATGGGCCATTGCGCTAAGGGTTTAGTTTAGTTTTTAGTAGTAGGATGTTCGTGAGGTTGTACATTATTTTACATTACAAACCATATTAAATAATTCATTAAACACACTATAAATTTCGAAATCTTATCAGGACCTAACTCTTATTACGTAATAAGTTTCGCAAAAAATGTTCCAGTTATCTACTGTCTAAGTCTTCGCAGTGACAGTTTCATTTACCTATTGATTGTTTTTGTGTATACTTTACAAAAATGTATTAGACAGTGTTTATTTTTGCAAGAATACTAATCCAAGGAATAGCAACACAGTGAATCTAGGAATATCATGAATTCCTGACAGTACTATTCCTGTATTAAGAGCCACAAACTACGCGCTCACCGGTGACATCGTCTAGCCCAGGTGTGCACCACCCGCGGCCCTCCGTCCCATTGCATGCGGCCCGCAGTGATATTTGCTCTATCACATTGCGTGCGGCCCGCAGTGATATTTATAAGTTATAATATTATTTATAAAATAAGTAATTCTATTTGGCGTAAGATTAACTTGAAGGAGAAAGTCTTATTCCGCTTCCAACACATGTGTTTGAGAAAGTTTATGGAGAAATCCATCTGTTTTAAGAAATAGCCCAGAGTTTTAGTTATTATCGTGCTACTCAAATAGTTAATATGCGCTTTATCTTTGTTAATAGAAGCCTCTCATATAAGGCACTGATTATTTTGGGAAGTCGCCGACGTTTCACAATGCACCAATGAGAGCGTCACTTCTGTCAATGAACGCATAGAAATCACAAATGACAGGCGTTAAGCCCACGCGGAGTAAAACACAGCATTCCAACGTCTTCGCTTTCATGTAGTCCCAACAAATAATATGGTATGTTCTTAAGTATATTAAATCCAATAAAATAGGCAAGAAAGCTGTCACTGAAACTGCTTAAGCAGACAGTCAGTGGAGTTGCGCGTAGACTTCCCATAACCCAAAAAGAAGGGGAACAGATAACCAAGTTAGGGAAGATTTATACTTTCACCTGTAACATAGTTCATAGAAAGCTGTGTAGGTTTTATAAAAAAAGGCAACTGCTGAAATTGCTAAATAAACTTCAAGTCGTGCGCGATTGTGCTTTCAAAAGGATTAGCTTAGACAGCTGTTCTTGAAGTTAGGTTTTCGTTTTCGGACCTTAAATAAGAGACGCGTAGTTATGGAATTAGCAAGGATTGTGGCATAGACATATCGACACTAAAATATTTCAGACAGGAAGGATATCATATAGTTTATTTCGCTGAGTCTGGTACAATACTCGTGATGTAAGAAAATATTGGGATGACGGTAATGCTGCCTTCCAGTTTCTGTGTTATGTGGGAAAAAAATTATAATCTTTTATGTAGGCGGCAGCCAGGGTTGGATTGAGGGCTGCTTATATTTGTCCTCTAAAAATATTTGGGGATCCTTGGCTGATTCATATCACGAGATGAATGCCCAAATATTTGAAGCTTGGTTCAAGAACACACTTTTGATAAATATTCTTAAGAAGTGTGCTAGTTATCATACCCGGCTAAGGATAAAAATTCCCACCATGTTCAGCAGATTGTTCCAAATGATCAGATTCATGGAAGAACATAATTTAGAATTACCCAGTCCAGTTCCTATAAAAGTGCGTTTGTAGAAACTTCGGGAAGTCAATATAAATAAAGTACACAATAGACGAAATGGCACTGACCATGGTCATGAAGTCCTCCGATTATTTATCACTGTTGTCTGAATCCAATTGAGCTGATATGAACACGCTTTAAGCATGCCGTAAGAAAGCGAAATGTGACTCCCTCTATAAGTGACAGTGTGTGCAAAGTGTTGAAAGAATATGTACCGAATATAAATTCAAGTGTATGGAAAAGATGTGTTCAGCACACCATGCAACAAGAGCGAAAATTTCAACCACGGGATGTTACGCACGAGAATGCTTCGTTCGTTATACGTGTGAATAAAAATGACTGACAGCGTAATCTAAGTAGAAAATGTGGTTTGATATTATTAGCATTGTTGCACTTAATAAGAACTTTGCTAATGTAATTCTTCACTTGCTACTCTAAAAATAAAGAACCATGCTGTTATGTGGATGCTTGCTTGGAGAAAAAGTAACAATGTTGCATTCTCAATACCTGCAATCTCATCGCACCCTTTGATACCGCGATGTTATAATCTTCGCAAAAGTTAAAGGCATATGGAGGCGGGCCGTCCTGCAGACTCCGGCGAATCCTAAGCTTGCCCCTCCTATCAGCGTTGCCGAATGTGGTACACGCATCTCACGCGCTCTATGTACAGAACCTCTCCTGATACACGCACTATGCTTGGCAACAGCGCTCCGTTTGAGCAGTGACCAGCGTTCACATGCCTTTAACTTTTGCGAGCAGTATAACCATTTGAACAGCACGAGTGATCCTACCCACCGCACATCTCTTTGAAGTCCCCGTGCATTGTTGACCTCCCGGTAACGTTACTATTACTTTCTACGGCTCGTGTGTGCCCGATGTTTCATTATCATTATACTTTATGGAAATCTCAAGTTAGTTTCCTGCTTGCAGCTGTTTGCTCATATTGTAGTGAGAGGTTTGAAGAATGCATATAATTAATTTTGTGATTTTTCATGGGTGATAATTATGGCTTTTAAGTGTAGCGACAAGAAAAGAAAAGTTTCAGACGAAGGTAGATCATTTCAAATAAAGTGGACCAATCAATACTTCTTTACTGAAGTAAACGAGAAAGCAGTGTTTAATTTGCAGGGAAACAGTTTCAGTGTTTAAGAAGTATAACATAAGGCGACATTACGACACCAAGCATGCGTCTTCATATGGTAAATTTGAGGGTCAATTTCGTGAAAATAAGGTATCCGAACTTACAATTAAACATTCGTGACAGCAGTTAAGTTTTAAGAATGTGTTACTTCAAACTGAATCTCTGGTAAAAGCGAGTTACGCAGTAGTAGAAATTATTGCAAAGAAATTTAAACCATTTTCAAATGGCGAGTTTGTTAAACAATGCATTAAGGGTGTTGCTGATATTATACGTCCTGACAAAAGAAGCGCAGTTTTAAAAATTAAGCTTGTCGCGAAAGACTGTAGCTTGCTATATTGATGAATTAGCGTCCAGTATAGAGAGAACTTTAAAATATCGAGCCACAAATTTCCAATTCTACTCTCTGGCACTTGATGTGAGTAGTAATGATAGCGATACTGCCCAATTAGCCATTTTAAGGGGAGTTGATAAAGATTTTAATATTACAGAAGAATTAGCTGCTCCTGTCTCTCTTAAAGGCCTCACTAAAGTCAATGACTTAAAAGTCACTGAAACCTTGATCCGGCTTGGCTTGAAGTATACAAATCTATCTGATGGAGCTCCTGAATTTGCAGGAAAACGAAAAGGGTTAGTTGAATTACTGCAAGCAGAGGCACCTAAAGAAGGAAACATTTCTGTAATGCAATATCACTGCTTAATACACCAAGAAAACCTTTGTGTGTAATCCCTAAATTTAGATAGTGTTTTGAAAGTCGTTGTAAAAGTAGTGAATTAAATCCGTTCACGTGCTTTGCAACATAGAGACCTTCAGCATTTCTTACAAAATCTCTAGTTAGAAGATATTGTTTATTATACTGAAATAAGATGGCTGAGTCGTGGCGAAATGTTGAAGCGAGTGTTTGATCTCAAAAACGAAATACAAACATTTATGCAGGAGAAGAGCAAACCAATTGTTGAATTTAACGACGCAGAATGGATGTGTGATTTTGCCTTCCTGTAGACATAACAACTCAACTGAACGAACTTAATTCACGTTTCCTAGGTAAAGACCAATTGATCACGTTGATGTTTGATCATATGAAGACCTTTGAAACAAAATTACGACTTTGGGGATCACAAACAGGGAATAACAACTTTGTGCATTTTTCAGCCCTATAAAAGTGTGCTAATCATAACTCTCAAAAAATATGCAGAAATTACATCCGAAGTAAGAAACGAATTCCGCGTTAGATTTCAAGCCTTCAAGGAGAATGTTATAAGTTTCAATCTGTTTTCTTCCCTTTCCTTCATTAACATAGACGAAGTCCCCGAAGATCTGCAAATGGGGTGCGTTGATTTGCAATGTGCCTCAGACCTAAACATTAAGTTTAACAATGTCCCGTTACTGCAATTCTATTGCGACTACTTTCCCAGAGAAAAATATCCGGGCATAAATAGAGATGCACTTTGTTTCACATCACTTTTTGGTAGCACATACATATGCGAACAGGTGTTCTCCAGAATGAAACATGTGAAGTGCACAACAAAAACGCGAATCACCAACAGTCATTTGGAGAGTTTGCTTCGAGTTGCTAAAACATCAATCAAACCAGATATTGGATGCCCTGTTCGTGAGAAGCAGTGTCAGGTGTTGCGTTGACAGGTAAAATATTAATGCAATTAATGTAATATAAAAATTTCGTTTAAATTTTGAACTAAAGTGTATATTAAACATACAAGGGTTAATAATACTTTATAATTTATATTGTGATTTTGGAATTAGATTACACATGGGAAAATATGTATTTATTTAATTTAATCTTCAAAATACTAATATATGATATCTTAATATAAAGTATCAATATATTATCTATTTTTAAACTAATTTGTTTATCCTGGAATTTATATCCCATTTAATACGGCAAAGAAATCAAATCATGTGGGCCGCAAAGCAACCCAGCTTAGACAGAAGTAGTCCTTTTCCAGAAACGGTTGCCTAAGCCTGATCTAGCCACTTTTGGGGAAGAGCACTGTACTTTCAGAACGTGTAACACATTGAAGAAGTGTTTTGTTTTCTGTGAAGTTGTAGTTGCTCCTATTTGTTATTTGAATTCTTCGTGCTCCATATTTTTAGTAGAAAAGTTGATTTCAGTTTGTCGATGAAAATGGTCTTTCGGCTGCGGAAGGTATAAACAATGAAGAGTTTTAACCCTAAAAATATTCATACACAAAATGCGATCCATCGTTAAAGTTGGAGAAGTGTCCTAATTGCGTCATGCCTGACGAATACATGTGTCGGAGTAATAAGTTCTGGATGGGAAAGACAAGAGTGATGGAATATTTCGAACTGTTAGAGTAAGATAAAAAAACTGTGACGCGATAAGTCATTTCTACAGCAGCTTATCTCTCGTATAACATAAGAAACAAGTTCTCTTAATATACGATTAATATACGATTATATACGATCGTATTTAGTAATTTGTTTATCCGGACACAAGAGGTGTAAGCTATCAAGAGATTCTCGTCCTAACGTTCGAAGTTAACATCGGATGCGGTATGTTCGAAACTTAGAAAGCCTTTTTTGTTTTCTGCAATGTGTCATAGAATTTGTCTTGCTCGCTTTTGTTTTGGTTTCTTTTTATGTTTTTATGTCGTATTGCCGAGATGTTGCGCGGTTTCTTCCCCAACGTCGATCGTTTGATCTCCTACACCAAGAATATTTTCCTTAAAGGTGTATCACGTGTGCAGAATTCAAAGAGCTGGCGCCTAATCTTGCTCTATCTCCACATCAATTCTACAGATATGGGGGATTTGGATTGTTGCTGTTTCGATTTATGCAATGACTTTCAAGATAGAAGTTGAAGTCATCAATTTGATGATTTGATGATACCACTTCAGTTTTTGGTACAAAAAAGAGAGAAGAAAGAAAAAGAAAGAAAACAACAAAACAACCTTTCAGTTAAGCAGAAGTTAAGAACGCCTTGTTTGTGTTGCTGCTCATTATGTAAAGTTTCTTCGGTTTACTGTTAGTCTTGAAGAAAGAGGACTACCCTTGGTAACATCTTTGAATATTGTAAAAGAGACAATGGAAAGCATCGAGGAAGTTCCAGGCAAGAAAGTGCAATAAGTGGTAATGCAGTCAGGCAATACAGCCTTAAAAACAAAACGTGTAGATAAGATTCTCAATGGTAAAACCCTAAATTCCGTGAACCGTTGACCCGTTGACCCTCGCTTGTTTTAAGTACGCTCCAACTACCAGAATTTACGTTGAACGTTCTGCTTCGTTTTTAAGAATATATTAGTTGACAGATGACAATTGTGTTGACAATCTAAAGAAACATCCTGTAGTTATGTGCAATAAATAATAAATAGCCTGTAAGAGTGAAACTAGTTTTATGATTCTTTTTCTAAATAGTGTTGCTTTTAAAAATATAAACGCCCTTATAGTGCCTATATTACACATTTGACTATTTCCTTAACTTTTTATACCTTTTTAACGCCTGGACATTCGGTCTCTAGCCATAAACTGGCATCCCTCTGGAAGATGGTTATAGAGCAACATGAATGGTGTTTTAAGAATTCAAGAAAGCCGAAAGACAGCTGGAAATATCTTCGGGATATGCCGGAATACATAAGGTCAAATAATATTAGCTTTGGAGCACAGCCTTGTTGCAGAGTTGACTAGTGACCTGATACTGTTGTTGCATTTAAAGCACGGTAATGTACCAAGATTCATCCTTCTTCGGGACAAGGTGTAGAGGACTATACCAATAGCATGTCGCAAGATAATGAAACTCTCGTTGTTTGGATTTTCTTCAAAAGAGTTAAATATTGAGTTTTCAGTGAGCACAACAGGATATTATTTTAGCAACACTACTACATACTTGTAGTGTGGACTTATCAAAAGCTTAAGTGCGCTTATGGAGCCTGTGCTTGTTTGAACGGTTCATGTCTAGCAACCGTTTAAGCATTAGCGCCAGCAAAAGGCCATCGTCGTTTTAAAATCAGTGGTTCCCTGGGCCACCCCCGCTAAGATGCTAAGCTTTGGTACCTCGTGGCACAGGTGATTGCGGATTCGAGTCCCGCCTCGGGCATGGGTGGTTGCATGTTTGTAGATCTGTGTGTGTGTCCATTAGTAGAAAAGGAAAAGAAAAGAGAACCGGGAAAAGTAAAAGAAAGGTAAGAAAAATTAAAAAGGTGAAGAAGGAAAAAAAAAAGCCTGTTGCATTAATAGGCTGGCGAAGTTCCACTAAGAATGGTCATGGAAAACTTCTAAGTCTGATTTCAAGTCTAAGTAGGCGTTGTCCATATCCTTATTACGCAACAATTTGCAGAGTTGTCGTTTCTGGGCCTATGTTCCAGTGCTGTTGGAAGAAGCACGAAAGCAGTTCCTTCTGATTCAACCAAAAAACCTGAGATAATTGTCACGATGCTTAATAAATAAGTAAATGAATTTGTATGTCACCAACATAGAGAACGGTTTTATGAACAACAGTACATCTCGGGCTAACAGCCACTGGATTCTTAGCACATGCATACGATTTACCATTCCAGAAATCTGAGTTTTATGCATGATTATGTGATCTTGTGACGATGATGTAGCACATTTCAGTGGATAGCATCTAACTTCCAGAATTTGGTCGGCCATAGGGGCCACTACGTAAATTCAGGTTTTTGCTGACTGCTAGAATAGATCGTGCGTACTTGGGCAGTCGCTGTGGAAATGTGATTCTTAAGACACCTGTGATATTCGAGCTGGTAAGAGTGGGTAGCTCTTTGAGCTAGGTGGGTGGCATTTTGTCCACTATTTCTGCTTTACGGTTCTCTGATTCTTCAAATTCGTCAACAATTTTGTTTTATGTTTTAATCTGCATGGGGGTTGGATGACAGTGATTATGATACCGTTTACAGTTCAGTAACTTAACTATGGAGGGATCCCCAAACGTAGTGATGTTGCGTCATTTACGTTGTTATGTTGGTAGTCATTGATAGGAATTTCAATTGTAGAAACCACATTTTTATGTTTTTACACCAAAACAACAATTTTTTACTGCTAATGATGATAGTTACATTCCAGACATTGCTTCAGGCTTCTTTTTTGCCGTTGGAGTTTTCGGTGGACATGCCTGCGACAAGCGGTTAACAAAGTAAAATTCTATGTACTCAGGTTAAAAGAAGATCATGTCTAGGTCACCAATGTGCAACTTTAAAGAGTGTGTTTTGTTAAATATTTGATAAGCACTACAAAGACAATGTCATAGAACCTCAATATAGTCATTGATTGTTTTTGCAAGAGCAGTAACAAACTCTAGTATTAGCAATGAGTGGCGTGGCCTCTTGCTCGTTTTACAGTGCTTGTACTAGTTGCAGCCACACTTTCAATGTTAGTTAAGCTACATATGCTCTTTAGTAAGAAAATATCTACCTACCTGAGGTAGTTATATTAAGCGATCGTCCACTCTAGTAGAGCAATATCACCGATAATCATAAATACAACTGGAATTCACTGAAGGTCATGCAGAAACAACCTTATTCACGTTTCTTACTTATACTCTATACTTATCAATATTGCAAAAAGTGAAACTCGAAAACATATATATTTATTCAAGATGTTCTTGGACTTCGATTCAGGTGTAGTGATGAGCCATTAACTTTTCGGGGTGTGCATCTCTCCAGAAACAGATGCGTGTTTAAGAACCATAAAAGAGCAAATTAATGTTCTGAATGGAATAAATGCGATACGCGTCCATCATTATTAGAGTAAAAATGTTATGCCCCGAAATGAACGTTTCTGTATGTAGAGAACGGATGGATGACGTAATGGACGAATGCAGCAATATCTTCTCTCTAGGTAATGCATTTGCTGTTCCTATAGGTAGCAGAGTAGTTTCAGCGTCACTGTTAATTTTCTTGAACGCTAAAGTTGCATCTCAAAATACTAAGAACATTTCGGGATGTATGAAAGTGATAGTGAGTTGTTGCACATACGATAGAACCATGCAGACAAAATTAGATATAGATTTGTATATTTTGTTGCCTACTTTAAATTTTATAGTTTTACAAGGCTAGAAAAGATGTATAAAATATATACAACGCTTCTTTTCTTTCCATATTTATGTTATTACAGGTTGATATATAAATAGAGGTTATAACATTGTATATTAACAATTATTTTAGATTCACTAATTTTCATGCCTGCTTTCAAAGTATTCAGGCCTTGGTTTTGGAATTTCTTACCGTTTCACGAGTGAGAGTTCTAAGTATCATTTCCTTCTTTCTTATTACCCTTATTTAAGTCACTTTAATTACCATGTTAAGTCTAAACGTAGTTTTACTTATTAATTTTCTTTTAGTTTTGTTCCCCTCCCCCTGCATATTCATCAATAAACGTGTGTATGCGTGTGTCAGACTGATTATCTTAGACATTTGTTATAGGTACCTATTATGTTATATATTATATTGTATATTAATTTGTGGCAAGATGGCATCAAAAACGTAGTTGTTTTCCTGACCCATTTATTTTATTGCTGCTGATTCGATTGGAAGGTGAAATTTTGTGAGCGTGAGTCTGTTGCTCTTTGCGTGCAAGCACCTAACCATGCTTACCACATAGGTGGCCCGGGTTCGATCCCAGAGACCCTCATGTGGTATTAGTGGTAGATGAAGCGGCGTCTGGGCGGGTTTTCTCGGGGTTCTCCGGTTTCTCCTGCCACTCATTCCACCGATAGCTCCATCATTAGCTTTCCAATCATCCATTTCGCCTGCATTTCATATTATCCCCCTCTTCATTCTCATATCTGGTGCTTGGCTGGCCACTCGCTTCTAGGTCTTCACACTGTCCGGTACATAGGTTCGTCTGCTCCCTGACAGGCATCCGACCCTTGGCACTGGCTTGTAAGTCCTGGAGGGTGTAAGTCCTACATAAAGAGAGGATAATCAGGTAAAGAAGAAGAGGTGTTTTAATTTAATTTACTTTGTTGTTAGAACTTAAAGATAGTGGTATTATGTAGTTTCCAATCCCTTTTACCCGAAGTCTAACGAAGAGAATTAGTCAGATTAGTTGACACGTGGCATTGGATACACCAAAGTGATACCTTTTGAAGAAGGACAATAAGCTTAATTTTTTTTCAAGTAGCACATCCCAAGCATAGAATAAATTAAACGATTTCAAAATGATTTAGTTTCTTTTTTTTTTTTTTTTTTTTTGGGGGGGGGGGGAGCGACATTCTGATTATTTCTGCACATTTCAGAATTTTGTCACAACATAACTTCTAGCATTCCTGATGAAACCTGTTGGCGGTAAAAATCAACATTTAAAGTTAGATATTTTAAAACCGCGAGGATTGGCTAGAGCAACATGTAAGACTTGCATTCATGAGATCTCAGGTTCAATTCTCGCAGGCCGCCCACCCTGACCTTGTGCCTCGTAATTTTTCCTGATCGGTGTGTGAATCCTGATGGTTTATCTTCCGCCAAGACTTCCTCACTCCCTTTCGTCCGATTTCCTTCTTATATTTCCGGTGTTCTTTCAGGTTCCACGAGGAGAATGAAAGACAGTGCAGGCCAAATAGCGCACATACTTGCTCATGCCTAGATTCTGTGGGTCGTTCATCACACTCTGGGCGTCTCCGGTGATGAGTGGGATCTTAAGCTAAAATTCTTATGTACTTCTGCAAATCTCAATCTGTCTGCCTGTAGCCTCTCTTCACAGCATTAGTCCTCCTGCGGGTGATAGTTTGTATAGGTTGTGGCGTGCAAGATGTACCCCTTCGTTGTTTATCCTGTAAAATCTATAAAATGGTGTTAAAAACCATTCTGGACTAGTAATTCCAAGGAATTCAAAATAATTTTGCTGAAACAGACATACCAAGACAATGAAATGGTAGCCACAAAATTGCATAACATTTATCCTAATCCTTGAGCGGTGCTGAGTTGAAATTCTGGCCGCCACAGAGTAAGAAGGCCAATTACGTAAACAAGAGATCAGAATAAGAGGCAAAAATGCACCTCTCCTCACAAATAAAGGTCATTCCTTTCTATTCTTCACTTCACAACCAGCGGAAAGGAAAGCATACGCTTCCGTCAGTTTACATGATGTAGCGCAATAACTTCTCATGCCTTCCAGCTAATGCTGGAGTGTAACAGTGGAAAGTTATTCGTATATCCATATATTCATCGATATTATGAGCTACTACAACTACAACTTGGATTCCCTCCGCGCGCCGTTTCCTTTCATAATATCCGTTCTTTCGTTTTCCATTGTAACATTCTACGTGCTGTTAGATAATAGCACGCAGTTTGATTGTTTATTGGCCTCGAAGAAGAATGAGATGCTCGGTTTGGGTGGCTCAGTTAGTTAGACGCTAGCCTACTGATCCCAAGGTCGCGGGTTCAAATCCGACCCAGCTCCATGTCAGTAAATTTACCGGCATTTAAAAAATACATTATTTAGGAATAGCTCACCAAAGAGAGCTAGATATGAGCTTATCTCTGCAAACGTCAGGGGGCTTTTGCCCTTAAGGGATTTCTCAGGCTAGATTATTTTTTTATTATTATAATTATTATTGTTTTAAAATAACTCCTACAGGACAAAATTCCGGCACACCGGCGACGCTGATATGATCCTAGCAATTTTCAGCGTCGTTAAACAGCAAAATATTTTTTTTATAACCTATACCTTCGTCAATACTTAACTCAATGTCATGTCATCCTAGCTGTCATCTCGTACGCATACAACTTCCTATTCCTCTCTGTACTCCTTGTACTTTGTCATAATGTATTTCGATAAGAAATGCCTTTAGCTAGTTAAAACTACAATAATGTACAGCGGTGGGCAAAAAAAGATTAATCATATCTGGAACCCAAATTCGTAGAAGTCCTACATGGCACAGCGCCTTGTTTACACCATCTGCGATGTACTTGCGGCAGCAACAAGTTGTCACAAGTTCCAAATCTTAACAATACTAACCCATATGATCAATCAAGGCAAAAGATTTTACGTTAAGCTTAAAAATTATAACAAAGAAAAGTGACAATTATGTGTTTTAGCATAGTTATTTAAAATATTTGTTTACACAAAAATATTACAAAATATGTATTTTTATGTGAACTAGAATTTCGTATACGATTGAAATGTGTTTCGGAAATTTCTATCTTAGTTGCACTTTTTATCTACAAGCAAACAAAAATGCTTATTTGCATATAAATCTGCTCCATAATAATTATTTAAGCCGACAAGGAATACCTTTGTGGAGTCATAGATAGTCTTAAATAGTTCAGTAAAAACACGAATAATCCCTGACTGATATTTTTTCTTCGTTAAATTAAAATCTATTTACACAGGAATTTCATATATTGGGCCAAAACTTTTCCGGAGCTAAGCCTTGTACAAAGCATTAAAAATATATGAAGTGCAGGCCAATAGTTTGTGCCGCTGATCAAACAGAAGCTCGGCGTTAGATACTTCACACCACTGCTTATAAATACGCGGTCCGATGGCAACGGAACGGAGTGGCCAAAATAAAGACAATTATGAGCGCGACAGAACAAAGCGATTCTAGGCAGTTTTAGAAACTGCTCACGTGCTGGGCTTGTTTACAAGAAGTTTCAAGAAAAGGTGTATTTTCCAGAGAAACCGTCGGCACTTCGTCTGGACTATAAAAGCAAGAGAGCATGGACAGAGAGGAGATAGTTGGTTAGTTTTTAAGTATTAAAGAACTTTTCGAGTTGAGTGTTGACAAAGTGTTTAGTGGGTGTATCGTCGAAGCCAGCTGATTCTGAGACAGAGGAGTAGATAGATAGTGGTGTCTGTCAAGGTTACGATAGAACAGAACAGCTATTAGTTGCAAGGTCACAACGAATTGTAAGTTAACGATAAAACAAATGACTGTTTTTGTGATTAAATTTTAGAACAGAAATAGCGACAGAAAAAGTGATTTGTCTTGTCATTTGACACGTATTATGTTAACCGGTTTGTGATTATGAATTCGCAATATTTATGTCTAATAACAAGAATTTCACAAAATGTAGTTAAGCGTTTTAACTAGAAGGTCCTGCGCTTTATGGTAGGTACTACTAAGAATGAGAAAGAATTAGTTATAATTAATTTGAAATTTTGTACAATGTAAATGCTTCGGGATATCTAAAAATGAAATTGTAAACGTCATACATTTTATTGGAGAGCAAGCTTCGCGAAAGGCGCAGCGTACTTGGTGACCTGCAGATGTAGCAATGGCAGACGGTTTTGCAGCACACGCACGTGTGTACAGGCAGGATAGCCTAGTGCCCCAGTCTCTCTCGGGCAGTCTCGTCTGGGGAGAGAGAACGTCCCACTTTTTACTGCAATGCATGGATGACTCACCGGCGTGGCGGTCGGCTACTGCAAACTAGCGTAATGTATACTTCACCAGCTGCCCACAGCATAGCACGCTTCAACACATGCCGGTGTTTCAAACTTATGTTTTAATCTTCAACTTACAGTTAACTTGCATTACACATGAAATTTGTGATTTTTTATTTGTGAATCAGGTAACCAATATATTGGTAAATCATGTAAAACTTGTTTTACTGTGATATCTTGATTGGATTTTTAGTTATAGGATGTTAAACACTACAAACAATATAGGCTGTTGAATTTGACCTATCTAAAGTAGGTGTGGAGATTTAAGGGCCACTTTACTGTGCACTTCAATACTGTCATTTTTCTACATGAAACAGGTTTCAAATTCGCCTCCGAAGGTACTGCAAAGTTCAATGTTTGTATGCTAGATGGCATAATTAGCGATTGAAAAACTAATGGAACTTCCCATGTTCCATAAAGAATGGGAAGTTTTAGAGCTACAGTGGAGGAAACTGCCCAGCGTACGCCAATTTGATTCTCAGTTTCCCGCAAATTACATTTTTCTTTATAAAACGTACATTTTCTCAGAAACTATTGGATAGAATTGCATGAATTTTTTGTGGTTATTATTAGATATATGATTTTGAAACTGAACCTAAAATATTACTCATTCTACTAAATACTGATGTAAAAATGTAAAAAAGTTCAAGAAATTTAAAAAATTAATAAAAAATAATTAAAGCACAAGTTGCAAATGTTGTAGATTCAGATTATTAACCATGAACATAAGATAGTGCATATACATTTTGGTTTTATTATGTGTTTCCATTCCACAGTAAATTACTTTTATCTTCTTTTTTTTCTAATGGATGAAACATATTGTAAAATAGCTTGAATTAGGTATGTAAAGCATTGAAATTTATATAGCAGTTAGATAGTTACGATTATAATAATAAGTTTGTATCTCCAAACAAATTGGAGATACCCAGAGATATGATTATTTCTGTCATCAGAGGAGAAAATGTTTGCAAGTAAACGCCACCTTAAAAAAACCAAGTTTCATTTTGCTTTCTCTAGAACATACCTATAATACGTGGGAAAATAATAATTATTTTGCGTGGAGTATCATTGTTGTACTCCAGCCGAAAATCGGACATCGAGATTTGATCAGAAATACGAATTTTTAGAACCTCTGAATACAAAAACAGAATATTTAGAAAATGGACCAGCATGTATCTATGTGCAAAAGGATTCCTCAAAATAAGTACCAACGTAGGCATATAATTTCAGCAAGGATGTGATATGTAAAAGCGTTAAACAGATACCCTCTCCCCTTATGCTTTACGTGGAAAATTGTCATTTTCTCTTTCCTCAAAAATAACTAACAGGTTTAATTAAAGTGGCAGTGTTTAATATTTATATATGTGAAAATTAAAGCAGAATAGCATTACTTAATTCAGCATATAATGTAATATCAAAATTAATTGTCATTAGAATGACTAAAATAATGACAAATTCAGTTGGGGAATATCCATCCATATCTATGAAAGGCAAACCGACTATTCATCATATATTTAGTCTAAGGACCATTATGAAAAGATGATATGAGTTTAATATTGATCTTTATATGCTATTTATTGATTATAAACATATGATAGCATTGATAGAAAGACCCTTGTTTAGACGCTGGTTCAATGATATGTGTCTAGGAAACTAATACATTTGGTCTTAATGTTTTTTACAGGTAGTATAGATAGAATATCTATTCAAGAAGAATTATCGAATAAATTCAATATTAAACGAGTGAGACAGAGAGATGCACTATCTACAATAGTATTTAATATCGTTTTAGAAAGAGTAGTAAGGAAAATGGAAATCATAACTATTATAATTAATGCGAGGACATAAACATTGGCCTACGCGGTGATATTGCAAATCAATAAAGGAATTCCATTTACCATTAGAAAGGAAGGAGCCAAATTTGGATTGAGGGTAAACACGGATAAACCGAAATACATGATATCTTTTAGATACGAAAATAGATGGGTTAACAGTAATAAAATATCAATACAGGATAGTAATTTTATAGAGTTCGGAGTTTCAAATACATGAGTTCAGTAATACGAGTATTATGAAAATAATGAACGAGACAGAAAAGGTATATTTTCCAGTAAATTCGACGGTACTATGTTTCCGCTACATAAGTGAGTAAGTGAGCCAGTATTAGAGTAGTTTTTTTAGAGTTGGGTATTGTGTTGAGTTTTTTTAAGTGTTGAAGCACATTCCGAGTTGAAGGTTGAGAACAGTTTTAGTAAGTTGTTTGTGTATTAGTATTAGTATTAGTATTATATTAGTGTTAGTATTAGTGTTTTGTGACAAAGTTACGACAACACTAACCTGATTCCAAATCAAAGCTAACCTAAACCAGAAGGACCTTCTTATGTTCTAAATAGAGTCTTTAATCACCTAAAGGGTCTACACATCACATAAACTCATCCTTACATACTTAATTATGCATAGTTTTATGAACATTTCTCATGTTTATTCACCATTTATTCTTTTTCAGGTTTTACTGCTATTTTAATAGTAGTGCAGGATGCTTTTGTTTTTTGTATCTTACAGTGATTTGGTACACTTTTGCAGTATCTTTGGTACGCTTTGTAGGAATTTGCAGATGTTTTCGAAGTTTTGGTCTAGTTATATAGTAATTTCACGTGTTTTACAGTCTTTTTATACGTTGTCATTTTTTCACATTTTTAAACGTGTTGGTGCAGGCAGTTTCATGTGGAATGAGCGTAATAAACCGAGTGTGCTTAAAATTAAATTTATCATTATTTATGGACACGCTTTAATTGCCATGGTTCTCAGCGTCCCATTCTGTATTGGTAATAAAATGCTGCTAGTTTTGTTCAGAGGCTTCTTTATCAGACTTGAGGTTTCTGCATGTGCAGTGAACAGTTGCGAAGCAACTTAGGCAAATATACCTTACTTCTGCGGGCAAACTTGGCTCAAGTCGCTTCCACTAGCAAATTAGGGGTGGGAGTAGCAAACATATTTTGCGGTCACATACGCCGGAAGTCCACCTCTCAGTTTGTCTTGTGTTGAGTTCAGTGTCGGACTACTTCAGTGTGAGATCAAGATGATGGAACTATTGCTGCTTGTTCATAATCCACCACTGATTGGATGGAGGGAACTAAGCCTCTACCACCTTCCCCGTAACACCAACGTCAGAGGGGTGAGTACTTGCTTCTCTTTTCAACATATATCTTTCTCTTTTTTAGGCTCGAGACAAGATAAGCCGCACAGGGTATAAGAGGAGTACCCAAAGGTTCGGTGTTATCAGCCAGCGTCTTTATGAGAGACTTTCCAGTTCAGCAGCAGGTCAGTATAACCCAGTATGCTGATGTGCTGCAGTTCTGCACAGACACATTTTCAGAGCCTTCGGCCCTACACAGCAACACCTCTGCCTCGTCTAAGAATGGTGTCGACGTTAGCGGTGTCCGTTAACGCAGACCGAGACACGCCATCCTACTAAGCGAATCACTCACACACACACACACACACACACACACACACACACACACACACACACACACACACACACACACACACACACACACACACACACTCACACACACACACTCTCTCACACACACAGTCAGAGAGAGAGCTATCCTTAGCTAGGGAAGTCAAAGAATCGAATGGAGAAATTCAGTCACCTAAGGTCCGGTATTCCTGTTCGCCTAAAGTTACACATTTTCTGAGCTCTCATTATGTCTCTCATGCTTTGGACCTGCGAACTCTGGTATATGGCTACAAACAGAACTCAAGGCTTTAGGTGACGTCAAGTTTCCTGCATCCTTTGCGGACACACCAGAAACGTTGGAGCGATTCCATCAGCAGCTAAAGGTGAGCTCCATTCGAATTCAGGTATTGTAAACCCACACTTACCAAGGTGCAAAAGGGTCGCTGCAAAATAACAGACAATTGCCGATGCTTTCTTTTGTCTTCTCAACCCAACCTAAACCTGAAAAGCGTCATCTATAAACCCCGTTCCTCAAACAGTCAATCTGCGATTAAACTCTATTGAGGGTGGGCACGCTTCAAATCCATTCAGGCTTACTTCGGCTTGTCGGTGGCGAGGACGAGCGATGGCTTAATAGCCACGAAAGACCACGAAGAGTTACACGTCAACGTCGCTGATTATGCTTGCCGCAGCTGCAAGCAAAACGTCTGGGAGTGAAGGGAAGAAGCCCAATGCACCACGGCT
Source organism: Tenodera sinensis (assembly GCA_030765045.1). Taxonomy (NCBI): domain Eukaryota; kingdom Metazoa; phylum Arthropoda; class Insecta; order Mantodea; family Mantidae; genus Tenodera; species Tenodera sinensis. Next base: position 76,290,562 of record CM060966.1, on the reverse strand, counting down.
TTTCAACCCAGAATTATACTATTTTACTTATCACGAATCCGGCCGCGAAGGCCTTCGATTATTACTGAATCATTTATACTCTACTTCCTTTGCCAAACCCTTCGCACCAGGAGGATGCAGAACAGTACCTCTTGCTTTTCGCGTCGATTTCTTGAAGGGGCATGAACTTTCCATGTAGTTATGTTTCACGCCCTGTATACTAGGGTCGTCCAATTGCCGACTATATTCTTGATTATCTGATTGCTCACTGTACGTATCATGGTTACCGCTTTCTCCCCTTTTTACACCTGAATCGTTCTAGTCATCAGTGGGAGCTTCATCAATTTCGGGAAATTCAGATGGAGGTTCGTCTTTATTCATAACTTGATCCACTGACACATCTGTGTATGATTCGCAAAGCTGGTGTAGTCGCAACTCCTTTCTCACGAAGATTACAGACGCATTCTCTATGGAATTTTCACGTCATGAAGGCACAACGGGCTCTTATGGACCATGTTATTCTTATGGAAGATTCACGTGCGCTATTGCCAAATGTGCGTGTTTTCAAATGCGACTAAGATAAAGTATGAACATGCATTTCGGTGTGAAATGTGTCGAAAAATACTATGGTATGCACGATAAACATTTTATATAATTGTATAGTTTTTAAAATGATAAAATTTAAAATTTTGTTGAAAGCAGATTTTTTAACATCTTTCTCGCTCCGAACGTCAAAACATGGTTTCAAATCGAAATAATTGCAATGAAAAAAAGTCTGGATTATTCGCTTGCTTTTATAGGCCACGTTGGTATTTAGAGTATATCAATATGTCTAAACATATTTTTCTAAAAAAATAAAGTTTAAAACAAAGTGTTAAGATTCTTCGTTTATACAGTGGAAAATGTAGTCGCTGACTAATTCTCGTTCTGTAAGTCCACGTAAAAACTTCCAGCGACAAAGTTGTCAAGTAAATAACGAAATTATTTTTTATATACATATAGAACGTCTCCAGTACCGAAGTATCCATGAATCGCCATTTAAAGGCAAATGTTTGCGGCGCACAAAGCACACCACGGACGAAACCCGGTCCTCGTGCCTTGGAGATGATGAAAACCAGATGTGGTGTGACAGTTGAAGGGCCGATAAGGCACTGTACTTCAGCGCAGATTTTCAATAGGTTTTGGGAATCTGAGGTATGGGCGAGTTTTACAAGTTCTCTCATTGCAGTTAACTAATCAGTGCGGAATGGATCGCAGAAAAAAGGCGAAATTATTCAAAGTGGCGAGCGAAAAACAATTCTTAGAGTGTATGATTATTGAAAGAAAAAGAACCCCGGATACAGTGACACGTTTATTGTTAGTGAGCTTCATAAGGCGACTGGTGTAAGTAGGCCTACATTTTTTATATTAAGAAAATAATGTAAAGAGGGTCCCATCACTACACCGCGGCATACATGCAAAACCAGCAGGAAGATAAAATATAATTTTGAACGCAAATATGGCACAAATTTCCTGAATTTCTATTTCAAAGTACTCCCCCTACAATTCGGACCGTGTTGAAATAAGTCAATGAGGATGAGGACTTGCCAAATTTTAAATATTCAACCTTTTATAGCTTAGGGAGGAAATGGGATTTCATTTTGAAAAGAGAAGAAATAAATCGTTTATGATCGAGACAAATGATATAGTGTGGCGACATTCCTGTTTACGGAAAATAAAACAATTCAGCAAAGAAGTAAGGAAAATCGTGTACCTTGATGAATGTTGGGTAAATGTAGGGCATACTGTATCAAAAGTTTGGAAGGATAAGACTACAAAAACTCCTAAAGAAACGCTTTTGGCCGGGTTATCCACTGGTCTTAAATCACCTACTACTCGCGGACCACGATTTGTAATATTGCATGCCGATGGTACGATTTGTACAGGATGCAAAACCTGTTTTCTTGACGAAAAAAGGTTCTCCTGATTATCGTGATGAAATGGATAGCGATAGATTTGAACAGTGGTTCAGGAATCAACTAGCAAAACCCCGGTAATCGCGGCGGCGCAACATACGTGGCAACGCCGCGCTGATTCTCCATAAGAGCCATTGTGCCTTCATAACGTGAAAACTCCTTATAGATTTATATAGTAGATATAAAATGCCCAAGACAGTTGGTGGCGGGCAAGCTCAACGCTCATAAACAGCGCATATCTGCAACAATTGCCTAATACCAAACAACCAGAAATCCCTCTGAAATCCCTTTCAGTGCAATCTAGGTAATGTGGATAGTACGATAGGAAGCTAACACGAATCAAGTTTACTCTGCTCCTTTCTCATGATAGAATTTTTAAAAAGTATAAGCTAGCTCTGCGCTCCCCCTGTGACTGACAATGAAGGATTTAGTCCTTCTTTGACACCAATAATAATTATTTGAATTAAATTGTGGTCCGTTGATTGTTTATGCTTTATGTGGTTGTTCTTTGTACAGCAAGGAATTAATGAGTTTTATGCAGAAAGGTACCCCGATAGACGACAGGTTACCTTGACGAACATTCTCATTCGAGAGCAGTGTTTCGGGTGTTGAGAGATCAGAGAACTGCGAAACATTGAAACATTGATATCGCAAATACTTCGGATGTAGATAGCAGAAGACGCATTGTCGTAAGTAAAGGCATTAGTCACCTGACTATCTGGTAAATTTTGCGTGAAATTCTTCTGCGTCCATATGACCTTCAGCGGGGACATGGACTAAATTTAGCAGAGTTTGAGCTAAGAAGATCTTTCTGCCATCACATATTTCAGAATTGCGTTGTTCATTAATTTCTTAGCATGCACCTTGTTCACCGATGAGTACCCATAATGGGCCTACGAAAACCCTCAGGAAGTATGACAGGATAGGCATCATCAGAGGTTCTGACTAAATGCTCACGATGGAATAATTCATGATTACCTTGTTGGTGGCTATTATTTTACTCCGCGCTTGAACGCAGAGATGTATTTACAGTGTCTCAGAAATGAATTGCATTATTTATTAATGATGTTCTTCACCCAGCGAATGTGGCTTTTACACGATGGCCAGTTCATTTCAGTCGGATAGTATGTAATTTCTACAATGATAAATTTGCGTCTAGATGGATTGGTCGAAGGGTTTGCATAACACGGACTCCCCGTTCTCCTGATTTAAATCCAAAGGATTTTTTATCTGGGGACATTTGAAGTCCCTGGCTTTTGCGATTCCAGTAACGGCTATTGAGACTCTGAGAGAGCGTATCCACACTGAACCTAATTAAATACGAAACACTCCAGGAACAAAGTACACGAAAGCATGGAATGCGGGCTCAGGGCTTGCATCGGAGCAGGAGGAAGCCAGGCTTAAATACGAATATCTGTGCATATCTTGAAATGTCTAATCTAAAGAACAATATACGTGCATTTAGTGACAAATAGAATAACAGGGTCAGTGGTATTAACGCATGTAAACATAAACGTATGACCCCTCACAAAGCACATCAGTGAAATTTAGGATTGATAATTAAGAATTTAAAGCACGCTAATAGGCCAATATTTCAATTAACATGTCGCAGAAAGCTAGAGAAACTAAAGGTTAAAATCTCATAAACCCAACAATTACCTTCAATGGAGAATTGCAATAAATGTATTAAAAGGAAATGTCGATTCTCAGCTCGTACTTGATAATTAACGGTGAAACATAATTATCAAGAGAACACAGAAAATCGAGCCACCAGATGTCCTCTGTGATTACTGTTTGACCTAGGAATAACAGTTAAATTATGAGAGCAACTCACCGTCTAATATACAGGCACAGCACAGACTCAGAGTTGTGCCTTCGACAACTGCCAGTTAGCTGATGTGAGCGCTATCATCCAAAACAAACAGGGCTGGGGGAACTGGTACTCTCTTAGCGCAGCCCGCTTACGGACTTGCACTGATAAGTGTGTGATTAGCAGGTAAAAAAAAATGGAGGTCCTCAAGTTATCCCGCGAGTTACCCAGGCCTGAAAACAAGGGATAAACACATGCATTAGACACTGAAACCGCACCCAAAATGTTCTCTTACTATCCGCGGGAAAAATGAAACTTACAAACAACCGCAAGAAACTCGGCACAGCACTGACGTATTGGACATAAGTTTATAAGGCTACCTTGTTCTTAAAAGAGAATCAAGGGGCCCTGTATCACATTTTCAGTTCCCTACGTATAAATCTAAACTGTTTAATTACGTAGAAAACAATTGAAAAGTTGGCCTTTAGATCCTTGAAGAATTTATTGGCGAACAATGTTTTACGTCATGTTGTTTGAAGCCCATGTTGTATTTTTCCAATATGAAAAGGAGTGTAATTAATGTAATAAAATATCTAACCTAAATTTATAATTGCTTCGTTACCCTGTTACATTGATTTAATTTAACTCTAACAGCACTACATAATCATATCGGTATTTTTCTATCAGTCATTAAGTATATACATATACCTTTTTAAGCGTCTTAGATATAAATTAGAAGCCAAAGGTGCAGCTTTAAGGCAGCCAGCAAACCTATATAAAAAGTGTGTCTTGGATGATCTCAGAAACTACTTGACATGTAAAACCCACATCTGCAATGTTATTACTTTCTCTACTTATGAGTAGGGGAAGTATTGTATTCCACCCAAAAATTCAATGTCGAGGTTTCACCAGAAATATGTTTTGAGATCCCCTTGAATAAAAAAAAAGCATTTTTAGAAAAAGGTCCGTGTGTGTGTGTGTCTGTCTGTCTGTCTGTCTGTCTGTCTGTGTGTGTGGACCGCATAACTCAAAAACGAAAAGTCGGTTAAAAACCAAAGTTGGTACTTAAGTTTAATGTCTTTCAAGGATGCGACATGAAGATTTTGAAGAAAATAGCCCCACTCTAAACTACCCTTTACATGGAAAATTTTTCGAAAATTTTTATTTTCTTGAAAATGGCTCTAAAAATTTTGATTAAAATGTCATATGTTTAAGACATTTGTATGACAAATGAAATGTATATTTTTAATTTATCTAGCTATAGCCTATGTAGTCCTGTTTACTCTGGATGGCTTTTGAATAATTCGTAAACCTAAGAGATAGACAAAATCTTACTATACAAAACTGTAGGTCTCGCTAAAACAATTTATGTCAGATTTTTTTTTTTTTTTAAATAAGAGTGAACCATTTTGGAGATATTCCTTTTTATTTGTGTCAGTTTCGGAAAACTTAAAACTTTCGTGAAATGGAACATCGTTCATTTTTTCATATGTTAACGTGCAAAGAGTATAGGATCTCAAGCTTTTAAAATATTGACTATCGCTCAAAGGCTACTGTATTATAACATTTCTCTTACACCTACAAGGAAATAAACAATCAGATAATTTGTACAAATGTTTATCTCAACTAACACAAAGAAAATATAGTAATAAGAGTTTGTAAGAATGGTTAGTACAAGAGTAGAGAAGTCATGTGACTGCAGCACATCAGATTTTTTTCTGATACTCCTAATATCAGGCATAAAGCCACGTTCAAAAGCAAAATTGGTGGATCATAAGATTTTCATCCCCATATTGCTAAATATTGATGCCGGATCATAGGTCCTCTCTGAATAGAAAAACTATGGTACAACATTGTTATTACGCAGTTATAGGGACAAAATAACAAGGATTGCTAAATACGTAATCTATTACAAGTTTAAAAGGTTATTCGCCCACTATATGACATGTTCAAAATTTGGAAGATTGTCGGAAAAGTTAAGGAGATCAAAAAGTCAATATGGATGTTCCCCTCATTGCTTTAAATATTGTTACCAGAGGATTTTCAATTTCTTGTACGAATATAATGACGAGTTTAGGAAATTACCTTCTAAGGGATAGAAAGAGAGTCTTCAATATAAAAAGGAGTTTCTATTACTGCAGATCATGTAAACGCCTAAAGAGCCGGGGTTAATGAAGTGAAAAGAAAAATAAATTGTTATTCAAAATTTCGATAGCACTATCAGTTATTTTATACATTTTAATTGTTCTAGTGTCATGTTATTGTTTTACAAACAGAAAAGGCTATATAATCTATGTTAACTACTTGCCCATATATTACGCATAATTAATACCTCTTGGAATACAACTCCTAACACGGATACACATATGCGACGTATCAGAGCCCGTATGACCTATGACTATATCAACTGAGCCGTTCAAGAGTCCTTGGTAAGGTATGCGAAATGAAGGGAAGATTGAGTTGCTTATATGTTTTACAATAACATTAGTGTAATATTAAACAAGCTTTTCCTTTGTTGCGTTACATTCTCCCTCATTTGTAGAGCGTGGAAGATTGTAGGATAAGCCACAAATTTAGTGCACATGGATTCTACTGTTGCTACTCGCGCATGTACACAGCTGCAGGCATCTGTTGATGCGCATGTGGTTATATACGACGGTTACGTCATTCCCTCAGTGTCCACTAACCTGTGTCACATGTGACCGCACGTGGTTCATTTGAGGCAATACCTTTTCTCTTTCCTCATCTGCCCTGATCTTCTGATTTTAGTTCTTCTCTCCGTCACGAGTAAGAGACTGAGGCCGATCATTTAGTTGATTGGCAATGCCTTAGGATTAAATAGAGTAATTAACTTTTCAACTAAATAAATAAGCAAATTGGATAAATAAATGATAAAATATTAATTATTTTACAACTATGCAGTAACTGATAATTAGGAATAAACTTCAAACCTGAATTGGTTTACGCACACAAAACGTTGTGATGCTGCTGCACTTATGTCAATGCAAACTGCTGTGTAGTTTTCCAGAGTAACTTTAACTACACAGAGCGAGCTGTGATTTATCACGCAGTTGATTCTGTAAACCTAAGCAGGAAAGCCGGTTAAAATACGCGCAAGGTTATAAGTGTCGGTTTCTATCAGAGCCAGTAAATTTCGAGGTCACATTACTGAGTAATTCTATCGACTCTTCAAAATTAAATCCTATTTGCAGTCTGTCTAAACAATTGATGGGCGCGTTAGCTAGTAAAATATGCCCAAGTACAAAAGGAGGGAGTATGAAAGGAAAATCAAAATGTAAACCATGTAGAAGATTTAAAGTAAGTCCATAGAAGGTGCTAGTTCGAGTGAAATATTACGTCAGTATTTTAAAACAATGTAATGCAAAATCTCCACTTAGGGTCGTCATAATAAAGTGTAATAGTCTAGTTCACAGTACTACTTAACAAGTAGTAGTTGGCAATTCTGAAATATGACAAAAGTTATGTTTCCAAATACTGCTCCCTGACAAAATGTGTTTAGGTGTAACTAAATTGCTCTACATCTCATACAGTGATTTTAGGGCAGTTGACTTATGCTAGAGATATTAGATTTTCTTACTACCGCACTATAATCCTATAGTGTTAAAAAAAGAAAGCTTTCAGTTCGAGTAATCGATACACCTGCTTTTCATGGTCTTCCGAGAGATCTTCTCGAAATGATGGATTTCAGCAAAGCCCCACGACATAATTATACTTAACGGAATGAGATGCAGTCGAAGAAGTAGGTCAGATCAGAGTACAAAATTATTTTACTGAGAGAATTTACTACTCATTCTCTGTTATAGACAATACTAGGGACTTCATCGGCTCCTAAGTTCCTTGTAAACATTTATAACTAAAGCAGGAAAAGTGTTATATGTTTACAAATAACATACTTCTGTTATGCGTATATTACCATATTAAAACCGTTTATCTTATATGGAGGATGTAAGTAACTGACCTTACACTGCTTATATCAAGCAGGGAAAAGCTTTTTAGTAGGGAATACTTTATAACTACTAGTTATATTTTTGTTCTATTATGTAGGTATATTAATTGGTTCTTAATGACAACGATGATTAATCATTTATTAAACTTTAAGTACCCCAGTTTTGAACTCGTTTCCTTAAATTATGCGCCGTTTTTTACTCCAAGCGGTTAATTTTGAAGAGGTGTATTGACAGGACTCCCGTCCTATTGATGTGTGATGAGCTCATGACGTCATGACATGTCCAACCTTACCTCTTTGGAAACGTTTACTTAAGGGAATCAGCTCACAATCGACAGTTAGTATTCAGTAACGGACACAAACAGGCGATTCCATGGCAGTGCCTAAGTCATACCTTGAATTTTCTGGAAGAAGACTAATTAATAGCCCAGATTCATTCTGTACTTCGCAATAGTTTGACTCCAATTATTGAGTTTTGTAATTTCTTTATCATGCACCATTTTGGAATCTCATCCTAATGTCGTGCACATCAGTTTAGTCCATCACAAAAGCCTCACATTGCCTCCAAAACATCCGGGGTATCACAATGCTGATTGGATACTCCGACGCCAGCTCTAATGGCCAACATTGGAAAGAGCGCAACAGGCAATCCCTGAAGATGTGCGGATGAGCAAAAGAGGAGAGACAATCGAGAGGTCGGCAAATCGTCATTGCCATAACACGAGATGTGTTAAGGTTATAAATTCCAAGACGCATTGGATCTTTATTGTACAAACGTAAAAGAACTTTCGGGTCATATATAGAAACTGTTGTACTTAACGCTGTGAATTCGCTGCCATCGTATTATGGAATGCTCAAAGAAGGGAAAACTCGTGTGTTCCACATTATGAACTTACACAAGTGAGGAGATACACGTATGCAATGGAAATTATAAAACATGTTTAAAGCATGTTCTAAGATCTAAAACTGCATTGTTATTTCAAGCTGAACTGAATACATATATGAAACGTTTTAACATGGGCCAAGGCCCACCACCCGGTCGCTGCGTCCCCCACCTCTCCCACAACAGGCGCCATGAGTGGAGTGCAGTCTTGGAGATAGGACGTGGTCAGCGCCCCGGTCCCTCTGGGCCAGTAATGTGGCCTTCACAACCAGGGACCGCTACTTCTCAATAAAGTAACACTCCAATAACTGAAGATTATTATTGGTCCTCAATCGGACCTACCGAGGCTGAGACGACGGACCAGATCTCCAACTGAGATAATCCCAGGAATCGAACCCAAATTTCCCGCTTGGTAAGTAGCAGCACTACCAGCGCGCTAAGAAGACGAGCTATGAAGCGTTGTATTTGCTGAATATTATTTGTTTGATATCCTTCACATAAATTCCAATGACAGGGTCCGTTTCACACCCTCAAGCTATGCACTGGTCAGGTGCTATAGTTCTCTTGAGTGACCTACATATTACGTAACCACATTAGATAGCAACTAAAGGTGTCCAGTATGTTCTGGTACTATTTGCGAGCATCTTATAATGCTAGCATAGTAAAATGTACTGAAAAGCAAATAAATATAGGTCCAGCAGGTATAAAGTATAGGAAAATGTCCCAATTCCTATTTTAATGTAATACCAAGTAAAACACAGTACAATCACAAACTAAAATATTTACGAAGTCATGGGATCTAATCAGTCAAGACAAAATCCGTTAATAACTAACTCCACAAGAGGAGAGTACTTATCAAGTAATATACTGATTAACATATATTAATAAATGTTTCTGTACTTTTCGGTGCCGGAAAATAACCTTTTGAGAGATAAATTGTGGTGCAAAATGACGTAATGCATCTAGGAATAGTGAATGAGTGACTGAGTGGGTGGACGGGTGAGTGAGCAGGTGGGTGCGTGGCTGGATGAGTGGGTGGATGGGTGCGTGGGTGGGTGAATTGGTGGGAAGTGACTGAGTGGGTGGGTGGTGCGTTGGTTGATGGGTGCATGGGTGAGTGAATGGGTGGGTGAGTGAGCAGGTGGCTGCGTGGGTGGGTGAGTGGTTGCGTGGGTGGGTGAATTGATGGGGAGTGAGTGACTGAGTGGGTGGGTGGTGTGTGGGTTGATGGCTGCGTGGGTGAGTAAATGACTGAGTGAGTGAGTGAGTGAGTGAGTGAGTGAGTGAGTGAGTGAGTGAGTGAGTGAGTGAGTGAGTGAGTGAGTGAGTGAGTGAGTGAGTGAGTGAGTGAGTGAGTGAGTGAGTGAGTGAGTGAGTGAGTGAGTGAGTGAGTGAGTGAGTGAGTGAGTGAGTGAGTGAGTGAGTGAGTGAGTGAGTGAGTGAGTGAGTGAGTGAGTGAGTGAGTGAGTGAGTGAGTGAGTGAGTGAGTGAGTGAGTGAGTGAGTGAGTGAGTGAGTGAGTGAGTGAGTGAGTGAGTGAGTGAGTGAGTGAGTGAGCGAGCGAGCGAGCTTCTAAACTGATATGGACTTTTGACTTAAACCATGTATGCTCAAGGATAAAAGAATACATTGACTTGTATTTGAAGAATCTAACGCAAAACATGGGGGCTTGTCATCTAAAACCATGCACCATGGAGGCGCTTATGTAATTAGCTACTATTCCCCACTCCACTCTTTCAGTCGGAGCATGAATCACGCCTGTGGCTTTTAGACTCACAAGCAGGCAGTGACGGACAGAAACAGGCAATTCCATGACTGTTTCTAAGCCATACCTTGAATTTTCTGGGAATGTTCTCAGAAGACCTCTTCATTCTGGATAATTTTTGCATAAATGGTAAACAGTAAGAGGCAGACAAAAGCTTGCTAAATAAAAAACGTGAATCTCGTTAAAACACAATTTATGCCAAATACTTCTTTTTTCTTTTGAGTGAACCATTTCTGATATATTCTTCATTAATTGTTTGAATTTGCCAATACTTATACTTTTCGCAAATAGGAATATGTTTAAGAGCAACCAGCTCTTAAAACATTTCACTGTTGCTTAAAGCGTACTGTATCCCCATACCTACAAGAAAATTAGCAATAATGTTATGTCGAAAATGTGAAAATGTTATGTCAATTAAAATAAAGGAGAGAGAAATAAGCATTTGTAAGAATAGTTTCATAAAAGTGTGTATAGCTCTACATACATATATTTGCAAACAGAATTTCTCCAATTGAACTACAATAGTAAAAATCTGTATCGCAATAGGTTACGCGACAATCACTTGGTGTATCTTCTAAGGCTATGCACTTCAACTTTGTCGCCAAATACTAGTAGATCTCTTAGACGTAAGCAGTACCAAAAAGTTACTAATGAACAGATGTTTATCGCATAAAATTTGAAAATGCTTTCATAAATCAGAGGCAACTAGCTACTGCAGTACAATGCACGTCTGAGTGTTAAATAATGACTGACCGCGTGTAGTGGAAGGAGGTAAATCCAACCTCCCCTATTTCGCATTGGACATCTCGGTCTACTCCATGACAGTAGGGCCATAAATAGGACGGTACAACTGCGCGTGTGTGGAAGACAGTCAACAACGGAATAAAAGTGCCGCAAGAAGAGTGCATAAATCCGGGTACTTAAATCTGGAGCATAGAGACATAATTTAATTCCAGGAACCCCGAGAGTATTTTAGGAAGTGTGAACTCAAATCCAAACCCGCTGATGTCTGGGAAACCAAAACGGTTATTCGATAAATTGTTCAGAGCAGTAACTAATAGATGACGCTGGTGTGGTTCACAGATTGATGAAGGATGAACAAAGGAAGAGAAATTGGAGTTTTTGGAGTATAGGGTTAAGACAGAAGAGGTTTTTTACTCTAGGGCACTATACCAGAACGTTCAAAGTAAACCATTAGCAATCAAAATCTAGCTGAGGAAGAATCGACAAGGACAACACCATATGTATTAGTTCTGGCATTCGGGAGAGTTTTGAACCATTTTTCAAGAAGATAATATAATATCTATTTTAACTGTTATAGCTACGAGGAAGCATTAAGCCAAATGGATAGAAATAATCGTTCTAACTTAGCTTAGGTGCCAGGTGATTCTGGGAATGGGCAATGAAAATACTGATCAAACTGCTAACAAAGCATCCGGACAAAATCTGCAATAGTTCCACCAAATCATTGTAAGACCAGCCTTTATGAATAATTAAAACAGCAACATGCTAAGTATTAAAAGAAACAAATACATCACCGTAAAAACAATGGAAAATATGTTGTAAAGGAGCAATTTACAAAAAGTGACAAATTGCATTTCCAAATTTGTACTGAAAAAGGCTTTGTGTTTCTGATTGATCACTGATGTTTTAGGAAACATTTTCATCCGTTAAAACATTTCATGGGCTATATAATGAGTTTTAAGCAGCTCTTTATTCCGCCTTAAAATACTGAGTACTAACAAGAAAGACATACATTCTTTGAATCAAAGTGAAGACCTGGATATCACATAAAAGAGCTAATAAGCGTACCTCTGAACCTTTCTAAGGGCATATCAAAATACAGCCTGCTGGGGGTATAGAAGTAGTGGCCCTGCTTGCGAAGACCACCAGGAGAGACCGGGCGCTGATCACGTCCCACCCTCCAGTACTGCATCTCATTCATAACGCCTGGGCAGCGGTGCGGGATGCAGCGGACGGGAGGTAAGCTGCTGCGCCGCGAGATTAGTTTAGTTTTAGGGGTATACGTGCAGATATTCTGAAATTGGTACCTTAGCATGTATCCACCACGCATCACAAAGACCATATATTATTTCACCTAGTTTGGAAAAAAATTAACAAAATGAAACAAAGCTGCTACCCAATAAGCATTTCGAGTAAATAGAGAAAAACGCTGTAGAGCACAGTAATAAATTTCCCAAAACCATTCATTCAAAAATGATGGTCCCAGTCAACATAATAAGCTGGAGAAAATTGCTACGCGCGGAGCGACTTAAGTGATCTCATAGTGGAATCACAGTAAAAGGTAGAAGTAAATAAACAACAATGTATTATTCAGGACATTTAAGAGTAGTGTTGGTTTTTGGTGACGTTATCGTGTTTACGTTCAAGAGCCCTTACTCGCTACACAAATAGGGATAGTTGCTGCGTTGGATGAGTAGAAGAACCTGCGGTTGAGAAAGTATTGTACCAGTTCCGTCAGCTTACTTTTTCACAAACATAGCCAGTTTTATAAAACAGTTATCAAAAAACGTCATTAACCTGGGCATAGTTTATAAAATAAGGATAGCAAGTAATTAATCTTAATTTTGCTTTAGGTGTAATAGTTTCCGCACTTCCGCAAATATTGCTAATAAAAGTAACAGGAATCTCTTGAAAGCTTCGAGAAAAGCAAAACTCTTCGCAATTTAATAGCACGACAATGCTCAATTTACAACCTGCACTGCTGCAAAACTACTATTATGATTGTTTCGGTAGCAGCACTTCCTAATAATTTGATCTTCTTAATCTCAACAATTCAATGTTGAGTGGATTCTTTAAAGAAAAAGTAATGTGAGAAATCCAATGTCAGAATACCTGTAAAATTTATGTTGTGTTTTATACACCATATAGCTTTCTTTAAAATACATATTCCAAGGCAGTATGCATGGACATCCTTAGCATCATCAAACCAGCAACTTTCTGTTCAACAATAACTATTTTCGTTTCCAAAATAACACTGAGTGTTACCTGGAGTGTTATGAATGTCAGTCAAATGAAAACGAGGCAGACGATATAACGAGCATGGCGCGGAAGTTGGTAACGCTGATAGGTGTGTATATAGAAGCGCCCTCTTTGAGAAGCAGGATGGGACAGCGTGAATGTTCACCGTTGTGCATTTGTCTGTTGGACATGCTCAAAGTGAGGCCAGCGAGTCTGTGTGGATCCGACATCGCCATGAAGGCCAAGAAAGAAGAGCAGCGAGGTGTAGTGGAAACTGCAAAAATTGAAACGCACCATCAAGTCCAAATGCCCGGGAATGTTGACGGACAGCAATAGGCTGTTGCACGCTCAGATGTTGCCAGAGTTGTTTCAACTACACTGCAGAAGTTCCACTGGGAAGGTCTTGCATATCCTCCATGCAGTCCAGACCTCTGCCCATGCAATCTCCACATCTTTGGAGCCCAGAAGAAAGATATTCGTGGCCGTTGATTTGTTTCGTTCGGACGAAGAGACGCACGCCTGGGTACAATCATGGTTTCGTAGGCAACCGCAAACATTTTTCTTTAAAGGCATGAAGGCAATGTGTAAATATGTAAATAGTTATAGCAGTTACTTTTGAAATAATAAACAGTTTACTTACTGTTTTACTATCTATCTCATTTTCATTTGACTGGCCCTCATACACTCGCGGCACAAGTTAACATTTAGTCCCGCTCGGAAAGCTGGTTTAACAGTAATTTATCTTTGCAAATGGCTAACTGTGGAGTTTCGGGCCTGGCTATCAGTATAAACTGCATATAAACTAAGGTGGCATCAAGGCAGATAGGCATCTGATGAGAATTGCAATTCTCTTACATCATAATTTGGTATAAAAGTATTTACTACATTAAACAGAACAGATTCCTTTTTCTATCTCAGGCAATTGTAAACCAACGCTTCTATGAATTCTTCTTGTCCAGAAAACACATTTTCAGCCAAAGAACAACGCCTCTGCCAAGCTCTACGACCTGCCAGCAATCTTCTTCCGTAAGGGTGCAGCAACACTTATACTCAGGTCTGGGCGGCTCGCAGGGTACCTTGAGCGACAATCAGCTTTTACCTGCTAAAGATACGGTTATCAGTGGAAGGTCGTGGGCAAGCTGTGCCCTCTGAGTATTAGTTGCCCAGCCCTGCTAGTACTAAAAGAGCAAAGGTAGAGCAGTAATGTGAGTCTGCACACTCAGCACTTTAAAAATTCAAACATTCGACACCAATATATTAATGTCTATTCATAGAAGTTGAATCAGTCTTTAGAGCGAACTAATCCTAGATCAAACTTGTGTTTAATGTTTCTATAAAAAAACGACAAATCCTATTGTTTAACCTAAAATAAGTTGAAATCCGTTAGCGGTTTAAAACCTTAAGAACTACCGAAGGATCCCAGACTATTCTCCAACTTTTTGGAGCATTTTAGTAACATAGATCAATATTTCAGATCTGTGGATATTTGCTTACAGAATTTGAGGTCTGCAATGCCAATATATTAAATAAGAGATTTAAATTACATGAAATAGAAATATCTTAGAGAAAACCGAAATTAAGCACGAATGATGCGTGTTGGCAAGTTCCGGTTTGACATAACTAACGTTACGCTTAGTGCCACAGTGAGCCAGTAAGTCCTACTAATGCTCTACTGGCCATATGTTAAGGTAGCCTGGCCTTGAGGTTTAAATATGTGAATCGGACAAGACAATTTATTGACAACGCTTGAAACCACATCCAGGATAGCTAAAACCGGTTTCCATAATGGGAACAGATCTGAGCAACTTGGAGCTATAGCTTAAAGATAATACACAGAAACTAGAATACTACATACATCCCTGTAAACAGGCAGTTTAGCTAACAATTATGTTGCTTAAAGGCGGCGCTTAAATTAGGTAAGTAACAACTAACTTCGCAATTGGAGTCGTTGAGTACAGAGTAAAATAAATTAATGTTAAAATATCATAATGACCTGATTTTATGTTGCAAGAGTCATAGAACAAAACTGAAGCTGAGGAAACTGGGAGAAACAAATAGTCCAGCAAATCACCACACTACCTTTCGAAACTACATTTGAAACCTAAAACATAAAGTTTGAAAAAACGTTTATTAATTCACCTTTAGTCAAAATGTACCTACCATCTCTCTCTCTCTCTCTCTCTCTCTCTCTCTCTCTCTCTCTCTCTCTCTCTCTCTCTCGCATAATTATTCACCTAAGGAAGCAACGCTTGGGTTCCAACTTCATTCACGTTATATCTTCCTTGTGCTACTTTTTAAAAACGCTCAGAACAGTTGCAGTTATTGAGAACATTTTAACAATTTTTTAAAAATTTGGCAGTTGTATAACTCAATGTCAAATATTTTACTTATTAATTGTTGCATAAACCTAAAGAAGTAGATTTTCTGCCCAGCATTAAAATTTATGCTTGTTAGGCAGCTGAACGGTGAACATTGTCATTCATTATTAAATATTGCCAGGCAGATATTAAAGCAATCATAAAATAAAGTCAATTTTAAAAGATCTGACATGGCGCACCTATATGACTTCCTGTATCCATTACCAATTCACATGAATATACGAGTATTTATACATTTTATTCTATTATTCATTAGTATAACATTTTTCCTATCCAATTTTTTATAAAATTCAGGATGGAAGTTGGTAAAGCAATCGGTTTAAAATTAGGCAATCTGGACTTGGTTATAATTAGATTGTGACAAAATAGTACCCAGCAGTGGGTTACGAATAACCGAACATTATGTTTATTTACATAATGTGCGCGACTGACTCAGGCGGAGTCGAAACGGAAGGCAAGCCCGTGCTATGTCAACTGTCGGTACTGCGGTCGTCCGCCTCCTGATGTGTTGGCCATACTGTCTGCTATTACTGTCTTAGGTTCAGTTGCGCTTAACGTGTAATCAGTCTAGTTATAATAAGGGGAGGATAAAAAATATGGAACAAAGCTTGTAACTTTGTTATTATACATAGTTTTGTGAAGTGATAATTTTTTTAGAAAAGCTGTGAGATATCAACATTTTTTTCATATTACTGTGATTGTGAATAGGGTGTGACTTTTTTTTAAATGGTAACAGTTTTTTTTATTTTTTTTTTTTTTTTTTTTTATTTTTTTATTTTTTTTTTTTTTTTTTTTTTTTTTTTTTTTTTTTTTTTTTTAAATTCTTAGGTCTCGGAACGTACAGGTAGATTTATTAGGATGCATAACAGCACATGAAATTTAATCACTTCAAAAGGTGCTCAAAATGGCCTCCATTTACTGCGGAACAGTGCCAAAGTCTGTCTTTGAAATTAGTTAATGTTTCCAGCAATACTGTTTGCCTGACCAGCTGCATTTATTCTCCAATTCTTCGCTTTAACTCTTCAAGATCCCTTGGTCGGTCCTTGTAAACCCTCCATTTCAAATATCCTCACAAGAAAAAGTCTAAGTGGTTCAGGTCAGGAGATCTTGGCGGTCATTCAATACTTCCTCTTCTACCAATCCTTCATCCTGGAAATTCATGATTTAGGTAATTCACCACCTACCTTCCATAATGTACAGGGGCACCATCTTGCTGGAATAAGATATCATTTTAAAATTCCTCCTCCTTCTCCAGGGAATAAAGTAGCACAAGCAGGAATTATTTCATTTTGTAGAAGGTGTAAATACACTTCAGAATTTAAATTGACATCAATGCAAAATGGGCCTATAAATCCGCCATTAATTATACCAACCCACAGATTTACTTTTTGTGGACATTGTGTATGTTGTTCAATCATCCAATGGGGATTCTCTTTAGCCCAGTAGTGACCGTTGTGACGATTTACATTCCCATTTAGGTAGAAAGTAGCTTCATCAGAGAACACAATTCTATTCACGATGTTAGGCTTCTGATCGAGCATATCATCCAAGGTTTCAGCAAGCTGAGTACGTCTGTCAGTCATCTTCACTGAGTTCTTGCAGCAGCTGTACCTTGTATGGGTGCCATTTGACTGCCTTCATTAAGTTGCATATGGATTTTTGACTGAAATTTTATTGTAGTCCATTGCAAGAGTAGATAAATGTGGGTTTTCTTCCACTCATACTAAAACATCAAGAGCTCTATCACCATCTGTAACTCGTTTTGGCCTTCCAGACTTTGCTTTATTTTAGCACTTCCAGTTTCAATGAATTTTTTTCAAAACTTTGCTTACCATAGAGTGAGTAATCCTTCATTCTGGATACATTTCATTAAACAAGACACAACATTTCTTCTTGGGTCTTCCTCCTATCATCATACCCGATTATCATTAGTATTTCAATTCGTTGTCTTTCTTAAGGTGTGCCATGACTAATTACTTTCAGGAAGATTTTGCAATGAAGTAAGCATTGTTGTCCTTATTAGCTTAGCTTTTGTCTATATTTGTTCAATCCAAAGCCACATATTACAGTAGTCTACTATATTGTTTAATTCAAAAACTACTCAATTTGAAGTAATGATGAGTTTTCCTTTGCTCAGTACACATGCAGTAAATCCTAATAAATTTAAATTGCTGTTTGAAAGGGTATTTGTACGTTCTGAGTCTTGCGAAATCGAGGAGTGCAGAAAAAAGAAATGTTGCCATTTAAAAAAAAAGAAAAAGAAATTAAAAAACCTCACACCCTTTATTCGTAATCATAGTAATGTGAAGGCATGTTGACATCATACAACTTTTCTAAAAAATATCACTTCATAGAGTTGCGACAGGGGTTACAGGCATTGTTCAATACTTTTTACTCACCCAGTATACAATATGCAAAAATAACAACTGTTCAGCTAAGTCAGTGTTTACTAATAAGCGAAGAAAGAAAGAAAGAAAGAAAGAAAGAAAGAAAGAAAGAAAGAAAGAAAGAAAGAAAGAAAGAAAGAAAGAAAGAAGGAAGAAAGGAAGTAAGGAGGGAGAGAGGGAGGGAGGGAAGGAGGGAGGGAAGGAGGGAGGGAGGGAAGGAAGCAAGGAAGGAGGTAGAGAGGGGTGGAGGGAGGGAAGGAGGGAAGGAAGGAAGGAGAGAGGGAGGGAGGGAGGAAGGAAGGAAGGGAAGGAGGGAGGGAGGGAGGAAGGAAGGAAGGAATGAAATCGGATATTTTCCAAAATGCTACACAGCGAAACACAGTAATATATAATATATACCCTTAGTAAAATGTAACCTATAGCAATGACTTTTTCACAAATGACTTCTGCTATGAATAAAAAGAATTTCACCCAACTTTTTAGGGAGCTTTATAATTCTCTTTTTCTAATAGCGTAAAATTCAATAAGAATGAAAAGAACTGACGGGCTCTTTATAGAAATTTTAAAATTTAAATTTATTTGCATACAAAAAGCCTAAACATATGGCATTTTAGTCAAAATACGAGTAATTGGAAAAAAGATTCAGAGAATCAAAAGAATGATAGATTAACTTTCCAAATAAAAGGTAGGTGAGGAAGAATATTCTTGAAAATCTATGTGCCACAAGATACTGAATTTAAATAACAAGTTTGGTATTTAATGGAGATTTTGGAGCTATGTTGTTCACACACGTATCCGCTCGCAGGCCAGTTTTTCAAAAATCCTTTGTTTTTTATTCAAGAGGCCCTCAGAACATGCATTTATGAATAAATAGATATATCACTTGCACTTCATATCTCTGACTTGAGTCGTCCTCCGTGGCCCCCATATAACATGCCATACAGCAGTTTCCGAGGTCGGGGGTTCAAACCCGTGGAAAAGCAATGCATTTTTTTCGAGCATATATCTTCGAAAAGGAAGTAAAGACGTGTTGTGGATTTTCGCTACCTGAAAGAACCTCAAGCCTGACAAAGAAGAGTCAGAAAAACTCAAGCGGTGTATCACTCCCAGAATAAAATGTTATGCTGAGAACGATATAAATTAAAAATCGTTTATAAATAATAACTGAGTTTCATTTTTTCTAACTGGAGTAAGCTTGCAAAGAAAGAAAAATAAACGAAACTGTACCTGCTGCTTGTAAATTTCTTTGGTTGAACTGGTCGTACAGCATAATTTCTTGACCATCACATTCTGCTAATCTTCCTATTTTAGATTATTTTTCTTATCGGACACACATTATAAGCCTACTGTAGGATACTTATTCAGCTACCGTTGAGGAGGTAGCTCATGCCAGCAATACTCCAGACATCTTTGAAAGGGTAAGCTACAGTCTATTCGCATTCTTTCCGGCCACCAGGTGGGGTAAGGGAGGGAAGGACAGGTCCGTGCAACAAGCGTGCGGCACACAGTACGTATGTAAACAGAGCAGGTGACGTTGAACGTTCTACTCTCTGTTACAAGTGAATGGCGAAAGAGGTCACCACTGACGACAGTAAAGAGCTACAAGAACTTATAAAACAAACGTACGGTAAACACAAAATGCACGCTGTTGATGAATTAGCTGTTAAGCACGGCCATGTAGTTGTTAAAGTGACCCTTATCATTGTACTTTGAATCCCATAAAATGTGCGTGATTAGAACTAAAAAGAAACATTGCAGCCAAATTATCTTTGAAGCAAAATGTTACTGAAATTCGAGCCTTAGTTCAAAATACTATAAAAGACATTGAAAACAAAAATCATTGACCTAACTTTACACGCCACGTTGAAGAATTGGAAAACAAATATCGTTCGTTTGAAGATATAATGGAAAACAACCGGCCCTGGTAATCAATCTACAGGACGACGATAGTTTTAGAGGATGACCATTAATCTTACATTCATTTCATGGTGTAACTAGTACAATAAAATATTGCGTATATTTTCTGCTTTATTTATTCCTCATGTTTGCAGATTACTACAGGTCTCTGATATCTTCTGCGATTTATAGATTCAGGTTTCTTACTTAAAATCACGTCGAAGTAATTTTCAGCCAAATAGATTGCAAAGTTCGCGAGCATGTTGTATAATAAGGACGGTATTGCAACGCCGATATTTGAACTACTCATGCCTGGCACACCACCACGTGCCTTACCTATGCAGAGGGAAGGTCAATCCCTTCCCCCTCCTTCAAGCTCTGGCCGAAAAGAATGCGAATAGACTGTAAAGTAAGGTAAGCAAAGGCAGGCGGGGATCTCGGAAGCTCTGCATTTTGGCCTTTTGTACACACAAGAAGGTTCGTCGAGAGAAGATAGTTTGTTTAGTCAACGCATGTGCAGTTGGGTGACAAAGGAAATATGCGCTATCCAAAACTAATGATTGTCATAAACCCATCTCCACGCTTCAGAAAAAGCAAACCTCTATCCGTGTCCTTAAAGACCAATAGCAACCCTGATTTTAAGGAAGTGATGATCAAATGTTGACTCCACGTGGAGTCTCAATTGCCAAAATTCTTTTGGGAAAGTTCTTTTCTGTTTTATTAACCATAAAGGTTCGTGTTAAGATGTTGCAACTCTTCCTGAAATACTCAAGGGGAAGGTCCCTGTTGTAAAACGATTATGAGGGTTCCTCAAAGGAGGTGGCCAAATTGCATATACACATACACACATTGAGTAAACAGACTAGAGAGCGTCCAATCCAGGAGCCCCGATAGGGCAGAGACCTTAACAGTTCCGGATTGAAGCTCCAGATGGCGTCTAGTACAACGGCACCCTCCCATCCCGCTGGAGGCTTGCACATCCCCCTGGGAGGCTCCTCCCCCTCCTACCCTCCCCCTCCTCATCCCCCCTCATCCCCCTCCCCCATAAAGCCCCAAATATCATCGAAATTACTAAATCGAATACACCAAATGAAAGTATAAATATATATAAACACGATAGAGTGAAAATTTATATTTAAGATTTTCAACCAACTTCAAAGTTTCATTGCCTTGAATATTAGTGTATAGAATTTAGGTCTTAAATTAAATTCAACTTTATAAGTTACGTTTCCCATCGCTTTTCACATAACCTTTTTCTTGAACTTAAGAACGGAACCCCACCCCACCCATCCCGTACTGGTGCCAATGAGAGCAAACTGGTCCTTCATTGTTGATGACGCAATAATAATGGCAATTCACAGATTTTATAACCCCTGTTAGTGACTAGAAGAACGTTTTCCCTTACACTCCAAGGGAAGTTCAAATTTTCACTTAGTATTTTGTCTTCTGGCCGTAGTGCAGTTTGTAGCGCGCCTGCCTATGGCGAGGAGGACCCACGTTCGATTCCCGGTACCGGTAAGAGATTTTTCCCCCGGCGCAGCCGGCGAAGCCATGAATCATAATCGTTTTTAATTTGTGAGTTGTTAAAAAAAACATACCGATGAAATTAATGTGGCTTCATGTTCCAGGATTTGAACCAAACATTACAAAACTAGATATGTAGTTCAAATAACGGTATCAAATGTCATACTATCTTTAATGATCGTTACAAAATAAAATATCCCTATGTATATTATGTGTACTATTTATTAATAGAGTATTAAATTAACAAAATTATTTAGTTTCCAGTAAATAAACATGACATTTAAAGAACCCAGATGACCCCCAATACACTAAATGAAAAAAGCTAAATCAGCGAAACCTGTTGATAAAATTCTCATTATCAAACCTATTTGACTCAAATGGGTCACCATCCATCGGTTGAGAGACACTGTTGTAAGGAACAGGAAGGTTACAAGAGCAGAAAGCATTATTAAAGTTTTTATAGGTTTTAATTTACGTGTTAACGCACTGTAGTCTATAATCAAAAGCAACTCAACAACATATTTATATAGGTGTATGAAACTCATGTTCCTTGTTCTGTAATTACGGATTTAAAATTTATGTAGTCATGCTGGAATGAAGTTTTCTAATAATCAGTTCTGAACCACAGAACAAGTATTACCGTTTCAACAAGCGTTGTATTATAGGTGGTAGTATTGACATTGTGTATTATGTGCAAACTTTACGTACACAACACACACAGATCGTACACCTGGATCTCTCTTTCAACTTAATTATGCATTATTTTTTATTCGCTAAATATCTAAATGTGTGTTTTAGTGAAATCCCTGCATAGGATCTATGGATCGAGTGCAGTTCTTCTATGCATTATCCAAGTGGTAGAAGCCGTGCAAAATAACATACACAAGTAGTTCCATGGCAAGTAGATATGCCACCAATATTGCCGGCCCGTTGACTGCTCCTGGCAGACAAAGTTGACAGATGCCAGTCGATGGATCTCTTTATACTGTGATAAAAGAAACTTAGTATTGCAATAGAGAGTAATAATAGGCAGCTTTTTAAGCGTTGATTTCTTCAGCGTGTATTATGCAATGAAAACCTATTCAAACAAAGCAAAATCCAAACATGAGAACTATCTCTAAACTTATGTCAGTCATTTTTACTTTCTCTACTACATATAGTAAATAGGGAAAATTGTATTCCACCCAAAAATTCGATATCGAGATTCACTGGTTAAATGTTCTGAGACCCCCTGAATCAAAAAAAAAAAGGACATTTTTAGAAAGGTCCGTGTGTATGTGCGTATATGTCTCCGTGTGTCTGTCTGTGAGAAGCATAACTCAAAAACGAAAAATCGGTTAAAAACCATAGTTGGTATTTAAGTTTAATATCTTTCAAGGTTGCAACAG
The DNA here is from genome assembly GCA_030765045.1 of Tenodera sinensis. Lineage (NCBI taxonomy): Eukaryota > Metazoa > Arthropoda > Insecta > Mantodea > Mantidae > Tenodera > Tenodera sinensis. The sequence continues at coordinate 76,267,649 of CM060966.1, read as the reverse complement.
AAGACTTTGAAGAAAATTCCTCACCCTAAACTACCCTTTACATGGAAAATTTTTCGAAAATTTTGATTTTCTCAAAAAATGCTCTAACGTTTTTTATTAATATGCCATATGTTTAAGATATTTTTATGACAAATCAAATGTACATTTTGAATTTTCTGGTCATAGCCCATGTAGTCCTGTTTACTCTTGATGACATTTGCATAACTGTAAACCGTAAGAGACAGATCAAATCTTACTATACAAAAAGTGTTGTTGTTGGCTAATGCTGGATTTCTGACAATGAAGTCATTAATCCTCTTGCTCTCCAATATTTTTCACAATGATATTGAAGAGAGCAATAGCAGTAATAGTAACCGTTGTTTAGAGAGCACCATATTTTTATGTTTTGGCGGTCACATCGCTCTCTCACAACCCCAGAATGTCTGGAGGACCACACCTGTCGTTGGTTTACGGGTCTCACCGACCTGACCGGGAGAGTTATCAAAATAAAATAAATAAAATAAATTATCAAAATAAACTCACCGACCATATCCTCTGATTACCAATCAGAGGACGTATTACATGCCATGACAGGTCAGCATGTTGGGGTTAAGATTTTATAGAGAAATTAGAGAAATAGAGAGGTTGGAAAAATAAAGACTCTAAAAGACTCTAACGAGATCTACAAAAAGTGTAGATCTCGTTAAAACACACAATTTATATCCAAATAATTATTTTTTTATGGAGTGAACCATATTTCTTGTTATTTGTGTGAGTTTTGCAATACTTATACTTTCCTCAAATGTAAGGTCTTTATTCACATTGTTATCCCTTAACCGTGCAAAGAGTGTGGAATTTCAAAGCCTTCATATAGCCACCAGGTTTAAAACATTTGACTATCGCTCAAAGCCTATTGTATTCTCATATTCCCCTTGCAACTACAAGTAAAGAAGCAATAAGATAATTTCTGCAAATATTTATCTCAACTATCATGATCATGAGGACTAAGAGCTCGTAAGAATAGTTAGTACAAGAGTAGAGAAAGACATGTGAGTACAACACAACATATTTTTTATGAAATAAGAATAATCTTGTTTCCCTCTATAAAGTATGATTTTAAACACGTAATTTAATCCAAATTTGGAGACAGGTAATACAACCTAGACGTGACCAAATTATTAGAGAAAAAGCCGTATTTTACACTTATTGTAAAATAATCCCATCTAAAAGCTCTTATCTTACATTCCGTTTAAGTGAGTTTTATAGCTGCATGTTGATTATTAATAGAGTATATTTTTTAAATTCATAGTTGACAACAGTGGTATGTTAAAGGTGTGACGTATTACTCAGTTGTTTTTCATTACAGTTTTCTGCTTTATTTACCGCGTTTTGCCTTCATACATTGGGCTTTACAACAATAAAGTGGTGTTAAATATTTTGGAATTGATTGTTGTGTATATACATTTGATGTTAATGTAATTGCTGAATACAATAAAAGGAAATACTAGGAACTGCTGCCTTTTAAGGTTATGGGGAGAAAATCAGATGTTTCACCTAGAAAGATTGGCATGGTAAGAGTTCTGCTTGCTGAAAAGCGTTATGCGCAACAAGAAATAGCATGTAGGTTGAAAATATCCCAGCAGTCTATAAGTAGAATAAAGCAAGATAAGATTTTAATGAAACTAAATCACAACAACTAACAGAAAAATGTGGCCGAAAGAAGTAATTATCACCAAAGGGTGTACGAAAGCTGAAATATTTGTCAGAAACAAATCGTGAAGCTACCAGCAAGAAATTGTGCAAGAGATTAGAGGAATATGAACCATTTGTATTATCAACAACTATGACAAGATACTTGTTTAATGATGGACTAAAGTCAAGGTGACCTCATAAAAAACCAAAAATAACACCTGCCACGGCTGCAAAGACACTTCAGTGGGCAAAGGAACGCCAAAACTGGATATGTGATGAGTGGAAATAGGTAAATTAAGCAATATAAATTGATGTAAAACATTCTAAAATTATACTCAAGGATACCCATCTGTGAAATTTTGAAAATCTATAGTTTTCATTGGATTGATTTGAAATTTTAACACAACAATCACTGTATAGTGAGGAGTAACTGTGCTAAATTTCATACATTTAATCAGATTAGTTGCTAACATATTAATATTTTATTATATTTTTTAAATATTCGTATAAATGGTTCCCCATGATGCAATTTTGATTTGAAAATCTTAATAATTTTCACTTATGTCCTCTAATAGAATGTTAGCAAATTGATGAGATAATTTTTAATCTTGTTCTTAGTTTGGATAAAAATAAATTTTAAAGTTTAAATTCATAATTTTTTTCATTTAAATTTCGAAATGTAAACTTTAATATTTAATTACTCGGCAGTTAGTCACGTTATGAAAAAATTATCTCATCATTTCTTTTTAATGTTATTTCTAAGCAGATACACCAAATTTCATGCATAAGTACTAAAAATTGCATCGTGTGGAGCATTTTAAAGAGCAAATGGTGTTAAAAATAAAAACATGGAAAAACTAAGTTTGAAGTCGTAGCAAGGATAATGGAACTGTATGGATTTAAATGGACATGGCCACTTGCAAGCAATCAGTTAGGCGGCCACGTGACATAGTTAAAAAGGCCGTAAGGCTATAAAAAGCATATCAAAATAAATTAGAAGATTTAAACTATTTGATAAAACAAAAATCCATTTTTGACAATTTTTAGCCTTTTTACACAGATGGGTATCCTTAAGTATTACACTATAATTTATTTTCCAAAATTGGCTACAGTGAATAACATCAGATATTTCATTCGGAAGCTATGATCTACTGCAGGATATGAGAGAGAATTTTAGTGCAATGTAACATCTCTACAGCTTCCTTACACCCTTTAGTTTTATTTCAGGTTTGCTTCAGTAGTAAATCAGTGTTTTCTGTTGGAGAAGAAACTAGCCAATATGTCAGAAGAAGAGAAAGAGAAGCCTTCAAACCAGACTATGTAAAACAAACAGTGAAACATCCTACACCAGTAATGGTCTGAAGTGTGATTTCTTGTCGTGGATATGGACGGCTACACATTGTAGAAGGAAATATGAGGCATGATCAGCACATTAATGTACTGAAAATTCGTTTGCTACCACAACTGAAAGAATGGTTTGGGGAAATTGTAAATATCCTCATGTTACAAAACAAAAAATGTCATAACATTTTTGAAAGAAAATAATGTAAAGCTGCTTGATTGGCTTAGAAATAGCCCTGAGATGAATCCTATAGAAAACGTATGGTCAATAGTTAAGAAAAACAGTAAGTATAAGAACAAACACGTCCTTGATGAAAAGATGATTCAAATTTGGTTTCATGATGATGAAGTGAAAGATCAGTGTAAAACACTGATTGAAGGCATGCCCAAGCGAATCAAGTCGCTAATCAAAGCTAAAGAAGTGAAATTGCTGTCATGGCCATAAAAGCGTTTTTTCTTCTTCTTCTTCTTTTTTTTTTTTTTTTTTTTTTTTTTTTTTTTTTTCAAAATTTGATTTTCTTGCCCTTAGAGACAAGCACACACACTCGAACAAAATTCTATAGAAACTCCAGTGTCAATTTAGTTCGCGGTTCTGTAATACCTCATTGTTTAGTCTCTGTTGTAAGCAAAATCACTGCTATCTACATCTGCTAATTGATATGGCCTTCAGAATCAGTCCACTCGCTCGAATCCATAATGGAATCTTTTTACATCAGCAATGAAATCTCTAAGTAAATGTCAGTAGATTTACTGGCATGTAGAACTCCTGCGGGACAAAATTCCGGAACACCGGTGACGCTGATGTGATCCTGACAATTGACAGCGTCGTTAAACAACAAAATAATTTAATTTCTGAAGTTGGTCAAAAAGAGTAGCATATCTGTAGTTGTGAATGCGGTTATTGCCAATAACACGCAACTCCCACCATTTTCTCAGATATTATACAATTTACTTGAGAAAAATTAAAACAACGCTAAATGATGCAAATATATTTGACAAATATACTCGTTTAGCTATCTTTTATTTATTATAATCAACTAATTACATCAAGTACGCCTCACTCACACAAATGCACATAATACACTACTTTTTCGTTGCTTTTGGACACAAACTTTACAATCAGGATTTAAAGCTGGCTAGAATTTCCTGCCTCCTGGCAACATGTCGGAACAAAAAACATCGGGAATGCTTCCCTAACGGAAGCTCAGAGTTTAGTGTCGTATAGATGTTCCGTGCCAACGGCATAATATGTTTTAATGGTGAATAGGAACTGATGAAACATTTGATACAATTGATATGCCAGGTAATTCTGAAAGAGCTAGCTAATCATTACAAGCATGTTATCAACTATGCTCCGAGTCAATGGTCGGCGCTTTGGACGTCTTATAAACACTTATGTTCTTGTTCAATTCTTATTTTGTTCTTAGTTCAACTGTATTTGTAAGCCTACACAAGAGTCTGAAAAATTCTCCATAAGAAAAAATCTAAAAGGATTAGCTCCGGCCATGATTTCGGTGCTCCTCAGCCGATCCAGTGATGAGAATACGTTACCTACAAATGGAAATCCTTTAGGTCAACAGAACCTTGGAAACACATTAACGGGCGTATTCTTAAAGGAACATCTTCCAGTTCTGGCAAAGATATTTTCAAAGGTGTAGGTAAATATGGAACTAGGAGTCGATGTATCATACATAATACCAACCCAAAAATTCACTGCAAACCAGTATTAATAATTGTAACTCTAATAGCTCTGGGTTTCCTGTGTGCAAATATGACGTATGTGTATCAAAAATGACCTCTCTTGTAAAAACCTCATACGTCCACGATATAGTTTAGGAAATATTGGTTGATCAATGAATTTATGAAGAAATCACTGGACAAGTTATGGTCGGGTGGAAAGTCATCTGGCCCCAGTGCTTGAACTTCAGTGAGATGACACAGATGTAATTGATGTTTACATAAACTTCTAGTAGCCGAAGTCTGGCTTATATGTACGTCATGCACTATTGCTTTTGTGCTTGTAGAGAAGAATCGAGGCCCAGGTCAAGAATTCCCTCTTCTAGAGCCACCGTTCTTACATTTCTTTGGACTCCCGAACATCCACTTGTTTGAGAAAGTTCCTGTTTCTTACTGTCATTGATGTACGACAGTAAAGGTGCTGTGATGCGAAAAATGTTTCCTTGGGCAAATCTCAGCATAAAGATATTGTGCCTTTTTTCGCATTTCTCCAAGCAGCGGCATAGATGTAATGCATTTCGGACAGTTCTACGTTCGTAAAATTAAACATTTTTATTTTGGGCTCTAAAACTTCAAGTTCTTCCAGTAAACAGAGCTGATATCAGGGGAAAACACACAGAATAACATCCGCGTTTAATTTCCTTAAAAGCTCTGCTGTCAAGAGTGATGATTTTATAGATCTCAGAGTGTGAGAATGTTAGAAAAAGGGACATCCGTGATAATAAACAGTAATATTATAGTTTTCAAGACGTGATTCCAACAGTTATTAAAATCTTGAACGTGCGCACCTTATAACAAAATAAACCGAGCGGGATGGCTCAGGCGGTTTCATCTGTGGCCCGCTTTCGGGAGGTGGCGGGTTCAATCCCAGTGGTAGCCTACCTGACCCATAAGGGTTTTCGGGTGTTTCTTCAGGTTGCCAGACGAACGCTGGGTAAGTTCAGTACATCCCCCGGCGTCAGGGAGGGTTTTCTCCGGATCCTCCGGTTTCCCCCGCCGTCTCATTCCACCGGTGCTCCATCTTCATTCCATGTGTCATCAGTGTCACCGCCTGCGGTGCCGTAGTAGTAAAAGCGGGCGTTAAACACTACAACAACAACATTCCCCGAATTTCCTGTCCCTCCATTTCATTATCTTCTCATTTCCTTTGATTCTTCATCTGCTGGTCTCTTTCAGGGTACTAAAAGTCGGTGGGGAACTCGGCGTTGCATGGCAAGGAATATGATCTCGGTAAGCCTTCGTCCTTCGGCGGGACAGTCTCCGGTCTACGAACCCCCTGCGGGATGTCTAAGACCACGGGTGGGCGGGACGCCGGTTGACTAGACTCCACCGGGGTGTTTCAATCTGTAATTGTAAGGATCCTGCCCTCTGCTGCATCGTTACTTATTGGGTCGGCCGCTCTCTGTCTCCTCTCACCTTATCCTTCCTGTTAGAGGTGTCCCGCAAGGAGCATAGCTACAAATGATCTTCAAGGTCAACGTGCCGAATTTCCTCCGCACACAATAAGAATTAAAGCATGTTTCCAGCAGACTAGGAATGTTCTAAAACAAATTTAAAATAACTAATCAGCAAAGCAAATAGCCAATAAGAAAAGAAAATTATTTAGGAAGACGCACACGTCACATGTTCGGGAAAAATGGGGGAAATAAGTGTCACATCGTTGACTAAAATGCACAAGTAGAACACTCTTAGAATATATCTTTGAAACGAAGAAGCTGCTGCGGTGCTAGTTTAATATTTTCGGCACAAGGAAGTCGCCAGGGGAATTAAGTCCCTAATCTCTTAATCGGGTCGGATGTGAAAGGAGTGTCGGAACTAGGAAAAGACGTAAGACAACCACACAAATACAGGGTAATTGTAAGCTTTCACGGCCTGATTCAGAATAATGAATAGTGAATTCTTCCGGGCTGATAAACCGTGATCTGCTGGCATATTGATGTCCAGACGTTTCGTCCACAACTGCGGTGAACATCATCGGTGTGATACCTACAAAGCAGTCAGGACAGCACCGGAAAGGTATAAGTACGGCAGTGTGGAAGTGTGTATTGCGGTGAGCTGGAATGTCTAAAATAAAGTAAAGCCAGCATTCAAAGTTAAAGTTGTAATTATTCAAAGAAGATGAGATAGAACAAACATAATCTAATGCTATAAAGATAGGACGACGGCCACAGATACTTAACTTATCCCTAATCCAATTCATCCCGCTGAAAAGAAAAAAGTACACAGTTGGAATGTAGACACATTGCGCATTCTAACACTTTCGTTCATGCATAACATACGTGTATATGAGTTTGCGGATAGAAAGCTTAGGGATGAATTGAAAAGCATGCGTAGTTCCTGCAGCAAACTCCCTTTAACTGTAACAGAGTTTTAACGACATCTAATAATATGCCTGCATTTTCTGACTCCCTGTTCGATGTATTTCGAGGACTAATGCACAAACTCAAAGACACTACAAGGAGTATTTGGGGGCTCTGAAAGGTGCTTTTCTTGCTCCATTCAAGGGCATGTCTACAAGGACCACAGCATCACTCACCGCCCCTCACCTCACTTCCCAGCTGCCGCAATTTGAATTATTTAGAAGTGTGTTTGGGTGCTTTGCAAACCGAGAAACTTCTATCCCATGTTAAAGCGAGGTCGAATGACCTCATGTGTTGCTATTCGTTGAAATGGCGTTATATGACGATTAATCTGAGGGGAGAATTATTACTATAGTAACTATTCAATACTAAACGTCTCTTTGGCATCAGAAGGCAAAACCAGATGTTTAATCCCTTAATGCCTAACTCACGAATTCACACCATACCAGTTTAATATATTTACGGAAGTATATGTACTTTGGGATGCCAATGACGATTGATACACGTTTTAAATAAGAAGAAATCTAAATCCTGAGCACGTTGAAGGTTTCTCTAAGAAAAAGAACAAGAAAACTGAGGAGCAGTATTTGTGGACGTAAGAAGAAGTACCAGATGTAGGTTGCCCGACAAAGCAAATATAATGTAATTCTCAACCAATGTGTAGAACATTTCAGATGAATTAACAAGAGTGATCTCTTTCAACAGATCAATTCTTATGTGATGAAAATATCACTGTACAATTAGATTTATACTTTTTCATAAGAACGAGGATTAATATAATAATGTCAATGATGATTTAATTACCTTCAGTGGTTGAAGGGTTTTCCTAAACCAATCCCTTATTATCCTTTCCATTAAAAACATACAGCCTGTAGTTCAATAATCTGCCCATAAAATAATCTGCCCCCTAAACAATTAAGAGGAAACAATCAGTTTTACGTAATAAATCCCAATCACAATCCACGGATAAGGTGTCAAATTTCTTAATTTTGAAGCCATGTATGGATATTGAAAAATTGTCCCAGTACTAAGCCCATAATCTGAATTTTAGTTAACTCCTTCAAGTGAAAAGCAATTCAAGTGTTGACCTAAAGTAAATGGAAGCCTTCTAATCCTGCGGCATGAGAAGAACCTCAGGTGTAATGAATTACCCCGTTAATGTTTGTTCTTAGGGTTTTATACGAAGAAAATTTCAAATATTGGCCCTGTGGACGAGTTAATTAGCTTTTCATCCCATGTGGCATGTAAAATGTACATATACCAATACCGGTCAAAAGTGTCTTGCATGTAAACCGTTATAGCTTCAAGTAGGTGATGGATTTTCATTTACAAGAAGAAAAAGATAACTTAAATAGAAAATAATTCCTCTCTGATATATAAAACTTCCTAATTCCACCTGTGTCTGATAGAGTTAATAATCCCAATATAAATTCCTGGGCCTGAACAACATATCGTAAAACATAATTTGATTTATTTCGTCTAGACTTCGCTAACAAATGCTTTCTTGAAGCTGCTCTTTTTCATTTACAGATCTTTGATATGTACAAATCACATGTGAATCATATGAAATTAATTTAAATCCATGTTAACATGGAGAGTCTATTTATTGGTGAATTTAAATAGAAAGGTGGCAATCAGAGTAAACACAAAGTCTACTACCCACCACAATACAACTGGACCCACACGTTCATGCATTTGCATATTTTTACCAGGATAATAAAGATAGGAAATGTACATATGCGTGCTACATGTGAGAAAATATGAGAAAATAAAAACTTGCCAATAATTTTCGATGCAAAGGGTAGTTTAAGGTGGGGAACATTTCTCCTTTTCTTTTTACTTTCTCTGCTACATTTAGTAAAGTAAAGGAAGTAGTGTATTCCACCAAAAAATTCTATGTGGATATTTCACCGGAAATACATGTTTTTGAGGCCCCCTGAATCCAAAAACAGCATTCTTAGAAAAAGGTCCGTGTGTGTCTGTCAGTCTGTGGACAGCATAACTGAAAAACGAAAAGTCTGTTAAAAATCAAAGTTGGTATTTCAGTTTAACGTCTTTCAAGGATGCAACACGAAGATTTTGAAGAAAATTGCTTCACCCTAAGCTATCCTTTACACGGAAAGTTTTTATTTTCTTGAAAATGGCCCAAACGATTTTGATTAATATGTCTGAGACATTTTTATGACAAATAAAATGTATATCTTGAATTTCCTGGCTATAGCCCATGAAGTCCTATTTACTCTGGATGACTTTTGCATAGCTAAGGCATTAACCATTTTCCAAAAATGCTTTTTGTGGATACAAAGTGACGCAAAACGTGTTTTCGGTGAAATCTCTATATTGACTTTTCTCTCCATCTACTAGGTAGAGAAAGTAAAAAGGAAGCATTTTAGTAGTTACTAGAAGAAATAACCAAGGAAGACATGATGAACGTTGCATCGAAGCGAGAAAAGCGATTGGAGGCATTTGAAATGTAAAGTACATATGTAACTGAGGGACAAAAAAGTGCTGAATCTGTTTCAGAAACAACAGGCGGACAAAGAACAATACCGAAATTTGTCAGCGAGGGGAAAATAAATTAGTTTGTACATTGTATGAGAAAGAACATTTTGTTAAGAGATGTACTGAAAGAAATGGAAACTGCAGAAACTTTCGGAGAAGCAGACATTTAAAATAGGGAAAAGATGCCCATGTACTATTTTACAAATTCTTTTTATTACAACCGAATTGATCCTTTATACAACCTATATAATAATATTAAAATGATGCAAATAATGTTATCTTCAGGTTTTGATAATAAAAATTGTGAAACAAAACGTTTAAGAGTCCAAAAAGTTATATTTCTGAAAATATGCAAGTTGTACAAATTAGGACACCGTTTTCCTAATTTGCACCAGGAGTTCCTAAATTGGACCGCATTTTCACTCTTACCTTGTAAGACAGTGGTGGAATAAAAATCTGCCGTATTGATTTGAATTCAATTAAAAGGCGTTAATAGAGGTAGTTACTATTTATACACATTGCAAAAGCACTTTTTCATCTATTTCTTGATCCCTGCATACTTTGCGTGTGTCCAAATTCCACATTTCACGTGGTTGATCATTTCTCCTATTCTATCTTCATTACGCAATTCACAGAACCACGTTTCACTTCTGTTAATTGATCTTTTCCCTGGTTTCCCTACAATGTTGTTGCCATCAAAGCATCATCTCCATTTTCCAGATGGTGCCACTGTTGTAGCCATTCCTTCGGCTATGTTTGCCTACGTGTTTTCTTCTGTACTGTTGAAAACCCACTCTCATCATTATTGAGAATCCTTGTTGCATTGATACAATGTCTGCTACACAAGATCTCAAGGAGACCAAAACTTTGTACTACCTTTCCTTACTGAACCCTCTTGCTCTACCACTGGTTGTGGCTCCGGTTGCCTGTAACTTAATTTGCAGTGTCGTTTCGTAAATTTATTGTGCCATTTTTTGGCGGTCATACGCTTATTATTGGCGTTGGTATTATGGGGAAGTCCATTTATTTCTGAAAATGCAAGAACTGTTACATATCACTGTAAGACTAAACATAATTTCTTCATAATTTATTTCTACAATGTTCCAACTCCAATTAATTTTCAACAGAAAGCACTTCGTTTCTTCAAAAAACTTGTATTCTCCATTTGTTGCTTTGTTTTCATTTTTTGCATGTCCCTAAATAGTCGGTTTAGCGACATTATACGGGCACATTCGTGTAATCCTTGATCTCCATTTACATAAGCTGTTACGGCTTTATAAATCTTATCTGCTCACCACTTCTATACCGTATTTGTTCTGACATAATTACAGGAGTGATGCAAGGTTGTAATTAAATTATATCCACAATGTAAAGTATTTCTGAGTGGAAACATTTCATTCACCTACACAATGTATGATGGTCAAATAATACTACGATACTATTAATCATTTACATCATTACATCATTCAATAAACAGTTCCCAAATTGTACCGGTACGATATTGGAAACTGCTAGTGGTACATAATAGGCAACTGCGCCATTTTGTGCTTTTAATGTTGTTATATTTGTACAACAGCAAATAAGGATTCAATATCACATAAAATTGGTGAGCTATCCTTATGTACATTCAACCTATGAGGAACAAAGTTTGTTTTCGCTTACCTTACTAACGCAATTCTCTTAGCTGCATACACACAGTTACATTTCAACTGCACAAAATGATCCTCTTTCAACAAACGAACCGTTTCTCATCAGCACAGAATGCTTAGAACTGAAACAAACTGCCAAACTGCGGTTAGTTGACGATATCTACATTTTATGTCAGATAGTACAAGAAACGCCGATTTTATAAATGCGGTACACAATAGATAACCCTCCCCTAATGCTTCATAAAATAGGTTTGCGGTGAAAGACTTCCTTGGGCAGAAAACCAACTGATCGATTGAAAAGATTATGTTTGCTACTCGAGGTAAATCGCAAGATACTTCCTGGGTTCCGTGAGGAATTCTCCATGCTGTTAAAATATATAATCGAAAGACATATATTTACTTGTGTATCTTTATAATGCAATAGTTTGCATTAATAAGAAAAATCACGTATGTAAGTAATACGGTGATAGCGCAGAGCTCAAAATGGCTCTATGGATGCACTGGAAAACCTAAGAAGGAAGTAGTTAGAATGATCTACACAGAAAAACTCCCTCATGATGTAAATTAAAGCCGGTCAGAGAAGCGATTTGTTACCGGAGACATGGGATGGACCCTCCTATTAACACCCCGAGAGCGTGTACCGTTATCTGGTGGTTGGTTATTCAAACAAGAGAAGCAGTGTGAAAGCAAACCGCCTCAGCAACCCTAGTCCCTCTTGTCTTGTTTAATTTATCTCCACTAAGCTTTTTTGTTGTCGGTTCTCCGGTATATTTTCCTTCCGCATTCCAACTGAACCCCTTAACAATGCCGTAACCTAGTTATCTGAGGAGATGGCTCCTGTAACCAAAGGACGCTCATGGCCGAAGGCAACAAGAGCACCTCTCAGATTTGACCTCATTTTCTTTGGCTTCTTTCGGAATTTCTACCCACTCGAATAACAGAGGGTGTCTACTGAAATTACTAATAGGTTATGGGCTCTAGAACTTGCTTTCATTCCTGGACCACATCCTTAAGGTTGAGTTCTAAAAAATACTCACTTGTTGAGTAACAGTTATTTAGTCTGTTCTATAATTTCTATTTTTCTATATGTAGTTTTGTCACGATCAGTTTATATTTAGTCTTTTACTCTGTAGAGTAAGTAGAGTAAATACTTTCAAATTTAATTTCACACACGGGAATATCTCCTTTGAGGCAATTGACCCCTGTCCATTCACGATGCTGCCAAGCAGATACAGGTCATGACAAGCGGACTTTTGTATCATGACTCTAATATCATCGGCTTCGTAATTATGAATCATCTTATACCCAATACATTCATATCTCAAAAAGGGTTTCATTATTTCATAAAACACGTTTTTACTCACCAAAATATTCGGCTCTAAAGTTCTCCGACCCAAGCATAAGAACGGCCAGAACGAACCTGTTACTTAAGATCACGAAGGGGTTTCCCTTAGACACTTACGTGCATCGCTGAATGTATCAGCGAATGGTTATTTCAGAATGTCCGAGATCAGTTAAGGATAGGCATTTGTTCATAACAATATACCAATGAGGATTGCTGCAGCTTTCCCTTAGACACTTACGTGCATCGTCGAATGTGTCAGCAAATGGTTATTTCAGAATGATCAGCTAAGGATAGGCATTTGTTCATGACAATATACCAACGAGGATTGTTGCAGCTTTCCCTTAGACACTTACGAGCATCGTCGAATGTGTCAGCAAATGGTTATTTCAGAATGATCAGCTAAGGATAGGCATTTGTTCATGACAACATACCAACGAGGATTGTTGCAGCTTTCCCTTAGACACTTACGAGCCTCGTCGAATGTATCAGCGAATGGTTATTTCAGAATGTCCAAGATCAGCTAAGAATAGGCGTTTGTTTATGACAATATACCCATGAGGATTGTTGTAGTTCTAGGGCAGTCGGAATTCTCTCCCGGTCAACTTTTCTTTTTTTTTTTTTTTTTTTTAAATTAACATCCTCCAACGTAATGTCATATCGGACGAATGAATGAAATGAAATGGGTGAAATGATGCTCAAATGAGCCCGAGGTCCATGGAGCTTTAAGTTACCCGACATTCTTCTTCTCAGGGTAGGGAAAACCTCGGAAAAAAACCTTACCCGGATAACTTACCCTAAGCGAGATTCGAACTCGCGACCTCTTGAACGTGAGGCAGACACGCTAACCATCACGCTACCGAGGCGGGCTCTCCCGGTCAACATGTTTTTTTTTTTTCCAGTCTCTCTGTGCGCTATAAACAGCGATGTCCAACGTTTGCGAAACACTTTCAGTTCCCCTTTATATGGATTGTACCACTCTTTTTAACACTCAGACGTGCGTTGTGTTGCAGTGGTGGTTTGGTTATATGTACGTTGCTTTTTATTTACGGAAGCACTTTCAAATCTTATGCGATAAACGTATGTACATTAGTGACTTCTTTGGTACTGCTTACGTTTAAGAAGTCTGTCATATTTGGCGACAAATTTAGAAGATAGACCGAGTGTTCGTCACGTAACCTATTGCGATACAGAGTTTTAATATAGTTCAATTTGGAGAAAGTCTGGTTGCATATATATGTAGAGCTATACTCACTCTTATACACACTACTCGTATTCTTTCAAATGCTTATTTGTCTGTCTACTGCATTTTAATCCACGTAAGCATTTTCAGAAATCATCTTACTGCAAATTTTCTGGTAGGTATACAAGGGGAATATTGGAAAACGGTAGGTTTTAAGCGATAGCCTTTGAAATTCTGTTCTCTTTGCGAAGCAAAGAGATAAAAAAATGAAATATTCCTATTTGAGAAAAGTATAATTATTAGCAAATTCAAATGAATAATAAAGAATATCTCAGAAGTGGTTCATTCAAAACAAAAAAGAAGTATTTGACATAAATTGTGTTTTTTAACGAAATCCACATTTTTATTTAGTAAGCTTTTGTCTGTCTCTTAAATGTTTACCATTTATGCAAAAATCATCCAGAATGAAGAGATCTTCTGATGACATTCCCAGAAAATTCAAGGTATGACTTAGAAACTGGCATGGAATCACCTGTTTGTGTTTGTCACTAGATACTGACTGTCTGTGCGTACACATGTCACAGGCACTAGCTGACTCACCCTCCGACTGAAGGAGGAGGTGAGGAATAGCAGCTAATTAGTAAGCGTCTCTAAACAGACAAGATAGGACATCGCTGCTATGTCAGGTTCAAATTTTGAGCACTATTACAAACGACAGTTCTTGCGTTCCGGGTCTGCAGCACGCATCATAGTTCATAATGACTTTGATAACGATTTCTGTGGCAGTTCAATCATATATAGTCTGTCAAAAAAAAAAAAACAAAAAAAAAAAAAAAAAAAAAAAAAAAAAAACCCACACACACACACACACACGACGCTTAGTATGTTGAGCGGGGCGGCAAATATCGGTTTTCAAATAGGAACCCCTGTCCGGAAATGTACGGCTTGGACGCTGTAGCGCATCAAAGTGTGAGATCGGTGACATTCACATTTTGTTAATAAACCCAACATCAGGTTGTCTACGTTAAAAACGGGCTTCGAACTATGTACCTTCTACGTCATTGCAGAGCCTACATCGGCGGTAGTGAGCCCCATGCACAATGATCCAATTGTCGTTTGAAGACTTTCAGTCGCTCCGTGAACTCGAGCCATAAGGTCCTCCGCTGACGTTAGAGAAGTGTTATACGCCATACGCTTCATAAAATTCCACAGAGTATAGTCGACAGGTGTCAGATCTGGTGACCGTACTGGCCATGGAATTGATCCACTTCTACCAATCCATAGATTTGGATATGCGACGCTGAGGTGATTCCGCAGTTGTACATTAAAGTGTGCTGGAGCTCAAGTCGGCCACTTCCACAGCTGTGTACTGGTACGCGTCGCACTGCTGTTAAAAATGTTACTGTACTAGAAACTACACAACTACACAATATCTACAGAAAGAAAGGATATGCCACTTTGCTCCCATTTGGTGGAGTTCAGTTCTGATCTGGTCTGCGTTGTTCACTCATTAGTCATTGTAAAATGTACACTGTGCATGTGTATGCTTTTTAAGAAGTGGTGGGAAAATTTGTTTAAAGAAAATATTGGCAGTACTGCAGTGTATATATGATATGGAATATGTGGATCTGTATATGTAAAACTTAATTTTTAAAAAATAATATTTCATTTAGCAAGTTACTGCTTCAATTCAATATACGCATATTTCAGTTTTAAAATCCTCATTAATAGTATTATTTATAAAATTCTCTACTAGCAGAATTTTGCAGACATGTTTATTTTTATTAGGGTCAATTCAACATTTTTAAATGGGAACCCACCTTTGCTATTTTGTTTTCTCACTCCTCATAAAAACTAAATAGCTTTTGTATTAAGCACTTTGCAATTGTTCTTACAACGTAAATAACGATAAGCATTCTCCAAATAGAAGACAATTAATGACATTTACTTTCCCCCATAATATCAAGCGACTTTTATTCAACACATTTCCTTCTACAGCGCTTAGTTTCGGAGATATTGTACTGTCTCAAGTCAAATGGTCCACCCTGTATACTTGTCTTTCCCCTTTTCTCTCTCTTCCTCTCCCTCATTCTCTCACTCCACCTGCCTCTCCCTCTCCATCTTTTACATCTCATACATCCCACGTGATGTTTTAAAAATTGGTAATAAAAGTCCTTCAAGGCAGTATATAAGAATTAAAATTGAATAAACATTGGTTTATGTTGTGCAAACCTCCACCTGTTTACTTTTGCAATGCGATTTAAACTGTGTCAAGAGTGTCCCATGGCTAGATGATTATCTTCTATGGCTTCAATAAAAATATTGCGTCTTGCTATTTCACCTAAAAGAGAAATGAGTGAATAACAGCATTAAAAGCTTTCTTCCAATATAAATTATACTAATATTGCTTTTCAGGAAATATTTACAACTCAAGTGTAAAATTAAGAAGGGGTATTAGTAACATTAGTTACACAGCATCTTAAATTATATTTTAGAACTTCTAACTATAATTTACGTGTTTTAAACTACCTGGACAATTACTTTCTCATTCTTATGGTAAACAGCTGAAATTCTTGAATGGATGTCATTTTCAGCCGCATTGGTTTCTTGTTCAGTGTGCAGCAATAAGGAAATCGAGTCCTGCTATGACGATAGAGAGGTGGAGTATAGCTGAGCCAACTGTTGAAACCCCGGGAAGAAAGGATGAATTGACAGTGCCCTACGGGCGAGTAGCGCGAGACAGCGTGATGTTCCCTAACGTGTGATGGGGATCCTTCATCTCGACACCAGGGTTCACCAAGCAGCCACCGGTCAGGCGACTATAACGCCAACTATTCGCCGAGAACAGCAGTTACGTTTCGCAGTCTTCACAAAGCACGGCCAACACTTCCGATCCTGAAAGTCCGGATTAAAATGTAGTTGAAATGAAATGGAGGGACGGGAAAACTGGAAGATGTAATTATCCTTGCTAGAATTTGCCTTGACCCGGGAAAACCCCCTAACCTCCCCTCCATCCGAATGAACAGGCCCTTCAACCAAAGTAAGAACACGCGACCTGGCGTTGCCACTTGTCGCTTATAAATTAAACTTTGCATGACTTTTAATGTTAAATAGTAGTTACCTACGTTCATTTGAATTAAGATCAAAATACATTACAGCATTGTTCACACAATGTTGAAATAAACCATTTATGTCCATTCGTTAAAAAGTTAGATGACTCCAGATATCTGACACATTATTTTTTTCGGTGAAACGGCTCTTTATTGATAATAATTGTACTGGACATATTTCTTACACTCATCATGTAGAACACCTGATAAGCGCATGGCCGAAGCAGTACCGAGCACAGTGTAGATATACAGACTTCCTTTAAAGGGGATTCCATAGGTTGGTGTTGTTGAGTTATGCTGTCCACAGTCACAGACACACACACACACACACACACACACACACACACACACACACACACACACACACACACACACACACACACACACACACACACACGGACCTTTTTCTAAATTTTTTTTTCTTCTTCTTCTTCTTTTTGGATTCAGGGAGTCTCAAAACATATTTCCGTTGAAATCTCGACATCGAATTTTTGGGTGGAATACAATACTTCCCCTACTTACCAGTAGAGAAAGTAAAAAATGAACAACGATGTTCCATTTCACGAAAGTTTCAAGTTTGCCGAATCTGACACAAATAACAAGGAATATCTCCAAAATCGTTCACTCTACAAAAACATTTATTTGGACATAAATTATGTTTTAGTGAGATCTACATTTTAGGTACAGTAAGATTTTGTCTGTCTCTTACGGTTTACGACTTATTCAAAAGTCATCCAGAGTAAACAGGAATACATAGGCTATAGCCAGAAAATTCAAAATATGCATTTCATTTGTCATACAAATATCTTAAACATATGTAATTTTAATGAAAATCGTTAGATCAAAATCAAAAATTTCGAAAACTTTTCCATTTAAAGAGTAGTTTAGGGTGGGGCTATTTTCTTCAAAATCTTCGTGTCACATCCTTGAAAGTATTTAAGTTTAACATCTTTCAAGGATGTGACTTGAAGATTTTGAAGAAAATTTCTCCACTCTAAACTATCATTAACATGGAACATTTTTTGAAAATTTTTATTTTCTTGAAAATGGCTAACGATTTTCGATTAACATGACATATGTTTAAGATATTCTTATGGCAAATGAAATGTATATTTTGAATTTTCTGGCTATAGCCCATGTTAGTCCTGTGTATTCTTAATGACTTTTGAATAACTTGTAAACCGTAAGAAATAGGCCAAATCTTACTATACAAAAATGTTGATCTCGCTAAAACACACAATCTATGTCCAAATCAATTTCTTGTAAGGTGCACCATTTCGGAGATATTCCTAGTTATTTGTGTCAGTTTCGGGAAACTTACACTTTCGTCAAATGCAACGTCGTTGTTCAATTTGTTATATGTTAACCGTGCAAAGAGAACGGAATCACATAGCTTTAAAAGATTTGACTATCGCACAAAATCTACTGTATTCCCATATTCCGCTTCTACCTACAAAGAAATAAGCAATTAGATAATTTCTGCAAATGTTTCTCTCAACTAACACGAAGAAGATGTAGGAATATCAGTTTGTAAGAATGGTTAATACAAGAGTAGAGAAAGTCATGTGAGTGCAACACATCAGATTTTTAATTTTTGTGCTGCAGGATCAGAAAGAACCCCAGTTTTCCCCCCTTTTTCTCCACAACCTGAACTACTTGAACTGCCTCTCCAAAAGATATTCCTACTGATTCCAGTTTCTTTATAGAATCACAGAGGAAACAAAGATTTCTTAACACAGCGTCTTTTAAATTCCGCAGTATACTGTTGCTCTTGCACTACTTTTCACTCTAGACATGTTTAATCCATTGTGAACTCAAAACTGTCTGTATTTTCCCAACATAACACAACTCGAACGTCGTATTAATCTCTGCGTATTCACAAATGACTAGGGCTAGGAAGTTCATACATTTGCATGATTTTTCATAGGGTTAAAAATGTATGCTTTTACATTATGTGCAGGAATTATGGAATTTTCAGTTATTTAGACATGCTTTTATGCTGCATATAACTGCATATTTTCTTGATTTTTGATAAATGCATATTATTTCAATATTATAACCCCTATATTGCATATTTTAATGATTTTTATGGTTTTTTATTACTTTTTTCTATCTGGATAATATGTTTCATATTGGCAGTATTGCACATGATAATGCAACTCACGAAGATTTCAATATTATTGGTTTTATTTTTTCATCTGTATAATATTTTTCATATTTGTAGCATTTCTGAGACAATGATTCTTTCCCATTGGTAGATACATTTGTGCCCAGCATGAAGATAATTTTTGTTAAATCTCCTAAAAGAGTTAAGTTGTTTAGATCAACAGCAACTAATATCCGACTTCCTCCTGCAATAGTATTAACTCGATGGGGAATATGGGTCGATGCAGTTTTATATCATGCTGAGCACATAGAAATAGCCGAAGAGATTGTTAATTCATTGGACTCCAAAGATGCTTCATCAATAGAAACTGTGCAAAATATTCTGTCAGGCACTGGGTTAAAAGAAGATCTTAGTTTCATATCTGCCCATTTTTCTTTCTTACCAACAGCTATAACAGCATTGGAAGCTGTAGGATCTGCTTTACATGAATCACTTACTGTCTTTGAAAAAACAATATGTGATCTAAGTTCGGTTCCTGGTAGCACAGTACAAAAAGCGAAAGAGAAAGTGAGTTATGTAATTTCAAAAAATTCTGGTTATAAACAGATGTGTGATATTCGAGACATCCTCGAAGGAAAACCGTCTATCATACCAAGAGACTTGACTCTCTCTGTCAAACAGTTAACATCATTTAAATATGCCCCGATAATGTCTTGTGACGCAGAGGGAAGTTTTTCACGTTACAAAAGTGTTTTGCGAGACAACAGGCGACGTTTTACAGTTGAAAATTTGTGCAAAGTGTTGGTTGTGAACTGAATTTAGCAGTTAATACTAGCAGTGGGACCACTTCTGCTTCAACCTCTAAGGAATAAGGTAACTTTATTTATTACTTACACTAACTCTTCTTGTCTACTGCAAAGGGTTATTAATTGTTTTAATTAAATAGTGCATATTTCTTGGCATATTTTCAAGTTTTTAAGAGCATATTTGCATGCATATTTCAGGGATTTTTAGGGCATGAACTTCCGAGCCCTACAAATGACTAATTGACTATACAGTTTAACAGTATCGGTGTATACACTAGCCGGATTGTTAAGCGATAACAGCTGCAGTGGAGGAATTCCCAGTTATCCTGCACGCTCATGTTGCTTGAGTATCCAGGATGTTTATATATTTTCTTCCAACTGAAGGAATACTATAGCTGACATATCAATGATATCAATTCTTCCAATAATGAATAACAAATTGCGACATCCCACCTGCGTAATTGAGCGTTAAAGAAGTGGATAGTGTCTTGTTAAAAATAATTTGTTGCTGCTTTTATGTGATTTATGAGAAAATTATTTTTAAAATGTTTCCTTATGTGATTTTTGTGTAATTTATGTGAATATCACAAAATATTGATTTAAATAAAAAATCAGGAAAAATGCATTTTTGTGTGCAATAAAACTTAAAATATTTGCTCCGGTGTGAATATCCAGGATATTAAACTTAGTTTCAAGTTCATAGTGGGACACAAAATATATATTTACCTAAAAATCCGAGCCCTAGTTATTGTATTCAGGAACATGTACCATATATATCACGTATCCAAAAAGTCCCAAATTTAAGTGCATGTGTTGTTTGTACTCCATTAAATAAAATAAATAAAATTATGCAATAGTTTCCTTTTTTTCTCTCAGTGTGTTATCCTCCCCTATAATGTACTGAAGAGCTTAGCAATATTGACTATCAGTTATTTAGCATAGACTAGTCGATTGCAGGATTCTATATCATATTCATTTGTTGTGCGTTGCAACAATATAATTACAGTAAAACAAAAACGCTGAACAACGACGAAGAATGTGAAAATAATTTTTGTGGCCTGCATCGTTCTGATCACCTTATGTTAGAGGATAGATCATCTGGTAATAACAGAAACAGCATGAACGTTCTTTGCTGGAGCTCGCACTAAAACTTAACCACCTTAGTTAGCACGCCCCTAGCGGTGATCGCTAGTACTAGTTTCTTCTCGCTCTGTTGCCCAGCGAAAGTACAAACACTGTCACCAGATGGCACAAGTATACAAGGACGATGCGAGCGCCCTCACGTCAGAGGTTATAATAGTTGCACAAAAATAGCGGGTAAAGCAGAATTGAAGTGTAACAAGTCAATAACTTGAAAATCAAATTTGCATATATATGGCCCGTTATCGTCTTCTGCAAACTTTTCGTACAAAATTTATTTTTCTATCTATTTCATGTTGATCCAGAGAAACGTTTGATTTCATTGTAGATACAAGGGAATTTAAAGCAGGCTGAAAGTATAGTTAGATAAGTGTTAAAAAGCAGTCATTATACCCTGACTTTGAAATTCCACTTTTGCACAACATGACAAACAGAAGATTACAGACTTCACACTTGTAATGGGCATTCTTACTGGCCACAACATCCTACAAAGACTTCTGCACATAATAGGCATTAAAAATGACGCAAAGTGCAGGAAGTGCGGCGAGGTCGAAGAAACCTCTGCGCATATCATATGGGTTTGTACAGCTTAGGCATCGACTCTTGGGATCTTTCTTTTTGATCCCAGAAGATATTAAGAGAGCTAACATCTGGTCCCTCATTGCTTTTGTGAAAGCTACGAGCATGGGCGTCGTGAAGGGGGGGCAAGGGGGGGCCGCGGCCCCCCCCCCCCTTGGAAATTAATGAACTTAATGTGCTGACTACTTAACTATTATTTTAATTTTTATGTAAAGAACAATTTATATTTAGCGCAAATTTATACGATTATCCGCAACAAATACTATAAATTTTGACAACAAAATAATGTATCAATGTTATGTGATTGCAAAATTCTAACATTTGCCCCTCCCCTGGAAAAAAGTCTGCCAACGTTCATGGCTACGAGCATGAGGTCCACATGTTGGAAATTTGCAATCAATTTGATGATGAAATTAAAATAGTAGTTTAATAGTCAGTAATTGATTGCACATGAAGTTGACCAACTTCCGGGGGGGAGGGGGCCGCGGTACCCTCCCCCCCTTCGCAACGCCCATGGCTACGGGGCTAATGTAGAGCATTCGGATAAGGGGCATAAACGATCTAATAAAAAGACCTACATGCAGGGCTCTTATAAAGCTCCATCCAGTTTTTAATCATCATCGTCGTCATCATCGTCGTCGTCGTCATCATCATCATAATCATCATCATCATCATCATCATCATCATCATCATCATCATCATCATCATCATCATCATCATCATCATCATCATAGCACTTGTAAACTTTTGTATATTTTATGATTTGCAAAATTGCATTCAGAATGAAGACCACTTCTTTGGGTATTTGCAGAAAACTAAAAATATGTGTCTTATTGTACATAAAGATAGCTTAAAATATGATAGTTTACTGAAAATCTCTAGTAATTTTGAGAAAACAAAAGAGAAAAAGTATTCAATATTAATCCTTAACTTGCGGGGTAGTTTTTTTGGGACATTGTGAGGCGAGGTCTATAATACCACTCCAATTTATTTTTTTCACAGATTTACTAATGTCTCATATCTGATGTCCTGATTACACAGGATAATATTTAGTGACCTACAATAACTAGTAAATGCTATATATTGACAAAACTCTACAGTTTATACAACCTGTATTAATTCAACTAAAAAAATTAAGCAAAAATTACAGATACTGATTCCCATTGTTGTACTAACCAGCCCTCTGATTACTATTGGGGTCCATTTTGTACCCCAGAGTAATTATCTCCATGTATCGAATTCAAATGTGCAGTAACTTCAGCTCTTGCATGCAATATTTGATAAACCTTGTACTGATACCGATTCAGAGTTAGATTTTGAAAATAGCTCAGATGATGCAGACCTGCCGAACATTCAGACAATGAAGAGGATGACATCGATGGAGAAGAGCAAAATTGTAATGATACATCTATTTATGAAAGTAATTTAGAAGGAACTCAAACTATCTGTACTTCTTAATTCAAAAAATGGAAAAATCTGGCAGCAGAATCCTCCTCTGCCAACAAAATTTCTGCCGCACAATATTGTGACTGAGGAACATGGCCTTACGGTTCATAGTGACAATGTTAATAGTGTGTCTCATACTCGGAAGCTTTTTCTAATGGACAAAATGTTAGACTTGATTTGTAAATATAATAATGAAGAAGGCGAAAATGTGTTCAGTGGTAGAAAACAAATATGGAACAATGTTTCAAACATAAAACTACTTGCCTTTAATGGACTTCTAATTCTTTGTGGCAATTTGAAGAAATGAAAAGATCCTCTTTTTGAATTGTGGGCCAAAAAGAGCCTGAATTACAGACCAGTATTTTTGGCCACTATGTCCCAAGATAGTTTCCTTCAAATTCTTAGATGTCTACATTTTGATGACAAGAGTACTCGGTGCCAAAAGTGATAGCATGACAAACTAGCCCCATTCAGAGAAGTGTTTGAAAAGTTTGTGTCAAGCTCCCATAATGCACACTCTCTTACTAAATACATTATAATCAATGAACAACTGGTACCTTTTCATGGATGCTGTCCTTTCAAAGTGTTCATAAAAATGAAACTTGCAAAGTACAGAGCAAAAATCTGGGCAGTAGCAGACTCAAAGGCATTTACTCACACAATATACAAGTGTATTTTGGGAAGAAGCCTGGTGATCCTCCAGAGAAAAACCAAGGAATGAGGGTTGTCCAAGATCTTGTTTCATTTATCCATGGAACTGATAGAGGCATAATGACAACTTTTTCACTAGCTGCAATTTGGCAGTGTATCTCCTAACTAAGAACCTAACCCTTAACAGCACCATTAAGAAAAATATATTCCTAGAGAATTCACAGTGGAAGAGAACTCCATTCATCCCTCTTTGGGTTTCAAGATCAGATGACTCTAATGCCCTATATGCCAAGGAAAAATGAGTGTGTTATACTACTATCAAGTCAGCATAATGACAATTCATGCTCGACAGAAGATAAAAACTTCAAGCCAGAAATTATCCTAGACTACAATAAAACTAAAGGAGGGGTAGATGCTGTGGATAAGATGGTTAGAGAGTGTACAACCTGCAGAGGAACACTAAGGTGGACAGTGCAACTATTCTGTAATATGATACATGTCAGTTGTCTAAATGCTCTAGTAATATGGCTTATAAAGAATCCTGGATGAGAAGAAAAGAAATTTCACTGCCGAAGCCCGTTTCTGCTAGAACTAGGAGACCAGTTGGCATGTCCTTTTATCATCCAGAGAGCCACCTACCCTATAGTGAGAAGGTCAGTTTGTGTCTACATGGAACTTCTGGGTATCCCTATTCTAAAGAATACTCCCTGATCTACTTTGTCAGCTGGAAGTGGAAGAAAAAGAGGGTATTGCTACATGTGTGCCAGATTGTTGGCCAAAAAAACTTATCTGATGTGCCAAAAATGTCAACAATGGGCCTGTAAAAATCATTCTTCAAAAAAGGTGGTCATACATTGTTTGAAGTGTGTTGAGTTTATGAACCTTCAAAACTTTCATTCTTTTATGAGTTGTTCATTTATTTAATGAAAAATTAACATCAGTTAAATATTTCAGTAAGAGTCTGTTGAATTAATTGATTTACTTACTTAATTGAAGGTAATTGAGTTCCAGTCTATAATTTAGCAAATAATGAAGTGAAGTGCAAAATTGATCCGATATTGTAAGATATGTTTCCTTTTTACTACAGTAATCCAAAGGTTATATTAATGAAAAAAAAATTAAATAATTTATTGATGTTTAGAAATGAAAGGACACAATTGAACAATCAAAAAAACATACCCGATAATATATTCCGTTTTTCACATTCCTATAAAAATAAAGTATTTGTTACTGATCATGTTCAATTCTATGCTTTGGAAAGAAAACAGAAACATATGTGTTTATTATTCACAGTTATCATATGTGTTTTTGCATCCTGCACCTTATAATAAAAGGTTCGCATCACTACTTAAACCAGTTTCTTCCTTAATAAATCTTACCATGAAAATTGCTTGCTGCAACATCTTCACTGTCATCCTCAGAAATATCAGAATTGCAATTATCTGAAACGTAATCTGAACTGTCATCACATACCTCCATGCAGAAGACTTCCTCACATTCGCCAACATCACTTGCATCATGATAGTAATACAGAATCAAAGTCCAAGTCGCTTGGACTGAATGCTGCTACACATGGTTTAAACTCCGCTCAACATAATGTAACTTGTGAGGTGGCATCACACAGACCGCACATGCTAATGATAAAGTCACAGTTGTAGATTAACTGAAACCTGCACAATGCTCAAGGGCATTAATGCGCAGGGTAGACAGAGGTGGGCGGCACCAAATGCACATCAAGGTGCCAAATAAAAGTTTAGAAATATCAATAAGTCTGGGAGACCACACCTTACAAGTTAAGGGATAATGGTAGTTAGAAATGAGGGTTATAGGTGCTTGAAAATCTTCATATAAACTCCTTGGAGCTGCTGAATTTATATATCAGCATGGAATTTTCCAGTATTTTGTTTTCAAGTTAGGCTGTTCGCACACAAACATTTACACTTTTTCTAAAACTGCATTGGGAGAGGGAGTGCTTTTAGACACCTCAAAAGATGTATTTCTGGTAAAAATCTACATGTTGGAATTTTTGCTAAAATACAATACTTTCTCAACCTATCATAGGTCCATAGGTTTGTCTGCTCCCTGAGAGGCACTGACACTAGGCAGAGGCTTATAAGTCCTAGGAGATGTCAGTCCTCCATACGGAGAACTTAATCAGATGAAAAAGAAGATGAAGATGAAGAAGGAGGAGAAGAATATGAAGAAGAAGCAGAAGAAGAAGAAGAAGAAGAAGAAGAAGAGGAGGAGGAAGAGGAAGAGGAAGAAGAAGAAGAAGAAGAAGAAGAAGAAGAAGAAGAACAAGAACAAGAAGAAGAAGAAGAAGAAGAAGAAGAAGAAGGAGAAGAAGAAGAAGAAGAAGAAGAAGAAGCAGCAGCAGCAGCTCAATATATTGTTTATTTGCAGACTTCCTGCAACAATAAGAAGGTAGCTTTCGAATTGAGGAGCGTTTTTTCAAAACTCGATATATGCAAAATTTTACAAAATTGAGTTACATATAGTATCAGCATAATTTTCACCTTCTGCATCGTTCTGTGAAATCAGATTTTGCAAAATTCGATTCTTGTCCTGTGTAGAAGCTTGGGAATATTAGCAGCTTTTTCAAAACTCGATTGATGCACTTGTTTAGTTAAAGCAAAGGTCGATAGATGCAATTTTATGATTTTATGATCCAGAGTGTAGCAACCTGAATTCTATGAAATGCATGTTAGCATTGACTGCCATCTCACTGTTGCGGTTCTTGGAATTCTCAATCATTTCTGCAAGCTTTGTACACTGCTGCATCGTTGGCAATAACTGCGAACTCAGGTTGTGCGCTTGGATTTCACATTCACTTCTGCAAGCTTTTTGTTCCATTTATATCCCGCCTTTAACTGCAGAGGTCATATCGGCAACCTTGCCTATTGGCAATGGTGTTACTCGTTTAATAGTGGGGTTTTCGATCTTTAGGGGTTTTTATACGTTGAATTCACACACACACATACACATTCACACTTTCATTAATACTTCCAGACTCAGGGAAGCATGAAGAATAATCTTGGCTGGAGAAAAATTCCTACCCCCCTGCTGGGAATCGAACCAGGGACCCCTTGCACAGCAGGCAGGTGTTTCTACAAGCTTTGTTATACTTACACGGCATTTTTATTCTTAGTTGAGACACTACACTGTACTATGCACAATGGACAGGAGCTCAGATTGTGAAACTGTACCAGTCGTAGAATGCGCTGGAGGTAGGAATTGCAAAAACAAGGAAAGGAAATCAAAATGCAAGTCAAGGAAAGCTCATACTCCAGCAATTAAATGTTCCTGTGGTCTCGAGTGCACTCCACGAAATCCTAAAACTAAAGCTTCCAAGGAATCACAGGGGTGTCAAAAGTAAGATTATCTCACCTGGCTAGAAAATTTCACTTATCTGGGAATGCTCCAAAGGAAACCAGAGGAGGTGACAACAGGAATATTACAGAAGGGCATTACTGCTGCTATAAAGCAAGACATTAAGAAGTGCAGATGTAGATAAAGTCACTATGGAAGAGCACAATCAATTAGAGGATTTTTACCTCCAAAACTTAATATCAGAAAAATATGGACCATCTTCTGCAACGAAAGAAGATTAAGAAATCTACCAGTCTGCTCATTGTCAAAATATAAAAACATATTTTACAACTTCTTCAATCTTTCATTCCGTACACCACACACTGACAAATGCTTAATGGGACTGATGAAGATTAAGACAGAGGTAGATATGGAAAAGAGAAACAAACCAAGAACCATGCACAGACAGCACAAGCACTAATAAAAGTGAAAGGTTACTTATTCATATTGTTTGAAATTTCTTTGTGTGTATTCAATATGTTTGTTATATAAACAAAACAAAATATATTGTTATTGTGAATGTAGCAGTACTTAGTTTCCAAGATTATACCTAAATAATCCTTATAAACATTAATATGTTGGTTGTATAGTACATTATGTGTTATAAAGAGGTGAAAATAAATAAAAGTATAATAAATGCATAGATAAAAAGCAACAAAAACAATAAATGACAAAAATAACGAAATTTCGTGTCTTAATTTCTTGCTCACGCAGAAAAGTTAATCAGCATCTATTGACTCCGCATTTTCAAACCCCAAATTTGCACCTGCTAAATTGTGTTATTTGTTTCTTTTCACATTTAATGAGACAGTCCCAGGAAGGAGAATTGAATGATTAATACAGTTGCTGTGCTAACCAATTAGTGTTGCCAATAAATAGAAAGAACTGTTTTTCTCAGAAACGCATTTTGTGCATCTATTGAGTTTTGAAAAAACGCTCCTCAATTGCATCCAGAAAGTTATTAAGGATTTCTTTAGCACTTAATTGCTCCTCATAAGTGATGGAGGATGAAGTTCTTTGTTTAGCAATCAGACTATGTGAGGGGATACCATCTTTGCAGTACTTTTCACCCAGTTTGGCACTGTCCATTCTGTAACTCCAAAGGTTGATAGAAACATTTTTTTTACACACAGTTACAGCTTGTCCCTCTGGAGATTTTAACATATAAATTAGTGTTGCATTCCTACGAGACTCCTCGTTTGATGCTTTTACACACTGTTTTGTGACTGTCATTTAAAGTAATGAGAGTATGTCCATCTTCTTTTGATCCCAATTTATATGGTTCCAAAACGATGTGAAATGTTTTTCGCTAACCTCTTGTGTAAATGTTGTGCACTGTCTTATTTTTTATTTTCTGCACATTGCGGAACTGTAAGATGGACCCATCTTTCTTTCTTCTTTGCTGGTCCATTTCATGCGTTTATTCCCATTTCTACTCCACCCTATGAAGGCTTTTCCACATTCTTCATGTCATACCATTCTTTTGCATCTACAACTCATCTTCTTTTGTTCACTATTCTGCCCATTTCTTTTTCTGTAGGAAAGTCTTTTGTATTACAATCAAGTTTCCAGTTTTATTCTCTGCCATTTCTTGTCCATCATTTGCATGTTCAATTGAGTTCACAAGAGCAGCTGATTGAACACCTATATCATTACTGAACTGTTCCTCATTATCCTGCTTCTCAGGTAGGGAATACATCCTATTTCCATCTTTATCATGATTTTCATGTACAAAACATTCCTTACACTCTATTACAAATATCTTCTTTAGCACACTCCCTGCTAATCTGATGCATTAGTTGGTCATAATTTAGGCTTTTCATACTTTCATATACTGGACATTAGCAGAAATGTCCATGTAAATTAACTCTCGATTTTCAGTACCATCTGCCACTGCTACTAAGTTGACTTCTGCATTTCACCTTGTGCATCTGAAGGATCTTCATTTGTTGTGCCAGTGGTTTCAATTATGTCAGTCTCATATCCAGAACAATCAGTACTGAAAATACTGGTACTATTATCTATCTTGTTAACACCAATGTGTTAACACTTTCTGCAACATTTATTATCCTATTCCCTGTTTATCTGCAACAAACCATCCACATTCATCTATGTGTTTTCTAGTTAACCCCATTGTAAAGATAGGCTTATTTCAATTGTCATCTTCACACCCTGCAGAGGCATTGCACAAGCATAACATTTTCTTGGAGGGTGAAGAAAACATGTAGCGTTTAAGAGGTGGAATCAGGACTGAAAAATGCAATGCCATAGCTGGGATTTGAACCATGAATCTTACGCTTATCAAGCGGCTGCTTTAACCACTAAGTTACCACAGCCAACTTGCCAGTACAATATTAAATTGCCCAGCTGATTCGTACTTTTTCCCGGTTAGACCACAAAGGAATCTCACATCAGAGATCAATACCCCAAGAGCGACTTACAATTGTAAGTACTTTATGTCCTGGGTTTAAGTTAAGTAACCTTTAGGTAGTAATTATTATTTATTTATGCCAACAAGCTTACTGCTGGTGTCAAACGCATAAGCCGTGTGTGGGCAATGTTTAAGAGATGGAATCAGGACTGAAAAATTCTTAAACATTCCCCACACAAGGCTTGTGTGTTAAGAAACAACAGCAGTACACTTGTTGGCATAAATAAATAATAATTACATATTGTGCTATTAATTAAAACAGTTTGTGACTTCTTGTTTTCCTACTCCTTCTAAACTTATCCCTTTGTAATTTCCCATTCAATAGCACAAGCTAAACCCAAGAACACTGATTTAGAGTTTGCACCATTATTTTCTTTATGACAATATTAATTAATTTTTAAACTATGAGTTGCGATTCTTATTTCATAATTACTAAAGAAATGTAATAAATATTTAAGTGCACATGCCTATATAAGGGATGTAATACATATGGACATCAAATTATCTGTGAGAAAGTATTAGTAATTTTAGCACACTTACATTAAAATTATTACATTCTCAAATTCACTATTGGATAGAAAGTTCCAGTTTTTCTTAAAAAATTGCACTATATTTCATATAATTTATGAATTTTCCACATTTAATAATATTCACATGTGCAACTTTTGTATTTATAATAAGTTGGGCTCTTTCAATAAATCTAAATATAATTTTTAAAAAAAATTGGAACTATGGATTTCGAACCTGATCCAAGCAACCATTTACATTTTTTCAAATCTCAAACTCACAGCTGCATGACCAACCAGATCATTTGAACAAAAATTTCTATAAAATCAATTTATAAACCGCAAAAAAACATATTCCTCGTGGAAGAATTAAAAATTTCAAACCCTTTTGTAACCCCCAGTTAGAAGAACTGAAAAAGCAAAGGGATATAGCTAGAAATACAGCTGAACAAAAAAAAACATATCGATACACAAATATGGTGGAAGAAATGTGCCTAATTAAAAAAAGAAATTAATACCTACAGCGAAAAAGAATCACTTTAATAATTTCTTAGAATAAATGGATTATAGAACAGATGGTAACAAAGCACATAAGTTCATAAAAAATGTCAACGACAGGAAAGAAAACAACAGCATGCCTATCATACACAACAATAAAATATTAGTAAATGATGCAGTCATAGCCAAAACATTCAATAAATATTATGCTAATTCACATAAAATAACAAGAAATAATAAAAAGGAACGTAAAGAATTTAAGAAAGATTTGAAACAAGAAAGAAAATGTGATCCTAACACTCAATGCAATATATTTTTTCAAAATTTCAATATGCAAGAACTGAACATTGCAATAAATAGGTAATCTAAAAAACAAAAAGTTTCCTGGACCAGATCACATACATCCAGAGTTCATAAAAAAACTTGGAAAAACAGCAAATCAAAAACTACTGAAACTCTACGATCTATCCTGGAAAACCACTGTACCTGCTGAATGGCAAAAAGCAATAATTCTCCCACTCTTGAAGAAAGATTAAACAGCATCAGCAATAAAAAATTATAGACCAATAGCTCTTACTAGCATAATAGTAAAAGTGATGGAAAGAATGGTGTCAAACAAGTTAAATTGGTTTCTAGAATCACAAAATGTAATATCCCCATGTCAAGCTGGATTCAGAGAGTTCCACTCTACAAATGAACAAGTCTTACTTCTCAGTCAAGAAATCAATGACTCCTTCAATAGAAAAGAAAATAATGTTTCAGTTTTTCTTGATTTCCAAAGTGGATATGATTCTATATGCAGAACAAAACTAATAAAGAAAGTAAAAAAAATTAGGATACGAAGTCCAGTGTTTTCATGGCTATGTCATTTCCTAACACAACGCTTTATTGCTACCAGATATGGAAGAAATATATCTAAATACAAACAAATACACCGTGGCTTACCACAAGGTGCAGTGCTCAGCACTACACTTTTTAATATATTTATTAACGATCTACCACAACAAATACAAGAATCAGGTGTGAAGTGCGCACTATTTGCTGATGACTTAGTGATGTGGACTTCAAAACCAAAAAGCAAAAGTACAGAACTAGAAAAAACCACGCAACAATCCTTAACCAACCTACAAAAGTGGACCATAGACAATTTAATGACTTAATACAACAAAATCAAGCTACCAAATCTTTTCACTAAGAAAAAACCACTAAAAATAAAACTAAATTTTTAGGATCAACAATAACCAGAAACAAAGGAAGCAAAGTATTTAGGAACTACATTTGATACCAAACTTACATGGACCAAACAAATTGAAAATGTAATACAAAAATTAAAAAAAAAAATCATTTTCTTGTTTAACGACGCTGTCAATTGCCAGGATCACATCAGCGTCGCCGGTGTGCCGGAATTTTGTCCCGCAGGAGTTCTTTTACATGCCAGTAAATCTACTGACATGGAGCTGTCGTTTTAAAGCACACTTAAAAACCATCGGTCTGGGCCGGGTTTGAACCCGCGACCTTGGGATCCGTAGGCCAGCGGAGAGGCACCTTTCACTGTTAAAACGTCTAACAGGAATGAAGTGGGGATGTTCCAGAGCAACTCTTAACACAACATACAATGTATATATAAAGCCTTTATTTACTTACTGCAGTGAAGTTCTTATAACAGCAAATACAAAAAAAAAATTCAAATCTTTCAAAACCAAAGTCTGAGACTAATTACAGGTGCTATCAAAACCACACCAATACCAGCTATGGAAATACTAACCAACCAATACCCCATTGAATATGAAATAGAAAACTTACTCAACACGAAAAGTTGATCAGACTCCCATTCAATACATGGAACAAGAGGGATTTTACACATACACTAAAGACTCAGGAGAGCTTTCTTTCCAAAATTCAAGACATCAAGAAAAATATATTATATACCTTCCTAATTCAAAGGAAAACTTCATATCTAAAGTCAATCCGACACATACATTAGACATCACATATTATTTACACCTGACAGAAGAAGTTAGGAAAAGTGATACTCCAACTAGCGTTCTAAAATTATTGGCATTAGAGACAATCCATACTAGATTTCCAGAACATGAATGGCTCCATATTTATACTGATGGATCATTGATCTCAAACCAAGATGGAGCAGGTGCTGGAGTCACATGTCACCTCTTTTCCTATTACAAATCTTTAAGTTATGGAACTACTAACTTTGATGGAGAAATTGAAGCAATTCTAATGGCCCTACAAAATCTTTTGTATAGAATTTCACATTTTCATCAAGCAGTTATTCTCTCAGATTCCAGGGCAGCAATTATAGCAATTACTTCCAAGTTGTCACCAAAAAACCAAACAATTATAGAATGTTGGAAAATCCTTACCCATCTAACAGTACTTCAAAAACACCTAGTCTTCCAATGGATACCAGCTCACTGTGAACTGAGTGGTAATGAGAAAGCTGATTTTCTTGCAAAAAAGGGTACCAGCAGTGTACAAAAATCTATAGTTAGTCTACCATTTTATGCAGCTAAAAGATTAGTCAACTCTGAATTCAAAAAAAATGTTGCAAAATATTACTATGAAGAATCAAAGAATAAAAGATGGGAACTACCAAACATTCAAACAGTAATTCCTGAGTATCCTCAAAAAACAGCAGTTGCAACCTTCAGATTGATTACAGGACATGATTGTCTGGCAAAACATTTAAACAGAGTTGGGATATATTCTTCACAACTCTCTCTTCTATGTGGTCTACAAGAGGAAATGTTACTCAGGGGTCTCGTCTAGGGGATATGTGAATAGCGACCACAAGGTACCCAAGCTGAGCAGAACATTACTTCCACTTACTGGTAAAACACTCCTCACTCTAACTTGTCTATCTGACCTTACCTTGGTCATCTCTTGTTCTCTTCCGACCCCAATGCTGTTGGGTTCCCAAGGGCTAGGGAGTCTTTATTTTTCCAACCTCTCCATTGCTCTATAAAATATTAACCCCTAACATGCTGACCTGTCATGGCATGTAATACATCCTCTGATTGGTAACAGAGGATATGGTCGGTGAATTTATTTTGTTAATTCTCCTGGTCAGGTCGGTGAGACCTGTAAACCAACGACAGGTGTGGTCCTCCAGGCATTCGGGGGGTTGTGAGAGAGCGATGTGACTGCCAAAACATAAAAATATGGTGCTCTCTAAAAAGCGGTTACATTTATTGCTAAGTCTCTTCAATATTTATTGAAAAATATTGGAGAGCAAGAGGATTAATGACTTCATTGTCAGAAATCCAGCATTAGCTAACAACAACAAGAGGAAATGGACCGAGACCACCTTCAAATATGCCCGGCCACTTCTGGCACCCCATCCATCAGTGAAAAATATTGGAGAGCAAGAGGATTAATGACTTCATTGTCATAAATCTAGCATTAGCTAACAACATTTTTTCAATTCTTGATGTTATAAAAAGAATTAAGAACCTATAAACCATGGGTTCTAAACTATAATGAAGTTAATATTGAAATAATTTTCCATGCTGATGTACTAAAACATTTATTTAGGATAGAAAATATCTTCTGAAGAACTCACAAACACCTCACTCGTCCTCCCCCTCAAAAATATAGCTTTCTGTCTTAAAAACAGCTAAATTTATTGTTATTTTAACCTTTTAGGGGAAAATTACTTTTAGTGCTTGGACAAATGCACAAAAACATACAAACCTATCATTTCTTCCTTCATTATATTACAAAGTTACTTACCTTGAATTTTAGATGTTTTCAAAATACTAATGCATGAAAATGGTCACAGCAACAATATTAATACTGCTTCCCTGCAGTCTGCGACTGAGCACCAGAACAAAAACTAATTCTGTTTTAGTTACAGATAATGTCGCTTGGTCTATTCTATCTATTGTTGGGCACTTTGTAAACACTACCATCCATAGCCACAATCACTGAGCTGCCAGCTGTACGCATTCCATGCTGTGCTTCATTACTCAAACTCACATACAAGTTTACAAAAACCAAGGAATATATGACGATACATGGTTTCACTATTCATTACATACAAGGTATCACAATAATTTTGAATGGAGCTTGACTTACGAGAAATTATGCATTTTAATTTTTTGCATGAACAAAATTTTTTTAAGTTATGGGTTGTCAACAGAAAGAAGACCTTTCTTTTCTGAACTGATTCATATATTAAAGTCATTTTCAGTGTAAATGAGGTGTCATTTCTTCTTGTTATTTCACTTTCCCTGCTGCCGTTAGGCATCAGGTTCCAACGATGGTATACCAAGCAGACACCCACACTTACACGTAGACTTTAAATAAGATTGAAAAGTAATAAACATAAATAGGTTATATCAAACTGAAACATAAGCTAATATTTGATACTGGTTGAGCAAATTCAGAATCTATTCAGATTCACTGAGTCTGTGTTACTGGATTCCTCCTCTCTTGGGTCGTTAGAATTTTCAACTTTAATGACACCTATCACATCTAAAGGAAACCCACTGCTAATCCACTACTCCTCTTCTTCTTTCCCCACATGGGTACTGTAAAGCTCCCAATCCTGCAATTTCACGACTTCTAGTTCCTCCCTTGAACTTACCTTATCACCCCATATTCTCTTGCTGAGTGACAAAGGATGTTTTGATACCAGCGCAGTGGTGATTTTATTTCACCTGAGCAGTGGTAATAATTTTTATACTGTTATTAACTATTTTGTTTATAATCCCATGGCACAACAGCCTATCCAAGCTAAGGCCTACCACCCAACTGCTGTGTCCCCCACCTCTACCCACCATAGGCATCATGAGTTGGGTGCAGTACTGGAGGTCGGACATAGTCAGCACCTCGGTCTTCTCAATCAGGGGTCACTGCTTATCAACCAAGTACCTCCTCAATTGGCCCCTCAGGAACCTAACAAGGCTGAGTGCACAATGGACCAGCTCTCTCATTGGGAGAAAATCTCCACACTAGTACCAGGAATCAAACCCAGGTGCCCCACTTGGTAAGCAGCAGTGCCACCACCACACTAAGGAGATGACCCTATTTTGTTTATATTAAACATATTTTGCATACAATAATTCCTACAACTGCCTACTGTGGTTAGGCAAATTACATAACCTTCAAGTTTATAACCTTCCTTTATCTTCTGCATGTAATATTCTTACACTGCCCTATGACAGGCATACTAAATTATTTCTCTTTCGCAATAAATAAAGCAGTCAAGTTCCATTGTTAATTAAAATTATAAATATTTTAAAACTATTCGATCAACATAATAAATTGTTTGGATTTAAACTCAATATTGTGTTCAAACATTGAAATACAAAATATAATAGCTTATATTAAATAAATTAATAAGAAACTAAACCCCTAAAAATGGAATCATATTGCCCCTTTATAAGTTTACAAATACTAGTATTCAGAAAGTACCATTTGAAATTGTAAATAAATATCTGTAACATACCAAAGTTGGCTTTAATGTTGGAAGCAAAGCTAAAGCTGAACAACAGTGAAAGGGAGGGATGGCTGGAGGAGTGAGACAGGAATGTGTTTCAGTGAAGTGACCCTTTTGAGTTGATTTCATCCATGCCTGACTTATCACATTAAACAAACACACACATACACATGCACACACTCAAACCCCCCACACATTCACACTCCCATTCATACTTCC
The DNA here is from genome assembly GCA_030765045.1 of Tenodera sinensis. Classification (NCBI taxonomy): domain Eukaryota; kingdom Metazoa; phylum Arthropoda; class Insecta; order Mantodea; family Mantidae; genus Tenodera; species Tenodera sinensis. The sequence goes on along the minus strand of CM060966.1, from coordinate 76,231,541 downwards.
AGACTCTAGGGAGGATGGGGAATAATCTTAGTTAAAGAAAAATTCCCACAGTACAGCCAGAATTGAGCCCGAGGCCCCTTGCACATCAGGCAGGTGCTCTACCAACTGGGCTATGAAGCCAGCCTGGTATAATTGTTGTACCTAAAAATTCAATCAGTTACTTGCTAATCCCTAGCTCTGAGATGAATAAAATGTGTTTTATTGAATTTAGTGAAAGTTTACTTACCTCAAACATAGTATTCAGCTGAACTGCCTTTATTTAAGTATAAAATTTGCTCATGTAATTATTCAGATACAAATACACCTGTTCATATGCTTTGAACCTTTTATTATGAATACATGGCAAGTATAATGAATATTAAGGACAACAAAGGATTTAGCATACGACCTTACAGGAAATCTTCAGTTATACTCCCAGGTTCAAAATCAGAGCTACTTCTTCTGGTTCTCAAAACTTTAAGTATGATTTGAACCAATTCATAAAGATCTTACCAAAGCCATAAAAGTTGAATTTACACAGCAATTAAATGTGATCTTTACTACCAAACACTTTAGCTAAGTCACAAAATATTCCTGTAGTAGTTGATACTACAGCAGTCAAGATGTATTGGCATTTTCTATTCACAAATCCAAAATGGGATACTGAGAGAATATTATTTGACTCTATTAATTTATCATATAAATTACATATGTGGCTAGGAGGCTTATTGCACTCAATTACAACATTTTAACAATTTTATACTTATGTTATTCCATCCATGTGACAATTTTCTTTTAAGCAAGTTAATGTTTTCTACTTCTCAAGGAATTGTGAGTTCCAATTGAGTAGCCTTTTTCCAAAACTCAGTAGATGTAAGTTTTATGAAATTGAATTATGTATATTGTATTGGCACAATTTGAACCTCTTGCATCATTTTGTTGAATCAGATTTTGCATATCTCCATATGTGCCCTATGAAGAGGGTAAGGAATATAGGCAGTTTTTTTAAAAACTCAATAGATGAACTTATTCAGTTAAAGCAAAAATTGATAGATGTAATTTTATTATATTCTGACACCATATAGCACCTTAATTCTGTGAAGCATAATGTTGACATTGCCTGTTATCTTACGGTTATGGTTCTTGGAAACTTCATTTCTGCAGCTTTGTTATACTGCTGCACCATTGGCATTAACAGCTCACTGTTGTAGTTTTTGGATTTCATATTCATTTCTGCAAGCTTTGTTATATGCAGTATATTTATTCTTATTATTTATTTATGCCAACAAACTTACTGTTTACCAGGAGAAATACGAACTGGTTTGAGAATTTAATGCCATTCCGGCAGTTTGTCACAATAGCTCAGTGGTTAGAGCAGCTACCCGGTAAGCGTAAGGTCTGTGGTTCAAATCCCAGTTGTGGCATTGAATTTTTAAGTTCAATTATTTATTCTTAGTTGAAACAGCAGCTCAGATTGTGAAGTTGTACCAGTCATAGAATATGCAGGAAGCAGGAATTGTAAACACAAAGAAAGGAAATTTCTCTAGTCAGAACAAAAATTGTGTGATATTTCTACTTATTTCTTTCTTGGAGAAGAGCAGAAAATTTTTCTGCATTTGACACTGTCTACACAATGTGTCCACACAGGTATATGCCTCCAACAAAGAGTTTTCGGCAAACTGCAAAAAATTAAAGGAAAAAAGAGAATGTCTTCCTTTCATAGAAGAAACGTGTTCCAGAAAATTATGTTGTAAGTGTTGTTTAGTGTTATTTATTGATTCACCTTTTAAATTAAATTTAGAAAATATGAGTACTATAACATATTTAAAAATCGCAGCTCTTTGAAAGTGTGGCTTAAATAATGTGAAATTAAGGTTTAAAAGAAAGTGGAAAGCAAACACTAAGTTAAAGCTTCCTTTCAAGTTGAATAGAGAGTGAATCATAATTTATTTTAAGCAATCCATGCACATGTGTGTTTATGTATGTTTGTCTGTGAACAGCATAATTCACAAACGAAAAGTCATTTAAAAACCAAAGTTAGTATTTAAGTTTAATACCCTTCAAGGATACAACATGGAGATTTTGAAGAAAATTCCTCCATCCTAAATTACCCTTTACATAGGAAATTTTGATTTTCTCAAAAATGACTCTAACGACTTTGATTAAAATGCAATACGTTTAAAATATTTTTATGGCAAATGAAATCTATATTTTGAATTTTCTGGCTATAGCCTATGTAGTCTTGTTTACTTTTGATGTTTGCATAACGGGTAAATCATAAGCGATAGACCAAATCTTATAATACAAAAAATGTAGATCTCGCTAAAACACACCAGTTATGTCTGAATGCATTTTTTGTGGAGTGAACCATTTCCAAGATATTCCTTGTTATTTGTGTGTTTTGCAATACTTAAATGCTTCTCAAATGGAAGATGGTTATCAACCTTTTTATCTCTTGGCCACGCAAAGAGAATGGAATTTCAGAGCTTTAAAAGATTTGACTATCACTCAAAGCCTACTATATTCCCCTTGCACCTACAAGAAAATTAGCAGTAAGATAATTTCTGCAAATGTTTATCCCGACTAATATGAAGAAGATAGAGGAATAAGTTTTGTAAGAATAATTAGTACAAGAGCAGAGACAGCCATCGGATTTGTTTTGTTTTATAGATCTGTTACAAAACAATTTTCGTGGATATGGCCAGTTTTATAGTATTCTTAAGCATTTGGATTTTCATTTCTTTTTTACTCTGTCGAGATTTCATCGGAAATATAAGTTTTGAGACCCCCCCTGAAACCAAAAAGAGCGTTTTTAGAAAAATGTCCGTGTGTGTGTCCGTCTGTCAGACTGTGGACAACATAACTGAAAAACGAAAAGTCGGTTAAAATCCAAAGTTGATATTTCAGTTTAATGTTCTTTCAAGGATGCGACGTGAACATTTTGAAGAAAATAGCCCCATCCTAAACTACCCTTTACCCTTTACCCGGAATTTTTTTCGAAAATTTTGATTTTCTTGAAAATGGCTTTAACGATTTTGATTAAAATGCCGTATGTTTAAGATATTAGTGTGACAAATGAAATGTATATTTTTAATTTTTTGGATGACTTTACTCTGGATGACTTTTGCATAATTGGTAAACCATAAGAGATGGGCAAAATCTTACTATACAAAAAATATAGATCTGCTAAAACACACAACTTATGTCTCATAAATTTTTTGTAGAGTGAACCATTTCGGAGATTCCATGTTATTTGTGCCAGTTTCGAAAAACTTAAAACTTTCGTGAAATGGAACATCTTTCGTTTTTTACTTTCTCTACTGGTAAGTAGGGGAAGTATTGTATTCCACCCAAAAATTCGATCTTGAGATTTCACCGGAAACATATGTTTTGAGACACCCTGAATCCAAAAAAAAAAAGCATTTTTAGAAAAAGGTCCGTGTGTGTGTGTCTATGAGTCTGTCTGTGGACAGCATAACCAAAAAACGAAAAGTCGGTTAAAACCCAAAGTTGGTATTTAAACTTAATGTCTTTCAAGGATGCGACACGAAGATTTTGAAGAAAATAGCCCCACGCTAAACTACTCTTTACATGGAAAAGTTTACGAAAATTTTTATTTTCTTGAAAATGGCTCTAACGATTTTGATTAAAATGCCATATGTTTGAGATATTTTTATGACAAATGAAATGTATATTCTGAATTTTCTGGCTATGGCCTATGTAGTCCTATTTAGTCTGGATGAGTTTTGAATAACTCGTAAACCGTAAGAGATAGACAAAATCTTACTGTACAAAAAATGTATATACTGCTAAAGTACACAATTTATGTCTCAATAAATTTTTTTGTAGAGTGAACCATTTCGGAGATATTCCTTGTTTTGTGTGTCATTTTAGGAAAACTTAACTTTCGTGCAATGGAACATCGTTGTTCATTTTTTATATGTTAAGCGTGCAAAGAGAACGGGATCTCAAAGCTTTAAAAGATTTGAATATCGCTCAAAGCCTACTATATTCTGATATTCACAAACACAGGCACACACAGGACCTTTTTCTAAAAATGCTTTTTTTGGATTCAGGGGGCCTCAAAACATATATTTCTGGTGAAATCTCGACATCGAATTTTTGGGTGGAATACAATACTTCCCCTACTTACCAGTAGAGAAAGTAAAACCCATACGGTGACCGTCTGTAGGTCACCGAGAATAGTTTTCTTTTGTCTTTTGTCTGTTTCGTCTTTGGGTTATATATGCATATGTACATATTTACAAATTATTTACAGATACATACACGCACGCATTCACCCACGCACACTCACACACACAACTTCACTGGGCACACCAGAAATATGCGTCCCAGCTCGCGCACTGCGCTATTTACACTTTTGACACTATGTACACTGTCCCGCGGCTCTACTCCACACCACAGAGGCAGACAGTATTTATATGATGGCGGTACGTACTCCCAGTGTTGCGTTATGACTAGGGCTCGGAAGTTCATGCCCTAAAAAAACTGAAATATGCATGCAAATATACTCTTAAAAACTTGAAAATATGCCAAGAAATATGCACTATTTCATTAGAACAGTTCATGTCCCTTTGCAGTAGACGAGTAAGTGTAAATAATAAAGTTACCTTATTCCTTAGAGGTTGAAGCAGAAGTGGTTCCGTTGCTAGTATTAACTGCTAAATTGCAGTTCACAACCAACACTACACAAATTTTCAACAGTAAAACGTCGTCTGTTGTCTCGCAAAACACTTTTGTAACGTGAAAAACTTCTCTCCACGTCACAAGGTGTTATAGGGGCATATTTAAATGATGTTAACTACTTCACAGAGAGAGTCAACTCTCTTGGTATAACAGGTGGTTTTCTTTCGAGGATGTCTCGAATATCGCACATCTCTTTATAACCAGAATTTTTTTAAATTACATAACTCAATTTCTCTTTTACTTTTTGTCCTACGCTACCAGGAACCGAACTTAGATCACATATTGTTTTTTCAAGCACAGTAAGTGATTCATGCAAAGGAAATCTTACAGCTTCCAATGCCGTTATGGCTGTTGGTAAGAAAGTAAAATGGGCAGATATGAAACTATGATCCTTCCTTAACCCAGTGCCTGACAGAATATTTTGCAGTTTCTATTGATGAAGCATCGTTCGAGTCCAATGAATTAACAACCTCTTCGATTATTTCTATGTGCTCAGCATAATATAAAACTGCATCGACCCATGTTCCCCATCGAGTTAACACCGGTGCAGGAGCAAGTCAGATATTAGGAGCTGTTGATCCAAACAACTTAACTCTTTTAGGAGATTTAACAAAAATTCTCTTTGTACTGGACACAAATCTATCTACCAGTGGGAAAGAATCGCGTATTGTCTCAGAAATTCGATGAAAAGTGTGTGCCTAACAAGTTATATGAATTAAGTTAGGAAAAGTACCTTTCAGAGTTTTTCCTGATTTTACCATATAAGGTAACAAATGAAAGCAACCAGTTGTATTCGATTCCACATGGGCATTGTAATTTCAAAGAGTCCATCACAAACTGTATCACAGTGATATTGTCAGTGGCCGACAATTTGCACATATTAAGGAGAGTACCTGGGCAACCGAGCTTCGCTCGGCGTTTTTCGCCTTTGTTTTTGTGAAATCTTGTTTTTTGTGGGAGAAGATACTTATTTAGATAAACTGAAAGTCAAAACGTTAACTAAATAATAATTTTAGTCGCAATTGTGAAGAGTCATTTCCAAGATACAAATATTTCATAAACACCATCATTTCAGCTGAACGCAAACCTCCCACATAGATATCCACCCAGTTTGACGTTTTCGTTGAGCATTTGTTCCATTATAGAGTTCAATTCCTTGCTGCTGCTATTGACTCCAGGGCGTTAACACATTCGCCAAGATCCTTCATCTTTCCGTCGAGTTCTTCCATGGTTTCCTTTACCCTGGCCAGTCTCTCGTTAGTATTCTCCTACAGATCTATCTTCATATTAGACATTCCCGCCTTCTTCTTTTCTGTTCTGTTTTAGAAGAGCAAGTAGAGAGAGATGTGAATGTCTTACCAAAAAGTGAGTAGAGAAACCAGTATGAATATAATAGAGAAAGAGATGTGAATGTGATAGCTAAAAGTAAGTAGAGAAACCACTGTGAATGTAATATGAAGTAGGTATCTCTATTTCAAACATACAGAAAATTGCATGACTTATTTGTAGAAGAGTGAGTAGAGAAAGAGATGTGAATGTGTTACCTAAAAGTGAGAGGAAAAAAACAGTGTAAATGTAATAGGATTTCTATTTCAAACATACAGAACATTATTTTAAAAGTGGAGATAAAAGTGTTTTTGGTGCAAAATCACGTTTTTTATGGAAAATTGTTTATAGAAGAGTGAGTAGAGAAAGAAATGTGAATGTGTTACCTAAATGTAAGTAGAGATAACACTGTGAATGTAATATGCAGCATCTCTATTTTAAACATGCAGAAAATTGTGTATTTATTTGTAGAAGAGTGAGTAGAGAAATAGATATGAATGTGTTGCCTAAAAGTGAGAGGAGAAAACAGTATGAATGTAATAGCATTTATATTTCAAATATATAAAACATGTTATGACTTATTTTAAAAGTGCGAATAAAAAAGTTTCTTGGTGCAAAATCACGTTTTTTATGGAAAATTGTTTATAGAAGAGTGAGTAGAGAAAGAGATGTGAATGTGTTACCTAAAAGTGAGTAGAGAAAACACTGTGAAGGTAATATGCATATATACAAAAATTTAATCAAATCTTTGGAGTCGTTTCTGAAATACCGGGAATATATACACAAGAATTGCGCAGTAGAAGTGGGAATTAAAAAATGTTATTTTTTATGCAAAATCGCGTTTTTTCGGGAATTACACCTATATAGCTGAACTTAAAAAGCAAAACCGTATCTGAATACGAAATTTGATTAAATATATATACAAGAATTGCTCGTTTAAATATATAAGAGTACCTGGGCGACCGAGCTTCGCTCGACGTTTTTCGCCTCTGTTTTTGTGAAATCTTGTTTTTTGTGGGAGAAGATACTTATTTAGATAAGCTGAAATTCAAAACGTTAATTAAATAAAAATTGTTGTCGCAATTGTGAAGAGCCATTTCCGAGATACAAATATTTCATAAACACCATCATTTCAGCTGTAAAACATCTACTGATGTACGCGTGAGTGAGTGAGTGATTAGGGTTTAAGGGCCCGTCGACAGCTAGGTCATTAGAGCCCCCTGATGTACGCAGACCTCACCCATAGATATCCACCCAGTTTGACGTTTTCGTCGAGCATTTGTTCCATTATGGAGTTCAGTCCCTTACTGCTGCGATTGACTCCAGAGCACATTGGCCAAGATCCTTCATTTTTCCGTGGAGTTCTTCCATGGCTTCCTTTACCCTGGCCAGTCGCTCGTTAGTATACTCCAATAGAATTATTTTCATATTAGACATTCCCGTCTTCTTCTTTTCTGTTTCGGAGTTTGCATTTTCAATTTGCCTGCCATTTTTGTTTCCATTTTGTCCATTTTTGTTCCTATATTTTCTATTCCGTAGTTTACGTTTTTCCAATTCGGTTTTCATATTTGTTTCCTCTGCCGCATTTCGGAATTCATTTCATTTCCCATTATGTCCATCTTGGCTAACATTTATTTCAACTGTTCCATATCGTCCTTTTCGGTGCACTCCTGACATCAATTGTGATTACTTTACTTTTTTAACTATTTCTTTATTTTTTATTAAAACACCGGAGCAAAGGCACTGTTGAACAATAACAAATGCTACAGGCAGAAAAGCTAGTTGATAAAGTCATGTGAATGTACTACGCATTTCTGTTTCAATCATGTAGAAAATTGTATGAATTATTCGTAATTGTTCGCCGAAGCGGGAGTAGTGAAAGAAATGTGATTGTGTTTAGTAAAAGAAAAATGAGTAGAATAACCGTGTGAATGTTATATATTGCACTTATATTTCAAGTATATGGAAAAATGGATGGATTGTTTGTAGAAGAGGGAGCAGTATGTTAGGTAAAAGAAAAGGGAGTAGAGAAAAACATGTGAATGTAATACGTTGGGTGGTAAAATGGTTTGCATAAAAATCTTCACCATGAAAACAATTAGGTATGGTACTTTTCATGGCGATCAGTCAACCTGTTTTGGAATTTACTCACTCTTGAGCATACGATATGTATAGGCATTGGTATGTATGAAGTTGATAAACGATAGGGAATAACGTGTGAATTGTTACGTAAAACAAAAGTGAGTAGAGAAAATAGAATGAATGTAATACGTTGTACTTCTTGTTCAAACATATCAAATTGTATGAATTATATGTTGAAGGGCGAGTAGCGAAAGCCTCGTAAAGGAACAATTAGTAGAGGAAGTCATGTGAATGTAATACGTTGCATTTATATTTCAATCATAGAATATTATATTAATTGAATGTTGAAGGGCAAACAGAGGATAAATGAATGTGCTACGTAAAAGAAATGCGAGTAGCAAGCCATTTGAAAGTAATATATTGTGTAGTAAAATTTTTGCCATAAAAAATTTCCCCATAAAAAATACATATACGTGCCGAATTTCGCGGTGATCGGTTAAGTTGTTTTCGAGCTTAACAGTTGGATATATATAAACAACCAGGTTGTATAGATGATATGAATTGTTTGCAGAAGAGTGGAGAAAGAGATGTGAATGTGTTACCTAAAAGTGAGTATAGTAAACAGTGTGAATGTTCTTGTTGTTAGCTAATGCTGGATTTCTGACAATGAAGTCATTAATCCTCTTGCTCTCCAATATTTTTCACTGATGGATGGGAAGGGCACTAGAAGTGGCCGGGCATATTTGAAGGTGGTCTCGATCCATTTCCTCTTGCAGATCACATAAAGGACAGAGTGGTGAAGAAATATCCCAATTCTGTTTAATTGAAGGTTGCAACTGCTGTTTTTTGAGGATACTCAGGAATTACTGTTTGAATGTTTGGTAGTTCCCATCTTTTATTCTTTGAAATACAGAGTTGACTATTCTTTTAGCTGCATAAAATGGTAGATTAACTATTGATTTCTGCACATTGCCGGTACCCTTTTCTGCAAGAAAATCAGCTTTCTCATTACCACTCAGTCCACAGTGAGTTGGTATCCATTGGAAGACTAGGTGTTTTTGAAGTGCTGTTAGATGGGTAAGGATTTTCCAACAATCTATAATTGTTTGGTTTTTTGGTGACAACTTGGAAGTAATTGCTATAATTGCTGCCCTGGAATCTGAGAGAATAACTGCTTGCTGAAAATGTGAAATTCTGTACAAAAGATTTTGTAGGGCCATTCGAATTGCTTCAATTTCTCCATCAAAGTTAGTAGTTCCATAACTTAAAGATTTGTAATAGGAAAAGAGGTGACATGTGACTCCAGCACCTGCTCCATCTTGGTATGATATCAATAATCCATCAGTATAAATATGGAGCCATTCGTGTTCTGGAAATCTAGTATGGATTGTCTCTAATGCTAATAATTTTAGAACACTAGTTGGAGTATCACTTTTCTTAACTTCTTCTGTCAGGTGTAAATAATATGTGATGTGACGTCCTCTGATTGGTAATCAGAGGATATGGTCGGTGAATTTATTTTGATAATTCTCCCGGTCAGGTCGGTGAGACCCGTAAACCAACGACAGGTGTGGTCCTCCAGACATTCTGGGGGTTATGAGAGAGCGATGTGACCGCCAAAACATAAAAATATGGTGCTCTCTAAAAAGCGGTTACATTTATTGCTAAGTCTCTTCAATATTTATGCAATATGACTCGAGGGGTAAAATGTTCCGGAGTTAAAATAGTCCCCCATTCGGATCTCCGGGCGGGGACTACTTCTCGAGAACCAAAACATTATATTAATAGAAGATCTAACATCAGACTTCTACAATGGAATGCGGGTGGTCTCACACAAACAAAAACAGTGTGAATGTAATATGCAGCATTTCTATTTCAAACATGCACAAAATTGTATGACTTATTTATAGAAGAGTGAGTAGAGAAACAATTATGAATGTGTTTCCCAAAAGCAAGTAGAGAAAACAGTGTGCATGTAATACGTAGCATTTCTATTTCAAACATGCACGAAATTGTATGACTTATTTGTAGAAGAGCGGGTAGAGAGAGATGTGAATGTCTTACCAAAAAGTGAGTAGAGAAAACAGTATGAATACAATAGAGAAAGAGATGTGAATGTGATAGCTAAATGTAAGTAGAGAAACCACTGTGAATGTAATATGTAGTAGGTATCTCTATTTCAAACATACAGAAAAATGCATGACTTATTTGTAGAAGAGTGAGTAGAGAAAGAGATGTGAATGTGTTACCTAAAAGTGAGAGGAAAAACAGTGCAAATGTAATAGCATTTCTATTTCAAACATATAGAACATGGTATGACTTATTTTAAAAGTGGGGATAAAAGTGTTTTTGGTGCAAAATCACGTTTTTTATGGAAAATTGTTTATAGAAGAGTGAGTAGAGAAAGAAATGTGAATGTGTTACCTAAAAGTAAGTAGAGATAACACTGTGAATGTAATATGCAGCATCTGTATTTTAAACATACAGAAAAATGTGTATTTATTTGTAGAAGAGTGAGTAGAGAAAGAGATATGAATGTGTTACCTAAAAGTGAGTAGAGAAAACACTGTGAAGGTAATATGCATGTATACAGAAATTTAATAAAATCTTTTGAGTCGTTTCTGAAATACCGGGAATATATATGTATATATACAAGAATTGCGCAGTAGAAGTGGGAATTAAAAAATGTTATTTTTTTATGCAAAATCGCGTTTTTTCGGGAATTACACCTATATAGCTGAACTTAAAAAGCAAAACCCTATCTGAATACAAAATTTGATCGAAATCGTTAGAGCCGTTTCTAAGTTGCTCGGAATAAATATATATATATACAAGAATTGCTCATTTAAATATATAAGATAAACTGTAGTCTTTTGTTCAATATTTAAGGCACCCACGATTATATTAGCAATAGAACGGCGTTCAGAATCAGAGGTTTCATCAACAGACAACCACACAAACTGATCCGCTAAATTTTGCATATTTGGCAATACGTTATTGTAACAATGCCCTACATAAGTCTCTTGCATAAGTCTTACGCAATGTACTTTCTTCTGGCACATGTTGTTGAGTACACTTGGCAAGAAAGCTTTTAGATATCGGATTATTAATTTTGAACAAGGGAATATCAGCAGCTAAAAATCCTTGGCACAGGTCATAGGAAAATTCAGTAACCCTACTTCCTAAACACTCTACAATATTATTTTAGAACAGGTTATTTGTTTGCGAGTTATCTGATTAAAGTCTCCTTATGTTTTGCTATGTTTATGTGCTGAACTATTTGAAATCTTTTCTCACTCCCTATATTTTTGTCACACGCTCCACAAAACAGTGCCCTATTATCTGTAGATATTAAATCACCCGAAAACTCTTTCTGTAAATTAATTAATCTAGCACTCTAAGTTGGTTTTATTTTCGGCATTTGAAGAGCTTTTTAACATTTTATGCACCTAATTTAATCTGGAGGGAACTATATAGCGTTTCACTCTTAGAAGACAGTATGCAGTTAAATGGGACATCTCTGTCTCTATCTAGCGCATACAAGTTGCCATTAGCCGCGTCCTTTTCTACCCTTGCGCTGTTGCCAGATTCCGAATAGCATGGTATAAATATTCATTTGTTATAAATTTCAGGTTTGAACACATTATCCTATGCAGACTTTTTTTCTCATCAGGTTATATCCTTTTCAGACTCATTATACATTTCTATAGGCCCAAATTTCTTCAGAAAACATTTTTTTTTTTTTTTTTTTTTTTTTTTTTTTTTTTTTTTTTTTTTTTTTTTTTTTCCCTTCCAATAGAAGTCCGATATTTGCTGTTTCTACACTCATCACGCGCTAACTAACAAACTAACTGCTAGAATGCATCTATATTTTTTACTTAGGTAGAGTAGACCATAGTGCTACTACCTGCCTACTTTGAATTCTCTATGTTTACCCAGTTAAGTGTTATAATTTTTTTAATTAAATGTTTTCGGAAAATTTTATATCTGTGCACTGCAAAAGTTACGCAGTGTGAAACTTTTTTGTTATTGAGTTTACATCAGGGAACCAGCGAGAGCAAATGTTGAGGAAGGTTGGAGAAAGTTTTTAAAATAAACCAAAAGGCAGTAACCTCTTTCTTTTTTTCAGTAAGGCAAATAAAAGGTATTCATCTATTCAGCGCCAAGCCTGACACAGAAGATAGTATAAGGAGCAGCACTAACATTAGTTCGAAAGAAGCCGTGTGTGTAACTGTGAGCTGTTATTGCGTTATTTGTTTAATATTTTTGTAAATATTTGTAGTTATGGAGGGGGAAGCTAGGAAGAGACGATATGTTGGTAAATTAAGAAGTAAGGAACGCCAAATAATTATGAATGTGTTCGATTATTTTTGAAGTAAAATGCGTGTAAGGCAGTAAAAGAAACAGCTAAGGCTATTGAGTGTTCAGAAGCAATAGTGTGTAGGATTAAAAAGGAAGTAATGAAAGGTCTCTAAGAACGCCATCGAAAAAGAAAGCAAAAAGGGCGGGACTACACAAAACGCCAGGTTAACGCAATATGATTGAATAGTGCAAGGTGGATTGCGGCGAATTGTTCATTCTTTACTGTTTGTAAATATTCCACCCACGCTGAATATAATTTTGTCACTATTCAACAGTGATGAGATACAACCAAATTTCTCAAGGGCTACTCTTAGTCGGTTCTTACATGATTTGGGGTCCGAATATGAAAGAAGGGGTAAGAAGTGCATATTAATAGAAAGAGACGATACCATCAGATGGCGACATAAATATCTAAAATACGTAAAAAGGTTTAGGGACCAGGGGAAATCAATTGTTTATACAGACGAGTCATTTGTAAATTTAGGTCATACAGTAACAAAGGCATGGAGGGATACCAAAGTTAAAAGTGCCCATCTCGTCAAGCAGCAATTGAAGTAACAAGTACAGGACTCTGGTCACCTCGGGGTCGCGCGCGGAGAAAGATTCGCAACTAGTACATGTTGCAACACTGCGCTCCATTTAACGTGTACTGTCTTCTAAGGGTGAAACGCGCTTTAGTTCACAACACTGTTACGTGAGAGGCAAGCGTGCTGCTCCAAACGTTGACCTGAACTTTATCTTTGTTAATATAAACCTCTCAGATAACGCACTGATTATTCTCTGCGCACAAACATATAATGAAAGGATGGAAACAGGGGTTTCACTACATAACATGACTCAGCATTGCTTCCGCCACCTGGCGAGTTACATCATATGCAACACTACCAATATGAAAAATAGTATCCAGATGGAAAAAACCATAAAAATCATTAAAATATGCTATATAGAGGCTATAGCATTGAAATAATATGCATTTATCAAAATCAAGAAAATATGCAGTTATATGCACCATAAAATCACGTGCAAATAACTTAAAATTCCATAATTCGTGCACATAATGTAAAAGCATACATTTTTAACCCCTATAAAAAACATGCAAATGCATGAACTTCCTAGCCCTAGGAATTACTTTTCCGTCTCGGCACTGTCCTATTAATGAGCTCTAAACCATTCATTGGGTTAAAACACACTAACACATTTGTTGAGAATCAAACACACATATCCATAAGTATACTTATATAGGCAGCAAGAGACAGTAGATGAACGGCACCCGTGGTGTATTTTCCTGGCGCCCTTCGTTAGCACATTTGTTCTGACGATTTGTAACATTAATTCAAATCTCAAGACAAAACTATTTCCTTCCGAACATCTTATAGTACACACCCATGGAGTATGTTTTTGTATAGTACAGTATACATGGGCGTCGGTAGATTTTTTCAAGGGGGCCGCATGTTGGAAGTTTGCAATCAAACAATATTAATTCATTATCTTGTTGCCAAGAACTGCAAAAGATATGAGTTACAGTGTTTGTTGTGGATAAGCGTATTAATTTATGCTAAATAAAAACTGTTCTTTACACCAAAATTATAATTATAGTCTAACAGTAATTAATTAAACATTAAATTCATTAATTTCAAAGTCGGACCACGGCCTCTCTTCCCTAATTTGCGACGCCTATGGTAGTATATAATAATTTATTGTAATCCAAATACAACAATTATACAAGGAATAGTATTTTACACAAATCCGTAACATCAATTTTGCATATTAATTGTACGGTTCCCTTTCGCCCCTTTCTTACTAATTTTTGCTAATTTTTCTCAGCCACTTGGGTCTTACTCTGCCCACAAAGTTCCCTATTGCTATTGATTCTCTATTTCACATTCAAAAGCGCTATCCCTTGAATTTCTTTTGGTAAATTTAACCATTGCTTTTTACCAATTTCCTTCCTGAGAATCGTTGTTTCCTCATATTCCAACATTACAAGTCATATATCATATTTTTATTACATAAAAGACATTTCTCTGAATTGCTCTCAAATCTTCAGCCCTCCAACTTTACCACCCCTGTTCTAGTCCATGCCAAGCCTTCTCTCCCTCTTTTGTCACATCAGTCAACATATGCTTCCTTGCACCATTCTGCCTTCATTTCTCTATACATTACCAACGAACTTCGCAAATCGAAACTTGCAAAATGCTTTTGTATGTTCAAAGTATATTCAGTGCTGTTTCCATGTACAAACAGTATCAGCATGGGCGTCGCAAAGGGAGGCTATGAATGTAACGTGCAGTCAATTACTATTAGACTATTGCTTGGATTTTGATGTAAAGAATAGCTTTTACCTAGCATAAATTAATACGGTTGTGCGCAACAAATACAACTCGTATCTTTTATAGTTTTTGAAACAAAACAATGAATTAATATTATTTGATTGTAAACTTCCAATATGCGCCCCTCCCCCCGAAAAGATCTGCCGACGCACATGAATATTAGTCATTTCCTTTTATTCTATCAACCCTAACGAGAAGCTACTGTGATGTCATGAAACGTTCTATTTATACTTTCCTCAAACCTAAACTTGTCGGGAATTGGACACAAAGTCACTTTAATCCCAACAAAGTGTTGCCGCAAACAATAAGTTCGCTCTTTTGAACATTGTTATTTACACCAATAGCGAGGGAAAGGGTCAAACGGTCAGTTTCTCTAGTTACCTTGCGGTCAGTGTCTCTATTCTAGTTGCCTTGGGTCAGTGTAACTTTAGTGAGTGTAGGTTCACATGTGTCTTGTGTTGTGATCGATTATTCTTAATATACTATTGCTAAAACTTACAGTTTTAACAGTGATATGGAGGAGCAGAACTATTTTGTCAATTCAGAGGAAAACCCATGGTGAGTATATTGTGTAAGAGTAATGTAATGTGCAATGTAATTTTTCAACAAATCACATGGGCTTCAGTAGTGAATCTTGTCAATTCCGAATTATGAAAACAAAGCCCTTTTCGAGCGAAAACTCATATATGGGTGACCTGTCCGGACCCTGACGAGCGAAAACCCATACATGGGTTTGGAGTCATAGAGCTATTGTGATCGGCTCCTGTCGCTTAAATAATTCACAAGTACTGCCAATAGATGGCAGGAAATGTTCTTTCAGATGTTTCTGGTCAGTTCTTCACTGTAGTTCATCACCAATTTTCCATATTTAATAATTTCTGTCGTTGTTTTCAGTAGTGTAGGAATAACCAGTGCGGTGATTGCATCCAGTAAGCGAGAGTTTTTCTCGTTGTTTGACAGAATGGCGGGAAAGGAAGGGTTGACAGAGCAAGAAATTGTAGAATTGTTAAACAAAAGTGATAGTGAGTTATCGAATTTTGTGCTCAGTGATAATGAGAGTGATATATGCGAGAATTCGTGTCTAAGTGCAAGTGAGAGCGAGAGTGACATAAGTGACGCTGCAGACAGCTGTACTCCTAGCTGGAAGAGGTGAGTAATTTTGACCCTGGCCCTACATCTAGTATGTATTCAGGGAAACATTAAAAAAAAAAAAAAAAACCACGCGACACCACCAACGAAAAAAGCCAGGATTGCTTATTGGAATCCCCCAGAAATTGCCGATATAAAAGCACTGAGATAGTATTATCTCAATAGTACTGAGATAAACAAGTCGCTATGAAAATCATATGCACATTTTGGATACCCTGCCCTAGCTAGGTATAACTGCACATTTCTATCAAAACCTTTATAGTTTGTTATCGTCATTACCGTTATTATTACAAATGGAAGTATTAAATATCATAATGTGACACTATTTAGTTCCTGAAGCACTGCTGGTTTATTTGTGAATACCTATATGTACGAACTACGCTGTAGAAAATGGAGAAGTGCTACTTATGTCGTTTTTGTAACAACATTTTTACGCGGATTAACAAAACTTCACTCCTGGAGGGCAATTATGATTCAATTCAACAAAAGGCAAGGTATACTATGCGTTTTAGTACATTTGAGCATTTTTGTATAGTTTTAATTGCATTTAATAGTTACATATTTTTGCAAAATTGACTTCCGCTCAGAGCCATAAAACACGTCCGCTCGGGAAGGGTTAGAGACTGCACTAAATTAACAATAATTACATAGTATAGTAAATTACATCAGTGCATCATCTACACGTCACCGATTATTCAGAAAACTAGAATATTTCATATTCTGAGCATGGTGAAGTAATTCTTAATGCAGATGTAAGGTTCCTTGGTAAGGCAAAAGCTCTGAAACGATTCTGAGTCTTATGGTTAAGATCAGAGATTTTCTGAAATCATCTACTGGGCAATATTGTAAAGAATGTGATGAGATGCCATTGCGACTACCTTTAGCTTTCTTGCATATATCATCTCAAAATCAAAGAGGTGCCTCTAATTGACGAAAGATAGCAACATTTCAGGCATGATAAGTGTAGCAAATGTTTTTAGAGGAAACCAAAGCTATTTTTGCGCATTTAAAAATAAATTCTCTTTCACAGTTTACAGCTTTCAAATCAATTATGGAAACCGTAAATTTCGGTGAATGTAATTCTTGTATCTTTTGCCTAGCATCTTGAAATCCTAGTCACAGAATTCGGTAGCAGATTTAGCCATTTTCAACACTTCAACCATACCGGATAGAAGAGAAAGTGGGAGCTAGTGATGGGAGTATTCGAATGCAAAATGTCGATGTATTCGATTCTTGAAAGTTCTCGAGATGTTCTCGAATCCTGAGATTGTATTCGAATACTTCACTCGGTTCTCGTTTGTTAATTACTACTCGGCTGTTATCGAATGTTTCACTCGGTTCTCGTTTGTTAATTACTACTTTGCTGTTATCGAATACTTCACTCGGTTCTCGTTTGCGTATGTTATGAATGCTGAATTCGAATGTTTCACTCGGTTCTCGTTTGTTAATTACTACGTTGCTGTTATCGAATACTTCACTCGGTTCTCGTTTGCGTATGTTATGAGTGCTGAATTCGAATGTTTCACTCGGCTTGTTCTCGGTTTATGAAATAACGGAACGCACATTACGGGATCAGTTAACTAGAACGTATGGACGTCAATGATATAAATTCGACACAAAATTCATACTTATAACGCTGGCATATTATTGATTTCCAAGTCAGCATATAATAAAATGGTGTATCTGCATGTAAACTACTGTTTAACAATGAAAATAATGTATTATTGTGTCATAGCTTACTTCACAATAATAATAATAATAATAATAATAATAATAATAATAATAATAATAATAATAATAATAATAATAATAATAATAATAATAATAATAATAATAATAATAATAATAATAATAATAATAATAATAATAATAATAATAATAATAATAATAATAATAATAATAATAATAATAATAATAGCAATAGTAATAATAATAATAATAATAATAATAATAATAATAATAATAATAATACTAATAATAATTTTATATATATATAATATATATATATGCTAGCGAACTTGCATTCGAATGCAAGAGATTTCGATTAGCGAATACTACTACTAGTGAGTGACAGTATCCGAGAACTTGCATTCGAATGAAACATTCGATTCTTAAAAGTATTCGAATATAGAGTATAATAAGGGAGCACGAAATAAGAAGGCACATGAGTAGCTCCAATCCCTACTCAGCTGTTGCCGGCTCATATCGCTATGTGAAAGAAAGAGAGGGGAGATATGCACGTGAGCGTTACCGGTAGACAGCAGTGAGGACGGTGAAGATTGCAAGGTGCACATTTAAAACCTGTCATAACAATTTCAATCTCTTTAAAATGAGACAATAGGCTCTAATCGTGTAATTTGCTTCAAATATAAATTCCTCATCTAAGAAGACAATTTTCATTTGCAATCTAATGTTACAACGGAGTTTATATCTTTCAATAAATAGGTGATAAAACATTACAATGTTGAGTTTTTAAATTGTTTATTATATCCGATTCTCTAGGAACGTTTTCATGTAAATATTTTTGTTATCGGAGTGAAAATGAGAGAGTTACGTGACGATTTAAATAAATCTAAACGGATGTCGTAGTTGCGCTATTTGAGGCATTTTCTGATAGGTATTTCTCATATTTTTCTAAGTGTCTATACAGAGTTTCTGTACATATGTTAATCAGTTTCTACATTAGGTATTCTAAGTGAAAATCTACATAATCAAGCAACAACTGCCTAATCACAATTTCAAGCCACATTTTATGAGTAATATTCCAATGTGGCCTTCTCGGTTCTGTATTTTAGACATTTCAGCACATAAAATGTTCCTTGCGATGCAATTTGTAAGTTAACAGAGCGAAGCTCCGGAAATAGCTTCCCCAATATCTACCAACCAGAATTTGCAATGCGGTTATTAATATAAGGCAAGTATGTTAGGCTAACATCTCATCAAAGTTTATATTATGTTACATATAGCAAAAGCGGAAACTCGCGATTGAACAAAATATTTTTTAAACCAGCTGTGTGAAGACTATTTTTAGCAAGCTTATTTTATAGCTCAGTAAGAGACATCAATATGCAGTGTTGATTAAAAATTGTGAACATTGTATCGCAAAGAGAATTTGCCATAAGATAGCTTACATTTTTGGTTTAAAACACGTAATCCAGGAATGACTTAACATACCGTATTTTATCGCATTAGCCCCCCCCCCCCCTCGCATATTTCCCTCCCCTATGACTTTTCTCATCACTAAAAAATATTTACCTATTAAACATCGCATAATTATTGCCTCTCCTGTTTCGTTCTTATTGGGGCGGCCTTCAAATGACTTGATAATGGACAACAATCAACGCAGCGCTTGCCACAAAAATACTCGTATAGCCATTGTCATAACGTATCGTAAAATTGAAATGTGAAGTTACACACGTGTTTGTTTCTAAGTCAATTTCTTACAAGTCGTCATATTGTTAAAAAGAGTTTTTAAAAAAACTGGTATTTCTGGTGCCATTAATGGTTCTGACGACATGTTGTGGAATAGTGAAAATGAAGATGTGTTATCTGAGCCAGATATAAATGAAAAAAAGTTATGATAGTGACGGAAGTGAGACCGCAGAATAGTCAGAGAAAAGAAACAATGAAACAATACATTGTGGGCCCAATGAAACCGTGGTATGTATCCAGTTCATTCACAAATTACTGTATACCTATATAACTTTTACATAATACTACATGGTTTCCCTTCCTTTCTGAATTCCTAGAAACACCTCTCTCATAATTCCCTCCCCAGTGTTTCCAAGCAAATTATTCGAGGAAAAAAAGGGGGAGGGGGAATTACGCGATAAAATACGGTCTATGCTCCAAGCTTTGAAGCCCACTTCTTTATACAGATTCAGCAGTACATCTTTCTCAAAGTCGTCCAGATTCAAAATCCGTTTTTCTCTCTTATGGTGTTTTCCGGGGGATATAAACAAGGGCTGCCCGGATTCAGAAGTGGTTATTTTACCTTGTTGCACTACGCGCGACAATGAATGTTCACTTACATTGCATGCTTTAGCTGTTAGCGCCCGGCTCTGTTTAAATACAATGTTCGCACGCACGAACTTCTACTGAGGACAATTCTTTTAAAAAAGTGTAAACACTGAAAATAATAGCCCGCGCATCTGAATGCAATACTTTTCCTTTCGATTAACTTGTCTGTAAGCCGCTGGTACCAGGTTTTGGTAATGCCATATTTCTTAGCAACAAAACGAGTTACAGTAATTATAAGACACAGGTAACACTGTGACACTATGTCAGACTTGGAACACGCATAAGAATAAACTAACTATAGATTCCTTTTCCTTTCCTGCATACATCTCACTCCTTGAGAAGGAGGATAGTTTAGACGATAAATAATCATGATGCAAGGCAAGTGTCGTTTGCTATCGCTGAGCGCCGCGTTTCTTCAATCACTCATATCTTGGGCTACAGGCCACCTAAAATTTTGCTTCTTGGACAGTCAGCTTCAACATTTCTAGCTCTTTGCAATGGAATTCTTTGTAATAATGAGCCGTTGCTGGTTTTGATGAGCGCAAAGAGAAAAGTGAAAAGCAAATATTGCGCTAGACAGCGCGTTGCCGAACTGGGCAACGTCGCCTCTCTAGGATTGGCTACTTGCTCTCACACACTTTCTTCTAGCTCCGCCTCATGTGCCTTCTTATTCCGCACAGCTTATAGTGAGTGACGGTATCCGAGAACTTGCATTCGAATGCAAGAGATTTCGATTAGCGAATACTACTACTAGTGAGTGACGGTATCCGAGAACTTGCATTCGAATGAAACATTCGATTCTTAAAAGTATTCGAATATAGAGTATTCGATTCTTGAAAGTATTCGATCCTGCCCATCACTAGTGGGAGCTCTCCCGCTAGTTCACTGCATGATCCGTCCGTGGTCCCGTGGCAACTGACCGAAACTGCGGCGTGGCGATCGCAGTCGCCTTAAAATGCGGCCGAACTGCCTAATATGTGATTCGGAAGTACAGACAATTTTATACGTATGCGTTGTGTGTTGTGAGTAATTAGGTACATAACTTGTGAAATTGATTCTAATTTTGCGCATAAATGTGTGTGTTCTTCAAAACGTAAGTTTCAAGCAACATCAATAATTGATTAAAAATGCCAACTTGTTTTGTACTCGGGTGTCGTTCAGGATACACAAACTGCTCAGAAGCTAGACATTTTTACTCCTCCTAAAGATAAAAATCTGTTTTACAAATGGGAAAAGTCTATTCCTAGGAAAGACACTAAATTATCTGTTAAATCTAGTATTTGTGACAAACATTTTCCAGAGGACTTTTTAGTGAAAGTTGATTCATTCGTTGTGCATGGAAAACTAGTTGAAATCCTTAGAATTAAATGGCGGTTAAAGCCAGGGGCAATTCCCTGTATATTTCCTAATTTACCCAGGTACTTAACTACAGTGCATAAATCCCGAAAATCTCCACAAAACAGAGACAACAAATTACTGAAAAAGCAATATTCAACAATCAGTAAATTACCAGATGCAGGATCCAGTCAACCAGTTCTTATTTCAAACGCGCCGTCCTTCAACAATGAGGAATTCACAGAAAACAGTTCTAATTCCTCCAAGGTCACAAACACAAGTGTCAATAATGAAATTGCTACACTGAAGAAACGAATTAGAAAGCTCAATAGAAATTTAGTTAGAAATAAAATCCTGCTATCTAAAGAGAGGGCTAATTTAAAAATAGTAGAAAAGAAATTCGCTACTAATTGTTGCGAACATAAACGCAATTTAAATTATTTAAGTAAAAAACAAAAGCTGGTTCTAGATACAATGCTTAAAAAATACATAATTTGCATTATGGTTTAATTTTTCAGCGTAAAATCATGTAAGCAGATATTTCCCACTGTTTTTCGTTAATTATAATACCCATTATTGTAAAATACCATCCTATATTATGTGTCAAGGAAAGACGATGTTTCAAAACAGTATTTCCAATATTCCTGCTTACGATTTTAGGTATTTAAAATGCTAACTGATAATATGAAACCCATTTTCACCATGCATTCGTGAACTAAAGTCAAGCGACCGCGACACCAGTGCCATCTTGCGAGCGAACCATAGTAACTCCCGAAGAGCTCACACTATCTCTTCTATCCGCTATGCTTGAACTATAGTGATATCGTTTATCAATAATTCATTCGCTTCAGTTGGCATTAGTGATCTTGGAGGGGGTCTTCCGAAGTTATGTTACTAAAGAATTAGAAATGAAAAGTTTAATGGCTTAAATCATGTTATTCAACTTCAAGCAATTTCTGGACTCTGTAGGACAGGAATAAATATTCCAAGACCGTGGGTTGCTTTCAAAAGTTCTTTCGGTTTAACATAGTACTTAACGAGGTCACATTATTTATGAACATCATCAAAAATAAATACAGATCTAACCCCACAGACTCGCATCTACTGTCCATTCCAAACCAGAGCTCCTTCTGGTACAAACGCATGCGTTTCTGCTTGTCACGAACCTAAGGCACTCTTATGCCAAATGTAAATAGTTTCTTATGTATTGTATCATGAAATATTGGGGTAGGAAATGTATAGAACTGCTCGTTTTATTGCGGTTTTAAGAACTTATTGCTTAAGGTAATGGATATATACAACTGTCTAACTTAAGATACTACAAAATATGTTTTATTGTTCCATTTATACCCTGCCTTTAAATCCAATGGTCATATAAGCGGCCTCTACTTTGGAACATTTTGCCTATCGTCAATGATGTTCATTCGTTTTACAGTAGGTTTGGGCTTTTTGTGCAACTAAATTCTCACACACACACACACACACACACACACACACACACACACACACACACACACACACACACACACACACACACATTCACTCTCCCATCCGGGAACCGAACCATTGCACATTAGGCAGGTACTCTACCGACTGATCTACGGGGCCAGCAGAAAAATAGAGCCCGTGACACTTGCACTTGGTGACAGTTGCACTCCACTACAATTTGGTGACAGTTGCACTCCAAATTCTGGGAAACTATCAATGCTTGGGTCGAGCGTAAATTAGGAGGCGGTAGTGGGGAAATCATCTCTATTGTTACCTGAAACTGGTTCGTTAGTTCAATTGACTCAGCCGAGATAAACTGAAGTTTACTTTCGTTAAGTTGTTTTCACATGATTTTATGAAGTTCACCGAAACTAGCAAGGATAAGCCACTGTTGATCTGTAATGGCTATCAATATACACAACATTATGCAAATCAAGGAAACGTCACTCAATGGCGCTGTGCAAATTACAAGATAAACTGCAAAGGGAGTGTTTCGACTAGGGACAACGTAATTTTGGAAGAAAGTTGCATGTATGTGTTCCGGATGTTGCAGCAAATGAAGTTCGGAAACAAATGACAAACACTAGAAAGAGACCGAGGGAATTTGGTCAATCAGTTTCTAAAATATATATGAAAGAATTTGGAAATCTCAATTTCTTTACCTAGCAATGGAGAAAGATTATCAAATTTAGGGTGGTTGAGTGTCCCTGGTTGAGTGTTGTCCTTGTAATTAGCGAGGAACCACTTTTTACCCAGGTATAAGGGTGATTGAGTGCAAGTGTCACTAAGTGAAACTGTCACTTAGTGCAAGTGTTCCGAACCGAAAAAATATAATGCCATTTGCCGTTGTCCTAAGGCTGAGATATCTTGCTTGTTAAAAGAATTGGCTGTCGTTTAAAGGGCCCACTGCATTCTCACATTTGTAAAAGTAATTTGTACAGCAGTGGAGAAAGTAGTCAAGTGAGTGTAACACATTAGTCTTTTTGTATGGTATTAGCGGTGGTGGTAGTAGTAGTGGTAGTGGTAGTAGTAATATTAGTGCCAGTGGTGGTAGTAGTAGTTGTACTAGTGGTAGTCAGTAGTATTGCCAGATGTAGAGCTAGTAGCGGTGGTAGTGATAGTAGTGGCAATAGGGGTAATGGTGATAGTGGTAGTATCGGTTGTAGTGGTGATGTTAGTAGTAGCACTAGAAGTGGTAGCAGCCATGGGCATCGCGAAACGGGGACAAGGGGGGTCGCGGCCCCCTCCCCCTTGGAAGTTGGTGAACTTAATGTGCAGCCAGTTACTGACTATTAAACTATTATTTTAATTTTGATGTAAATAATAATTTTTATTTAGCACTAATTAATACGGTTATCTGCAACAACTATTATAAATTTTGACAGTAAAATAATGATTTAATATTATATGATTGCAAATTTCCAACATGTGGCCCCCCTTGGATAAAAAGTCTGCCGACACTCATGGTAGCAGCGGTAGTAGTAAAGGTAGTTACGGTGGTGTTAGTAGTAGTGGTAGTTAAAATATGTCATCCACTTCCGCAATAATGAAAAGAAATTCGATGAAGATATCCTGAAAATCAATTCACAAATATAAAATCTGACACGTGAGATAGTAAAGAAAAGGAACCTGCACATAAAGTTGCGAAAATATACCGAGTACTGAAAGATTATAAATCAATCGGTAACGTACATTTGTAGATCAGACGCTGTTATTGTTGTCGGCATTTGATACAAAGAGCACAAATGATTAATGAGTGCAGATGTAAGATAATATTGTGAATACACCGGTAAAGTAAACACAACGGATTCTTGTACAGATGGCAATTCAAATCTCTGACTGATATGTTTTTCGTTATCTATGATTATTCAGAAAATATATATCTACTGATCCTATGCATTTTAAATTTTATAATTTTGTTTTATTTGTGGTCACTTAGGAAACATTAGTATTATAGCCTCCTACACCCTTGCGCCAGTTTCGGCCAAAATTGTCTCATATTTTTAAGGATAAGAGTAAAATATTGTGGGGATGATATATCAAAAAACAATTCCTATCGGGATAGGGAATTGAAAGTGCTTGGTAAGAGGTAGTTTATAGTTTTTGCAGCATGAAAAATATATTTTAGTGTTAATAGTGTGAAAAAATCACCTTAATAGGGTGGAGGATGGTTGTTTCTTACTCATACAGCACCACAGGCAATGGAAATCTGTTACTTGGATAATACTATCATAAAATATTTAATGATACACTGCAATTACATGTCAGATAATTAAAATTGGATGTAAGCAGTGAACGTATATAAATGGGTTAGAAGGTAACAGCCAGGCGCGGCTCCTCAGGGTAGGCAGGGTAGGCATTGCCTACCCTATCGTAATACATCAACAAATAATGTTTAACTATGATTCTGCATTTTATCATTTGAACCGTAATTTTTCCCTAAATTGCAGTTCAAGAAAAGTTTTCTCGGTTATAATGACCAGCGCATGGTCAAATCCTTTAATCTCAATTCCGATTCATCAAAACTGCGCTGCGTGTTTGAAACGCGCGGCAGAAATGATACACATGGAACTTGGGTAGTGGAGAGCAGGCTAGTTTAACCTCTGCCTGCCCGGCCCCATTTCCTCAGTACGAGGCCCTTGAATAGGGATAAGGAAACATTCGGTCTGTATATGCACTCCGAGCATGCGTAGACGCGTCTGCCAGCAGTCCGAACACTTGCCGGCCCAAATCCGAATTTATGCGACGTTTTCCGAACAGCCATACTCCACGAACGAAGATCTCAGAGATCTGAATCTGTCCTTATCTCTGTGTAATACCAGTAAGACCGACTTAATTAGTGAACTATTACAAATTTCGCTTTCGCGGCGCACTGACAATGAAAAGAGAAGTGTTTTAGCTATTTAACACAAAGCTGCAGTCAGACAATTTTTCAATTTCTTAATCTATTTTAGTCATGGGCGTCGCGAAACGGGGGCAAGGGGGGCCATGGCCCCCCTTGGAAGTTGGTGAACTTAATGTGCAGTCAGTGACTGACTTTTAAACTATTATTTTAATTTTGATGTAAAGAACAATTTTTGTTTAGCACAAAATAATACCATTATCTGCAACAAATACTATAAATTTTGACAGTAAAATAATGATTTAATATTGTATGATTGCAGATTTCCAACATGTGGCCCCCCCCCCTGGAAAAAAGTCTGTCGACACTCGTGATTTTAGTTTTGGCGGTAATTCGTCCGTAAGTCACGCTCATTCACTCTGCTCTTATTAAACAACCAAACAATATACTGTTTGCGTTATCCGCAATGACTTCGCCCCCTATATTTCGGATAAACGGGGTTTATTATTATTATTATTATTATTATTATTATTATTATTATTATTATTATTATTATTATTATTATTATTATTATTATTATTATTATTATTATTATTATTATTATTATTATTATTATTATTATTATTATTGTTGTTGTTGTTGTTGTTGTTGTTATTATTGTTATTATTATTATTAATATTAATAATATTATTATTGTTGTTGTTGTTACACTTTGCCTACCCTAAAATTTTGACTGCGAGCCGCCACTGGTAACAGCATGGCCTTGGTTTGAATCATGTGCTTATAAATTGCATTTTCATGTTAAAATTCCACCTCAACAATATTTTGTGGCAAGCTAATAATGACAAAGTATCTGAAATCGGGCTTATTGCTAACACTGACTTTATATAGTATGTAGATTTATACATATAATGCAAACAAAACTTCTTAGAAACATTTTTTTAAAAATCAACAAGGAGACAACCTTGAGTAACCTGCTACATTAAATTTATAATTTATAACAATGTGCTTTATTACGGCTCTTGCTATGTATTACACGGATATACATAAGATATTTCTTTTTGTTTCCTAAAGAAGCTTACAAAGAAAAGTTGTTCTTGAATGTGCGAGGAAACAAACCACATCACAATTTCATGAACGGTGTCTTAGCATTTCTTATTTATAGTGGTACTGTGAATTCAAATGTTTATTGTAAAGTTACACTAGAAGATTACTTCATTGACAACAGAGAAAGAAGCAGCGAGTAACATTACACTGTCAATCTGGGTGGCTCATTTGGTTAGACGCTGGCCTACTGATCCCAAGGTCGCGGGTTCAGGTCCCACCCAGACTGATGGTTTAATTTAAGCGTGCTTAAAAACGACCGCTCCATGTCAGTAGATTTAGTGGCATGTAAAAGAACTCCTCGGGACGAAATTCCGGCATTAAACAAGAAATTAATTTAATTTGTAACTCTACAACCAGTGGCGTACATTGTGGGCTATCACCGAAGCCCATATCTAAAGTAAACTAGAAATTAAGAAGTAATATTAATAATAATTGCAATACTAGTCAGTTTCTCTCATGAAGAATTAGCGCGCAGGATGGAACATGTCTCGTTCTCTACCATTGAACAAAGGGGAGAGTTAGACTTAGGATGTTTGCTGCCGCAGCGTTCACTACGATGCGGGTAGAGAGAGGTGAGGTGTCAGAATGCAGGAATAAGCACGCCAAAGCTTCGGAATCCCGTGTCGCTATATCATATATCATACAAGCGTCTCCGAAATGTGCCGTACGAACACGATGGCTGCATAGCAATAGCACGTAGAGTTAAAAGCGAGAAAGAATGTGCATTTTAATTGTGCTGTTGCCACAGTCCTCAACAAGTATGTTAGTATTATTTATTTCATACTGTACCAAGGCAGTTGCTAGTGCTAATGCTTCGAAATGGATGAACAATGTGTAGTAAAACAATTAGTGGAACGATCATACTCGCAGTTGAAATACGGGGATAAATTAGTGATAATAAAAGAGGGAAGGCCTACAGCAGCTCTCCGCATTTGGCAGTGTGAGCAGAAACAAAAGAAATAAGAATCCTTATAAAAGATATTATAATATAAACGATTATGATAACTATGTGTGGCTGACTAACTCATGCTATTTTATTTAAATCGCTTGTTGTTTGTAACTGAGAAAACGCTCTGGTATACGATGAGTTTAACAAATTTATCGTATTTAATCCCAGCTTTGGATAAACATGAGACACCAATACATATTAACATTTTTTACAGCGTAAATAACTTCCGACTCTCAACGAAGAGACCATTCATTGAACTATCAGAAAAAAATTGTTGACCGTTTGTATAGTGAAAAGATTAAAGCAAATAGAAACGTATTGAATAGAGTGATGCAGTTCCTATACTTCCCCAATCTGTGAATTTTTATTAAGGAAACCACACAATTCTTTGTTTCTCTTAATGGTTTACCCGCTCTTTCTCACGTTCCACTTATCGTACGTTTCAAATTGCAAGTTGTATACCTGAAGATCGCAATTTATTATCTTTCCATGTAGTGTAGTACAAATATACTGTATTCATACATTTTATATATCTTTAATCTATCTTTGATCTATCTAGTAAGATAATATTAATAAAAGCCGTGTATATTTAAGCTAAGTGAAGCTAAACATGGAAATGAAAGAAAAATGAATAAAAAAATAAATACAAGCATATAAGCAAAAAATATATATAACGCGGGCCTATTAGGCCTCGCGCGACCAACGGTGTTCACCAGTGCGCGCATCTAGCGGGAGGTTATTCAACAACCCCTTGTAGTTCGGAGCTGGGAGGCTTAGTGATAGCCCAAGTCACAATCCCAGCATACGCCACTGATTACAACCTATAGCACTATTTGGCAAAGCCAAGAAACGTATCGGAAAGAATGTGAAACTGCCCAGCTGTTTACGCGAGCTTATCGCACAAACAAGGCGAGACAGAGTGTGACACTGTTCAGAAGCAATCACAACTTCAGGGCAGTAACGTCTCGTATATTGGCAGGAGCGAGAGATCATCTATTTGTGTTTTATCACTGACTATACGCCACTTTTCTATTATTTCGCTCTATAAATAAACAAGATAAGAAGCGAACAAGAATATAGCAGAAAAAAAAGTTAAAACTAGTACAAATAGGAAAAAAAGCTAATGTATCTTATAAGACACACCAAGCAATAAAGGGTTAATTACTTGCTGTGATATGCTACTGCGCAGTCAGTCGTGATCGTAACATAAGCAGTACTGATCAGAATGACCATTGCTTCGTTGTGACAATGCGCGAAAAACGATGATTGCATAGCTACAAAAACGTCTCAAATATGTATTTTTAATTGGTGACAGACAGTATAACAAGAATATAGCAGAAAAAAGTAGTAGTACAGAGCGGCGGAATAGAACCAAAATGGCGGACTCACCTGGTATTTAGACCGCCCTAATACGAACTCTAATACATTTGGGTTGATTAGATTAGATTATATTATATAGATTGCATTCAGCTAGTTCATAAATAGCCATAGAGGCCCGTGAACATTGAACACGCAAATAGAAATATACAGTATAGCATAACAACATGTACAGGCACAAAAAACAAAGTAGGGATAGTTGAGAAACACAAGTCTTCCCCGATATATTAACCCTTTCATGCCTGAATTAGTTTGCTACATATGCCGTTCTTCCTCTAATTCGAAACCGGTTTAGATTAGACGGTCTGGGAGACCTTCAGCCTGCTGGCTCGGATAGCCATGATCGTTAAGGCAACACGTAGTGCACTGGCCATGCACTCAAAGCCCGAGGTCGTGAGTTCGAGTCTCGGCAACCGCAGTGAAATGTGCCTGTGGTAAAGGACGGGGAGGGCCCACGTAAAATAATAGGTCTGATGGCACGCGTGGATGATGACGGGGTATCATTTGACTGCGATAATTTTTTACAATCCAAAACGTCTCAAATATGTATTTTGACACTGTTCAGGAGCAATCACAACTTCAGGGCAGTAACGTCTCGTATATTGACAGGAGCGAGAGAGCATCTATTTGTGTTTTATCACTGACTATACGCCACTTTTCTATTATTTCGCTCTATAAATAAACAAGATAAGAAGCGATCGCAGCACAGACCACCAAAGTCAATACGCCTCATCGCTTTGTGAAGTAGTACAGAGCGGCGGAATAGAACCAAAATGGCGGACTCACCTGGTATTTAGAGCGCCCTAATACGAACTCTAATACATTTGGCCTGATTAGATTATATTATATAGATTGCATTCAGCTAGTTCATAAATAGCCATAGAGGCCCGTGAACATTGAACACGCAAATAGAAATATACAGTATAGCATAACAACATGTACAGGCACAAAAAACAAAGTAGGGATAGTTGAGAAAGCCTGAGGTCGTGAGTTCGAGTCTCGGCAACCGCAGTCAAATGTGCCTGTGGTAAAGGACGGGGAGGGCCCACGTAAAATAATGGGTGTGTTGGCATGCGTGGATGATGACGGGGTATCATTTGACTGCGGTTGCATGGATTTTGCTTCTTTTCTTATAAAAAACACTACAATATAAATTGTAAAAAAAAAATAATTTTTTACAATCCAAAACGTCTCAAATATGTATTTTTAATTGGTGACAGACAGTATAACAAGAATGTAGCAGAAAAAAAGTTAAAACTAGTACAAATAGGAAAAAAACTAATGTATCTTATAAGACACACCAGGGAATAAAGGGTTAATTACTTGCTCTGATATGCTACTGCGCAGTCAGTCGTGATCGTAACATAAGCAATACTGATCAGAATGACCATTGCTTCGTTGTGAGAATGCGCGAAAAACGATGATTGCATAGCTACAAAAACGCCTCAAATATGTATTTTTAATTGGTGACAGACAGTATAACAAGAATATAGCAGACAAAAAAGTTAAAACTAGTACAAATAGGAAAAAAAGCTAATGTATCTTATAAGACACACCAGGCAATAAAGGGTTAATTACTTGCTGTGATATGCTACTGCGCAGTCAGTCGTGATCGTAACATAAGCAGTACTGATCAGAATGACCACTGCTTCGTTGTGACAATGCGCGAAAAACGATGATTGCATAGCTACAATAATTATAAAACAATACAAGCTGGTTAAAGTTACATTTTAATGAAGTCATAAGATATCATTTATCGCCGTCTTTATTACTTGAATCACAAAATGTAATAGTACCTACTCGTGGAGGTCGCGAGGCCAAGGGGCGGGACTCTTGGAAATTAATGAATTTAAATTGCGGTGCAGTGGCATAGCTTAGGTTTTTGGGCCCCCTGCAAATAAATGTTGGGCCCTACTTCCTAATAAAGCTTAAAATGGAGCTATTACAGTATTAGATATTTACTCACATAGAATAGCTTGAGAGCGAAATAAACTCACAAGTCCACAAGGGACCTGTCGGGCAAGGGCCTCCTACCATCTATGGTAGGGTTAGTTCAATGGTACTCGCAGAGTGAGCTAGTCTCTGTGAGTTAAATTTCCCTTGGACAGTCTTGCTGTTGCACCTTTCTTACTGCCTCTACTCTTGCTAAAGCGCGTTCCACCCTTAGAAGACAGTACACGTTAAATGGAGCGCAGTGTTGCAACATGTACTAGTTGCGAATCTTTCTCCGCGCGCGACCCCGAGGTGGCCTGAGTCCTGTACTTAGTACTTCAATTGCTGCTTGACGAGATGGGCACTTTTAACTTTGGTATCCCTGCACGCCTTTGTCACTGTATGACCTAAATTTACAAATGACTCGTCTGTATAAACATGGGCGTCGCGAAGGGGGAGCAAGGGGGGGGGGGGCACGCCCCCCTTGCAAGTTGGTAAACTTAATGTGCAATCAATTACTGACTATTAAACTATTATTTTAATTTTAATGTAAAGAACAAGTTTTATTTAGCTCAAATTAATACGGTTATCTGCAACAAATATACATTTTGATAATAAAATAATGAATTAATATTATCTGATTGCAAACTTCCAACATGCGGCCTCCCCTTGGAAAAAAGTCTGCCGACGCTCATGTGTATAAACAATTGATTTCCCCTGGTCCCTAAACCTTTTTACGTCTTTTAGGTATTTATGTCGCCATATGATGGTATCGTCTCTTTCTATTAATATGCACTTGTTACCCCTTCTTTCATATTCGAACCCCATAATCATGTAAGAACCGACTAAGAATGGCCCTTGAGAAATTTGGTAGGTTCTCATCACTGTTGAATCGTGACAAAATTATATTCAGCATGGGTGGAATATTTGCAAACTGTAAAGAATGAACAATTCGCCGCACTCCACCTTGCACTATTCAATCATATTGCGTTAACCTAGCGTTTTGTGTAGTCCCGCCCTTTTTGCTTTCTTTTTCGATGGCGTTCTTAGAGGTCCTTTCATTAGTTCCTTTTTAATCATACACACTACTGCTTCTGGACACCCGATAGCCTTAGCTGTTTCTTTTACTGCCTTACACGCATTTTGCTTCAAAAATAATCGAACACATTCATAATTATTTGGCGTTCCTTACTTCTTAATTTACCAACATATCGTCTCTTCCTAGCTTCCCCCTCCATAACTACAAATATTTACAAAAATAGTAAACAAATAACGCAATAACAGCTCACAGTTACACACACGGCTTCTTTCGAACTAATGTTAGTGCTGCTCCTTATACTATCTTCTGTGTCAGGCCTGGCACGAAAATACGCTGAATAGATGAATACCTTTTGTTTGCCTTACTGGATAAAAGAAAGAGGTTACTGCCTTTTGATTTATTTTAAAAACTTTCTTCAACCTTCCTCAACATTTGTTCTCGCTGGTTCCCTGATGTAAACTCAATAACAAAAAGGTTTCACACTGCGTAACTTTTGCAGTGCACAGATATAAAATTTTCCGAAAACATTTAATTTAAAAAATTATAACACTTAACTGGGTAAACATAGAGAATTCAGTAGTAGCGCTATGGTTTACTCTACCTAAGAAAAAAATGTAGATGCATTCTAGCAGTTAGTTTGTTAGTTAGTGCGTGATAAGTATAGAAATAGCAAATATCGGACTTCTATTGAAAAAAACGTTTTCTGAAGAAATTTGGGGCTATAGAAATGTATAATGACTCTGAAAAGGATATAACCTGATAGAGAAAAAAATTCTGCATAGGATAATGTGTTCAAACCTGAAATTTATAACAAATGAATATTTATACCATGCTATTAGGAATCTGGCAACAGCGCGAGGTTAGAAAAGGACGCGGCTAATGGCAACTTGTATGCGCTAGATAGAGACAGAGATGTCCCATTTAACTCCATACTGTCTTCTAAGATTGAAACGCTATATAGTTACGTGATTGTGATTGTGTCTATCTTCCCTTTACACTGTTATTATGACATCTCCCCGCCCCCCGCCACACACACACACACACACACACACACACACACACACACACACACACACACACACACACACACACACACACACACACACACACACACACACACACACTTTTCCACTGCACTAGATCACTATGCTTTTATCCTCTCTCACATTTCTTTCCAGTTTACTCGGTCTCTCGCCATTTTCATCCATTGCACACCCATCACTATATTAAATTCTTGCGACCATCTCTGTCGTGGGCGTCCTCTGTTCCGTTTCCCTCGTCTTGGGTCCAATGCCGTTGTCGCATAGACCCACATATCCTGGTGAATTCTGGCCACGTGGCCTCCCCAGCTCCATTTGATCCTTCTAGCACTGTTAGTCGTGTCCTCTATTCCACTCCTCCGTCTCAGCTCTTCGTTCGTTATCCTATTCCTGAGGGTAACACCCAGGAGTTTTCTTTCCATTTTTCTCTGGCTCAGTTGCAGTGGCGGCTCGTGACTTGACGCAGTGGGTGTGCAGTGTTTAGTACATCCTCTCCACCTTTATTCCCTTTCTTTCTCTGACACACACCACGCAATTCTAATTCTAATGTTTTGCTATTTTTTGTTTTAAATGACCAATATCACAAGAACTATTATTTGTCCAGATGCCGTTTCTCTCACTCGCAAACAAGAAGCACGGAAAACAGCTTCTCTTCTAAGAATAAACCCGAAAGATTATCTCCTCCAGTTTCGTCATGTTATTCATTTCCAGACTTTCATAGATTCAAATTTCCCGCTATGAGGAGACGCAACTCCATGCAACTTGCTGCCAGAACACCAACATAACAAATAGTAATAAAGACTGTAACAAAATAACTATTCCAAACTGAAGTATTGGCCTTAGTAAATTACGACATGAAGAGCAATTATATGCATTTATAATCGCTTAATAAGATTAGAGATGTAGTTGTTTTTTAAACATTAATATAACTGTCATTTTAATATAGAAGATGGCTACATTATATTTAGAACCGTCACGTTGGCTGCCTAGTAGGTTCTGCTAAACAACCGGAAGGAAATGCTCGTAGCAAGGAAAACGGAGGGACTTGTACAAAAACATAGTGCGCTTGCGCGGTAAGAATCGCATATGTTGGCCTTGTCGATTATGCTACTTTAACTCGCCGACTTTTAAATGCAAGCTTTGCACCGCTCCCCTCGTACCCCTCGCCTAAAAGCTAACTTCGCCAGTCGCAAAATCGGGTTTATGCGTCTCAGTTTGTTGACTGAATGCGCTGACATTTGGTAAAGAGGGCACGGGAAAATTAAACGAGCAAATTCATATAGAAGAAAGACATCCGACTTTCTCATATGCATATCTATATAGGCATATACACATTCACACGCGGAAAAAAAGTTAGTGGGTGTGCAGTTGCGAGTATGCGATCACCCAGGAACCACCACTGACATTATTGTTGACCACGGTGACAAAACAAAGCGGGAAATCGAAGAGAAGAATCCAGGACTAAAGTTTATTTGGGATATGAACAGTGTGTTACAAGGTGAATCTGAAAAAGAATTTAATTCTTACTCTGCCAATGACATAGCCTCTTTGGGATACTCCCCTATAACCTCATGTGAAGTGGAGAAGTTATTCTCTTCATTCATTCACATTTTAAGTCACAGAAGGAAGGACTTTTTACCAGAAAACTTAGGAAAATAATTGGTTCTTTATTACAACAAAAATTGATATATGATTGGTCGTTAAATGATTGTTGACTTATATTTCATATTAATTAGTTAATTACACACAATATTAATGAGAATGACAATATAAAATATAATTAACTTCAATTGGGAGTAAAAGAGTAAATATATTATAGTTGTTGCCTCATAACAAAATGTGAGGGAATAGTGTATTTTACTATTAGAAGAAAATACATTTTTTGTGCATATTTTTTAATTTTAAGAGCATATTTTTAACCTTTTTGCTGCATAGTTGCATGCATATATTTGTGGTTTTTAGTGCATATAAATCCGCCCTCTAGTCATCAGTGAACTGCATCTGTTCTGGAGCCCCTTCCTAGCGATTTTCCGTGGTTGAATTGAATATAAAATGTCCCTTTTAAGAAAACTATTAAAGGCAGACTGTGGAGCCCCTAAAGATCGGAGACCTCCGCGCCGCGGGGTCTGCGGAGCCTTTATTTACGCCACTGTGCAGTACATTATAGACTATTGCTTCAATTTCTATGTAAAGTACGATTTTTATGTAGCACAAATTAATACGTTATCCGCAACAAAGACTATTTATTACTTTTGCAGCAAAATAATGAATTAATATTGTTTGATTGCGAACTTCCAACCTGCGCCCACAACCCCCCACCCCCGTAAAAAAGTCTGCCGAGGCCATGGCGCTAAATGTTATTCTGAAAATGTGTATAAAATCAGGTTGGTTTTCCGCCAGCGCCTTCTCTCCGACCGTGCTGCTCTCTCTAGGATAACATATGTAAACAAGCTTTAAAACCAATCAATTGTCATTTGTTTGTTTATTGCCATTTCTGTATAGCATCACGTATAGGACGCTTGTAGCGTCTATTTAATTTCCTTTAATTGTTTATACTAAGCCGCAAAGCTGGAGTCCGAAAGTTGGTCGAATAGTGATATGCAAGCAACGTTTGAGAAGAAGAAATATGAATGTAATGCACTTCCAAAAGGATGGCAAAGAGAAGAGGTTATTAGAAAGTCTGGGCTCTCTGCAGGAAAAGTGGATGTATATTATTACAGGTGAGTTATAAACTTATTACTGATTACGGGGAACCTGTAGCTTAATTTCTGAACGTTGTGAGAGTGTTTCTAGGGCTTTGCAGTATCCCTGATAAAGTATGAGTTAAATCTTATGGATCGCATAAGTTGGTCAGCAAAGAGAAAAATATTATATTGATGTTTCTCAGCATGCAGCTAAACTGCCTTAAGGGATAAATACGGGAGATAATTAATGAATACACGAAGTATTAACAGTATGGTTAGTCTTTCGGATAAAGTTCCGTATGAATGTAGATCCCGAGCAATAACGTAGCCGGATTTCCATTTTTTTTATTTTATTTATTTTTTCTTAAGAAGAGGTGTAGCCTCAAAGTGACGGGAAAAAAACCCATGGTCTCATTTCGGTAAACTGCGCTCATACGGAATTGAAACCATTTTGCCTGCTTTTCCATTCAGGTTACATCAAGCGGTTAGGATTTGTATGTGCTAAAAATTCGTTAAGAAATACTGAAAATAAGGAATCCTGGATAGGTGGAAAGTTATCCTGATTTAATATTAAGTGGTGGTTTAAGTACATGGTGTTGCCTCGTTGCACCCTCCGTCTTAAGGTGGGTGAAATTTCTATTTTACACAATTTTAAAGCTTTCTGTGCACATGTTTGGGATGTTATGTGGAACTTTTTGGCAGAGTTTTATTTTGTATGTGAAATTAGTTTTTTAATTATTGAAATGTTTCCTTCAAACAGTTTGTAAATGTTAAAATGGAATGCACTCCACATTTTTCTGTAAAAAATGTTTGACTTTTTTTTAGCAAAGTCAGAAATTGATTTAAACAGCTTAATGCGTAGGTTTTGTAATATCTTAACTGTAAGAGAACTTAAAGAAATATGAACCACAACCTAAAAATTTCCTAATTGTTTGCATTCTATACAGAAATTTTATTTTTTATCTCAAAAAGTACTAAATTATCGACATCCCACACATTATTTTTGTCATGCTTTATAGAATACACAGTAAAAATTTCAGCCTTCTAGTGCTTCATTTGTGGATGTTATTTTGTTTTGAATGAATAAAAGTCTAGCAAAAAGGAAAGTG
This sequence comes from Tenodera sinensis, assembly GCA_030765045.1. NCBI lineage: Eukaryota > Metazoa > Arthropoda > Insecta > Mantodea > Mantidae > Tenodera > Tenodera sinensis. Next base: position 76,194,684 of record CM060966.1, on the reverse strand, counting down.
GAGAAAAATGAGTTTAAAAGTTTGGGTGCAGTTTAAACAGAAATAATGACTTACAGACCTTAGAAGTATCCAGCTTTATAAGTGACTATACAGATCTATATATAGAATATACAATTATTTACACTGTACTTGAACTGTGCTAAAATATTTACACTAAAGGACTACACTAAAATATTTACCCTAGAACTTGCTTATGATGTAATGTGAAAAATTAGATTAACCACATCATAAGAAATGATCTGAAAATACTTTCTAACACAGCACATGGCTGGTATAACCAAAACAGTAAGTCAATCTTTGAGGAAGAAATTGAAACAAAGCAGTTTCTCTATGATTCCAATTCATTCGGTAGAAGGGAGATCTTACGTGTGTTGCATGACATCTACTGGCAGAGGTACTGTTACTATGTTATACCAATCACAGTTGCTCAATGACGAACTATCGCGGGGGAAAAAAAATCTATAAAAAACAGCAACTTCATGCAGCAATTTTACCATCGGCCATGCCCCTCCGGAATATTTAAAGAGTGCAGACCTTTAAGTATGAATGTAATTAGAGCAACTTACAGGCATTTTAGTGCCTTAAAAGTTTGCATATCTGTATTTACGACCACCTAGTAGTTTTTGGTACCAAAAAAATTATTTTGGACATTTTTGGCCTTATTTTCACCCATTTTCCCCCTTAAGTGACTTTAGCTATAACAGGCGATCCAAAAGACTCTGAGCCGGCTACACTGTGTTTTGCCTGTATGCATCTTTGTCGCCAACTGCCACTGGCATAGAACAGTGCGGATAAAACCATACAGCATTTTAAAACCACTTTTAAAGGCTTTGCTTACCAGTGTTATTAAAGGAGATGCTGAAACTGGCCACCGTCGTTGCCATACATTTTTGGCATCTCTTTAGGAAACTATCCATCACTCGCTGTAGTTCATGTTGAGAAATGCTGGCAGATATTTGATTTTGATTTTTCCAGGGCGTGTGGGTTTGTCTTGTACACTTTGTGCTTTAAGTTACTCCTGAGATAGAAATCGTAGATCACCTGGAAATCTTTCTGCAAATCACACTTTCACTTGGCGAGCTGAGTTAACACATACAAGTTATAAATAAATACATACTGTGCAGTAGAAAACAATAATACATTTGAGCCATAATGCACTTTGTGACTAAGTACAAGACAAAATAATAAAGTACACTGGTAATAACTTAATCACACATTATCGCCTCAGCTCAGTATTGCACTTCCAGAGCAGAGAAAAACAAGTCAACAACATGACCTTGTGTACAGCAGCTGCGTTATCATGTTTCTACATACACAGTGGAAAAACACTGCAGTTGTTCGGATGTTTTTGGATCTCTCTGTTTAACTTAATTTCAAGCATATACATCTATAACTACATAGATAGTAACTACTGTATCTTGTGTGTAAATTACATGTATTACTACCAGTTGTACAATGAAGGAGTGGAATATGTTACATGTGTGCAAATAACTGATGTTGAATATGGACAGTGGTATGCAACCATAAGCAGTGTTACTGCTTTCTTTATTTTTTAAGTATATGCATCTTAAATTTAATGTATAAGTACAACTTGAACATGCTGAGAGTGAATTATTGTTAAGTATGTGTATTACTACGAGCTGTGCAATCACTGAATCCTCGATAGATACTTATCCTCAGTTAATAAGTAGTGGTTTAAGAAAATACTGTAGTCTTGTTATAGTCATTGGAGGTCACCCATTCTCCCTTTTAAGTGACTTCAGTTATATAGCTTTATTTCATGTGCACCCATAACTCATATATAACTATAACTGTTGTGTATTATTCTGGATTATTGTCATGTGTGTTACAAGTTGTGCAATGAATGAATGCCAAATAATGCAACATATGCTCAATAAGTGACGTTGAGTCTTGACCTCGACATATAATCTGCTTTATTTCAAATATATAAATCTGCAACTATATATACAGGGTATCCCAAAAACACAGACAACACTTAGTATGTTGTGCAGAATGGTGAACTGACCGGTTTTCCAGAAATGCATCAAAGTGCAAGATGAATCTTAATGTACCAGGGGTATACCGTATCCCCTGTGAATGCGGGACGCCGTACATAGGGTAAATCAGCACTTTATTTCCACCAGAGTCAAGGAGTATGAACGGTCCATATGCTTGGACCTGACAAGTCAGGGCTGGCGGAGCACTGCTTTGAAAAAGACCACAGAGCTAACTTCAAAGAAACGACCATTGTGGCAAAATGTAGCAGTTTATGGGAACAGAGGGTTAAGGAGGGTTAAGGAGGCTCTGTCCATCTCCTCTGAGAAGAGCACACTGAACCGGGATGTTGGATTGCAGTTTAGTTCCTCCTGGAAACCAGCCTTAAAGTTGGAAATCGACCGGTTCAGAAAACACAGATTCCAACGGAGCGGTGAACCACCTCCACATTAGACTGGGTGTTTTCTACTCGGTACGTACTGGCTGACGGTACATATATTGGTCCCTTCACTCTTGCTAGTCATTCATCCTGAAGATGGGAGAGATGTACACTCCCGAAACGTTGGTCTTTTCATCACTACACCTGGCTCGAAGCCCGAGAGCGTCTTGAATATGAATACATGCTCAAATGATCACAATTGACGAGCACACATACAAAAAACAAAACAAACCTCTCTATGGACAACTATAAATGCAGCAGTGTTAGCACGATTCTTAACTTGAGATGTACAATAACACATTATGTCCTGTAAATCAGTGCACAGCTCCAGTTTTCTGCAACTGACAACAGATGGCATTGACCCAAGCTTTGTATCAAGACTCACTCTAAGTTATTGCAGAGTGTCAGAAATTCAAATCATGTTTAGAAAAGCATGATTTTTAATGACATTAAAATTATTATGTACCACAGTTGTAATGAACACCAATTTGGCAGTTGGTTTGAGAAAAATAATAGGGAGTGTAATACATCTCTCACATCCATTGACGCTATATCCCTGAAACACATTAATCCAAGGCTAACCTCAAGTAAAGCATAGAAAATGCAGGGAGCAGTTGTTTTATTCTGGCAAAACACAATCCTAAGAATGTTGGATATAATCTTAAACAAGAAAGAAATTATATAGAAGAGGTGGAGGCCACACTAATGTGTTTTATAGCGTTAGCACTATTTTTACGGAGGCTCAATGGGTCTACAGAGCATATGGCTGCTTGTTTGCTGTTTAGTGGCAGTATAGGGCCTATAGAGTAAAGTAGCACCCAACATAGAAAGTGCGTAATCTTTGGTATCAACATTATTCTGAGCATGAATGGGTGTAATTATAAGTAATGTCACAAGTGATTTCCACATCATCAATAAATTCTGAAGAGGAACTGCAAATGATGAGTAGAATTTTCTAAGAGTATTCTATGGATACAATGAAGGGATAGATATAAGCATAATTACTCACATAGAATCATTGAATATTTATATTTACCTGCAATGTAAACAGCTTTGAATAGAAATCAGAATCACATGGTTACACTTCATTTGTTTGATCACTGCAACTTAATCATTTAGTATTATTTACTGCCATCTATTGTATACAAAACTAGAAGTAGACATGCAATATTGTAAGAATGCCATTAGCGTTATAGATGATAATTTACTATATTGCAACTTTCATTGTTTAAAAATACAATTATTAAATCTTAGGAATTAAAAGGAAATTGTTTATGTATAATGTGAATGAAAGTAATTACACATTGTTCCTTAATTTCTGCACACTGTTTGGTGTTCTCAATTTAGGTACACAAATGGTTTAGGTAATGCTATTTTTGTACGTTCAGTTATCATAGCACCATCAATGATTCATTTATGGTATCCTGACCTGTTAAGAATATTAAAGACCTGGTGTGTTACATTCACACAATTTTCTCTACTCATTCTCTTACAAATTACGCGTACAAATGCTTGTTCTTCTATCTTCTTTCTTCTTTTTCTGATTACCCTCCTCTTATGTAGGACTTACACCCCCTAGGACTTACAAGTCAGTGCCTAAGGTCAGACACCTGTTGGGGAGCCGAGGAACCTCTGGACCAGAAAGAGTGAAGACCTGGAAGCAGGTGGTCAGCCAAGCACCAGGTACAAGAGTGAGGAAGAGGATGATATGAAATGCAGGCAAAATCAATGGTTGGAAAGGTGATAATGGAGTAATTGGTGGAATGAGTGGTGGGGGAAACCAGAGAAAACCCGTCCAGATGCCACTTCGTCCAAATACCGCATGCGGGTCCCTGGGATTGAACCCAGGCTGCCACCTGCATTTATCCTCTTCCTTACTCTCATACCTGGTGCTGAATGACCACCCACTTCCAGGTCTTTGCTCTGCTCCCCAACAGGCATCTGACCCTAGGCACAGGCTTGTAAGTCCTAGGGGGTGTCAGTCCTACATATGGGAGTGTAAACAGATAAAGAGGAAGAAGTATAACAAGGTTGGGGAATACAGTAGGCTTCAAGCAATAGCAAAATCTTACAAGCATGGCCAAGAGAGAGAAACAAAACGGAATAAGGACTTCCTATTTGAGAAGTATTTTGAAATGCAAACCAGCAATAAGGAATATCTCAAAGATGTTTAACTCCACAGGAAGAAATTTATGTGGCATAATTTGTGGGCTTTAACAAGCTCTACATTTTTTGTGCAGTGAGATTTTGCCTAACTTTTATAGTTCACCAATTATGCAAAAGTCATTCAGAATGACAAACACTTCAGAGGCTGTTCTCTGAAAATCCAAGGTATACATTTTGTCATGAAACCTATGGTGTTTTAATCAAAATCATTAGAACCATTTTTGAAAAAATCAAAATTTTTCATGTGAAGAGATTGAAGTGAGGGAATTTTCTTACAAATCTTCGTGTCACATTCCTGGAAGATGCTGAACTTAAATACCAAGTTTGGTTTCTAACCAACTTTTTTTGTTTCTGAGTTCTGTTGACAAACACATGAAGGCCATTCTCTAAAACTCCTCTTTGCTTTAGAAAGTCTCAGAGCGTACATTTCCAGTTAATCTCAGCATCAAATTTTTGGGTGGAGTACACTATTTCTCTACTTTTTACGACTTACTGTAGTAGGGAAAGTAAAAAGTAGAAAACAGTTAAGTGATTTTGTTTGAGAAACTGGAATGATACTTAGAAAACAACATTCTTTCAAATCTAATTGGATGCTTTCTGCCATTTAATACCTTGAGTGAAATAGTGACAACTATTACATGGGTTATAACTCTGGCTTTGAAGTATTAAAACCTATGTAATAATTTTTACATTGATTTAGAGATTGGTCCACAGAGATTGTACAAAACATTCTTAAACCTGTATAAATATGTGGCGACTGTAACAAGTAATGCACCTGCTACTTATAAAGCAAATTCCACACGTATAGGACGTGGAAAACTAGTACATAAGCAGACGGCACACATTATTCAAAATGTGTTACAATTAGTTTAAAGGAAAAAATGGCAAGTGTGACTCGCCGATTGCACATACTGTGGCTGCAACTTCCGTCCCCAGGTGTACAGTAGCAAGAACCATTAAATTAGATATTTAGAAACAAAGATGAAATGCAATGAAAACAAAACCATTCGTGAATTTTATAAGATTTATGACTTATTTGTGGTCTTTGGAGGATGAGAAAGAAGAAGAAATAAACTATAAGGTACTAAGATTGAGTAATTGCCAATGTACATATTTCTGTCAGTGTAAATAAGTTTCGTTGTTCTGCTTGTATTTCCTTCTTTTGTTCTTTTTGTGGGGGTCATGTGTAGTACCACCTGTGTTGGTATATATTTATATAATTACGAGAAAGGAATAAAAGTAATGTAGTCCAAGTAAATATGATCATGTATTCTAGCTTTTTATATTAATATATATATATTTATCATTCCAGCATGAGAAAAAGCTGTTAAAGCGATCATAATTAAGTACATAAATAAACAAATAAAGGATGAACATGTAAACAATGTAACGGAAGTCTGAAAGGGATGCAAATGTTTCAACAGTGCATTTTGCTATTGTAGAGTGCTAGCACACGTAAGTGACCATTAGCACGAGCAACCTACTGCCCGCCTGCCCATCCCACTGTCTAAAAAGACTGAACAAAGTATAACTTGTTCTGCCAAAATGTTGTTTTCCTTAAAATTTCAGGCCAAACAGTGACACAGGAAACAGAACAATAATTTACAAAATGCAATACATAGATTGAAGTCATAATGCAGTATACAATTTAACTATATGTAATAAGACAATGGTAATTGCTTTTAAAGAGAAGAATCAGGCTATGTCGATAGTAATAAATGGGAAAATTTTAGAACAAGTATCCCAAACATTGAGAAGAAAGTTAATTTCAAACTATTTATGGAACAATGAGAAAAACTTGGAAAGAGAAGCAGGAAAAGAAATACATGAAATTCTATTAAGTTATGGGTGTGCCCCAAATTGTGCATATTAACAAGAAAAGAGCGATAACGCATTCAGTCAGCAGAGATGAAACTCATAAGTTATTGTAACGAATGACCAGTCCAGTTACTTTTTGTCACCTTATTTCCCATAAAAAAACTGAATCAGTTCACAATTCACCGTTGTTCTCTTGTAACCTTGACACGAACATTGCTCAACTATGCACAGCTTGATCAGACCATTTTACTAAGTCACTAAAACTTTTAAAACTTGATGCATGGCTTGCTTATATAGTTGAACATTAGGTACCAGCAATTTTTCTGGGAATCAACATTTTGTGAAGCTTCTCATAACAAGCCCTACTCTTGAAGCTTCTAGAACTGTGTGGAAATTGTCATTGTTCTTAGTTGCCATTGCCACGCAATGCCTAGCAATGTAGTGCTGTGAGGTAGCTGACTGAGCTTCCTTTGAATATGCTACAATATGTAAAAGGATGTATTAAACTTGTTAAAATAAGAAATGAAACATTAAGATGAGATCTAACAATTTTTTCAGCTAATAATAAGGTAGAATAAAACAGAATGAAATGGAAAGGTCATATTGATGGATGATAGAAAATAACGAATTACTGGCCGATTGAGAAGAGGGCTCTGGCTAGACCTTGTGAAACAGGAAGGAGATCTAAACATTTTTTTCTGTTAGTGATAAGATAGAATAAAATAGAATGAAATGGAAAGGTCATATTGATAGAATGATAGTAAAGAATTATTGGTCAATTGGGAAGAGATCTGAGTAGAGCTTGTAAGTGGTGGATTGACAATAGAGACTGGAACAGGTGGTAACACCTAATCCTTGAAAGAAGAAGAAAATATTTAATTTGAATAGAAGTCTTTGCAGCAAGGTGCATTATTAACATTGAGAAGGAAAGTCATGTCAAGGAAAAATGTAATGATACTCAAATGAGCCCAGGGTCCACTGAGCTTAAACTTACCTGACAATCATTTTCACAATAAGGGGAAATCTGCCCAAATATCTTATCCGATTAACTCACCCTAACCAAGATTTGAGCTCATGACTACAGAATGAGAGACAGACATGTTAATCTTCACACTCCAGATATCAGAATCAGTAGTTCTGCTGCCCATCCCTGGAGGCTAGCCATCAGCTGTGCAACTTCCTCCTCTGTTGACCATTGGTTGTGGACGGTGAATTGTCGGTGGAAGACTTCACATGTTGACATGTTGTCGTACTTGGGTGACTCGACACTGCAGATGTTCTGTCCAAGCGTCTTGATCTTTAAGTTCTTAGGAGTTTCACCCAGCATTTGTTCACACTGTTTGGTACCTTGGTGTGCCGTCGACTCTTCCAGAGTACTAAGAAGTTCCCTGGCATCCTCCAGGGCGTTAACATATTCACCAAAGTCTTTCACATCTTGCTTCATGCTGGCCTGTTGCCTCTCAGTCTTCATCTCGCTCATTTCTGTTTTCTCTTTTCCATTCTAGAATTCATTTTTGCCTTCACTCCTATTTCCTTTCCCATTATGTCCATCTTGGCTAACAGTTGTTTCATCATCTCCATCATGGTTTTCAAATCCCGCTTCTGACACCAGTGTAACAAAATCTGAAGTCCAGTTACCTTTTATCACCTTTATTTCCTGTAATTACATAGATGAAAATGAAGCTCAATAAAAATGATATAACTAGCACAGTTTTCACTTTATAGTTGCTACCGTATTTATAATCATTTGCACAATTACCAACCCAAAATGTTTAACTATGTAACAAGTCAAGACCATTTTACTATGATTCTCCAATAGACTGTCCTCATGCTTGTTCACTTAGCTTTGACAATTTCCATTGTGTCTACCCACAGAAGACAACCAGATTCTGAGGCATGAGCGGGGGCTTGAACTATTATTTTGCTTGTGTAGTTGATTTTTCTGCAATGAAATGTATGTATCTTACAGTGTTGCCAACTATGGCGACTTGTTAGGTCTGGAGTCTTGAAAATATAGAGACAGAATTTCAAAGGTAGTGCTAGAGGTGTTTCTGATGATTTTAGATGACTATTTAGATGTAATTCTGGAGGATTCAAATTTTTGTCTTGGCTTGGTACAGTTGCTAGCTGAGGAATAATTGAGTTTTTAAATATTAAATAAAATACACTATAAAGATTCTTTTCCTTGAAAAGTATTGCAGTTGAATACCTTCTCAAATAAGTGAAATAGAGAATCAGTGGCATTACTTAAATGTTACAAAATGCCAAAGCATTTATAGCACATTGAAGCTCTGGATACGTATATTGTTACAAAGATGCAGCAGCATCAAACCCATTTAAAGAACCAGTAGATTAGGCAGTTGCAAGTCCCTCTCTTCCGCATTTCATTGTGTAGGTAGAAAGGCTTTTTAGTCAGTTGAACATTCTGTTTAAATGCTCCAACTCAGCTAGATGAGCTGTATTGCAGAAATGCTGTTAGGATTTTATGAAATGCATGTATGTTACTTGTTTGAAATCCCACAAAATGATGTATGTAAAATTGGAACAATATAAGCGTACACATGACCCTGTGAACATCCAGTGCAACCTTCAACATCATTTGCTGCAGAGATTCTTGAGGAGCAGCGGAAGATGAACTATTTTTCTTCTGATTACTGAAGTGGTTTTAATGTAATCACATCTCGCTTGCCACACGGTGCAACATATGAAGCAGCATTTTTGTATATACATCGAGGCTAGTAATAGTATTGAGGTGCATTTTTATAACTGGTTTAAATATTGGCCTCTGTGTGACTTCAGTCAGGAAAGACAGAGCTAGACGACTATTTTTCTTATATCTTGGTGCAGCACTGGAGTGATTATAATTTTGCCTGCTAAATGACTTGCCTTGTATTGTTTTTGATGTTTTATTTCTCCTTATTGCAGTTTAAAACTCAAATTACCACACTTAATCACAGTTCATAAGAAAAACTTTCCGTCCTTTCTTCGCTGTTGATTTAACAATTGAGGTCAGTTTGTCAGTGCCTCTATTTAGCCTAGTGTTAATTTTCCAGGGCTTAGGAAAGAAGCTGCTTCATTTGGGAAGTAAATTTTTCTTTTAAAATTATGAAATATTATAAAAGTACTTTATTTAATTATAGTATTCATTTTGATTTAGCAATTGATTTTCTAGATATTTTTAATTTAAGATTTGGCAACTTTTGGCTAACACTAGTTGGCAACGCTGCTATGTGAATCACTAGCATACATAAACATAATAGGGAGAGTATAAAATGTTTATATAGGACATTTCTCCAACATTTCTGGGGACAGACAGTTCAAATAGATGGCAGGTAAGTTTTATAAGAAACTATTAACAAGGAACAAAGAAACTTAATGAGAAATATTTATGAAGATCATAAGCAGATACAAAAATTAGGGGAGTTTCTATGGAAAGTAAGGGTGAAATAGGGATGATCAATAAAAAGGCATTCAATGTGCAAGTGTGTTTCGTTGGTACAGTTATGGCCAATTAGCTATAGTTAAGGGCCAATCCTAAACCATGCATAAACTTACAAATTTAATGAAACACACAAAAAAAAAAAAAACAAAAGTATGTATAGTTGAGGCTTTAAGACTGAAGAAATATTTGTCAATACATATCTAAGTTAGCTGAAATTGGCTCAAAGTTCATTAATTTTACATGATGACATGGACATTCAGGACTATTCTCTAAGTTTATGGTTAAGAAGATTATTACTGTTATTCTTCAAGATCACTAAGCACCAAAACAGCATCCTTTTTCAGTCAGTAGTAGTAGTATTGCTAGTGCTAACAACATGGACTTGGCTCTTGGTATCATTGAGCATAATTTTCTTCCTCTCGACAATATTTTACGGAATACCAAGTAGTGCATAGCAACTGATTAATGCCTTTAACAAGTTGTTACAATTTAACTAAATGTTACAGAATAGGTGTGTATAAGTTTACAACTTTTGTATTATGTCCCAAAACATTAGCAAACTGTATTAATGCTACAATATTGTTTCCATCCCAAAAGTAATATACCTATAAGTACATATAATGCTAAGTGTGCTTTATACGTATTATTCTTTCCACCTTGAGCAATATGTATGCAGACATACTTTTTTAAAATTTAAATTCATAATGTAGTAGTTTTAACTGATGAACTGCATTTGTGAACCTCTAATGGAAAATGCTTTTTCTGATGTTACAGCCCCAATGGGAAGAAATTTCGCAGTAAGCCTCAATTAGCACGATATCTTGGAGATGCTCTTGACCTTGCTACGTTTGACTTCCGATCTGGGAAAATTAATTCCTTATTGTTAAGAAAGAATAAGAAACAAAGGGGAACACAATTTGACTATAGGTAAGTCAGGAGAATGCATACAAGTTCAGTTGAAATGCTTTCGCTTTTTTTAATCCCAACAAAAAATTTCGCAATGGAGGGAAAATGTACATATATTGGGATAAATTATTAATTTTTTTTTCATATGGTATTCTCAAATGTATCTAAACAGAATGAAGGGCTCTATATAATAAGCTGCTGTAGTAAAACCTGTTGTATTGTATTACAGTGATTGAGGAACATGAATACAGATTTACGGGAAAAAACACTGAAGAGAATACATATTCTCGCCGAATTACTGGTACCATTATGTTTATATTAGCTGTGCCACAGTGTTGCCATATAAATTGTAGCAGTATTTTAACTTACTTTGTAATGGTGCTTAGCTTGCCACATGTTGGTGCGACATATGAAAAGGTATTTTCAAATGAGTTTTAACTAGCCACATGTTGTGCGACATATGAAATGTTAGTTTTATATATATGTATATAGAGGCTAGTAATGGCATTGTAGCTGCTTTAAATATCAGCCTCGGCTTAGCTTCAGTCAGAGAGCTAGATTACTCTTCTTATATCTAGATCGTATTGGTTTTTGACTAAACTATTCACCTTGTATTGTTTTTGATGTTTTATTTCTGCTTATTGCAGCTTAACACTTAATCACAATTCATAAGTAACATTTTCTGTTCTTTCTTTGTTTTTGATTTAATAATTGTGAAAACATGCACTCTGGAATATTTCCCACACTGCTGCATTTCTAATTTCATATGTTTTGTGTTCAGATTATATTTTAATCTTATCTTCGATTACCACACTGTATATTATCGATTGTTGCTCTCTAGATAAAAGTCCATTTTCACAGTTTGGTTATTGTTTAAACAAGTGAAGTCAGCTCCTTGATGCCTCTGTTTTGCCTGTTGGTCTTATTTTTGTGGTCTTAGAAAGAAGCTGCTTCAAATGACCCCATTGTCATCCAAGTGTTATAGAATATTATTTATTATTATCATTATTCTGGTGTACTTCTGTGACAAGATATCCGCACCTTTCGTGTATTACAATACAATATTGATGAATATTTTGATAAGTACACAAAATGATAACTTACATTACACATTAGTGTTTTTTTTTTTCAGATACAATAATTAAAATGATTTGTCATTAGCTTTTAAATTTTAATTTCATAATGCAGTAAAGTGGTATGCCGAAGGAAAATGTTCTCATTACCAGACTGACCTGGATACTACTGATCGATTATCTCACCTTTCCAGTAGTTTTACTTGATTTCTAGCATAACTGGCATATTTTCTACATTTAGTTTGAAATGAATTCTGTGGTATTGGAATGTAAACCTAAAATTGTTATGTTAACATCACCCTGTTAAAAACTTTCTCCAGTCATCCCTTTCTAGGTTGAAATGCCAGCTAACCCAAATCCTTAGGTACTGTAAAATTTTATAAAATTAGCAAGAAAATGCACATCACAAAACATATTTCTTTAAATACCTTTCACCAGGTATTCTTTTTCTCAATGTGATGCCAATTTGTCAGCATTGAACATCTGGTACCTACTCTAGTGAAATTTCCAATCGCCTACTGTTTATCTATTGCATTAGATCTTTTTTTGCTGAATGTTTTGATTATGGTGATAACCTTTATTCAATCCTCAGCCAATGTTCATATTGTTGATAAATATGTACCTCCTGGTGCATTTATGGGAACGGTTATTCGAGTTACCTGACCCAAACTTGTAGCCTCGAAATTTGTTCCTGAAATTGCTGTTGTGGTTTAAGTGTTGGCCAAAATTGTTGTTACTACTTGGACGCTGTGCCCCTTTCCCACAAAAACAATTGTTTTCATGTGCATAATACAATTTCATTGATTTACCTCTAACCGTACTACACTTTTCCTGTCTCGTTTTATCTTCTAACTTTTCCATGTCTATATGTTTCTCTAATTGTTGCCTCCTAAACTCATCTAATTCTGTAGTTACTTGTTTCTTATTTCCTTTATTATATTCTCCTGTACTAGTTTTATTTCTTTTAATAAATTTTCTACCCTGCTTCCATTTTGTTCTATTTTCTGGGTCAAATTATTAGCTAACAATTCCATATTTTCCCTACATTCTTTTCTACTTAACTCCATCTCCTGTTTCAGACTATTCATATTTTTAATCTTTTCCATCTCCTGATTTAACTGTCCTGCATTATTCTCAATTTTTTTTCTATCTCCTGTTTTAATTCTCATGTCTTCTTTTTAATTCCTGCCTTAAACTTCTTACATTCATTTCCATGTTACTTTCAAACTTTTGTAAACTACTTGCATATACTTGCTGCATTATTTTTTCTAATGTCGATTCATCACTTTTATTTCCCAAACTTATCCTAACTTCTTTCTTATTATCTTTCCACACTCTTTCTCTTTCTCCACTGTTCTCTCTAATATTTTCCATTTTGTTCTACTACTTTCTTGTTTCTTAGAAGCATGAACTTTAAAGAAATTGTTTTTTAAGATCTTGTATTAAGTTTCTCTTCTTTCTTGTATCTTACTGAGTATATCCACTCTTTCTCTTTTCTACACTCCAATCTCACTTCTCTCTTCTTGCTTCTCTCCTTCCTTTTCTCTTGTCTGGATAAATATTTTTCGTGTTAATTTGTCCAAAATTTTTCTTTCTTTTTTTTATTTACATCGAACCTATTCACACCCAGTGTTGGTGCGCCATGTGTAACGTATTTTAAATATATCGATGTACTGGCTCTTAGCTTGCCACACATTGATGTGATATATGAAACTGTATTTTTAAATGACTTTTAACTAGCCACACATTGCAGCAACATATGAAGAGGTATTTTTATATACATATGTATATCGAGGCTAGTAATGGCGTTGAGACACAATTGGTAACTGTTTTAAGTGTTTGAGGTCATTTTGAGTCACTTTTTTACACTCATCTTCACTTAAATTGTTTTAAAAACAGGAAACATTTTCAAGACTGTTCAACCCCATCATCAGTCATTGAGTGACTGATGCTATCATCTTGTTCCGCCTCTCTGCTACTGTTGTCCTGTTGCCATCTGGTGTTATGTTTTAAATATCGACCTTGGCTTAGCTTCAGCCTGAGAGCTAGACTCTTCTTCTTATATCTCAAGCATGGCACTGGATCGATGTTAGTTTTTGGCTAAATTATTCACCTTAAATTGTTTTTGATGTTTTATTTCTCCTTATTTCAGTTCAACACTCAAAATAAAATACCTAATCACAATTCATCAGTAAATTTTTCTGTTCTTTTTTCATTGTTGGTTAACAATTCTGTGAAAACACAATTTGCACTTTGTGTTATTTCTCACACTGCTGCTTTTGTAATTTCATATTTTTTATATTCAAATTATATTTTAATATCTTCAATTACCACAATATATAATATCATCAATCATTGCACTCTAAAGTCTATTTTTATTAAAATAGGATTTGAGTTGATTAATAACACTAAACAACACTCACTTGAACTTGCAACTTCCAGTAGGCGTGTACAAAGTCGTAGAGTAATAGGTTATGTTGTAATTTTCAAGAAGGTTGGGAGAGTGAATATTTTGTTTTACGAAATGACAAACTCTGTTGTCTTATCTGCTCAGTTGTTATATATAATATATATTAAACACTATAAACCAGATGCTTATAAATGCTATTCTATTATAGAGAATCTTCTCAAAGAATTCAAGGTTAGGTTTCCAGATATATTATCAGTGGAGAATGAATCCCATTTCCTTCAGGGCTACTGTAGCTCCCAGTACTCTGCAATTAGAGCTAATTCACTTACAATTCAATACTCCAATTAAAATGGCACATAAAAACAAATTGAACTATATGAATAATTGTCTGAGGATAACTTTCACGTGTTACATGATTTTGCAGTGCAAAATAATGTGAATGTTTGCATCTATTTTTATCTGCAGACAATTTATTTTTCAAAACTTAAAACCAGGTTAAAAATACACCACGCACTCATCTCACAGACGATCATCTTTTGTTAACTTTACATTTCTGTAGAAAACAATGCAGATATTCTGTAACATGTAACTAACAAGATTGTAGTACTCCATGTATATCACTGCTATGAGTATGGTTTATTCAAACTTAGTTAATGGAACTACTACTTATTTTACTGTTTTGAATTAGCTATTATAGTCATGTTCAGTACAGAGTCATGCCTTTAGTTTTGCACATCCGTAGATACAGATAAACAGCATGTCAACTTCTTTTCGAAGTCAACACTCACAGTCTGATTAGCAAAAAGTATGGAGTGAGTGAACTTGTTTTATTGTTGACTCTGCACTATTGCTACACATTCATAACAAGCAACTCAACAGATTCACACCTGGTTATGATTTCTGCTGGGTGATCTAGAGCACTCCAAAATGACGTAAATTGCAGGAAATTCAAAATTATATGAGAGTTTCAAAAAGGTGTAAATATAGAAAAATAAAATTTTGCACTCACATGACTTTCTCTACTCTTGTATAAGCTATTCTCACAAATGATTATTCCTCTACCTACCCCACATTAATCAAGGTAATCACTTGCATAATTTTCCTGTAGGTGCAAGAAAAATATGGCTTTAAGTGGTAGTCAAATAATTAAGGACTGGCGTCTATGTAGTGTCTTTGAAATTCCATTCTCTTTGCATGGCCAAGAATTAAAAAAAAAGCAAATAATATATTTCTATTTGAGAAAGCTATAAGTATGAGAAGATGCAAGCAAATAACAAGAAATATTTCAGAATTGGTTGACACCAAAAAGTGTAATTGTGTTTTAACGAGAGCTGCATTTTTTGTACAGTAAGATTTTGCCTATCTCTTATGGTTTAGCAGTTATATGAAAATTGTCCAGAATGAAGAGGACGTCTGAGGATATTTAAAATATACGATGGTTGTCTGTAAAATAAGGTTCCCATGGACTTGCAGTTGCAAGGAATGCTGTTACTGGAGATAGAGCAACACTGGCATGTAGCTAGTTCCTACCCCAAGCAAGCTGTCTGCAATGTTCAGTCTTGGCTTGGCAGCTGTTAGAGATGGAGCTTCCACTTGCTTCTCTTGCAGGTGCAAGTTAAACTTTTTTTTGTTGCAAAATAAACTGCACCTGTGGACATTCATTCCCAACTGTGTAGAGTGTATGGAGAACAGTGTATGAGCGCACAACACATGCGCAAATGGTGCCGAGAATTCAAAGAAGGCGTACAGACATCTATGATGAGAGCATTCTGTACAGCCATCAGTTTCAGACAAAACGATTGCAAAAGTAGAAACAATGCTGAAAGATTGAAGGGTAGCAGTTCGGGAGTTCTGCGAGGTGATTCCTGATGTCAGCAAGACCTGCATTCACAAAATTTGACAGAACATTTAGGGTATACCAAGGTTTGTGCAAGGTTGGTCCCAAGAATTAAAAGAATTATTTTCTTGTTTAACGACGCTGTCAATTGCCAGGATCACATCAGCGTCGCCGGTGTGCCGGAATTTTGTCCCGCAGGAGCTCTTTTACATGCCAGTAAATCTACTGACATGGAGCTGTCGTTTTTAAGCACACTTAAAAACCATCGGCCTGGGCCGGGTTTGAACCCGCGACCTTGGGATCCGTAGGCCAGCGTCTAACCAACTGAGCCACCCAGACCGACGGTTGGTCCCAAGAATGCTTATGGAGGACCACAGATGGAAATGTGAAGTGGCCCACGAATTTCGTCAGGCTTGTGATATAATGGCAAGGAATTCTTGGACTCTATTGTCACAGGGGATGAGAGCTGGGTCCTGTACATGACAGTGGAAACAAAACAACCCCATCAGTGGAAACATCCAGCGTCGCTGAAGCTGAAGTTTAAACAAATACTTTCTGCCGGCAAAGTGAGCATGTTTTGGGACAGGAAGGGGTTATTGTTGTGCAAATTCCTGTCTACCGGTACAGCAATCAATGCGGACTGCTACTGTGAGATGTCGAAGAACCTTAGCCGTGCGATCCAAAACAAGAGGAGAGGCATGCTCATGAAGGGAGTGCATTTCCATCAGGACAATGCTCTTCCGCACACTGTCCATGTGATAACCAATCTCGTTAACAAATTTGGATGGAATATTGTCACACATCCTCCTACAGCCCAGACCTAGCCACAAGTGACTACTATGCAGGCAAACAAAAGATGGTACACCACATGCAGAAATGCATTGATCAGAACAGCAATTATGTTGAAAAATGGAAAAAGTCTATGTTTTCCGAAAATGTATTTTCAATGCTAATTAACATGTTTTTCATTGTGAAAAAGATTGGGAATCTTCTAAAGTAAGAACAAATTAGAAACTAAAAACTACACTTACCTTAGTAATGTTGCATGTTCTTTTTTCACAAGCTAACCCAGGGTTTCAAGTTGTATCTAACTCATTCTCAAAGCTATACAGACAATTTCGTTACCAAAGCTACAATCTTTCATTTTTTTCGGAAAACAAAAATTTATAAATACAATCTGTAGACGGTAATTCGAAGTTCATGACACGGTTCCTGTTTTTTAAAATAAAAATTAAATCTATCGGACCACTTAATTGTTTTAATAATTTAACTTCTGGATTAATTTCATGATTAAATGACCAAAAATGATCTGCCACAGCTGATTTATCAGTTTGTTTATATTTAATATTTCTAAAATGTTCTTTTATTCTGGTTTCTATATGATGTTTAGTTTTACCAATATAAACCTTACCACAATCTAAACAGCTAATTTGATAAATGCCAGATTTTTTATAATTTGGTATTTTATCTTTTTTAGAAAAATTAAGTAAATTTTGTATATTAAATTTATTTTGAGGGACCAAATTTATTCCATATTCTTTAAAAATCTTTGTAAATTTTTTATTGGCCCATAAAAAAACTTTTAAAAACTTTTTAAAAATACAATTATCTTTTATTTTTTTAAGGGTTGAAACTTCTTTAACAGCTTTTTGATACTTAAATGTTCCTATCTTTTTATGTATAAAATCTGTATTAAAACCATTAATTACTGCAGTGTTAATGTGTTTATATTCTATGTCAAATTCATCTTTATTAAGGGGTATATTTATTAACCTATAAATTAAACTATTGAAAACAGCAAATTTATGTGCAAAAGGATTAAAACTTTTATATTTTATGTAATTATCGGTGTGAGTAGATTTTCTGTAAATACTAAATTTCAATTTATTGTTATGTCTTTTAATTTTTAAGTCCAGAAATGAAAGGAATCAATTATTTTCAGTTTCCAAAGTGAATTGTATAGCTTTATCTTGTAAATTTAAAAGTTTAAAGCATCATTTATCTGTTTTTTAGGGACAACAGCAAAAATGTCATCCACATATCTATACCATATTTTAAAAATTAGAGGGAATGATTTTATAATTTGAGTTTCAAAAAAACTCATGAAAAGATTAGCAAGAAATGGCGAAAGTGGACTACCCATTGCCAAGCCAGATGTTTGTTGAAAAAAATTACCATTAAAGCTAAAGAAATTTTGATCTAAACAAAGATTTGTAAGTTTTACAAAGTCATCTATTAAATCTTTGTTTAATTCTAAAAAATATAACCATTTTTTTAAAAAAAATCAAAAGCTTTTTTCTAGGAATGCTAGGAAATAAAGCCGTTACATCAAAAGAAACGAGTTTATCATTATCAGGCAATACTATGTTGTTAATCTTTTCTACTAATTCAAAAGAATTTTTAATACTTAAACTTTCAAATTTATCAGAAGTACTATATTTTTTAGTTAACCATTCAGCTAAATTATACGTAGGTGAATTTATATAATTTATAATGGGTCTCATTTTATTTCCAGGTTTGTGAATTTTTGGAACTGCATATAACCTGGGTAAAACAGGATTATTGACTTTTAAAATACTTTTTTCTTTTTTAGGTATCATTTTCACTTCGTTGAGAGTTTTAAGTTGAAATACATGATTTTAAAGCATCATTATCAATTTTTAAGTAATCTTTACTTTCAAGCAAAAGTTCTACTCTATTAATATTGTTGCTTCACTGTTAATAGCTTCAATTTTTCTTATTGGGAATCTTATTTTACGGACAACCCTCGAACATTTCATTTATCATAAAAATACTTAAACTTATGGTATTTTAATCACAAGCCATCTTTAAGTAAATCAAAATTTACAAAAATGTGCCATTTAAAGGTTAGTCTGCGATGGGAGGATCTTTTAGTTTCAGGGAGTCTCAAAACACGTATTTCTGGTGAAAACTTGGTATCAAATTTGTGAATGGAATACAGTACTTCCCCTACTTACTCTAAATACTTAGTAAAGAAAGTAAAAGCAAAAAGGCCTGATGTGCACACGCGTGGCTTTCCCTACTCAATATTGTATAAAATACTCCTAAAATACTTTTACTTCTACCTACTTAATGTTAATGAAGGTGTCAATCAGGGTGGCTCAGTTGGTTAGATGTTGGCCTACTGATCCCAAGGTCGTGGGTTCAAATCTGGCCCAGACCAATGGCTTTTAAGTGAGTTTAAAAATGTCAGCTCCATGTCTGGATTTACTGGCATGTAAAAGAACTCCTGTGGGACGAAATTCCGAGGTACCATTCCATGGTACTTGACACCTGCCCAGAAAGATAGCAGAGTTGAAGTGTGTTGTCGACTGTTGGAAATACAGAATGACGAAGATCCACATTTTTTGGAAAACGTGACATCACTACTATATACCTGAGAAGAAAGTCTTTGCTAGAAAGGTGGCAGCTATGTAAGGATGTAAAAATGTTTAAACTTGGGTAAATTTGACATTCATGCCCAGTGGATGCAATTGCAACCATGAGAATCTTTGTCTCAGCATCTTACACACATATATCATTAGACTACTCAGACATAAGCCAGAACCTCAAGCTTCTCAAAGCCCATTACTCCAGTTGAATCATTAGACTTAAAGCAAGCTAAAAAATAGTTAGAGGAGTCACTAGTCATATTTTACAAAATTTTTCACCAAAACTGGTTCAAAATACCTTAGTGTGCATCACTAAATATGGCAACACTCATTCCATGTACAAAATATCCACGAATGGGAAAATTGAGCACTAGGTTGCCAGTACAAGATCGCAAACTGTTGAATACATACATTGATCTATCGGAAATACTTTGCAGCTACATCAGTGCCATATTTGAATCCATCATATTGGTAAACCAATTAACGATTCAAAATTGTAATTGTTTTTTCTGGTATTTTGTTAGCTAATGCTATATTTCTGATAATGAAGTCATTAATCCTATTGCTCTCCAATATTTTTGACTGATGGATGGGTCACTTGAAGTGGCTGGACATATTTGAAGGTGGTCTTGGTCCATTTCCTCTTGCAGATCACATAGAGGACAGAGTGGTGAAGAATATATCCCAATTCTGTTTAAATGTTTTGCCAGACAATCATGTCCCATAATCAACCTGTAGGTTGCAACTGCCGTTTTTCAAGGATACTCAGGAATTACTGCTTAAATGTTTGTAGTTCCCATCTTTTATTCTTTTATTTTTCATAGTAATATCTTACAATAATTTTTTTGAATTCAGAGTTGACTAATCTTTTAGCTGCATAAGATGGTAGATTAACTATAGATTTCTGTACACTGCTGGTACCCTTTTTTTTTTTGCAAGAAAATCAGCTTTGTCATTACCACTCAGATCACAGTGAGCTGATATCCATTGGTGTTTTTGAAGTGCTGTTAGATCGGTAAGGATTTTCCAACATTCTATAATTGTTTGGTGTTTTGGTGACAACTTGGAAGTAATTGCTATGATTGCCGCCCTGGAATCTGAGAGAATAACTGCTTGCTGAAAATGTGAAATTCTGTACAAAAGATTTTGTAGGACCATTCAAATTGCTTCAATTTCTCCATCAAAATTTGTAGTTCCATAACTTAAAGATTTGTAATAGGAAAAGAGGTGACATCTCGGTTTGATATCACTGATCCATCAGTATAAATACGGAGCCATTCATGTTCCGGAAATCTAGTATGGATTTTCTCTAATGCCAGTAATTTTAGAACACTAGTTGGAGTATCACTTTTCATAACTCCTTCTGTCGGGTGTATGTAAATATGAGGGCCATCTCAAAAGTAACTTGCACTATTTTTTTAAATCCGCGGTAGGCGGAAAAAGTCTGAAAGTCCCAGGGTATATAGGTATGGGTGTAGTAGCAGCACTGTAAAATTCCTAGGCCCCTAAGTTTATTGCTTGGACATTAAAACGGCAGTAACAATGGAGACTCCACTCGTTCCTACTGCCGATTGCGAAGTTCACACTGTAATCCGTTTTCTGACGGGAAAAAATAAATGTGCGACTGAAATTCATTGCGAGTTGTGCAGTGTTTATGGAAAAGACGTTTTGTCAAGACAAATGGTTTCTCGTTGGCCCCAATCGTTCATTGAAGGGAGAACACATTACACAATGAGCAATGAAGCGGCCAACCCTCCACTTCCCTCGCTCCGGATATTGTTGACAAGGTTCGAGGAGTCGTGAACACTGATCAGCGCCTTACACTTGATGCAGGTTTGTTTCAACTTCCTCCATATATTGAAATAAGCCGTGCATCGCTTCACAGGAGTATTTCTAAGGATCTGTGTCTATGGAAAGTGTGTGCAAGTTGTGGAAACGAATGGATGAGGCAACTCCAAAAAAAGGCAAAAGTTGTTGCATCATCTGTCAAGGTCATCACAACGATATTCTGGGATTCGAAGGGAGTACTGTTAATCGATTACCTGCTCCATGGGACCACGATGACAGCTGCTTGCTATTGTGAGGTGCTGAGGAAACTCAAAAGAGCCATACAAAACAAAAGGAAGGGAAAGTTGAGCAAAACAGTTTTTCTGGTCCACGATAACACTCTCCCGCACGCTGCCCGTGAAACTCAAGCCATTTTGAACAGCTTTGATGGGATGTTTTCGGTCATCCATCTAGTGCACCTGACCTTGCACCGAGTGATTACCATCTTTTTCCGTAGCTGCAGCAACATCTTGGGGGAAGGGGAAGGCGCTTCGTAAATGACGAGGAACTGAAACAAGAAGTGGAAAGATGGCTATCCAGTTTGGCAGGAGAGTAGTTTGACATTGGGTTAAAAAAACTGTTACCACAGTATCAAAAATGTATTTAGGTTCAAGGAAATTATGTGGAAAGATAGGTACTGAATGTAGCTTTCAAAATATACCGTTTTTAAAATATTTAAACGTTTTGTTATTTTTTAAAAAAATAGTGCAAGTTACTTTTGAGACGCCCCTCGTAATATGTGATGTCTAATGTTTGGTATAAACTTCATTATTATTAGAAAGGCACATAAAACCCCAAATTAATCTGTAAATGCTTGTACTCATTAAATGAAATGTGGCTACGATCTAGATGAGTTATTTTTGTTTATTTTTGCTTCTGTATATTTTCATTTTTGTATATATTTATTTGAAATTGTAAAATAGGAATTCTGCTATAGCATATTATACTTTTATTAATATTTCCATGATTGTAAGCTAGTAATACACAAACTATGTAACTTTGACCGTGTCAGATAAGTGTATTAGCTCAATTGACAATAATAAAGATGATGATTTTGCAATTTAAGGTTTAAGAATAAAAATTCTGCCATTTTCAAATCACAAAGCACATTCCCACAATGTTTTTATGATTTTAACATCTTATTTATTAGTGTTATCATTTCAATGTAATTTTTCCTATTGTAGCTCTAGTAAAACTATTGAACTGGCATAGAAATTACAAAGTTTAAAATGATATCTAAGACAAAAGTAATCATGTAATTAAGTTTTCAGTTCCCATAGATTTTCTTAACATATTTTTTCAGTTAATTTCATTGATACTCTCCCTATTTATTCGTTTTTCAAACTAAATTTCACAGTCTGTGATATTCTGAATCTTAGCAAGCTTCTTATGAGACTAAACTTATAAAATACAAAATTTAAAGGACTACTCTGCTCCTAAAACCATAAGTTATGTTGTGTAATTGTTGTCTCCAGCCGAGGTGTCCGAAACGATGCTTCCTTGGTTCCACCAATTCGGCAGACAGCATCCATCTTCAAGCAGCCAGTCACTGTTTACAAAACACAGGAGGGTAAAGTGAAAACAGATTTCAAACATGGTCCTCAGGAAAAGCCAAAACAGGTAACTGTGTTAGTTTTAATCTTAAAAACCAGTAATATAGAATAAAAAGATGTGATGTTAATTATTATTTTTTATCCCAACAAATTTACTGCTGGTGTTTTTAAAGGTATAAGGCGTGTGGGCAATGTTTAAGAGGTAGGATTGGAAATTAATAATTCAATGCCCCAGCCAGGATTTGAACCATGAACTTTCCACTTCATGCATGGCTGAACTGACCACTGGACTACCTTGGTAACTTGCCAGTATGACACTGAATTCTCAACTGATTTGTATTTTTTCTGGTAGACCACAAAGGGAATCTCGCATCAGAGATAAATGCCCCAAGGGAAACTTACAGTCTTAAGTACTTTATGTCCCAGTATTAAATAACCTTTAGAGGGTAATTCTTTTTTATGCCAACACCAGCAGTAAGTTTGCACTAATAATACGGATACATAGCATAAACACTAGTTTGAAGGTGTGTTACTTTACCCAGTACATACATGGTAAGCTAAACTTTCATTTACATATTTCTGGTTACAGTACTGTTTCTCAGATTTCAAACTTCTTGTTAGTGTTATGTTGAATTGTATTTGTGCCATTGAAAATGTTTAATGAGAATAAAAGAAAGTTAATATAGCAATGGAAATTAAATTCTTTGTGTTAAAAATAGACCAGACAAAGGGGGACATATTAATGCATAATAAATTTTAGGATATGTTGTGCTTTTCTGCTTCCTAAATTGTGCTAGAGCAAGCATTTATGTAATTTGCAGTATTAGGTTAAGAGTTGTGAACAACAGACCCTTTATTCTGTGAAACTGGATATTTTGCTAACTCATCAGCCCTTGAGTATATATACAGTTGCACCTGGTTTATACTTAACCCACTTCTAAGTAATTCATATTTATAGGTAAATTTTTGTAGATTCCAGCAAAATGTAATTTAGAAACGTGTTAACAGAACCTTATTTATACGTAATACACTATTATACGTAACATTTTCAGTGAAATACAACTGAGTTTTACATAATTATAATGAGCATATGGCACACACTATGTTAAAAGGAACTCTAGGGGTATTTTCCTTATTTATGTTGACAAAGTCGCAAACTGATCGGGCATTTTTCAGCCATGGAAGCAAGACAAAAACATTTGCTGGTAAAGCCAGCGAGCTTCAGTGCAACAATGTCGTAGCAACAAACAAGAAGTAAGGGTAAAAATTTTCGGGTCTGAGATTACTGTGTGGCAAACTAAGGATAAGGAGATCATTATTAATGTGTGTCAAGTGTGGTAGCCTGTTAATTTATTCATCTGCTAATAGTGCGGTATTTTGTAAAAATGCCTAAAGATAGGAGCAGTAGATCCTTCTTAATTAAACAGTGGATTTTAGTCAATAGTGACTATGACAGCAATGTGTTTTGTCAAGTGTGTGAGAAGGATACAAAATGTGATAAAAATTTCAATTTGAGCAGCATTCAAAAACAGTGGCACATCTCAGGTCAAAAGAAAAGGGCAAGAACTTGTAACAGCTACTTTTGACTCAGGTGAAACCACAGTCAGAAGGTAATGTATTTTACGTGGACCTCTGTAAAGCCTTTGCATCTTGCAAATTCCATTGCATAAATTAAATAATTCTCATCTATGATCATTTCCACAGAAATATTGTGTTGGACAAAAGATACCGGACGAATCCACTCTTATAAAAAGTTACTTACCTTCGCTACACGCTTCTGTCCTAGATTCAATGCAGTCTGACATAGGAGGGAACGATGTCTGGATATCAGAAGATGAAACAACCGATTCATGTGGCCAATGCATGTCGAACTTCATAGTGGGAAAATTATGTCCTGAAGAACCTGGCAAATCTCATTTACTTGCATGCAAAGTATTAGAAAAAACCAACCACAGCACGATTGCAAGATTTGTAAACAATTCCTTGCGTCTTCTGTGGCCTACTTAAATGAAGAGCAATTGTTTCAGGGTGCATGTCTTAGTCACAGATGTAGCTTCATATATCTTAAAAGCTGGCCAGTCTCTTCGAGCATTTTTCCTAATCTTATCCACCCCACATGTTTAGCCCACGGACTACGCCTCATTGCAGAAGAGATATGCACTCTCTTTCCATCAGTTAACAAAGTAATATCAAGCAGGAAAAACGTGTTTTTAAAAGTGCCTGCTCGTGTACAGTTGTACAAAGAGCGTCTGCCTGAGGTGTCTCTTCCACCAGAAACAGCTCTCGCAAAATGGGAACTTGGTTATCTGCTGTGTCATTCTACCAGGAAAACTTCAATCAAGCGAAAGCTGTAGTCATAAGTATTGTTGATACTTGTACAGCATATGTTTGTGAAGCAAAGGGTGTATTTGAATGTGAAACTGCATATCAAGATATACATTTTATCCATGCACATTATTCTTCTCTTTCAAAGTCTATTAAGGGTCTAGAAACTTGCAGTGCAGTCATGCACGAGTCTCTTCAATTGATTGACAAAACAATTTCTTCTTTAAATGCTGTCCCTGGTGAAAAAGTTATAAATAAACTCAGTGCAGTGTTGGATTCAAACACAGGACTGAAGAAGATTCAAGATATCAACAAGTATTTAAGTAGAATCAGAAAGTGTTTGCCAGCTGAATGTTCCGAGGAATGTTTAAGTATTGCCCAATCACATCCGATGGAACGATCATTTTCAGCATATAAACTTATTGTCTTATAATAGAAAATACTTAACCTCTGAAAACATTAAGAGACGTTTGGTAACATACTGTAATTCATCATTTGGCAAGAAGTGACACATAAATTGGTGAATTAAAATAAAATATTTACTTTATAAGTGCATATTCTTATATTTTTAGTGCATATTTGCATGCATATATTTGATGTTTTTAGTGCATATAGATCCGGGCCCATATAGATCCAACATGCAGCATCTCCTGTCTCCTCAACATAATGTGCAAATGTTACCAGAGGTCAGAATGGCAAGAATCATCACAACTCCCATTTGGTGATTATGAATGTTTACCTAGCAATTGTTCTGTTAACCGTTTGTGACAGTAAAGTGTTCTCTAAAATGCACTTGTTGGATGAGGTCCATTGTCCGGTGCAAGTATTCGTTTCAGGATGTATGTTCATAGAAACATTTTAGTTTTGACCAATCCCAACTCCTGTTGCAATATCAGATACTTTGTTTAAATATCTGGAATATGTACACTTTTATCATATAGATTATTTTAAATTGTCAACACATGTATTAAAAAGGCAAACACTATTTATATCCAAGGAGCATTCATGGTATAAAATAAATGGTCTTCATTCAGATTATTGTTTCAATGAATTAAATATTTATGAGAGCTTCTAATAAATTTGCAGCTATTTTGGGAGAAACGACTTGAGGGCTTGAAGGCCTGTGATTTGGATGGTCATGAATTTGATGCTATGGAATTACCGAGACTGTTGCGAGCAGTGGGACCCCATGTAGGAGAAGAAACGTTACTGCAATCTGTTGCAACCGCTCTTCACATGTCCACACAACCAGTCACAGGTCAGACTGGATCTAAATCAGCCCTTGAGAAGAATCCTGGTGTATTTCTGAATCCAGATCAGCCTTTGGTTCAGGTATGTTTTGTATACTGTTTGATTGCAAATCATATATAGTATGTAGTGTCTTTGAGAGGCAGAATCAGGATTGAAAAATTCAGTGCCATACCTTGCAAATTGCCATGGTAGCTCAGTGATTAGAGCAGCTGCACACAGATCCATGATTCAACTCCTGGCAATGATATTGATTCTATCTCTCAAACATTGCCCACACACCGCTTGTGTGTTTAAAGAACCAACGGTGAGTTGGTTGGCATAATATAACTATTGCCATCTGTGGAATTTTGTTTTAATCCTCACATGATACCATCAGCAACATTTCAAACACCAGCAGCACAACTTCTGTAGAAAACAACAGAATGGCTCACAAAAACATAGCAATAGTTTGCAGCTGTCACGTGCGATGATGAAAGTTTTACTGGTAGATGTTTTTTATAATTCACTCCATGTGGAAATTGCAATATTTGGTACACTGAGGATTGCAGATTTGCTGCAGTATAAATTCTGACTCAGTTTTGTATCAGCACAAGACAACATTAATTTTAAATAAAATGATATAAGCATCTAAAAGGGGATTAGTGTGGATCTTGAAATTTACATAACTCTATAAAACACAGTGCAGTCACTTTATGGCGAGACCACTGACCACATATATGCATGCTCTGCACTCAGCAGTGCAAGCAAACCATACATACATATGATTTGGGACCTCACCATAAAATGACCATACTATATCTCTTCAATGATAGTGAGACAGAATATTGTAAGACCCCAAAAGGAAATCATTTATGTAAATATTTATTGCAAATGTAATTTATTTTTGGTGTTGTTACGAATTAGTTGAGTAACGAAAACGTGTTGCTATTGTTCATTGTTACAAAAAATTAAGTTTGTTTAAAAACGTCATAAATGTTAAGTTTCACATTTAAATTTAATATGTATAAATAAAAGAATTATATATATTTAATATTAAAAGCGAAGGGAGAATAGCTAAAGATCGCTTCCCTAACAATACGGTAACTATTTGATGAACGCATACGCGGATGTGTACAACAAAGATAGCATCATGTCAACTGGTGCTGGAATTGTTAATAGCGTCTGTATGTTTGAGATGTGAAGACGTGTTTCTATAACGCGCGTGGATGTGAGTAGAAAAGACTTTAGAAAGGTGGAAAGACTATCCATAAAACATAAATAGGTGCGACGAAAGATAATTCAATTGTAACAACGAAAAAAGTGTTAATAAAGTGATTTATAGTGAAGTTACAGTGAGTGTTTATTCATTCCATCTAGTACCACGCCCTGAGAGAAATAATAGTCTCATTGCTCAATCCGAAGCACATTTGAATTATAAAAACAGCACCAATAGCAAAGCACTAAACTTTTCTTATGAATACCTCTGTTTAAAGACTCGTTATTCTTTAGGAAACTGTAACATTGGTATGTTGCTGTATACAATCCTGGTAAGCAGAGAGTCTGTGGTTCAAATCCCAGCTGTAGCATTGAATTTTTCAGTTCCAATTCTACCTCCCAAACATTGCCCACACACGGCTTGTATGCTAAAAAACACCAACAGTAAGATTGTTGGCATAAGTAAATAATATATTTAGATTAAGGAAATAATGAAGCTATTAACAATGAAGCAACAAGAATCTAAAGTAAGAACAAAATTAGAAACTAAAAGCTTCACTTATCTCTGTAGTTCTTTGGTGCTGCACTGACAATGTTTCGAGTTGACTCCAACTCATTCTCAATATTACTAAGATAAGTGAAGCTTTTAGTTTCTAATCTGGTTCTTAATTTAAATATGTTGTTAGCTAATGCTGGATTTCTGACACTGAAGTCATTAATCCTCTTGCTCTCCAATATTTTTCACTACATAAATATTGAAGAGACTTAGCAGTAAATGTAACCGCTTTTTAGAGAGCACCATATTTTTATGTTTTGGTGGTCACATCGCTCTCTCACAACCCCCAGAATATCTGGAGGACCACACCTGTCGTGGGTTTACGGGTCTCACCGACCTGACCAGGAGAATTATCAAAATAAATTCACCGACCATATCCTCTGATTACCAATCAGAGGACGTATTACATGCCATGACAGGTCAGCATGTTTGGGGTTAAGGTTTTATATAGAAATTAGAGAAATGGAGAGGTTGGAAAAATAAAGACTCCCTAGCCCTCAGGAACCCTAATAGCATCGGGGTCGGAAGAGAACAAGAGGTGACCAAGGTAAGGTCAGATAGAAAAGTTACAGTGAGGAGCAAAACACCAGTAAGTGGAAGTAATGTTCTGCTCAGCTTGGGTACCTTGTGGTCGCCATTCACATATCCCCTAGACGGAGACCCCTGAGTAAGAATTAAAAAAAAATACATTACAGCACTGTTCACACAATGTTTGTGTGGCAGTTAGTGGAATAATAAACCATTTATATCCATTCGTCAAAAAACTAGATGGCCCCAAATGTTTGACACAATTTTTTGGGGTGAAACTTCTCTTCATTGACAATAATTGTATTGCACATATTTGTTACACTCCTTACGCGGAATTCTGCGCACCTTGCAACCAGTATACATCTGCGCATGAATACAAACAGGGCCTAAGCTGCAAAAACATAGCTGGATATACCTTCATATTTCAATCATACTCCCAACACATATATATATAATCATAAGTTTTGGACATCATATAGAATGCCTTCTGCAATGAACATAGTGCTATCGTTAAAACTAAAAATACTGTGCAATCTAGTATTTACTATAATAATCTAAAATACCTGAGGAATGGTTTAACCACAAGATATTGCCATGACGAAGATTAATATGCACATACATAAAAAAAAGCTAAAAAGACACTAGACCTAAGCTAACCTCCAATGGATCAGAAAAAACCATAGCCCCAATGATCCAGGATGTGGATAGAAAATCGGCACAATGAAATAACCGGTCACTCATATTTAACTGCAACAGAACTCACTTTTTTATTACCACCAATACAAACTGTTTATTAAACTTAAGGGTGAGTCTTTTTCTGCTTCTGAGAGCAGATGGTGCAGTCTTAACTTCTAGAAGTTAATTTAAATATATTTAGATGTTTAATGTATTGTGACAAAATTAGTACGGTTACTTTTCTGTACTCTATGGTCTTCTAAAATTTTATCACAAATACACAGTTTTCTTCTCATTAACACAGTCTGCAGTCTTTTGTGCTATCACAACTCAACTTTTACTTCTTAAGGGGTTACAGTTTAATCTTGCCTCAGTCCTTTCTGTGTCTTGTACACTTACTACGACAATGCAATCACATACACGGCCGTCTCGCACTCACTGACACACTGACCAGCTCATGTCTGTAACCGCTACGGTTATGTATATATAAAGGGGATGACATCACACAGAGCTTTCTCGATCTCCACAAGCGTGCCCCAATGACATAGCTGGATTTTTCTCAAAGGCTTTAAAGAAAACCCCTTTCATGTAGCCACTTCATTGTTTCCCATGTGAGTGGTGTAAGAAAGCTTGACCTCATCTGTCCTTTGTTGTTCACTAAGACCGATATCACACTATATTTCTACATATCTTCAGTTATATTACATTATGCATGTAGTTGAATTAGGTATATTAGGCTAAAACTGTCCGAAATTTGTATTGTGCATGTGTTTGTGGCTATGCAGATATAAGTATTGATAATTTCAGCTTTATTCCTCCAGATAATAATGTATGCTTTTGCATAACAGGACCTGCTCTGTGTTGCAGGCAGTATCTGTAGCAGATGAGGACATCAAGAGGCAAGAAGAGAGAGTTGCTGCTGCTCGCAAAAAACTTCAAGAAGCGCTTCGCAGAATAATGCCATAATCTTTCACCACCGTGCTGTGACTTTAATAAAGAGGACTTTAAACTTTGTATTTATAACTTTTGTATTCCATATCTGTTAAGAATGTATGTAAGTGTGTACATATTTTATTCCCGTTTCATTCATTTCAATCTTAGAAGTTAATCTGCAAGTTTGACGTACTGTGACATAATTTTTTTGTACATATGTGAAAAGTATAATTTAAGTGTGTACATATCTTGCGCTGAAGATTTTTATGTGTGAAAACTTCAAATAAATTATCTAAGAAAGTTTGTGTGTGAGTCACTTAAACCAAGGAGTAAAAAAAATATTGTGAAGCATTAAATATGATACACATCATTTATGACATAAGTCAATATTTTGGAGCATTTGAGAAAAAATATTGTATTTAAAAGGGAATGTTATAATCTTTGAAAAAATTTTGACATTAAGCTTGTCCATCCTTTGAAATCGCTTTAATAACATAACTGGACATATACAGATTGATTTGGAAATATTTTTAGAAGCTTCGGGCACGGATTCCAAAAGAAGAAAGAAAGTTCATTGGAACGTATGTCCCATAATCCTGTGTTTTCTCGTTATTAACAAAAGTTCACATTTGTAACTCGTCAACACATAAACCTCGTAACAAATCCTCCTGGTGATTCTAGACACACATGCAGTCATTGAATCCAGGACTGTCATACCCTGGCTTTGCAGGCTTCCATGATACGTTGCTGGAGAGTTTCTTCATCCGAGATGTTTGCTACATAAACCAACTGTTTAACGTGCCTCCAGAGATAAAAACCCAAAGGATTGAGATTGGGTGAATGTGCAGGACATAGAGCTGGTCCTGCTCTACAGATCCATCTGTCATGGTAGATTCCAGTCAGAGCATCTCAAACAATGCGACTAAAATGTGTTGCAACCCCATCATTTATAATCCACTTGTTTTGTTGTATTTGCAAGGAATCATCTTCATGTAGTAAGTCTGGAAGAGTGCTCTGGGTAAAGTCCCTGTAAGACGTGATGGGAAAACGTATGGACCTGACACACACTTACAGTTCCAGCCCACACATTAATCCTAACTGTTGCTAATGGCTAGCTTCAATTACAGCATGAGGATTAAGAGCTACTGTATGTGTTGGTTATGGAAATTTGTAATTCCCTCTCTTCTGAAATGATAATTTGTCAACTTTGGCATTTCAGTTATGTTTATATAATTAGTTATTATTTTGTGGGTTTTAAAATGTAAATTGACGTCTTCCTGGCATATCCGAAATAATTATATCACACATTATACACAATGTATGACATCATAAGAAGGTCTTGTTAATGAAGACGATAGCCGTGTGCTATTATCATGGTAACATATAAGATAATTTTCCAAATACTCTTGGATCAACACATTCATACAAAATAGAAGCCATGTTTTAGCAATGCTCAAAAAAATTGTAAATTATATCATTTCGGATGTGCCAAACAGTACTAAGTACTTAAGAAAGTGTCGTAATAGTGTAACGACTTGAGAATAGGATATTTTATAAGTGTGCTAATAAAATAACATCACAAATTTAACTGTAGTTCAGAGTCTGCTTTATTCCATAACTAAAAACCAAGATAAGAAAAAAGTTCTCACGTTCACTGTTGATCGCAGAGAAAAACATAAAGATTGCACCAAATGGATTCTCACTGGCAAGATATAAGATGCCTAAATATTACATAAGAATCTACTTTAAAAACCACACCAAATGAGTTGCCCAAACAGGAGGCTCGAATAGAAATAAAGTAATCTAAAGTAAGAACAAATTAGAAACTAAAAGCTTCACTTATCTTAGTAATATTGCAAGTTCTTTGGTGCTGACAGTGTTTCGAGTTGACTCCAACTCATTCTCAAAGCTATACAAACAAATTCATTACCATAGCTGCTGATGCTCATTTTAATCACTAATCTGTGTTTTCAGAGAAACATTGTCAGCACCAAAGAACTTGCAATATTGCTAAGATAAGAGAAGCTTTTAGTTTCTAATTTATTCTTACTTTAGATTCTTGTTGCTTCACTGTTAATAGCTTCATTATTTCCTTATTTAGGAACAAAGTAAGTTTCCAAGATACAAATACTTACTGAACTCCAAGGAAAAGAACTACCTATGGAAACTTTCATGAAGAAGCAGAAGGCAACACGACTACGTAGAATTTCAAGGACATTATTACAACGAGGATTTCTTTTTCAACCCAGATTGCGTATTGATGGGTGGCAATCTACGTGCATCAAGCATTCCAAGGGCTGAGAACAACATCGCACAAATTATCCGGAATCCAACATCGCAAGGATATATGTAAAGAAGACGGCAGAAAGTAGGATAACAAAACACATCTACATGTCTACAGTATTTACAATCCTCCCAGGAATGAACCAGATCTCTCACTTATTGACCGATTAAATAAAACAATCATAATTGGGGATTTCAATGCCCATTCCAAAAGATGGGGTTATGAAAAAGTGGATTCTACAGGGAAGATAGTGGAAGAATTTTTGAATACACAACTTTTGAACTGATTTATAGTAAAGAAGATCCCACAACCTACATCTCTGGAGCAGGTAGTAACCCAGACCTCTTGTTAGCTACAACAGATATTGTTTCAAAAATTAAAAAACAAATTATAGAAGACCCACTTTGAGAGGAATGAGAATCTTTCTCACAGACTTCTGTCGCAGCTTTGCAATCTGTGTCACTTTCAAAATCAACAAAATCTTCATTATTATCCTCATTTTCATCTCAGAGTATTGCCAGGGCTTTCTGTAGGTTGTTAGGGTT
Source organism: Tenodera sinensis (assembly GCA_030765045.1). NCBI lineage: Eukaryota > Metazoa > Arthropoda > Insecta > Mantodea > Mantidae > Tenodera > Tenodera sinensis. The sequence goes on along the minus strand of CM060966.1, from coordinate 76,161,535 downwards.
ACACAGATTGAACACTTCTTGCTTCTTAGACATTATGGTACGTAAAAACGTGACCAGCAGAAAAGAAGGCTACAGAAACAATGTTCGTGAGCGGGCGCAATGTATCTCACAGATACCTTTACTTGATAATCGAATTAAATAACAAGCAGCTGACCAATAATGAACCAGGAAGTGCTACAGTGTGTTTTAGGAAGCTACAATGACTTGCATTAATTTCGCATAAACAAATGTGTCATATTGTTGAAAAAAGTGGGAGAGGTATCTCTCAGATATATTGCGCCCGACATTAATTTTGCATAAACAGATGCGTCATATTGTTGAAAAAAGTGGGAGAGGTATCTCTCAGATATATTGTGCCCGAGAGGGTTAATTTGTGCTGGAGGTGATGGTAGTAGTGATATTAGTATGCTACTAGTTATAAGTAGTAGTATTGCAAACAAAAACTAATAAACAGCTACCTATAAAGTGGTGCAACTATAGACAATGAACTAAAAACCTTGGATTTTTTAGAACACTTATAATATGTAACATAAGCATTGCTTAAATATACAATATAGAAAATAAAATGTATATAGTGACTTATCAACACTGCATAAACTATAATATAAATGTTTGCATGGGTGACAATTTGTTACCCAAAATCACACAGAACAAAACTTCAGCTACACACACTACAAAAGTAACTACAGAACTGAACGAGAGAAATGTTGCTGTTTATGCATTCCTTAGAAACTACGAGGGTGAATCAAAAAGTAACTTGCACTTTCAAATTATGGCCATTTATTAAACCACATACACATAGGCAACACAGCTATGGCAACATACTATGTAAGTTCAATTTTCCACATAGTCCCCAAGAGACTGTAAACATTTATCAGATTGGGCAACCAACTTTTCAACTCCGGATGTGTAGAGTTCACCTCTAGTGCTGTGTAACCACCTGCTGCATACCTGCTTTCACCTCCTCATCATTTCGGAATTGTCCACCAAGATCCTTTTTCACTTTACTAAACATCGCATGGCACTAAGTCTGAACTGTATGGGGGATGTCTTACCTCCCACATGAATTGCTGTAGCAGTTCCGACGTTTGGTGGGCCGTGTGAAGTGTGGTGGTGAAGAATTGCATGCCCACAATAAAGAGCAGTGATTTCACAATGAATGTCCATGTAACTGAGCTATTTAGCCTACAGAAATCTGAGTTAATATCCAGTTGGCATGCCATTGAGCCAGGTCTGCTCTGCTCACACATGACAGGATACCACACCATCTTACCTATCGGATATGATAGTTACTGTACCTTGCTACACATTGTCCACCATCACAACGCACAGCGTGCTCTTGTGGCGAGCAAGTGCAACTCACTTTTTGATTAGATTAGATTGCATTCAGCGAGTTCACAAGTAGCCCACGGAGGCTGGTGTCAATTGTGATGTACAAAACATTGTCAATAAATGTACAAAATGAGCACATAAAACTCATTATATACAGGAACAAAAAAGTAACAAACAAACAACAGCAAAGGGGATAATGGAAACACAATCAAAACTTACCGGAAATTTGTCAGATAAGAATTGAATTTTGTGTTAAATTTACACTAAGCATTTCCAGCCATATTCTACTGTTTAGTTGTAATATAATAATAATAATAAAGTTATAATATAATTAGGAATGAATGGCATTGTTTGTTAGATGGTTCTATACATATACATTTGAGTAGCTTTCACACAGGCATCAGAAGTGTTTAACAATGATTTGTCACTGAAGAAGCTAGAGATCACTTACAGAGTTACGTAAGCTTTTACAGGATTATTTGTCATTTAGATTACCTTATACAGAATAAAATAAGTTAAAAACTACTTACAAAGCTACATAAGCATTAACAGGAATAATTTGTCATTTAAATAATCTTGTACACAATAAAATGAATTAGAAACTACTTACAAAGCCACATAAGCATTAACAGGAATAATTTGCTATTTAAATAATTTACCCTCGCACATGAGCCTGCATACCTGTAAGTCTGCTCTGAGAACTACAGCAATGAAAACAAATATGCTGAGTGACCCTGTCACCTCCACAAGTAATGAAGGGTTAATATCACTATCCTGCGAATTTCAACCTTTTGTTTGTTGCCTAAAGTAAATAATGCGATTCTGATAATGTTGATGTGTTGAATCCAAACTTTCAATCTGTTTACTTCTATCACGTAAGGTTTTCTTGCGAAATCACTATATATGTATTTTAAAATTAAGCAGATTTGACCGTAAACTTTCTCATTATACCTTTTTATTTTAAATGAAAACAATATATAATATTTTTATTTATTTATTTACTTTAAATTAATACATACTTGATTATGACGGACATTCAATCCAGACTCTTAGTCTGTCATATCTACCCAACATACTTTCTAATACATACACTTTGGTTCTCTATAGCTATTTAACACATAACTAAGACCAAATATTGTTAATTCTGTTCTCTTTGTAGAGACCAATTCCATTTTTTACTTAAAAACTGACCTAAGTTCCTGACCTTTCTAAAAATCCTCTTAAATGCTGTTGCCCTATCTCTCTTCTCCCATATCTGCCCCAGAAATTCTTTCCTTCGTACGTCTGTTCCTTGACATTCAAAGACTATATGCTCCAGGTCTTCTTTCCCCCCGCAAATAGTACACTGACTGAGGGAAACCTTCTTAGTCCTCTCAACACCAGTTCTTAGCCATGCTATCGCCTTCCTTTGTTCATTGTTTACTACTGTTTACCTTTTCTCCCTTTCCCATGATTTGTAATCTACCAGAGACCTTTTTTCCATTATACCACCAAACAGTTTTTGGATTTCTATGTCTTCAGACCTCTTTCTTATTATTTTCCAGAATTTATTATGATTATTTCCCCTCTCCTCCAGTAATCCTCCATCCCATTTACTTCTAGGTTCTTTCGAATACTACTCGTTCATCCAGATTCCCTAGGACTCTTTTGCTGGTACTCTACACACTGCCTTAACAAATTATTTTTATCTAAATTCAAAATCCTATATCAAAATTTCAGAGCTCTTTCTATAATATACCTTTCCTCGTCACCCTTCCCATCTCCATCTGCGCTACTTCTCTTGCCACTGCACTTGGAAGACCCAACGCATCCCTGCAAAACATCCTATGAACTGTATCTATGGTCCCCCCCCCATCCTTATTCAGTCCCCATATTTCTATACCATAGAGCATTTTTGGTTCCACCAACATTATAAATTTTTTCCAACCATTTGACCCCAATATCCAGTACTCTGTACTCACAACTTCTTATTGTTGACATAGCTCTTTTCCCCTTTGTCAGAGCTAATTTCTTTTTGTTTTTCCCACCCCAACTCCCATCTAATTTTACTCCTGAATAGATACATTCTTGTACTACTTTATACTCCTTATTCCCCTTTTCCCACTTTTATAGCAGTAGACAAAATAGCCATCTTCAGAGAAAAAGGGTTTAAAATCTCTTTTGCATTGTCGGTACCAATAGAATGATGTTTCTGGGCAAAATACATTCTTTTCTCGGAGTCTAGAGTCTAACAACTCAGCTAACTCTTTAGAGAGGGCAAGATCCCCCACTAAATCATTTAATTCACTCATTAAAACACCCACATTCTGTAGCAGATGATTCTGGTATAGAGTCACCCTCACCCTTCATAATTTCCCCCTCTTCTACATCAGTCTCGGATGAAAACTGTTCAAGAGTTTCTGGACGCACAGAAATTGGTACATCAGGCCCATGAGGCACAGGTAAAATGGCTGACCATACAACTGGATGCATAATTTGCTTTTTGTTTTTAGAATTGTACCCCTTCACATCAGACAAAGCAGAAATAGCAGTCATTACTATGGTTCGTCCGCTCTCTCCAAACCATAGGTATTCCAAAAGATAGCAACGGTCTTCTGCTGTTGACCCAATGATAAAGTTCTTCAGTGCATACTCTACATACTTTGTGCAGTGCCCAAGCTTTACTTTGGTCTCCAAGTTTGATTCTGAAGTAAGCAAGATATAATATTTTCACAGAATCTGTAATATTGCGTCTCTGCTTAGGCAATGGATAACAGAAGTGGACTGGATCATTTGTACATGAGCAATGCAACATGCTAAATAGTACTTCTGTATTGAACTAATCGATCAAAATTCTACTGCATAATAAAACCTGAAGCTAATTTTGTTTCCAGATAAAACACAGACTAAAGAAATGTGAGAGGAACTAGACCAGATACATGTGTGCACACGAAGAGTGCATCTATCACCAAAAAGTGGCCAATATGTATCTATCTCCCACAAATAAACATACACCAATGTCCAGGTAGCACATTATCTCACTCTAAATTCCTTACGCGCTTGCACTGCATATCAGATAAGAAACATTCTGTGCCTTCAGTTTTACTATGAACAACCTTAAAGTATTTTGAATACATTTTGTTTTCAAATCCTGACAAAATAAAACTACACATGTTAAATCATTGCAGTATATATAATGATTCTATAAGTTCCTACAAACATAAGAAAATTATGCTATAAGGAAAAAATGATACATGATAGGAACTTTCTGACTTTGAATTTGATTTCAACATGCTAAAAATACCTCAAAAACATTCAATTTTTGGAGGCAGGAATTTCATTGCAGGCTAGTGTATTAATATAAATTTATACTCTGCTCACATGATTGACAAATGGCATTTTAGAAGTGTATCAACTAGCACTAAACTCAAAATGCAAAATTTTATTTGCTAATAAAGAATATAAGCTTTAAAAACCATTACCTAGTGTATTATCTTACATGAGTGTATTATTTCAAGCTTTGGAAATTGCTCATGTTTGAGGCATTTTAAAGTGAAATGAAATAATGCTTAGCCTATTTTATAATTTATTCATTCAGTGATGTTAAAACTAAAATTGTGGATACAGAGTACTGGAATAAAGTGATTTCATCCAGAATTAGTTACCTACTTGGAACATATTTTGGATACACATTCTCAACCGTTATTATTACCTTGCACATGGTCTTGAGATTACTTTCTTATGGATTTGAAGTAATTACATATCATTATTAAGTCTTCTCCCAAGTACTGAGTTCTTTATATCGTTGTACAGGTTTTATTAGATTGTAACTGTTTCCTACTTTATGAACCATTATGCATAAGTGAGTGTTACTACTGTTCTTCACTCCCAATTTGTATTTAGTATGGTTGAAATGTTTAAAAGATGATTCAACTGTATCTGATGTTATAAACCACTGACTTAGCTGCTACCTGAAGAAAGAAACAAGAGTATACACAGAAATCATAATATGCATAGTAATTGAATATTAATTCACCTAATCTGAATCCAGCATTTTTAAATGATAGTAATCAATATTTTAAATGTCATAGAATCAATTACCTGAGAAATTTAGAATATTTCAAGCTTGGATATGAGGTCTAGAAGACTTGTATCACACTCTCGGTAAAGAATATGACAGCTTCCAGGTACCTCCAAACCTAGTCTTTCTGAAGCATGATATTCACTGTCCATGTGACTTCTTAATTCCTCATCAGTTGCTGAGGGTCTGAAAGGAAATAAGAAATGCAGTTAAGGAGCAAAAGCCTTGGGGGCAGGGGGGACAGGTAGGGTTTCCCCCCACCAGTGATTTTATACCTGAAATCCCCCCCCCCCCCCCACAATTAAAATATCCCTAGTTGGCAGTTTATATAATGAGACAAACAGTGAAACATACACTACTAAAATGCTTTCCCCTCCATCAACTTTTAACGATTTTGCACCCTGAATACAGTAGTACAGAAATGACAGAAATGTGTAATATACAGGGTAGCCCTTATAAAGTGTTCAAGATGAGTATTTCTTAAACAAATAGAAAAATCCAATTGCCAAGAATTCCAAATTTATAGGAGCAAGGGACCTTCCAAATTATGATACGGAAAATATTTTCATGGGACCTCTTATGGGGCCTACAGAGCCCAACCTCAGAATTTTAAATGAAACCATGTTGATATTTTGGTATATCCTGGTTCCCATAATAAACTAAACAATGTTTACTAAAACATTTTTTTCTAAAATGAATTGTTGAGCTGTTGTAGGATGTTTTCTTTTAAGTAAATAAATTAGTGGGAAATGGTACTAAACAAATAACCCAATAATTACTCAGGTGATTACTTTAAATTATTACATTAAATGCTCAAAGTTGCCTCCATTAACATCTAAACATTTGACAATTCTTTTGGAAATATTTCTTCTGTTATCAACATACAGGGGTTAATTGGGGAACAAGCTTCACATATTCAAAGTTTCATATTCTCTATAGCTGTAGGTGCTTTAAACACGATTTCCTGTTTCATGTATCCCCATAAGAAGTAGTCCAAGGGTGTTAAAAGTTGGGTGAACAAGAAGGCCAGCACGTCTAATCCACCTATCACCAAATTACTCATTTAGAAATTGATGTGCATATTTCAAAATGTTGTGGTGCACCATCCTGTTAATACCACATTTCTCTTCTCACACTGAAGGACATGTTTTCCAATAAGGGAAGTAATTCCCTTATTGGAAAATGGAAACATAATTCACAAGTAATAGTACCTTCAAAGAAATAAGGGCTGATGACAAGATTATCAAGAATTCCATACCAAACATTTAGCAACCAACAATGCTGAAAAGGGTGTTATATTTTAGGAGTTCAAGAGGCTTTGAAACCACAATACCCATGTTCTTTCATTTGATACTTATTTTCTCATGAAAATGATGGAGATATTTTCAAAGAAAATATCCTAAAACAGCTCAGCAATTCATTTTAGAAAAAAATGTTTTAATCAAAGTTTAGTTTATTTTGGGGAACCAGAATATACAACAAAAAAATTACTATGGTTTCATTTAAAGGTTGTGCCCCATAAGGGGCGCCATGAAAATATTTTCCATATCACAATTTTGAAGGCACCTGAATTGCTAAATCACTTTAATGAATGCTTTCCAAAAATGTTTGATAGGAAAACATACAAAAAGTACTCTCTTGATTGGGTTACTAAGGGCATAAAGATATCTTGCACACACAAAAGATTACTACATAAAATATACAAGACGACAACTGACATACAGTTTATCCAATATTACAAAAACATTTCCAAGTATTGAAGCAAGTAATCAAGAGGGCTAAATGAACAGTTATTGGTAAAATCCTAAATAATGCAGATAACAAAAGCAAAGCAGTATGGAAAATAATAAAAGGTGAATTAGAGCTAAACAATATAGACAGTGATGGTAATTTGGTTAAAGAAACAGCCGAATTATTAAATGATTATTTTATCAACATAGGAAATCAAACTTGGGAATGTCTCCCATCCGTTCAGTATTCTATAAATGAATACCATAGTAACAATTGTCTAATGCTAACTCCCACTTTTCGGTTTGAGAATGTCACTCTTGATAAAATCGTTGAAGTAATCACAAGACTTAAATCTAAAACTTCATATGGGTGGGATGAGCTTCCTCCTTTTCTTATTAAAGAAATCAAGCATGAACTAAGCAGCCCACTTAGTCAAATAATAAATCATTCCCTTGCAACGGGTATCTTTCCAGAAACAATGAAGTATGCATTAGTAAAACCGATTCACAAAGGTGGGAAAATTGAATTTAAAAAATGTAGACCAATTTCTATTCATCCTACTTTCTTCATTATATTCGAAAAAATGGTACATTGTCAACTTAGTTCATATCTTGCTTATTTCACCAAATTAAATAGTGCCCAACATGGGTTTCGTGAAAAGCGTTCAACAATATCAGCGTTAATAAATTTGGTATGATGTATCAAAAATGATTGATGACAACCAACAAACAGCTATCTTAATCTGCGATAACTCTAAAGTGTTCGACTGAGTCGATCATGAAATATACTGGCGGAAAAAAAAAAATGCAACACCAGTAAGGACTGTGTTTATCAACACATGGGCATAGTATCTGGATATTGAGAGGTTACAGAACAGATGATAGACGTGTCATGGTCGGTGGACAATAGATGGCACTGCACAGCAGTGTCTCTATGCCTTCTGTGTCCACGGTGCAGGCAGTCTCTGTGGTACCCTAACAGTTGAATGGTGGTGTCAAACAACACTCTAGAGTGTAGTGATGCCACGACAACGTGCACGTGCTCCTTTTGTCTCAGAGCTAGAGCCATTTGAACAGGGTCGAATGGTTGGCCTCCGCAAAACTGGATGGACCTATCGACAAATTGCTGCACTCTTGGGCGCAATGTGTCAGTGGTGTGTCGGTGTTTTCAGCAATGGTTTGTGGAACATTCTCACTCCCGTAGGCCAGGTTCTGGGCAACCACGTTCTACAGACGCGTGTCTGGATCGACGCATTGTATGGGCATCAGTGAGTGCCCGAATAGCATCCAGGGAGGCGATACAGGCTCAGGTAGCACCTGGAGTGTCAGTACAGACTATTGGAAACCGTCTTGCTGCAGCGGGACCCAAATCACGTGTGCCTTTAGCCAAGGTACCTCTTACACCACAACATCGTCATGCATGTCTCCCCTGGTGTCAAGAAAGGGCTCATTGGACAATGGAATGGCACTCTGTTGTCTTCAGTGATGAGAGTTGATTCTCCCTGTATACAAGTGATGGTCGTGTACGCGTACAGTGCAGAGCTGGCGAGCAAACTCATCCAGAGTGCATTTGCCCACAACATAAAGGCCCAACTCCTGGCATCATGGTGTGGGGTGCCATCACTTACAACTTGCGCTCACCTTTGGTGTTTGTGCAGGGACGTGAAAACAGTGCCAGCTACATCCAGTAGGTAGTTAATCCTGTGTTGCTGCCATTTCTTCAACAGGGAGGTGATGTGCTGTTTCAACAGGATAATGCACGTCCCCATACAGCTGCAGTAATGCAACGTGCTCTATATGGTATACAACAACTGCCCTGGGCGGCACGGTCCGCTGATCTCTCTCCCATTGAACATGTATGGGACATGATGGGAAAGAAAGTGACTGGGTCTCCACGGCCAGCCACAACCATTGCCAAACTGCGACAACAGGTGCAAGATGCTTGGGACAGTTTATCACAGGATGCCATTTGCCACCTGTACGATTGTCTGCCTGCACAAATATATACCTGTATTGCTGCTTGAGGGGGTTACACCAAATACTGATGCAAATATTGGGACATACCTCCTTGTGACATGTCTACGTCATTTGTGCTGATTTTGTTATCATATGATACTATCATGACACATTACCGCTCACTTAACTCTGTATTATACTTAAGCAATCCTTGATGGTGTTGCATGTGTTTTTTTTCTGCCAGTGTATTATTAAGCAAGTTAAGACTTCTATGGTATTAGAAATATGGAACTCATATGGTTCACTAATTATCTTAAAGAGCGTAGGCAATGTGTAATTTCAAACAACAAAACTAGCTCCATTAAATCAAACTGGAACATTATAAAAACTGGAGTACCTCAAGGAAGTGTCCTGGTCCACTACTCTATATATTATACCTTCCAAACTGCATAACTGGCAAAACAATCATGTATGCGGATGACACTTCTATCTTGCTTAGTGGGCAAAATTTTAATGAACTACAACATAATGCTAATGTAACTATAGATCACATCAAGAATTGTAATGGTCTGAAACTCAACACTGATAGAATATTTATTATGCAACTTAATACCCAAACAAAAATTGTGTTCATTCAGTTCATTCAGTTAACCATGCTAATACATCTAAAATTTTAGGTACTATTTTAAATAATCAATTAAAATGGGAAGACCACATTCAATATATCTCTAAAAAACTAAACAGTGCTTGCTTTAACATGTACTGCATAGCTGAACTTATTAACATCAAAACAAAAAAAATTGTCTACTTCAGTTATTTTCGTAGCATAATGGCATACAGGATCATACTATGGGGAAATGCTTCTTGTTGGGAAACTATTTTTGAAAGCCAAAAAAGAATAATCCGTACAATGACAAGAGCCAAACCTAAAGATTCGTGTAGAAATCTGTTTAAAAAACTAAAAATACTAACTCTGTCTTCACAATATCTCTATGAATTGATTAAATATATACATACTATGATATACTATACAATGCACAAATACACCACAGTCATGAAACAAGAACCAAAAACAATCTGAAGCCACTCATGTACAGACTAACATCATATGAAAAATGTCCATTACTAGCTGGGATAAAAGTCTACAATAAACTAACCAGCACTATTAGATCAATAAAAAACCTGAAATATTTTAATAAAACAATAAAAAACTTGCTAATTGACAAGGCCTATTACTCAATGACTGATTATATGAATGATGATCTAGTAATATAGTGAATTTTATATTTTGAGAACGTATTGTATAGTATATATGAAACTTTATATCTATGTTCTTTTTATTATACTTGTACATCTATGTAATTTTCTTGAACCACTATCTGACGAGTCACCTGATTATAGTGAATTTGCCCAATTTTCTTGTAAGCGTATGTGACAAATCAAATCAAATCCTATGATTTGGAATTCTCTGCATTTGGTTTTCTCCGTTTATTTAAGAGATATTCACCTGTAAGACTTTATGTGGGCCAGTCTGTATATGACACATAATCAAAGGTGTCTTTATGTTGTGGGCTATTGTTACCTTTGGTATTCATATGTGTTCCATTCAATACTATATCAACATTTATTTAAGTTCCTATTTCATTATGCTTTATGATGTCTATTAGAATCATTGGAGTTTAGGTAATACTGATACAAAACCAACTAGAAAGGCTATCCCATCAATTCTGGGCACCAAAAAGTCTGCCCCTCCCATTTGTCACAAAGTTTGAAGCAGTCTCTCCATTAGTCACAAGGTCCCACATAATTTATATAGTAATCAAAAAGTAGTCATTTAAATATGATTTATTAAATTATTAATTATAAATGATGTCCTTATCATATCTATACTTACTTTCTCTACTAGTCACCTATAGTAAGCATAGAAAGTACAGAGTGCGACAAATGATCTGAGCGATTTCAAAAATTTATCGAAGCAATATTATTTGACTGAACAATACAAGCACTGTATACTCAGATATAGCAACTCATAAAGTTTTTTTCAATAGCTTACAGGTACTCAATATGTGCTCCATGAGTGACTTTACAAATATCAACTCAATAATCAAGCTCGGCCGACACTTAATGTAGCATGTCCCTGTTAATTTTACCAAATGTGTTGAGATGCGGACCCTTAGTTCATAGATCAGGCGTGTAAACTGCATCCTTCACACAACCCCATACAAAACCTCGCAAGGGGTGAGGTCGGAAGAGCATGGAGGCCATGATATGAGCTATCTTCATTCCTGTTACGACCTATCCATTGTTCTCGAAGTCTGGTGTTCAGGAAGTTACGAACATCACACTGGTAATGAGGTGGAACACCATTCTGTTTGTAGATGATAGTATCAGTCTCCAACTGCGGCAGGAGCCAATTCTCCAACACATCTAGGTAGATGTGCCCTGTAATGGATTTTTCACTGAAGAAGATGGGACCATAAATTTTAGATTATGATATCGAACAGAAAACATTCAGTTTAGGCAAATCATGAACATACTGCATGACGGAATGGGGCTTTTCAGTTCCCCAAATCCTTACATTGTGCCTGTTCACTTTACCACTGAGAAAGAATGCTGCTTTGTAACTTGGTGCGGTATTTTTTAGGGTGCGTATATGGGATACTATGTTTCTGGTCTACTTGGGAAGGTGTAGGTCAGAAAGTTGTGGGTGCTCTTGATTGCTCCGGCGTTTTACAGTGCGGTTTTTGTTTGAGCACGAGGTCTTTATCTCAGGGTTGTCCAGCTGAAGAATTTCCAGGTAATAAATTGAAGTCTTCTATTCCTTTTAATGTTTATTTCACTTTACTCATGCCCCTTCCAACACACAAGACCATGAAGTATCGTGATCCGCATAACGCATACGTCTGTCTATCCCGCTGAAGATCTACCAAGCCAGTGTCTTTCTCTCCCGAAGACTGTATTTCTCAAATCGGCCCTTCCACTTGGCCAGCTTCACTTTGCAATTAGGCACGTATGTCTTCACGCTTTGGGTTTTTTAACCCTATTGTTCCCTTTCTTTCAGGGGTTGTTGCCTTCTTGTGGTACCGTTGCTTTCCCTGCCTGAGGTAATTGCTGTACCCTCAGCCCACCAGTCGAGTTGTAAGGTAAAGCCTATATTCGATTTTCAATTATATACAAATTATTACGTAGGTACGCAGGTTTTAATTGGCGGGCACGGGTTTCTGCCTCAAACTGAAAACAATATTGTCACAAAACTCATCTTCCATATGCTCCTGGAAACTGCTACAAAATTTAAAGCATTTCACTTTGTCCTTGGGTGATAATGCTTTAACAGCTGCAGACAGCAAGGGTCCACCATCAATCTTTTCCTTAACACTTTCCAAATGTTCGAACGTGGGATGTTCAATTCTCTACTGCCTCAACGAGTTGATTTTTGTGGGTTACCTGCGAAGCTAGCTCACAGACGGTTGACTGTTTCTTCAGGCATTCTCAGCCAACCCGTTGATTTTCCCTTACAGAGGCATCCTGTAGTTATCAACTGTTGATACCATTTATATATAGAGTTGGCAGTGGGTGATTCTTTCTTGTACTTTGTTCTAACATTTCATTGTATGGTTGTCACGGTCTTACTCATATGAAACTCAAGAGCAGCAAACGCTTTTTCACTGTTGGTCACCATCTTACAACTGCTGGAGCTCGTGGCTGTATGAGGAAGCATAAGTCACAATTGCACTCTTGCAGTGGAAGGAAGCAGCATCATGACTGCTGCAAATGAAGCTTGGAGAGATAGCTAACTTACAACATTAAATACCATCACCATGTATTTAATAATATGACCATTAAAAAATCATGGAACTGCGCAAATTATTTGTGCACACCCTGTATTGCATTCCACCTCAGAGTTCAGTATAAAAATTTCACTGGAAATACCCTGAACTACCCTTTACATGTAAAGATTTTCATTATTTATTGGTCTCTCAAAAAGGCCCTACAATTTTTATTAAAGTACATATGCTGAAGGCAAATAAAATGTACATCTTTAATTTTTGTGAATAGCCTATGAAGTACTCTTCACTTTGAATGATTTGTATAATTAGTCAATTATAAGAGGTAGACAAAATCTTACTGCACAAAAATCTATATTCATTAAAGCTAGATTTATGTCAAATAAAAGCTTTTGTAACATTAACCATTTTCAAGATATTCCTCATTATTGGATTAAATTTTAAAATACTTATACTTTTTCCAAGTAGCAAGTTGCTCTTCATTTTCTATCATGGTGTTACGCCTCCTTTTGCGTATTCCTTTCACCTGCTTTACCCTAAACTTTGGTAACCCTATGATTTGTGTTACTTAATCTTCCCCTTTACTAACAACTTTCTTCCACAGGATCGAGACAGGATGGTAACAACTAACGCCAAGAAATACAACATAACACAACATTTATTATAGTATGAATACTGTAAACTTTAAGCATGAAATTATTAAAAGAACACAGTAAAATTTAACCATAACTTTCAAATCAAAACTGACAGATCAAGAAACTGCAATCTAACAGGAAAACCTGGCTTTCTATAATCGGGCACTGCAATTCTGTCCTCGCCCTCAACTGTTATCATCAAACAAACACCCCTGCCTCATGTACAAATCTTCCTTAACGTCTGTTACAAACTCTACACAAACACTTCACTTTACCGAGTTGCTCCCTGGTTTAATGATGAAAGGTACCTCATAATGTGCAACCCTGATAGTTAACTGTTCCTTTAGATTTTTCCTACTTCCACAAAGAACTACTATTCATTTTTAACTTGGTACTCATCCCTATGTTGCAACTCGGAGTCACATGGTGGATGGCAAACTCCCAGCCTGGAAGGTCAATGCCCTCGTAGTCAATGTACAGCTGACCTCTCTGGTTCCATGGCTGTTCAGCAAATTCTCCTTTCCATACAAGTGCCGACTGTTACTAGAATTAATTTGCTAATTCCCCTCAGAAGTCCATGCAGCTCAATTCCCAAAGGAACCACATAAACAAGGTTGAATGATATGTGACTTGCAGTCAGGCTTACATGCCTGCCTAGGTTCACAAACGGCTCCTCGCCATCTAACCAATTTGCTAAGGTCCACCGTTCGACTCAGGGCTCCTCGGGACCAACCCACTCTAGGGCACAACTGATGGTCGACTCGATCACACACAGCTCACAATATAAATCACCCCATCAACCAGCTTTTGTCTCTGACATAACACAACCGGCTGTTCCATCTTTGAGCCAGCCAGCCCCTTCCTTTTGGCTCTTCCAATGGCCCTTCATGCCGCCAACCAAAATACTCCATTACAATGGTCAAGCAAAGATCATAAGATTTCAAAGCTGTCAGATAGTGATGCACTTTTTAAAAATGTAACTATCATCTTAGCCTATTGTATTCTTCTTATAGGTATCTACAACAAAATGTATAATTGTTAAATGAAAATTAGATTAACAAGAACTGGACAGAATAATTAATTTTTCTAAGGATAATTTGTGGAATAGTAAGTGGAGAAAGTCATGTAAAGGTTGGTTAGGTACCAAACTTGGTACATATATAACTTCATCTTCTAAGGTTACAAATAAAAATTTTCAAAAAACTCTTCCTATCCCAAACTACTCTTTAGATGGAAAAATTATCACTATTTTTTATTTTCTTAAACATGTCTAACAATTTTGATTAAAATACCATAATTTTATTAATTTGCATTAGAAATAAAATATAACTTTTGAATATTCTGGTAATAGCATGTGAAGTATTTTTCATTCTGAATGACTGTTGTACAGCTGGTAAACCTAAGAGATAGTTAAATCTTATTAACAAAAACTGTAGATCTTATTAAACATACAACTTAAGTAGAATAAATATTTTGGTACCATTAACCATTTTCTAGATATTCTTTGCTATTGATCTAAATTTCAAAGTAATTATACTTTTTTCAAGTGGTAGGCTGTTATTTGCCTGCCTCTGGTGCAGAGGACCCAAGTTTGATCCCTGGTACTAGTGTGGGGATTTTTCATCTGCTGGGAGGTCTGGCACGGGGTACACTCAGCCTTGTTAGGTTCCTGAGGGGCTTTGAGGAGCTACTTGATAAAGAAGTAGCAACCTCAGGTCGCAAAGGTCATATAACTGACCAGAGGGGCAACTGACCACATCCCACCCTCCAGTTCTGCACCCCACTCATGGTGCCTGTTGTGGGCAGAGGTGTTGGTAAGCCTTGGCCCACACAGGCTTTGCACTAGGGGTTATTATTATATAGGTTATTATTTTTTTTCTCGTGGTCATGGAAGGAGCACTACATTTCAAAGTCATAACATAGCAATACTTTTAGTAATCTGATTATTGCTTTAACTTACTATATTCTTCTTACAACTAGAATTAAATGTGTATATGTGTAATGAATGCCTGTGTATAATTTAACATGTTACAGAAATAATATTTTGAAATCCTCTGAACAATATTGTGAACGTTTATTAACCCAATGACATCATATTTAAATGCATTGGCAACTAACCAAGAAGTCAGATTTAAATCCTCTAGCTATGAGGGTGGTAACACCTTAATGCTTAAAAAAATCATTTAAAATCAGTTGTTAATTATTTTTTGTTGAAAACTTGGGTGCACAATATTAAAAGCATAAGCTCACCAATACCGTTTCCTAATACTGCTTGTGTGTGTGAAAGAAATGGGAAATCAGTTTGAATCTCTGCGTACACATTGTTTCACTCCAGTACAATTGAATAGTGATTTTTGCACTTGAGACACCAAAATAACTAAAGCAATATAAGCCCTGATTTCATTTTTCATTGTCTTTCAACACTTTCTGCCAGGATAGTTCAACTACCTCATTGCATAAGCATTTGTTTCCTGACATATTTGTCAAACAAAGGTTCCATGTATTCTGAAAAAAATTGAAAGTGCAGACAACATCTGTGACACATGCTTACTCAGTAAGTATTTAAAAATACCACTATTTGCAATAAAAGGGCAGAGAATAAGGTTGTTGTCAGTTTTAGTCCAATGTCAGTTACACTGGTTTTTCTGCGTTGTAATGCAATCGTGTTTCAAAGGGCCTGGCACATGTTCTTTGCTGCTTTCTGCACTAGATTCATTATCACTCTCACCAGAATCTTCCTCAGCTCTGTTTCATATTCAGAAAAATCACCACTTTCACTCTCTAAAACACCCACTATCAGCTTTCTCAAACCCTTCTAGTCATTGGCGTGAATATTTTTTGCCCCCATAATGGCTACTGAGGTGAGTGAAATAATGCTAAGATAAAATTGTTTTTCCTTGATTGAAACACAGGTGGTTACGTCATACTGATCAGAATTACAAACACCACGTGTTAGCATTTCATTCCAGACATATACAAATGGCATCTATGACAAGGGACCTAAACTATGTGGAATTATATGGAGCAATGCAGCATAGAGAGCTGAGCTCGTCATATGATTCATATGCTAAAAAGGTGCATGCGAGCCCTGGTCATCAAATTATGCAAATGGGTTAACAAGAGGTACATAGGAGAAGCTTTTGCAAGAATAGATTGTAGAAGAGTGAATAGAGAAAGTAATGTGAATAAAACACATGAGATTCTTTTCAACTAAAAAATTAAAACATGAAGAAAATGTTGATGTGAGTGTGAATGATATTCCATGTCATAATATCCCGGACTTACTTCTTATGACTGTTTGACTATTTACTAGTCTATAAAACTGGACCATTAGTGGTTATTGGATTTAATGGCAGGTGGTATACAGAGGGCACCTGACTGGCAGAGTCGGCTGACTACAGACACATTGCTGTCTCCAAATAACCAATAAGAAATGGTGAACCAACTCTGCAACTTTAAGGTATTAAGCAATCTTTGCCAAATGGGTGCATGGCATATGGAAGATATGTTGTTAGCAAAGCCTCTGAGATACCTGACGGCCTCTCAGAGTATGTAGTCCTAACCAGGCATGTGGGATTCTGTCTGAGTGGACCTGAGTTATTCCTAGCTAAATGTGGTAACATTTATAGTTTCAGCATAATTAAACCAGAAGGCCTTTGTGCAGACTCCAAGAGTTTTAATAAAAAGAAGTGGTACCTGAGACCTCTAAAGGGAATCCTGCTAACCGGGAAAAACAACAGGAACCAGGAAGACTTCCGCCAAAGATATGGAGAAACAGGCCCAGGTCATAGTGATTTATTTTATACAGGCCAACCTGTAGCATACGGCCACACCATAGCCAAGTAGTTAAACCATTTGCTTCTCACCACAGCCCCCCGGGTTCTATCCCAGGCAACCGCATGTGGGATTTGTGATAGACACTGTGGTGGGTTCCCTCTATGTTCTCCGGTTTCCCCTGCCCTCTCATTCCACTGGTACTCCATCTTCATTCCATGTATCATCAGTATCACCACCTGCAGTGCCATGTGTAATAAAAGCGGGTGTTAAACACTACAAGTCAAGTCAACCTGTAGGACAGTATTACTGCCTCAAGGGTGCTTTGTAGAAGCTTAATGATGCAAGGTAAGGAAGTCGCCATAATACAGGACCCATGGCTTAGCCCAGGCCTTTCCAACTGAGGTGGCATCAGCACCCTGACTGGCACCAGCGTAGCACCAGTACTGAGGTAGGCACTGGAGAAGGTGAAGAGACATTCAAAAAGGTATTGTGGTAGCAGAGCTCGAAGCATCTGCGGTGGGGTGAATGTTACGTTGACTGTTGAATGGGACAGGTCAAGTCAGCATGCAACTTGCCTAAATAATGGTTATTAATGACAATTTTGTGAACATACAAACACACCATTTGTTCTACATATATTTTGGGTAATCTACTAATTTACTATTTTGATAGATTTTTTACATCGTTTTGTGCAGCTTATTTACCAATATTCGATACAATAGATTTGGCAGCAGAAATTCATAGTACTGCTTCTAAGGCAGCATCAGACAGAGACATGTTGCATTTCCTTTAATTTAAATTAATAATTGAAAACATCTGTTCACATGGATAAATCATACCAAACATTAACACAAATTTTAAGGTAAGTGTTGAATTTTGGGACATTCCTATTGATTAACACCTCTGTAAAATTTAATTAACTCATCACTGTATCGGTAGTACCTGTCTTTTAGGATTGTGTCGCACTGTAGTTTTATCAGCTCTGTTTGGAAATTTGGTGGTGCTTTTTCAAACCATGCTGAAAATGGAGTTATAAAATTTCAAGTTTAGGTGCCATATTGCTAATTTCTTTGAGAAATTAAGCATTGACTTTTCTTTTGGTATTGGCAACAAAATATAAATTTTCCCATGAAGAATTAAATGATATTTTGTAATGAAATAAAAACTATAATAACTGCTCCACTATCAGCTACATCCTATTTAACACCTCTGCGTTGAGAAGAGAGAGTGTGAGAGAGAAACAATGTTAGTCTTATTCTCTGTAGTACACATGCAGTTGTAGTAGCCGCTACATGAGAGCGGCTACTCTCAGCTACTACATGTGCTGAGTGCCACATTGGCGTGCTCCTGCATGTCCTGGTGCTCAAGTTGGAAAGGCCTGGCTTATCCAAAGTGGTGTTACAGGGCTAAAAATCAAGGGTCATTCTATTTACAGTGCTTCAGCTGATGAAAAATCCAGAGTGTGAGTGATGGCAAGATGGCAGAATGCCAAGGCATTGCCGGAGTTTCTTATGAGAGAAGTGGCGGCATCCTGGTAAGATATGAGGAAGACAGACTGCCCCAACAGGTGGTGGTCTATTCTGCCTCTTTCCTTTATGATTCCAAGGAAGTTCTTCTTCCCCAGGAGTTCAGAGAACTTGTTACATACTGCAAGAGCAGAAGTCCAAATTTATTGATTGGCTGTGTTTCCAACTCATAGTGTGTGGAGTAGCACAGACATCAGTGAAACAGTGGCATTACTCAGATATTTTATCAAAACAGATCTTAAGGTCTTGAATAAAGGGAATGTGCCAATCTTCATTTATTTTCAAAGACAGTAAGTTTTGTACCTGTCACTGGAGTCCTTTGGGATCCTAAAAGAAATCAAGAACTGGGGAGTCACTAAAGAAATTTCTTTATCTGACCACACATATATTCATTTTGATCTTGGGGGGGAAGGAAATTACTATCTGTATCTAAAAGAACCAATCAGGCCTCCTTTAGAGGGGACGTGGGGGATGGTCTTGAGACAGGATATTGTAAGACCCCAAAAAAATCATTTATGTGAATATTTGTTAAGAGTGTAATTTGTTTTTGGTGTTGGTACGAGTTGGTTGAATGACGAAAATGTGTTGCTATTGTTCATTGTTACAAACAATTAAGTTTGTTTAAAGAAGTCATAAATATTTCCATATTTAATTTTAATATATATGTATAAATAAAGGAATTATATGTGTTCAATATTAAAAGCGAAGGGAGAATAGCTAAAGATCCCTTCCCTAACAACATGGGAACTATTGGATGAACGCATATGCGGATGTACACAAAAAGAAGGTAGCAGCATGTGAAGAGGCGCCTAGATAATAGCGTCTGTGTCTTTGGTATGAAAAGACGTGTTTTTATAGTGCGCTTGGATGTGAGTGGAAAATTGACTAAACTTTCATGAAGCATTTGTTCTAAAGTAGTTAAAAAAACTGGAAAGACTATCTATATAATATAAATTGGTGCGACGAAAGGTTATTTAAGTGTAGAGCCAAGAAAAAGTGTTAATAAAGTAATATAGTGAAATAAATGCCGAGTGTTTGATCATTCCATCTAGTATTAATATTATAAAAACAGCACCAAATGGCTTGCCCAAACGTGGAGCACGAATTTCGGGTGGAATGAAAATCTACGGGAAATGAACTTACGCGAAATATCAAGTGACACCAAATCTTCGAGTCAAAAAGGAAGAAGACGCCATTAGACAATCCTTTGAGATTTACGACTTCGGAGACGTTGCCAAGTTGGAAATTAACGAGACAGTGCCTAAAAACGCTGATGAACAGATAATCAACGTGGGGAAACATCAGAGATCGTCTAGCGAAGTCAACCGCCCAGGGGATGCACGTAACAAGATCAATCAACGAGAAAAAGTAGGGCCAAAAATGTTTATTTATATGTTACTGCGAAGCGGCAAAATAGTAGGACTTTTACGCCAAAGTGAACTGAATCAAAAAACGAGAATGCCGCGAAAAGAGAGAGGGGAAGGAACAGGAATAAGCGAAGGGGCAGATAGGCCTAGTTATCAGGTAGATGCAGAAAGTGAGGAAGAGATAGTAATAGGATAAGACCAAAGGTTACTAATGATCATGTTTGAAAGACTAGAACAGAAAATGGAACAAAATAAGGTAGAATTAAGACAGGACATAGAACAGAGTTTAGGTCAGAAAATAGAAGGCGTGAGACAGGACTTAGAACACAATAAAAAAGAAATAGGTCAGAAAATGGAACAGAATAAAGAAGAAATAGGTCAGAAAATGGAGGAAGTGAGACAGGACTTAGAACAGAAAATAGAATTAGGAGGACAGGACTTAGAACAGAAAATAGAATTAGGAAGACAGAACTTAGAACAGAAAATAGAATTAGGAAGACAGGAGTGTAAAGAAAATATGAAAGTAATGGAAACTAATTTAAAATTAGTACATAAAAACATAAATGAGACAAAGGAAGCTTTAGAAGCTAGGATAGAAATCATAGGCGATAGGATGGGAAAAATAGAATTGGAAATGAGAGAAAATAAGATTGTATTAGAAGGAGAAATTGGTAGATGTAGAGATGAAATAACAGAATGTAATGCAAGTGTAGACTGTAAGATTACAAATGTAAAAGTAGAAATAACTGAGGAATTAAGGAAAGAAATTGAGGTAGTAAGGAAAGAAATTATTAATGAAACTGTAGAACAAATTGTCATTCCTAAAATTAAGACAATGAATGATGTGATGCATTTACAACAGGATGCTATAAATGATATGAAACAGAGTCACTTAGAAATAAAGAATGATTTAAAATCAATTTGTGAAGAAATGAGAAAAGGAAAAGAAAGTTTGGCTAATGTAAATGATGTTGTGAATGCACTACAAAGGCAAAATGATGATTTAGATATAAATGATGTACAAGATGAAAGTTATTTGAATAATGTACAAAATGTTGACTCACCATATAGAGAAAGGGGTTCACAATTAAACAATGACACAACACACAACACATGCTACACCAACAGCATACTACATGAAATCACACCACCTACATTTGACGAGGAGAAGGGAGACGATCCAAAACTCCAAAAGAGATGGAAGAGTATTTTAAAGTGAAAAGGATACCAAATGAGCTTAGGATGATGATAGTCAAGAAAAGCTTAAAAAACAAAGCGTTAGAATGGCTAAGGTTAACACTAGCTGGTCATGAATCGTATAGCTCATTCAGAAATCTATTCCTATCAAGGTATTGGGGCCCAGCTAAGCAAAACCAGACTAGGGTAGAATTAGCGACAGGAAGATATGATCCGACCAAAGGGTTATCGCTAGTCAATTATTTTATGAAAGTAGCCAACAAAGGGAAGCTATTAGACCCTAACTGTCAGAAGCAGAGTTAATTACCACCATAACAAGACATTTCCCAGACACAGTGAGAACAGAGTTAATTGTTGTGAGACCAGTAGATTTTGCAGACATGATAGAATTACTAACAGCCTTCGAAATGCAAAATGGTCGCCCTAATGAGCATAGACATAGGAACGGTCACCCAAACTCACCTATCTTAAACAGAAGCACGACTACAAACAACCAGAATGAGAGAGAAGATAGAAATACTAGGAGCACCCATGACAGGGGGAGAGCGGCACACCATTTCCCACAACCACATAAACATGGCAAAAGGATGGAGAACACGAGACAGCGGTACCACGACACAACACCAAGGGGCAAATCGAGATACCGAACATATAGGTATGATCGTGGGAGACCAGGAGACCGTACCCATGAAGTGAACCACATACGATTCTATAGAGAATACTTGAACAACTGAAGACTGCCATGCAACAGGGGTTCACACCACAGGGGCGGAAACCAATGGAACACAGGCAACATAAGACAGCAGGAAGTAGATGGAAACATGCCAAATAGGGCGGATGTTGTACAGAATACAGAAATAACAACCACCACCAACACTCAGAGAAATTACCACGACTAAGTTTGCCCCAATCGAGTGGATGACCAACACAAAACCTAAGCAATTGACAATTGACATCGACACCATGATGACTGCACAAAGGGAAAATGGAACTACTGTATACTGGACCGCTGGTCATAACAAAACAGCTGGGCGACCATACATATGAGCTACAGAATACAAATGGCAAGTTAGTAGGAAGATACCATAAAAACAAATTAAAACCATACAAAGAAAGGACCAAATAGTCTTTGCCAACAAACATGTAAGGCAGGAACAGTAGAGATGATGAAAAATAATAATTTTTAATGGGTTTCTTACAGAAAATTATATACAGGTTGGATAATACAACAAGAAAGAAAATCAACATAGTCATTGGCTATAATGACCACCTAGAGCATTGTCAACAAGGACAGATGAGAATACTGATTGTCATTAGAGAAGTGAATTATAACGACGAAAAAAATGTGTTTTTGACATAAGGATGTCAGGGACAAAAATAAAAAGGAATCAATTGTGATGACAAAGAGAAAATATTTTCGACACAAGGGTGTCGAGGGTGAATCAAGAAGAAAAATAATATAGTTGCAGAATAATTATAAATATAGAAGTTTTCTCTTATAGAGATAAGAGATAAAGAAGTGACAATTAGTGAAGTAAGAAAAACCATAGTCAGAAAAGCAATGCCCATGAATTAAGATGGATATAGCCAATGTTAAGCTTGAAGAAATGCCGAACTAAAATAGTGAATAAGAACCCAATGTCACAATAGCATCATTAGTAACATCAGAATTTAAGAATTGACTCAACGACCTGCCTATACATAATAAGCTTGCAAGACAGAGGGCAAAGAACTGAATAAAATTGCCATAAATATGATCATAATCATTAGCTCAAGATTTGTATCCTGTTTTTCTCTCCTCATAACAAATAACATAAGTCAAAAGGCACAAAATAAACCATGATACACTTAAATATTTGTGTAAATGTCAAATGTAAAAACTTAGGAATATTCTTGGTGTTGTGTTGTGTAGTAACTGAATATGTAAAATTTATAAAGACATGCTGTGTCATGCCAAAACAAAAGACAAAAACATACAGCAAAGAAGACTGTAAAGAAAAAAGGGTATTGTACAAAGTATTAAGTATTAGAGGAATAGGGAGAAGTGTTGTATTGTGTTTCAAGATTGTAAACGTAGGTGACAACTTGAAAAACAAAACAAGGGGCATGTGAGACAGGATATTGTAAGACCCCAAAAGAAAATCATTTATGTGAATATTTGTTAAGAGTGTAATTTGTAATTTGTTTTTGGTATTGGTATGAGTTGGTTGAATGACGAAAACGTGTTGCTATTGTTCATTGTTACAAACAATTAAGTTTGTTTAAAGACGTCATAAATATTTCCGTATTTAATTTTAATATATATGTATAAATAAAAGAATTATATGTGTTCAATATTAAAAGCGAAGGGAGAATAGCTAAAGATTGCTTCCCTAACAATATGGGAAGTATTTGATGAACGCATACGCGGATGTACACAAAAAGAAGGTAGCAGCATGTGAAGAGACGCCTAGATAATAGCGTCCGTGTCTTTGGTATGAAAAGACGTGTTTTTATAGTGCGCTTGGATGTGAGTGGAAAATTGACTAAACTTTCATGAAGCATTTGTTCTAAAGTTGTTAAAAAGAACTGGAAAGACTATCTATATAATATAAATTGGTGCGACGAAAGGTTATTTAAGTGTAGAGCCAAGAAAAAGTGTTAATAAAGTAATATAGTGAAATAAATGCAGAGTGTTGTTCATTCCATCTAGTACCACGACCTGGGATAGAAAAAGGATCTCATAGCTCAGCACATTCCTTATTAATATTATAAAAACAGCACCAGTCTTAAGGAAGGACCCCAGATCAGAATAAAGAATCCAGAGGACTTTGAGTTGTTTGTGGAGTTTTTCACAAACATCTTGGTCATTGCATATAAAAGGAACTGCCTCCTTAGTAAGACAAGGGCAAATGATAAATTCAGATGGAATTTGTAGTTGGAATACATCTGAAATAGGACACATAGGCTCTAAACATATCATATAAGGTTTACAAGTGTCAGGTAACATGGGATAAGTATAAAGTATTCCAGAGACATGTCAAAAAAGTTATTAAAGCTGCTTAATTGCAGCCAATATTGGTCTCAGGTGTGGGCAGTCTGATCATTGGAGGACCCCACCAGTGCAAGGAGGCAATCAGATGGGAAGACCTTGAGGCTGCTGCTTGAAACCCATTTTCCAGTAATGCACACAGCACATTAAGAACCAATCGTGGCTGAAGTGTACTGGCCTTCGAAAGCAGGCTGACATATGGCCTCCAAGATTGGGAATTACAAGAGTTAAAAGGGCCATTTTCACTTCTGAGTTCTATGCACTTATGCATAATGGGGCTGATAGAAGATTCCATGTGCAGGAAATGTGGGATTGATTTTGAATTCTCCCAACATATATTATGAAAATGTGAAGCACTTGCTATGCACAGAAGCCAGAAAAAGTCCTAGTCAAATGAGGTTAACCACATTTGGGTGTCACTACCGTAGTACCTAGCCACTTTGTGGCTTAACCACAACCATGTTGGTTGGTTTCATGTTCCACAGGAAAAGTAAAGTTATTTGAGGGGTAGAACTGGAACTTAAAAATTCAATGCCACAACTGGGATTTGAACCACAGACCTTCCGCTTACCAGGCGGCTGCTCTAACCATTGAGCTATTGTGACAAACTGCCAGAATGGCATTAAATTCTCAAACACACGGCTTGTGTGTTTAAAAACGCCCAACAGTAAGTTTGTTGGCATAAATAAATAATAGTTATTTGAGGGTTTCTGGATTTTTATGTCTTGAGGGGTAGTTGTTTGGGGTTGCTTGGGATTGGTCCACAGGCAGAGTGTGCTGGCCAATCAGCAGGACGTTCTTGGCCAATCAGCTGGCCATGCTAATCCACCCATCTGGTTCAAGCCAGCAGTCACACTTTGAGAGGTAATCTGCTAGGTTCTTATTTAGCCCCTTTTTGGTGATGGGTTTATGTTGCTTTTTCCATCTTTTGGTTCCTCAGTAGTTTGTATGATGGTAAGCAGTGCTGTTGTCTCTGGTCATATCTTCCCAGAGAGTTCACCAGCAGGTTGGGATGGGTTTGGATTTTGTTGTACATTGATTGAGTGCGTGTTCTGATCATGTCGATAGTGTACAGGATATGGGAATGTTCGTGTAGGATGTGGGCAGGGAATCTCTAGCCAGTTCCGTATATTCTCTTTAGTCTGGAGTCTGATGAAGGTGGAATTTACCACCATTTCCCAGATCTCACATCTGTAGAGAACCAAAGGTGGGAAAATTGCATGGTATGGCTGAAGTTTCAGGCAGAGTGGCATGATCTTGGAACTGAGTATAGGGTATAACTGTCAGAGAGCTGCATGCTGTTGTAGCATTTTGCCCCTGACTTGATATTGGTATGTGAGCTTCCAGTCCAACATCACCCAGAGATACTTCGCCGCGTTCACCCTTAGAATTCGATGGTGCTGCAGCATGAGGTTTTGCTGGAGCTGGTTGGCTCTAGTTTTGGCCAGGAGAATCGTAGAGCTTTTCTCTGGGTTGATGGACACATGCCAGGTAATGGGCTTGTACCTATAGCAGGGATTCTGTTAGTTGCAAAGATCATGAAATCATCCACATACTGGCAAGCGTGAGTGTTGTGGTGTGTAGGGATGTCAGCCATATAAGCAGCAAAGAGTGTCTGCGACAGCAAACTGCCTTGCGGTACTTCAGCACAAATGGGCCTTTCCTGTGATAATGAACCCTCCAGCTTCACCCGAAGCTACATTCCTGAAGGTAACTAGCCACTAAGTGAATGTATGGAGGGAGAATTTCATGCTCGATGAGTTTGTAGACAAGTCCATCATGCCAAGCAGTAGAGAAGGCCTTTTTTACATCCAGCAATACTGCCACCATTTTAGCACCCTCCTGGAAGGCAGGGAGGCCTTTTGTGCTACTTGCAATAATTGCTCCATCATGGAGTCGCCAGAGCAAAAACCAAACTGATGTTCGGGTAGGGGGCCTTTTTCCTCTAGAGGAAGTCCAAAGCGGATGACGAGCAGTTTTTCTAACACTTTCAAGTCAACTGACACAACGCTGATGGACAGAAAAACCAGATTCTTCTTCGGTTTCAAAACGCATACCATGTGCGCCTGCTTTCAGACAGCTGGAAAGCGGCACATGCAAAAAAACGCATTGTAAATCTGTGTCAAATGAATCACAGCTCTAAGGGGTAGGTGCTGGAGCATTTCTGCTGTTACGTGGTCCTATCCAGGGACTTTTCTGAATTTAAGAGATTGAATGACTGAAGTTACCTCGTGAGGGATATGGAAATCCTCGTGGTCTGCGGGGTGGGCTTCCAGGAAGTCCTCCACCATTTATTCCACTAAGTCAATATGGTCATCGTCCTGTGAGTCCTCTCTAGGCTGGAATTGGTTCTCAAAATAGTCTACTAGCGCCTCAGATTTCTCTCGTGGTTCGAAGACAAGTCTTCCACGAAGGCTGTGCAGCTGATGCTGGTACGCAGTTTTATCTTTCCGCAGGCCACAGACAATTTACCATGGTTTCCTCTCCTGTAGGTTTATTTGGCTGAATGTATTTTCCAAGACTGCTTTCCTGTATGTTCTTAGGAAACATCTCACCAGGGTTTGAACCTCCCGTGTATCTTTCCTATCCTGGGGTGGCGCAATCTCTGTCATAGCCTTCTCACAGTATTTTTTGCTTGAATGAGATGCTTTACTGGGGCAGGAGGGACTGTTGAGTTTGGTGTTTTGGTAGGAATATGGTGTGTGTGAGCACGGACCTCATTTAGGACTGTGGTGGAAAACCTTGCAGCAGCCGCCTCAAGAGCCTCTATTGAGTCTATTTGAGGCTGTGCGTCCATGGAGCTTTGAAAGGTTAGGTCAGCAGCATTCCAGTCGACTTCCATAGCCCAGTCTAGCATTCCCAGTGCTGTGAGGGTAACGTCTGAGTTGACCACAACAGGGTTGTGGTCAGAGTGCAGAGCGTTAACCACCAGAAATTCATATGAAATGGAATGTTCTTGCTGATCATGAAGTCTATGGCATCCACCATGTCACATGGCGGGAGGTGGGTTGGACCTTTCCGACCTGCACCAAAAGGGCGGAGTTCCCATTAATGAGACGGTAAAGTCCCCAGCCTTTGACGTTCTGGGTTCGGCTGTGCCAGCTTGGGTACTTTGCGTTGAAGTTGCCTGCAAGGCATACCCTATGGTGTAGGCTAAGGAGTGCCGTGATGTCTGCTTCATAGAAGTGGCCATTCGGCGGGCCATAAACCGTCACAAGCACCAGATCAGTTCCGCCCAAGGAAAGCCTTATGGCAGTCGCTTTCAGATGTTCCAGAAGGGAAATGGTTTCAGGAGCATGTATGAGATGGTTTTTGATTAATATGACTGTACCTCTGCCCTGTTGGCCAACCCAATCTGACCGATGAGTGACGTAACTTGGCAGGGTAAACTGCATACCAGTATGCAGGTGCATTCACAGACCATCAGAATGTCAACACCATGGCTGTCTACCAACTCTCTCTCTCTCTCTGCTCCCGAAATCTGTTGGCATTCCAGAATGCGGCTCTCATTGAGCACACAGTTCTCAGCGCCATTAAGAGTTGGAGTTATGGAAGACTTGTAAGACAGTTTGAAGCATGATATGGCACTTTTTCATGCAGGGAGTCGGGGGTTTTCTAACTGTTCCCTCCAACATCTGAGGATGGGGAGGGAGTATTGCACCAGGTTGACAGCTCCTGAAACTCAGCCATGTCCTCAGTGGAGATGATATCCTCAAAGGAATGTGACTGAGTAGGCTAGGTGGTGTCTGCTCAGGGGCTGTTGCTCCCTGAGTGATTGGGCCAGCCCAGGTGACCGGACTGGTACTGGTTGGGGCTGCTGCTCCCTGATTGTCTGGTGCAGCCGGAGCAGCTGGTGATGGTAGTGGGGGAAGCATACAGGCAGTTTTGTCGGCAGCTCCCTCCAAGAAGGATGGCTCCATTCACTAAGTCATAGAGGCCTTCTTCTTGCCCTTTTTGGTATGACGCTGATCCTTTGCTGGGCATTACGGGTACTGGCATTATTTCCTTGCTGCCAAACAGGTTTGGGGGAGCCAGTGAAGCTTTGGCTTGTCTTAAAGCACTTTCATGCTTCAATATTGCCTGGGCAAGCTGACCCCATTCGTATTTCAGCTTCCCTGGTGCTCTTGCCCTTTTTTGCCTGCATTATGTGCAGCCTAGTTGGGCAACCGCTATAAATTCTGAAGTGGTTTTCATTGCGGTTGGCGCGTTTCTTCACCTCTTGGGGTTAGGACATTCTTTGATAAGGTGTTGATCTACACATCGCAGACAAGTGGTAGCTGTTTCACAAGCGTGGCTCGAGTGGTAGAAGCCCAAGCACTTGTATTACTAGGTTGGCCCCTCCCTGCCATGGTATGGCTCCACTGTGATGCGGGTATGGTAGAGGTGGGTCACCTCGTCTATTTTGGGAATTCCCTCCCCTTGTTTCCTCACTAGTACAAGGAATACTGGCATAAGGACTTCCGTGGGTCCTTTACCCTCATTCCTTTTGGTTCTTATCATTTGAACCATGGTTTGCAGTTCGATTCTGTGTTCCTCCACCAGGCCTACGTGGATATCCCCTGGATCTGCTTCAGAGTCCAATCCCCTTATGACTCTGCGGATTGTGTGAGGTTGCTGTAGCTTTACACACATATGTATCCGTAGGCTCTCTCTTTTTGAAGCTGGAGGACATAAAAATGGCAGATATGAAGAACATAGTCTCCTTTATTCAAACTGTTGGTCTTGGGTAATCACCCAATATAAGGGGGCGGCGCCGTGGCCGAGCGGTTAGCACGCTCGCCTGCCACCTAGGGGGCCCGGGTTCGATCCCAGGGACCCGCATGTGGTATTCGTGGTGGACAAAGCGGCATCAGGGTGGGTTTTCTCCGGGTGCTCCGGTTTCCCCCGCCATCTCATTCCACCGGTGCTCCATCTTCATTCCATGTATCATCAGTGTCACCGCCTGCGGTGCCGTAGTAGTAAAAGCGGGCGTTAAACACTACAACAACCCAATATAAGAGGCACAAAGGGTTCTAAGTACCTATGAGTAGCCCTCTAACAAGGCCACTCAATTTGTCATCAGTCATTATCATCAGAAGCAGTAACAAAATTTGCCATCCAACCTACTGATTGTTCAATTACATAGACCAACTGTCACAATTTGTTACTGAGAAGTGCAAAAAATGATATGTTAGTTATAGTATCTATAGTATTTGGGTGTTATCTTTTACTACAAATTCGCCTGGAAATGCTATATTATCTACGTGGATAAGTTAACACAATGCCCCTGAAAAATAGCAGTTGTTCTTTAGATTAATAACTGGTCATGATTATCTTGCAAGTCATCTGCAATGAATTGGAATCTTGCCTTCCCCCATTGCTAGTTATGTGATTTGGGAGCAGAAATGAACAAAGACTACCTAAACATCTGCAGTGCATTGTCTGAAGAACCTACAAAAGTACAGAAGTATTGGAAGGCTCGAATGTTAATGCCTATATTGCCTAATGTATGACATTAATCAACGACAGTAATATACCAAAAAACCCTCAAGGTTGCCACAAATCTCTTTGGATACTTAATAAGAAAAGGAGTTTTCCTCAATTTCCCAGTCATAATTTCTAGGCAGACAGATTAAACCTCAACAACTTGAGCTTCAATCCACCTCGCCTCCTTCCAATGGTATCTCTTGCCAGTGGCTATCGTCACCTTGACTCAGAAGTGTCCAAGTCTGGCTTATCAGTGTGTTATTTGTGCTCCTTTACTCGATCCTTGAGGATTCCAAACTATACCTTCATCTGTTTTACTTCCTGTCACAGTTTTATAGTTTTGTTCTCTATTTCAAATGTTGCCGCAGAACCGTGTTAATGTGACATATTGCTCTATAAACAACAATTACCAATGGGATATGAGAGATTCAAGTTTCTTGTTACATAGCTTACGTGAAAAGCAAGTGAAGTAATTCCCCTGGTAGTCCACTGTCCTTAAGAGTGGCATCAGCAGCTTCACATATTGCTCTCAGTACACAGGCTCGACCATCTTTACCAAGTCTGGATACCGCATCCTCCAACATTGTGTAGAAATCCCATCGCGAAGGGCCCATTGAACGCTGATACACCAGGTAAGGGTCCAGAACCTCCGTGGCATTGGTGGGCAGCAGGTAATTAAACTTCAGCACTGTGCCAAGAGTAAGTGACTGCTGTTGCACTGTGATTGGCAGACCAAAGCCAACAATGAACTGAAAAAGTAAAAATGGGCAAATAGCTTTATAATAAGCTAACAGAAAAAATTAAATTCATAAAAAATGCAGATCTAAAGATGAAAGCAATAAAGAAGTATCTAGTAGAAAATCTATTTTATAGTCTAGAGCAGTGTTTTTCAACCTCTGGGTTGCGACCCTCTTGGGGGTCGCAAAGACTCTGTAGAAGGGTCACAAGAGGTTGAGAGAACAAAGTAAAAAAATCAACAAATTTTAAAAAGGTAGATATATGAAGAAAAAGCTAACAAAATGATACTCGTTATGTTATTTATACAAATACATTCACAAAAAATAAAATCTTCAAATACTCATTCATTTTAATGTGAAGGTTGGCTTGAGTTTGTTCAATCAATTTCTCCCATTGTGGGTCCGTTTTTGCAACATTAAGTATTAAATCATTTTCCAAATTTAAGCGATTTCTTAGTTTACTTTTTGTTTGGGCCATTAATGAAAATGCCAACTCGCAAAAGTATGAGGTAGAAAATGGAATCAAACACTTCAAAGCCTCAGTTGTTAATTCCGGGTATTCTGTTTTTCTTTTTAAGCAAAAGGTATCCAAATTTTCAGATTTGAATTCCAAGTGTAACATCCCATTGGCAGATAATTCCAGCAGATTTTCTTTGAGCTTAGTTGCTAAATTTGCCTCATTTATAGC
This sequence comes from Tenodera sinensis, assembly GCA_030765045.1. Taxonomy (NCBI): domain Eukaryota; kingdom Metazoa; phylum Arthropoda; class Insecta; order Mantodea; family Mantidae; genus Tenodera; species Tenodera sinensis. Next base: position 76,130,248 of record CM060966.1, on the reverse strand, counting down.
TGGATTTAAAAACAGATTTAAGATCCATCTTTGCCCAGTGCTATCCAATATCTCTTGCACTGAGAAGTAACGACACAATTCTTTCTTCAAATCTAACACCATTTTCATACCAGAGATATATGAGTTGATGTTTATCTCACTTCCGACTTCTCAATGAAAGACTGTCAACGAAAATGAATCAGTTGTTCTGATTTATAGATGATGACCACAATTCAATGTTTTTTATAAAGCCGTGGAGTTTGTCTTTTGCTGTAATGACATTTTTATCCTGCCCTTAAAGACTCGTACTCAAGTTATTTAAATGCTCAAATAAGTCAGAAAGAAAAGTCAATTTCAATTTCAAAAGAAATTCCGGGTCAGAAATGAGTTCAGAGTAACGTGACTTGGCTTGCTGTAAATATACTAATAGTTCAGCACAAAGTTCCATAACTCTGGTCAGTACTTTGCCTTTTGATAACCACCTACACCTCTGCCAATTGCAGTGTAGTGTCCCCATATCTTCACAATAATAGAATTTACAATGTTAATAATAATATTTAGAACTTGACTGTATTCTTGTGGCAAGGTTTTGGCTGCAAGACTTGGCGATGGAGAAAGCAATGCATCCAACAAGCATTTGGCATCTGCTCTTTCAGTCTAGCAAGAAATCCACTCTTCACACCAGTCATGGCTTTTGCTCCGTTGCTACAAATAGCAATGCATTTTTGTGCCCAATTGATATTCATATCTTGCATAGCTGCAAGGAACATGTCATGCAAGGACTGACCTGTAGTATTCATAGGAAGTGCCTTGCAAAATAGTACTTCTTCCATTAATGTTTCATTGGATTCAAAACGCACAAAAGCTACAAACTGCGCACAACCCGCAATATCCATTGATTCATCAAATTGCAAGGACACAAAAGAACTGTTTTTTACTTTTTCTATGACTGATCACGAATGTCAGTTGCCATATTGCTTATCCCGCGTTGGATGGTATTGTCAGAGAGAGGTATACTTTCGAGCTTTTTGACCTCTTGCTTGCCAAACATAACCTCTGCTATATCTAAAGCCACTGGTAAAATCAAATTTTCGGCAATACTGTGAGGTTTTCCTGCTTTAGCCAAATGAAAAGCTACTTGATAGCTAGTGAGCAATCCTTTGTCATTTAGGTTGGACATTTGTCCTATAGCAGTTTTTTTATGTTCAAGAGCTCTTAATTTTCGCTCAAAAAATTCCACGGGTTTATTTTTTTCATTAGGATGTTTTGTGTTTAGGTGACATACCAACTTCAATGACTTCATGCTTTCTCCTGAAAAAATTTCCAAGCAAATTACACACTGCGGTATTTTCTCAATCACAGTAAACCCAAATTTCAAATAATTGTTGTCATAACGATATTGTTTCTTTGTTCTACTACTCCTGCTAGACATTGATGGTTGTGATAATCTTTTCAGGAATTTATCCATTTTCAATTATAACAAACAACTCAACTGCACATGTCTCATGCTCACAAATCACTTTACAATTACTCCAACTCCAAGGTACCTTACACACAGTCTGTATAACATCGTAGTTTCACTTCTGAATCATTTCCACTTATCGCGGTCTTGCTTACAATTCCACTTGCTTCGTGGTCCTGCACTCAACTGCCATGGCCACGGCCAACTGCCCTATTTATAGGCCAGCACATTCTAGCGAGAATCATCTCTGGAAGTGGAACTTAACAATTCAATGCCACAACTGGGATTTGAACCACAGACCTTCCGCTTACCAGGCAACTGCTCTAACCAACTGAGCTATTGTGACAAACTGCCAGAATGGCATTAAATTCTCAAACCAGTTCGTATTTCTCCTGGTAAACCACAAAGGGCAGTTCTACCTCTTAAACTTTGCCCACACACGGCTTGTGTGTTTAAAAACACCAACAGTAAGTTTGTTGGCATAAATAAATAATAATTACCATCTGAAGGTTATTTAATCCTGGGATATGAAGTACTTACAATAGTAAGTCACCATTGGGGTAATTTGTCTCTGATGTGAGACTGCCTTTGTGGTTTACCAGGAGAAATATGAACTGGTTTGAGAATTTAATGCCATTCTGGCAGTTTGTCACAATAGCTCAGTGGTAGAGCAGCTCCCCGGTAAGCGGAAGGTCTGTGGTTCAAATCCCAGTTGTGGCATTGAATTTTTAAGTTCCAGTTCTACCTCTTAAACTTTGCCCACACACGGCTTGTGTGTTTAAAAACACCAACAGTAAGTTCGTTGGCATAAATAAATAATAATTTATATTTATTAATATTGTGTATATAAGTATAGTGTTTGTAAGTAATTATTGTACTGACGAATCCACAACATGTAGATGTTTTCATGGATGAAATAAATTGAAATTTGAACTTTGAACTGTGTTAGTTCTTATTTATCTATCGCAAGTTTTCATGAACAAGTATTACTGAAATATCTGAAAACAAGTAACTTACACACAAAATGGACATTGAATAACATCAAGAGCATAAATCACATTTTTTAGCAATTGTTATACAAAAATTTTAGATCACTGTTTCAATGTTATGTTAGCTAGGGAATTAAATTATTGTTATAGACCTGGCATTGAAATAACAAAGCTCATTTGGGGCAGGATCGGTTAACCCTCACTTGGGTGTCACTATGGGACAGGATCAATCTTTGTGTTGGAAAGGAAAGGATGAAATGCAAGAGGTGTGTGGCTGGAATTATGACTTTCTTAACTTGGGACTCTGAGGTTGAAAAAGACACTGTTTGTGCAAACTTTAGATACTCTTTGGGTGACAGAAAATGTAATGAGGAGTTGTTCAATACAAAATCAAATCAGGGCTTGCCAGGCTTTGCAGTGTTACATATTTTAATATTCCTCAGACCCATAGTACATACACAAGACTGGATAAAAAACCAAACAATGAAATAAGATAAAAGTTAGAAATAGAAGAATTAAACAAAACAGAATATAGAATCAATTGGAAGCAACACTTAGAAAGAATGCCAGCAAACAGGATACCCCATGCAGCATATAATTATGGACTCCAAGGATATAGAAACCCAGGATGTTTGAAGAAAAGATGGACACAAAACAATTTTGGAGCTGCTAAAATGGCCTAAACCATGAAGCAGAAGAAGAGGACATATTTTTAATGTGCTGCAGAATCACGCTGTAAAGCTGGTGATATAAATATCATTTGTGCCCACAAAATTGTTTTGTACAACAGGAAAGACATAGTAATGGTCAGGTATCAGCTGCCATTAAATTTTGTGTCTTCCATAGTTCCACTCCCCTAGTTTGATTCTGACAACACAAAATATTTATATTATTGCATCACTGGCCTACTTTGCGAACTTTTCCTTTTTGCAGCAAACTTCCGTTATCATCACTTAAAATATTCCACTTTCCCATTGCACCCTTACAGACTATAGTTTACACATCTGTCTTCCAGTATGTTCACTTTGTGAGTGAGCTTACTTGTGTATATCAGTAAACGCCACACAATTTTGCATTTCTACTTCTAAGTATGTCAATGGCACAGAATTTCTTTATACTAAATGTCATTTTACTACTGGTGAAGAAATATTACAGAAACTTCCCCACTTTGCTTCATTTTATGAATCTAAAGTACAAACATTTTCATGGGAGGATCACAAGATAAGCTATGTAATCCAAAACCTTAACTTTCTAAATATAATCCTAGGTTCTACTAACCTGAGCTGTCTATTTAGCTTATATCTAAAGGCTTTCTACTGGTGACAGTTTGGTGGCATTAAGTTGTCTTAGAAAAGTTTCCCTATTGTATTGCTATAAGGTCTGTTTCCCATTGAATGTATATGTTCTCCTGTCATGTAATTATCTGTTTAAAGTCGTTGAGTATACCATTGAAAACAAAGTTTCTATTAAGGAAAACTTTGAAGATGCTATTGAAAGCTGCATGAGTCAATCAAACCGGGTGCTGAAAACTAAATTCTCTACCAAATAAGAAAAGAAAATTAAGTTATAAGAGAACATTTTACATCAGCAAAGAACACAAAGATTTTATAGGTCAGTGATCTGTAGTGGTTTGATTATTACTTTCACTTTTAAGCGCATGTGTACAAAGGCAACTTATGCATAGGGGTTCTTTTAGGGAATGTAAAAAATTCCAAAACTAAGCTCCAAAAGCCTCTATTTAAGAGTACAGTTATATAAAAACTGCTTTTTCTTTCCTTCACCCAAGGTGAAGGATTTTCAGTTAAACCCTTTTTTATCTCGATTTCAGCAAAAATATGTAGGTATGTGTTCATAGGCCCTCCAGCTGTGCCAGTGGTTTTAAATAACAGAGCTCAAAAGCTGATAAGATGCCAGGATGAGCATAGAGGATGAAGTTTTGCAAAATTAAGTTATTTTTTATTTAGTCAAAAGTTACTGTAGAGTTTTTTGTAAATAAGTCACATGATTGAAATAAATCCAGAAAAATCACAGGTTGTTTAAATATAAAACTTAATGAGCTACAATGTCTTCTATTGAGTACAATGATATATTCTTTTCTGTCTTCATTCATACCTTCTTTCTTTTTTCTTTCCTTCCTGTTTCCTAAATTAAGTAATATGTTGTTTTCTAGTGCCTTGCATCTGTAGATGAACAAGTTATCCTATACGCACATATCGTATAAAATGGATACAGCATGGGTCTATCTGCCCATGAAGGTAATTGATGAAACAAATGAGGCAATTATTATTTATTTATGCCAACAAACTTACTGTTGGTGTTCTTAAACACACAAGCCATGTGTGGGCAAAGTTTAAGAGGTAGAACTGGAACTTAAAAATTCAATGCCACAACTGGGATTTGAACCAGTCTCTGATGTGAGACTGCCTTTGTGGTTTACCAGGAGAAATACGAACTGGCTTGAGAATTTAATGTCATTCTGGCAGTTTGTCACAATAGCTCAGTGGTAGAGCGTCCGCCCGGCAAGCGGAAGGTCTGTGGTTCAAATCCCAGTTGTGGCATTGAATTTTTAAGTTCCAGTTCTACCTCTTAAATGAGGAAAATTTTCTACTAGGTAGCACATAAACCAAACATGAACGTCGGCAGACTTTTTTCCAGGGGGGGCGGGGTGGGCAGGGGAGGGGCAAATGTTGGAATCTTGCCATCAGATAATATTAATTCATTATTTTGTTGTCAAAAGTTATAGTAATTTTTATGGCTAACCGCATAAATTTGCGCTAAATAAAAATTGTTCTTTACATAAAAATTAATATAATAGTTTAATAGTCAGCACATTAAGTTCATTCATTTCCAAGAGGGGCCTGCAAGCCCCCTTACCCCCTCTTCGCGACGTCCATGAAACCAAAGAAACCATGTTAAGAAATCTAGTGTGCAACACTTATGCAACTTCTTCTACGCATTGTCAGTTCACAGGAATCCCTTAGTATGTCAGGGATACACATACACAGATGTTTCATCCATATTATGTTAATCACCATAAATATCTACAAGTGTATTCAGATTAATCAGATAGGGAGTTCAGAGTATGTAATATTCAACTGTTTTATTGGAAGTCGATTTTTATTGCTAACGAGCAAGTGGGTGGGGTGAACAAAAATCACATGTATCCATATGTGTTACAATGTACCAAACTCTAGTCTATAAAACATAAATATACATACGGAATAGTTTGGAAACAGGTAATGCCACAAAAAATGTTGATACGTTTACATGTGTTCTACACTTTTTCTAGTCAGTTTTTGTTTCTTTGTGTGGTTTTCACTTATAAAAGAATTAAGTACAAAAAGGACTTTACTAACAGAAAATCCAACACACACACACACACACACACACTCTCACATACGTACATATTCCAATTGATATTTTTCTGAAATAAGCTGGTTTGGCTTATTTGCATTCTTTTGCATGGATATACTACAGAGGATCACTACTCACTACTCATATACTATTACAGGATAAAATAAAGGTAAAACCTAACACTTTGGCACAACAGCCTATCTGGGCCACCATAGGCATCATGAGTGTGGTGCAGTACTGGAGGTGGGATGTGGTCAGTGCCCTGGTCCCTCCTGGCTGGATATGTGGTCTTCTGGACCTGGTACCGCCACTTTTCAATCAAGTAGCTCCTCAATTGGCACCTCAGGGACACTAACGAGGCTGAATGCACTCGGACCAGGTCTCCCAGCAGCAGAAAATCCCCACCCCGGTACCGGGAATCAAACACAGGTGAACAGCAATGCTACCACCTTGCTAAGGAGACAACCAACTGAAGGTAAAACATACTTAAATATTAAATAATTTGAGGAAGTAGAGATGTGCAGTAGATTTGGTTATTTCAAAATTTTATTTTGAGAAAAGAATTGTGAATACAACTACAAGGAAGAGGTACTGAACATGAAGAAAGTATCTTTTTCTTCATATTTAAACAATTACGAGTGCTTACCATGGATTTGCCATTAAACTTCCTCACATATGCAACACTTCAGCTGGGCTGAGTTCATATAAGGTTTTCACTTACAACGCGAAATATGACATCATAAGACGTCACAAGAGAACATATCGGAGTGAGACAATATACTAATGTGTTACCATAGCGATGTAGTAACTTTGATTTCATAGACAATTCCGAAGGAGGCAGACGGTTTCTCGGCAAGGCTCCAGGAGATCGTATATTAAGTCATTTTATATTCTCGGGTCAAAGCATCTGCAGGGGAAACACCACCATGCAGAGTATCAGCACTCAACTAAAAGAACACGAAAGACATAGCCGGTTGGGGCAGACGGACAAGTCAGTGGTGGCAGAACACTCTCTATTGTTTGGCCACGACGTGAATTACAAAGACACGGAGGTACTCTCAAGGACAAGCCACTACCAGGCTCGCTTGACTCAGGAAGCGATAGAGATTTTTATGCATAAAAACTCCTACAATCGAAAAGAAGAGAGACAGCAGATAAGCAAAACTTGGCTCCCAGCTCTAACAAGAGGGAGAAGAAAACTCGAGACACGGAAAGCTTTCTCTTTTATACCAGGATCAGAGACGTCCCATTTGCCGGCATTTGAAAATATAATTTGAGCTCAATTTATTAAGAAAAGATTTGTTAGCGATAATCTCATGTTGGTATTCATGAGAACGAGCGATCGTGAAAATTTATGTTACCAAGGACACTAATAAGAAACAAAGATGAATATGAAAGTTTGCAGTGAACTTTAGTTTATGTGCAGTTGCTAATTTAGACCAAAATAACAGAGGTTGACCCTGAAGATGCTGAACACAGTTTTCAGCGAAACGTCGGAGGAAGGTAATCCAACTCGACCACGACCCACAAGCCCGGAAAATCTACTTAACATAGTTGATAATGCCGGCCGTGAAAGCCTCAGCACTTATATAACATCTTATTTGTTATCTGTACTTCAAGACATTGGAATATATTGTGTTAAGTAGTGCAATATTCTTTAATTGACATAATATAAAATATAAGAAGTTAGACGCTGTGTTTAGTGATATTCTGCTAAAACATACAATATTAATTTCATATGTGCCAAAACACATGCATCAGGAAAGAAAAGTATTGATATTGTATTAAGATTCAATAATTGTGTTAATTTACTGTGGTGCGAATAAATACTTTAACAAACATAAAAATGAATTCCAATAATATGCCTTGTTCTGTACCACGCCCAGAGATACTATAAGAGTTATCAAAGCCACAATTTCATAGCCATGCTAGCTTCTAATTTAGAAATTCCACTGTAACTCCTGAAAGAATGCCTCAGGCAGGGTTCTTAACTTTGGATGGGTGATTGCTGCATTGCAAAAACGGCAAATTACCTGAGTATTACCCTGGACGAAGATCTCCTATTCTGAGTATATATCATGGACATAACCAGAAGGCTCACAACATCATGAGCAAAATCTCCAGACTTGGTAGAAACCGTGGTACAACACCATATCAGGCTGTGAAGTTATTCAATAATACTGTGATGTGTTGGTACACAGGCCTATAGAATGTATGTGACTGATTATATAAAGACCCAGAGGAAGTACCTACTACAATTAGCAGGTGCATTTTCCACCACCCTGACTGATACCCTACTTATATCATTAGAACTGTTACAACTGGACCTAGAAGTATGTTGCAGAGCGGCATGCTACTGGTTAAGGTGAAACAATGCTGTCAGAGCAGCACAGGTAACTGGTGCCCCAGTGAGAGAAAAGCTACCTCTGAGTGGCAGCAGGAGTGGCACAAAAGCACAACTGGACAAGGATTGTATGACATTCTCTGGGATTTATAAGAACATCTCAAAACAAGCATTATATGTAAATATGTATGTGTACATGTGAATTAAATTTAACAAAATGTAAATTAAAAAATACTAAAATGAATCAACTGTATGAGAAAATACAATACAGATGGAAACACAGTCTGGTTCTTAAAACAGGTACTAGATTACTCATATTTATAATTAAAAACATCCTTTACACACAAACACATTTTCCAAAATTTGTATTTTCTCAGAAATGGCTCCAACGATTTTGATTAAAATACCACATGTTTAAAATATTTTGATGGGAAATTAAATGTTTAGCTTAAGGTAGTTTTCTTTATTCTGAATGACTTTTGCATAGCTTGTAAACCATAAGACATAGACAAAATCTCACTTCACAATAAATGCAGATTGTCTTAGAGCACACAATTTATCAAGTACATCTCTTTTGTGGAGCTAACCATTTCTGAAACACTTCTTGTGATTGGTTCGAATATTCAAATACTTATACTTTTCTCAAAGAGGAAGTTGTTATTTCTTTTTACTTTTTCTACCAAACACAAAGGAGTCAGAGAAGGTATTGTATTCCCCCAAAACTTCGACCAAAGATTTTACAGGAAATACAGTTTTGGGGTCCCCTTAAACAAGAAAAGAAGCATTTTTAGAAACGTTCTGTGTGTTCTCAAATAGGAAGTCATTATTTTTTACGTCCTAGCTATGCAAAGGGAACAGAATTTCAAGGTCATCACGTAGTAACCAGCTCCTAAAAGATTTGACTATTGTATTCCCCTATTTCCTTTCTACATATTAGGAAATATACAGACATTTATCTCCTTTTACATAAGTAAATTGAAGAATAGGCACTTTTAAAAATAGTTTGCACAAGATTGAGCAGAGCAAATAATGTGAGTGCACGGATTAGGTTTTTTGTATGTCCTGTCGTGCAAAGAGAATAGAATTTCAAAGCCTTCACATAGTGATAAGATCTTAAAATATTTGAGTATCACTTTAAGCCTACTGTACTCCCATATTCCCATTGTACGTACATGGAAATATATAACAGAAGCATTTCTAGAAACGTTTATCTCAATTAATGCAAAGCAGATAGTTTGTTGAAGAAACGGCAGAGAAAGTCACATAAGTGTACCACATCAGAACTTTGTTTCTACTGGTCATGTAAAGAGAATGGGATTTTAAAGCCACCACATAGTGACCAGCTCTTAATATATTTGACTGTTGCTTAAGTCTACTGTATTCTCCTATTCCCATTTTTTTTATCTTTTACCTTGCTTTAATTACAGTCATATTGTGATGGATCTGTTAGGAGATATTCATAGATTGTTGTGTAGTGGACAGTTAGCCTTCAAGGTCTCATCCCTATACCATACCACCTTGCTTTGTCATGAGTCCACGGAGGGACCAGCGCAGGGCAACTGTACCTCTACCTCTATGATGGGCAGATGGCATTAAACAGCCATTTAGTCGATATGTGTCTGTAGATAGATGGCACAGCATTTACTATTACCATCTATTTTTCATTTATATATTGTTTTAGACTTAAGATGTAACTTTGGGTCATGGTATTAAATGTTCAATCCAGTATTTACCTTGGTGGCTGAGGGAAATCATGAAAAAATCTAGTCAGATTGGTTGACCCTGAATGCACGCTGCAGATGTTACTGACTGGGACACCCCACTCTGTCCTATTTCCATTGTAGGTACCTACAAGGGAGTATATAACAAAAGCATTTCTACAAATTTTTATCTCGATTAACATGAAGAAGGTAGAAGAATACACTGTTTTAAGAATAATTTGTTGAAGAAAGGATAGAGAAAGTATTGTGAATGTAACACATAAGTTTTCTTACATGTGGTAATAAAATCAGTATGGTATTTAAAGACAGCCTGCAGAGACCACTTTTTAAAGATTTGACTATCACTTCAGCTCTCTGTATCTGCTTAGTATCTACAATCGAACGTGTAACAAAAGCAAATCTGCAAAAGTTTATCCCAGCTATCATGAAGTGGAAAGAAGAATACATTTTTACAAGAGTGGTTTGCAGGAGTCAGTAGAGAAATGCATGTCACTAAGATTTGCAGAAAAAGCTCTGTGAAAAAGTTTGAGTTAGGAAAGTTGTGTCTATGAACACAATAACTCAAAAACAAAAAGTCAGTTAAGGGGAGTAAACCAGTTGTATTTTGGTAAATATATCAAAACTGAGATTTTTACTGTGTTTTCACCTGTAACCTCTTATAAATATACACTGAAAGATGCTCCAGGTGTAATAATTTGATGACTCTAAACTAACATGAATATGGTAGGCAATAAGTTTTTTTTTTTTTAATTAACTATAACTAAGTTTTACACTTACTTAGTGTAGTCTTCACTGTATATTATCATATTTATTAGATATCACTCCTATGAGTAATTCTATTCCAACAACTTCATCACACTGATTTTAAAGCACCATTGGTTCTTTTCAATCTTCATACTGTGTTGCTGTTTGCTAGCATACGCAGTGCCTCTCTGTTTTCATGTGCACGTAACCATCTTTCATGCTTAACTGCAGCAGCTTTAATTTCTTCACTGACAAATTCTATATTCAAGTCCCTGTAGATATTGTCATTGTGTACATACCAAGGTGCTTTTACTATAGGCCTTAGTACCTTATTCTGAAATCTCTGAATGATTTCGACATTTGTTTTCTTGGTGCAACCTCATAGGGGTATGCCATACATCCATACAGGTTTTAGCACTTGTTTATAAATAAACAATTTATTGTGTTGACTTAGTTCTGAGTAATGTCCCAGTAGCCAATAGTTTTCTAAATCTTAGATCTGGTTCACTTCTTTTCCTTTTTACATGCAATTTCCATTTAAGCTTTTCATCTAGTACCAGACCTAGATATTTTACCTCTTTTTCCTAGGGAACAGTTTGTCCACTTATTTCAATGGGTACCTTTTCTATTTTCCTGTTTGTGAAGTTTGTATGGACCGACTTTGTTTCATTTAATTTTATTCATCATTTTTTTGTCTAAGTACTGACTTTGCTGATTGTTTTTTGAAGTTTTTCTGTACGCTCTTCAACAGTGCCACCCACTGACATAACTGCCATGTCAATGGCAAAAGTTGCCATCTCAGTTTCCTCATCTTGTGGGACATCTTGTGTATACAACAAGTATAATATCGGTCCAAGTACACTACACTGGGACACTCCTGCAGTAATATCTTTAAATGCAGAGTATTCACTTCCTTTTTTAACTCAGAATGTTCTACCTTAGAGATAGGATTGTAACATTAGACTGAATTTTCCAGGTAGATCTCTCTTTAATTTAAAAAGAAGGCCTTCATGCCATACTTTATCAAAAGGCTTGAGATACGTCTAAAAAGGCACTTGCACACACTTTCTTTTCTTCAAGAGTATCTTTCAATTATTTCCACAATTCTGTGGTCTTGTTGCATGGTTGAATGTTTGCTTTGAAAGCCGAATTGATGTTGTGGAATGAGATTGCATTCCTTAATAATGGGGTTGAGACATCTTAAAAGCAGTTTCTCGAATAATTTCAACATTGTTGGCAGCAAACGGATTGGTTGATATGCTTTTCTATCGTGAAGGTCATTCCCAGGCTTAGGTGTCATTATAATTTCTGCATTTTTCCACTGCCTGGGGATGTACTTTAATCGAAGGGAAGCATTTATAAGATGTAGCAATTTCATAAGTGCTCGAGGGGACAATTCTTTTAGTATCTGACCAGTAATCAAATCATATCCAGGAGCTTTTTTGGCATTCAGGTCTCTTGCTATGACTTCTTTTAATTCATTCATTGTAACTTGAGGCAATAAGTAAATTATATATTATAATACCATTTTTCTCATTGGAAAGTATTATGCGTATTATGCTTTCTGGTGCAGATTACTTTCATCATATAATAAGTTGTTTTAGTTTTAAAGCAATTTGGTTTTTGAAAATATTCCATGCAGTTTTCAGTGCTATGCAGAATATTAAAGGCAATGAAATGAAATTTCCACTGCATGTTTCCATGATATAGAGCTACAAAAATATGAAGTGATTTATTTGTAGCTCACATAGGTTTCAAAATACAGCCATCTCATTAAGATGTTTTTTGAAAAAGAAAATATACCATTATAAAGATATCTTGTCAACCAATTAAAAATTCATAATTCCTGTTGTGGTAAGCAACTTACAAATTACACATGGCAAAACTTTGGGGCTGATATCTCAATCGAATTTAGAGAAAGGTTACCTGACAAACGCAAAATTTCATGGGCGAGACAGAGCAAGCTTTCTTTCCTTAAATACAAAACTTGGTGTTTAAGCTCAGCATCTTCCAAGGATTTTTGAGAAAATCCCTCTACTCATAATTTTTGATTATTCCAAAAATGGCTCTAACAGTTCTGAATAAAATGACACAATGTGTATTACATTGATGTGATAAATAAAATCTATTTGTTGATTCCTGTGAATATCATTTGAATCTTATATAATTTTGTGTAACAAGAATACCTTAATAGATAGAGAGAAGCTCAAAAGAGGAAACATGTACATATTCAAATACACAATTTGTGCCAAATAAAATTGCTCATTCCATTAGGCATTTTCAAAATATTCTAAGTTATATAGACCTTAAGTTGCAATTTTTTGCTTCCCCCTTTTCTTTTCTTTCTTCAGAAAGGCTTGTTACCACAAATAAACATCTCAATGGTGATACCGCATGTTCAGTCCTTTGTGATTAATTTGAAACAAGTCTTATGTAAAAATATAAATCACATAGTGAAGGTAAAAAGTTACTGTTCGTAAACCCAGTGTAAAACATAATTTATGTATGTGGATTTGTTATTGGTAGAGAAGGTCTGGTACATGGTCATATCAATCATTTTTAAACTGTTTATTTTATTTTATTATTTTTTAAATTGTGTCATTTATATGGCCTGTTTTGTCTTTTTTGGTCATGTTGGCTTAAGAAATAATTGATGGTAATGTTACTCGTTGAATGGTAGATTTTTCTCTTTTTATTATGTTTTGCAATTAAACACATTCACATTTACTTCCTCACACCCAAGGAGGTGGCGCCGTGGCAATGTGTGCAACTCACATTTGGGAGGTCTAAGGTACGTTCTTTTTCGATCACACACTCTTCACTTAGGTTTTCACTGTTTCCCGTTGTCACTTAGGGGAATGCTGGGGTGCTTACTTTTATACCATGATTTCCTTTCCTTTAGTGTACTTCCTTATTGTCTTTCAGGAGCTCTTAAAGGCTTGTCATGAATAGCGGTGCCGGACAGATGGCACTGATGCTTGTGATTGTAACTGTTGTACTCAGACCTGGGTGGGATTGTGTGGCCACTGTCCTCGCATAGGGGGACACCTGATCCAGATTGATGCTGACTGCTCGATGGGTCCTGGCACCTGGATGTAGAGACCTCAGCCCTTTTAGGGACTCCTATGACCTATGGCATTCTGCAGTTCCCTTCACTTTTTTCCTTCCTTGTGGGAGGTGTTGTGCACAAAGGATCTATGTATGTCGAAGCGTCCGAGGTGTCTCCCTCCATTGTGTAAGCCTACCATACCCTACTTTCCCACATTCTTTCCACCAAATTCTGTAGAAGACAGGGACTCATTCTGGTTAAAGAACAATTCATGAATGCAGTAGGAAATTGAACCAGTACCTCTGTGTTGAGAAACCAAAACGCTATCCACTTGACTATCTAGACAGCAGTAGGTAATATTTAGTAATACAGAAGCTGTGCAAATGTTACCATACAACTGATCAGACAAATGAAATACTTTACAAAGTGTATTTTGAAGTTAGCAATGTTTGTTCTAATGATATATGTACTTCCTAGTACTCACTATAGTAAGTAAAGGACGTATGCAACTTTCACTGAAAGTTACATTTTGAGGTCCCCTGAATCTATAAAGGAATTATTTTGAAAGTGGTCTTTATGTACGTCTCCCCATCTATCTGAAGGACTGTGAACAGCATAACTTGAAAACAAATTTCAATTAAATATGAAAATTAGTATTTAAGTTCAGTATTTTCCAAGAATACGATAAGAAGATTTGCGAAAATATCCCCCGCACCAAATTACCCTTTGCTGGAAATGTTTGTTTAATTTTAGTTTTCTTAAAAATAGTTCTAATGATTTTGGTTAAAATACAATACATATAATATGTATAATAAAAGAAATGGTTGTCTTGACTTTTTTGAATAGCCTGAAAACCTCTTCACTCTGAATGGTAAAGTCAAATGTAAGTAGAGCACTGCACGTAGGCTCCAGGTCCTTTGTGCTTTCTACCGTGATCCCTAGGAGGGACGGATGAGAGGAAAGACCCGAAGTCACCAGATCCGTGTGAACGATAGGTGCAAGCTGAGACGGAGTCCTTAATGTTTCCAGATTGAACGCATCCGATGCCGCCTATCGCCACACTCGGTGAAACAGCCAGCTTCGGAGTACTAGTCGGACCTCGACGGAGGTGGAATTCCGCCGGCGCAGATCAGTCGCGCCAAGAAAGCAGGGACGGCTATTCAGAGGAACTGGTGAAGTGGTACTTCACCAATATTTGTATCTTGCCACACTTATTTTTAAAATATCTTCACAGATATGTGGGTTTTTACTGCCCAATTCCTTATTTTTGCACTGCGCGGTGCTCTGCTGTAGTGGCCAGTGCACATTCTTACCGCGGACTCGAAGTGAAGTAGATACCACTTTCTCCTTGTTCAGTCTCAGAGGGGTCAAGCTTACTGCATGGTTGCTATACACCCGCCTGTTTGTTTGTGGAGGGGGCTTAAAGTGAAGTAGACGGAATTCTTTCTCGGCGCTACTTCCTGGCTGTGAAACACATGTCTATTGTTTGCGTTTAATGGAATAATGTTTTAAATATGAATCCTGCTTATGATATAGTGTGTATTTTCTTAGAAACACCATTTTCACGGTGGAAAGACGAAGCTAAGAAGGAAGCTTCAAATTGTGGGCGCCCTACTGAATCTCTACAAATATGTTGTACGAAGGGGGTGAAATATTCAGGAAAGTGCTACAATCTTAGTTTCAAACAATTGTGGTTTGTGGAATTTCCATGGTTGTGCTCCTCCCCAACTCTGCAGAAATTGTTTTGTTGGCCATGCTTGCGTTTTAGCAATAAAAGCAACGCTTGGAATAGAGAAGGATTTGCTGCTTTGTTGAATATAACACGTTCATTACACAAACACTCGGATTCGGAAGAGCATTTAAAATGCCACGTTAATTTGAAAACTTTTGAAAGAAATCGAACTACAATTTCAGAGGCACTAAAAGAGAATGCTAGACTCTATACCATGCAGTTCAATCAAAATGTACATCTGAACAGGCTGTTCCTGCAGTTAGTGATTGATGCAGTACTGTAAGCAAGCAAGGATTAGCATTCCGCAGTCGCGATGAAACAACAGGCTCACTTAACCGTGGAAGTTTTAAGTTGGCACTACAGGCGGTGACACGATGATACATGGAATGAAGATGGAGCACCGGTGGAATGAGATGGCGGGGGAAACCGGAAAACTCGGAGAAAACCCACCCAAGCGCCGCTTCGTCCACCACGAATCCCACATGCGGTTACCTGGGATCGAACCCGGGCCTCTTTGGTGAGAAGCGAATGGCCATAGAAATACAGAACCAATATTCTAAGATAAAAAGTGTGTTCAGTGGCGAATTAAAAGATATACAAAATGAACTATTGGATTCCATTTCGGACTATATCAATGCATTTGTAAAAACTGAATTGGAAACTGTTGATTTTTCTTTCTTTCCAGGTAGATGATACGACAGATATCACACAGGTGTTGTTGTTGTTTGTAGTGTTTAACGCCCGCTTTTACTACTACGGCACCGCAGGCGGTATCACACAGGTGTCTCAGTGTTCTATAATAGTGAGGTACGTTAATGTCGAAGGATCTGTAGCGGAACGTATCTTAGGTTTCTATGATGTAAGTGCCGACAGAACATCCGAAACTGTTTATTTTATTGGACAACATCTTGGAACCATTTAACTACAAGAAGAAATTAGTAGGGTACTGTTATGATGGTTCAAGCGTGATTTTTGTTGTTGTTATTTAACGACGTTGTCAATTGCCAGGATCACATCAGCGTCGCCGGTGTGCCGGAATTTCGTTCCGCAGGAATTCTTTTACATGCCCGTAAATCTACGGATATGGAGCTGTCGTTTTTAAGCACACTTAAAAACCATCGGTCTGGGCCGGATTTTAACCCGCGACCTTGGGATCAGTAGGCCAGCGTCTAACCAACTGAGCCACCAAGACCAGCATTCTCTACTAGACTTTTCCAGATGTGTCTTATGTCAGCTAGATTATTATCGGTGCTTTTCTTAAGTCTCTGGTGTTTTTAGCATCAAATCTAATACAAGAAACAAGAAGCGCTGAATACTCATTGTGGCCCAATGTTATGATGGTGCAAGCGTGATGTCTGGCCATTTAAATGGACTCCAGGGGAAAAAAAAGGAATAAGTTATCTTTGCAGTATATGTACACTGTTTTACACATCGTCCAAAATATCTAGTCTTGAAACAAAGCTGCAATAAATACAGTGTTGTCGTATATTTTTTCTTCGATTACTGGAAATCATCACTCAGCAAAGAGAACCTTTGCAATTACTTCTGTATCGGGACCACGCATTCAAACTGTAACACCTGTCCGCTGGAGCTCCAACTCAAAATTGTTGCTTGTAATTGTGGATGACTGGGAAAAGTTGAAAGAGGCTTTCGAAGCCATACTTTTCTGTGAACAGTCTGATGATAATTTCGTTCTACTTTCCAGAGGCTTTCTGAACGACATGAACAATTTTGAATTTGCGTTTCTGGCAGTAGTGTTTCATGACATTTTGTTTGACAGATATATTGTTCGATGTTTTGCAGAAGAGGTCACTGGATGTAAACTACTGCATGTCAAAAATAAGGACCACTTGTGAAATGCTAAGAAACTGGATGAATGAACAGTATTACATTTCAATTTGGTTTGAAAAAGCCAGCAAAATGGCGCATATCTGACTCGCACGAGAGTACAATTCCTTTTCTCAGGATGAACACGTTCCAACGTTTCGAGCCTTGTATTACGAAATTCTGGATCATGTTTTGACGGAAATGAATGAAAGATTTCGTGACTATGAAAAAAAATTCAAGTTGTTTGCCTGGCCGATACTACAAAATTTGAAGAATACCAAGCATGTTTTCCTTCAAGTGCACTTGAAAATTTGCAACATTTCTTTGGGCCTGTATTCCCCAAGACACAACGTTTAAGAAATGAACTTCCTATTGTGTATGCTGATGAGAAGTACAGAAATATTCCCACCGGAAAGATCTTAGAAATGCTTCATCTGGATGGGGACATCTTTACGGATAGTTATAAACTGTTCTCTCTTATTCTGTCAATCTCTTCTACTACAGCATCCATGGTACAAAGCTTTTCTTGTTTAAAGCGTATAAAAACATACCTGAGGAATGCAATGTCAGAAGAGAGAAAGAAAGAACTTCTAGTGCAATTAATAAAAACGCAGCCATTCTATGAAGACATCACCGACAAGTTTGCAGCCTTAAAGGACCGAAGGATTGATCTGGTGTGCAAAAAATAGGTCAATGCAATTATTAAAATAATCTTTATAAATATAGGTATACCTTTCTTTTCCATCAACTCTTCACCTAATTTCCCAGCCACGAGCCGCTACTGCAGGAAAGTCGTCCAACACCACCCTAGGCGGCGGCCTACGGGCTAGGACCGAGCTGTAACGACGCCGGAGGTGAACCCCTTTATTAAGAGTAAGACACCATCCAACCGCTACACGCCGAACAGTGTCGCCTGGTTCTGCAGCCTTGGAATGGATAAAACGGGAATGATCGGAACAGCAAATGGTAGACACGGAGCCGTGCATGGAGATGAGCACTCCAGCATTCGCCTAGTGACAAGGGGGAAACTATGGAAAACTCCAAGTCAGAATGAGCGATCGGCGGGGATCGAACCCACGACCTCCCGAATGCGCGTCACACACGTTACCGCGGCGGCATGCCGCTCGTTCATTCTGAATGGAGTGCATAGTTCTGTATGTTGCTATCCTTAGAAATATACTTACTACACAAAGTGTATAACTTGTTAAAACATAGGTATTTACATCTAATACATTTGCAGTAGAGTGAACCATTTCCGAGATACTTTTGTTGTTGCTTTGAATTTCCAAACACTATACAGTTTTGTACATATCGCTTCATATTACTTTCTCTACTACGTATAGTAAGTAGGGGATGTATTGTATTCGGCCCAAAAATTGGATGTCGAGATTTTTCCGGAAACATGTTTTGAAGCCCCTGATAAAAAAGGCATTTTTAGAAGAAAAAAAAGTGTGTGTGTATGTGCGCGCGCGCGTGTGTGTGTGTGTGTGTGTGTGTGTGTGTGTGTGTGTGTGTGTGTGTGTGTGTATGTGTGTGTGTGTGACGTACAACATCTCAAACACGAAACGTCGGTTATAAAGCAAAGTTGATATTTAAGTTTAATATTTTTCTGAGATGGAACACAAAGATTGTGAAGAAAATTCCTCCACCTAAACCACCCTTTACATTGAACATTTTTGGAAAATGTTGATTTTTTCAACAATGGCGCTAACGATTTTGATTAAAATGCCATATGTTTAAGATATTTTTATGGCAAATGAAATGTATATTTTAAAGTTTCTGGTTATAGCGTATGTAGTCCTGATTACTCTTGATGAATTTTGCATAACTGGTAAACCGTAAGAGGAAGACCAAATCTTACTCTACAACAAATGTAGATCTCGTTAAAATACACAATTTATGTCCAAATGCATTTTTTTTGTGGAGTGAACCATTTCGGAGATATTCCTCGTTATTTGTGTGAGTTTTACAATACTGACACTTTTCTCAAATGGAAGGTCGTTATTCACTTTTTAATTTCTTGGTTGTGCAAAGGGAACGGAATTTTAAGGCTTTCATAAAGCGACCAGTTTTAAAAGACACAATAGGCTCAAAGCCTTCTATATTCCCATATTTCCCTTGCAACTACAAGAAAATTAGCAATGAGATAACTTCTGCAAATGCTTATCTCGATTAACATGAAGAATAAAGAGGAATAAGAATTTGTAAGAATAGTACCTACAAGAGTAGAGAAAGTCACGTGAGTGCAACATATCAGATATTTTTTATCGTGGTCATGTAAGGAATCCAGAAGTTCAATACGAACCGCTTTTAAAATATTCGACTATGCTTCAGCCGACTGTATCTCTGTATCTACAACAAAATTTACAATAAAAGAATTTTTGAAAATGTTTAACATTAAATAGATAGGTGTTAGTAAGAATAATTTGTGAAACAATGAATAGAAAATGTAACATCAGACTTTGTTTGTTTGTTTGTTTTGAAAGCACACGTAAGGAAAGTTAAAATGCAGAATAAACCCTAATGATCCAAATTAAAAACAAAATAAAATGCCTCACCTGAGTTTTGCTCCCATTAGGAGGATACACTAGATACCGGCGCTTACGCGACGATTCCTTGCTCGTTGCAATGCAAATAAAACTTAACAGAAAGAATAAATGTCGATAAAAGAACATTGTCTTCCTGCGACTGTGCCTTCTTTTCGCAATATCACTGTTCTATAAAGAGATAGGCACATAAATTAGGCACCTGTTACATAGAACTAAGCAATATTCTTACAATACCATAAAATTACTAGCAAATTCAGACATCAGAGACTGTTGCACTCATAGGAGAGCAAATGACGCATGCCTAACAGATATTCTGCTGTCGCTTGAACACCGTTACCCACCCGTTACATATCAGGTGCTAACTACAATCCAAACAGAAGTAGCTTTGGGATATTAGGCGTTCACAATTACTGGATGAAAACGCCTGTGTAAAGGCACTGGATCTTTGTTTCACGCTTATTCACAAAAGATTCTCTAATGAATTCAGGGAAGCGCATAGAATGCAATAAAATCCAGCAATATGTACTACGAGTATTTGTAGAAAAATCTGATGCGTTGCACTACACGACTTTCTCGACTCTTATTCCTCTATCAAATTCATGTTAACCCAGATAAATACATATTTGCAGAAATTAACTTATTGCTGTTTTTCTTGTAGGTGCAAGGAGAACACAGGAATATGCTAAGCTTTAAGTGACAGTCAATATTTCAAAGCTGGCCGCTACGCGATGGCTTTGAAATTCCACTCTCTCCGCATGGCTAAGAGATAAAAAGATGAATAACGATTTCCCCTTTAAGTAAAGTATAAGTATTGCAAAATTCAGACAACTAACAAGGAATATCTCCGAAAGATTCACCCCAAACAAACGTATTGTACACAAATTCTGTTTTAATAAGATCCGCATTTTTATGTACCTAGTAAGATTTTGTCTTCACCTTAGGTTTACCAGTAGTGCAAAAATCATCTACATGAAGAGGATTTCTGAATACAATCTCAAAAAATTCAAGATGTACATACATTTCGTTTGTCATGAAACTATCTTAAACATGGTATTTTAATAAAAATCGTTGAGGCCATTTTTTGATACAATCAAAATTTTCTAAAAATGTAAGATAGCATGAGGTGGAGAATTTTCATGAAAGTCTTCGTGTTGCATCCTTGGAAGATGCCGAACTAAGTTTGGTATTTAACCGACTTTTTGTTTTTGAGTTATGCCGTTCACTGACTCTCTCTCTCTCTCTCTCTCTCTCTCTCTCTCTCTCTCTCACGCACACACAACACATCATAGACAAACACACACATGCGAACCTTTTTCTAAATTTTTTATTCAGGGTTCTCAAGACCTGTATTTTCACTAAAATCTCGGTATTGAGTTTTTGAGTGGAATGCTATTTCCCCTGTTTCACTACCTCGTAGAGAAAGTAAAAAAATCTGATGTGTTGCACTCACATGACTTTCTCTACTCTTGTACTAACCATTCTTACAAACTCATTCCTATATCTTCTTCGTGTCAAGATAAACATTTGTACAAATTATTTTATTGCTTATTTCCCTGTTGGTGGAAGGGGAATATTAGAATACAGTAGGCTTTGAGCGATAGTCAAATCTTTTAAAGCTTTGAGATCCCGTTCTCTTTGCACACTTAACATATAAAAAATGAACAACGATGTTCCATTTCACCAAAGTTTTAAGTTTTCCGAAACTGACACACTTAACGAAATCTCCGAAATGGTTCACTCTACAAAAAAATTTATTGAGACATAAATTGTGTGTTTTAGGGAGGTCTACATTTTTTGTACATTAAGATTTTGTCTATCTCTTACGGTTTACGAGTTATTCAAGTCATCCAGAGTAAACAGGACTGCATAGGCTATAGCCAGAAAATTCAAAATATACATTTCATTTATCATCAAAATATCTTAAACATATGACATTTTAATCAAAATAGTTAGAGCCATTTTCAAAAAAATCAAAATTTTTGAAAAAGTTTCCATGTAAAGGGTAGTTTATGGTGGGACTATTTTCTTCAAAATCTGCGTGTCGCATCCTTGAAAGACATTAAACTTTGGTTTTTTTAGCGACTTTTCGTTTTTGAGTTATGCTGTCCATAGACACACAAACACACACACACACACACACACACACACACACACACACACACACACACACACACACACACACACACACACACACACACACACACACACACACACGGTCCTTTTTCTAAAAATGCTTTTTTTTTTTTTTTTTTTTTTTGGATTCAGGAACATTTCCGGTGAAATCTGGACATCGAATTTTTGGGTGGAATACAATACTTCCCCTAATTACCAGTAGAGAAAGTAATAAATAACGATTTCCCAATTGAGAAAAGTATAAATATTGGAAAATACAGACAAATAACAAAGAATATCTGGGAAATAGTTCACTGCATATGAAAATGTATTTGATATAAATTGTGTGCTTTAACGGATCTACATTTTCCTGTGTAATAAGATTTTGTCTATCTCTTATGGTTTACCACTTATGCAAAAGTCATCCAGGACTTTTCAGCACATTCTCAGAAAATTCAGGATACTTATACGTTGCCATGAAAATATCTTAACTGTATGGTATTTTAATCAAAAGTTTTGGAGCCATTTTTGCGAAAATCAAGATGATTTAAAAACATTTCATGTAAAGGGTAGCCTTGGGTGGGGGATTTGCTTGAATAGCTTCGTGTCGCAGAACTTAAATATCAAGTTTGGTAATAAATTGACTTACGTTTTTGGGTTATAGATACTGTTAACAGACGGATATGCGCGCGCCCGTGTATCTTTTTCTTATAATGCATTTTTTTTATTCGGGGATCTCAAAACGTGTGTTTCCGGTGAAATTTCGATATAGAATTTTTGGGTGAAATACAATACTTCCGCTACTTACTATAATGTAGTGCGGGGCAAGTATACGCACGTAAGCTTTTAAAATCTCTGTAATGACATGTATTTAATTGATCGCTATATGTGCGTTTTTTTTAACTGTTGGATCTGTATTCTTTGGTTTGTCACACGTGATTAAAACCTTTTTTTTTTTCCATTCCAGAATAGTTTTTAAAATGTTTAACGTACAGCTGATCCCATCAATGTCGTCAGACTTTTTTCCGGGGGGGGGGGGGCACATGTTGGAAGTTTGCAATCAGATAATATTAATTCATTATTTTACTGTCAAATGTTATAATATTTGTTGCGGATAACCGTATTAATTTGTGCCACTTGTGCTAAATAAAATTGAACTTTACATCAAAATTAAAATAATAGTTTAATAGTCAATAATTGATTGCACATTAAATTCATTGACTTCCAAGAGGAGGGCGGCCCCTCTTGCCCCTCCCCCCCCTCCCTTTGTGACGCCCAGGTCTGACCCATGCGAACTTTTGCCCCACACATGGGGGTAAGAGTGCGCATAAAGTGGGTAAAAGTACCAGAAAGCACATGTTTAATTACAATACAAAAATGCACCAAAGCACTGTAGTCTGATTCAAATTACACATCATTTATGTAAACAATAACACCTCATTGTCTGAGCCGTTCTCAACAATGGTCACAGATAAATTTGCTGTTGTTCCATGATAGGAACATTCTGCATACTGGCACTAAATCCACTTCTCCTCCAGTGGTTCAACACAACGCTCCTCGCCTTCTGGACAGTGAATTTTCTCCCTTGAAGCTGAAGTTGACGCTTTGGATAGGGTTGAAGGTATTTTGCATCTTTGAATCTCATGTCGCTGTGTGCAGATTCTTTGAAAGTACACTTGGCGATTTAACCTGAATCTATGAAGTAATTATTTTGAAAGTGGTCTTTATGTATGTCTCTCCGTCTATCTAACAAACACAATGCTTATTTAGCTAAAACATTTTACTGCGAGAACATCCGAAAATTTGCAATTTTTATTAAATACGCCATATCACTTGCTTGCTTTTACCTTTAATTTCTACCCAAAAGTTCTCCCAGGTGTGATTTTTGTGTCACATTTGAGGTTACAAAGACAAAGATTTCGCCTCCTCAGTCAATTAAGAAACACAAAAAATATATAAAAATATATTGTTATCTGCACTAATAAATGACATTTTGTCCCGTTCACGCGCCAGCGCTTAGCGTCTATAAGTCGTGTCAAATCGTTGCGCGAGGCAGCGGCGAGTGTAAAAATTCTTCTGTGCATGCTCCGAACTCGCGCTGCAACACCACGCCACCGCTACGCTGCTTGAGTATCACACTTTATCGGGATACCCCAAAAAACAACTGTGACATGGCAACGCGAACCCGCGACTGTACTACCAATAAGTCTATTGGCTACTTATAGGTTAAACGTGGTTGTCATAATAACAGACGGCTCTACCACCCTTCTACCATGCCGAGAGAACTGTCAGAATATAATTCAAGCATAACTCCGGAGGATTGTGATTTGCGCTTGCAGTTTGGCGAATGGCCTTGAGGCAGCCACTGGTACTGTTTTCAGTGATGTTCACCGATAAAGCCATGCTTACCAGGGATGAACCGATTCTAAGCTACAAGAATAGTCACATATGGGCATACGAAAACCCTCATGCCTTGTTCAGAAGAGCGAGCAACAGCAGTTAATTGTGAACTTACAGGACTACCAGTGATTCTGACTGCGTCATTGGTCATAACTTCTTCCTCCTCAACTGCGTGACCATACTTACAAAACATTTCAGGATGTACGGCCAGTCTTTTTGGACGAAGTGCCGCTTGATGTTCGCGCTCAACTGCATTTCCAATGCGACGGAGCTCCTGCGCATTATGCTATAAACGTACGGGAACATCTAAAACAAGTTTTCCCCAATCGTTGGATCGGAAGAGAGCCGTATCGTTCCCTGGCCACCTCGTTCACCGGATCTCAACACCATGGATATCTTTTTCTGGGGTCATTTTCAGACTATTGTGTGTATTCAGACTATGTGTCATCTTTAACTGATTCTGAAGAGATGCTTATTGGCCGCATTATTGCAGTCAGTGATGAGATTCACAACGCACCTGGAATGCTCAACAGGGTTCGCGAATTATTTCTCCGTCGATGTCGTCTATGCATTGATGTTAGAGGTCCACATTTCTGCAGTTCCTTCGAAATCTGCGCCTACTCATAATTTGTTTCCTTGTCTTTGTTCTGCTTATATCTATCTATTGTATTGCGATGTTAATATAAATTCAAATTATGTTTATAATAATTTAGTCATATGTAGCCCCTTCAAGTGCTGATCAATTATTTACTTGTTTGTAGACTGTTAAGTTTTAAGTGAGTGAGTGAGTGCGTAGTGTTTAAGGGCCCATCGACAGCTAGGTCATTTGGGCCCCATGTTAAATTTTAACCATTCTGTTTAAGTATGTATGAAGTTTTCAGTGAGTATGTACTATTTAGGTCATGGACGGATAAATAATAAATAAACGAATATGAAATAAAAAGCTTAAACATTGAGTAAGTGAAAAATTACAACACGACACGAGTATTTCCTGCAAATCAAATTAAATTCAGCATGAACTTAAGAGAGAAGGAAAGAAAAAGGAACATAATATACGCGGCGATGGGGATTTGAACCCGAAGTTTAAATGCATGTGTATCTTCGTCGTGCTGGCAGCATATTCATTGTGCTAAATACCCAGGCTGTGAAAGTCTTCCACTTGCTTTTTCATCATATGTTACAGCTGCAGTGGACATGATCAGTGGTGTGCATACGCCCAAGCAATTTTCAGGACCAGTTCTGTTTGTAATCCTGGACTATAGGTTTCCTATATCAAACTGATTGTCCATGAACCGTCTATTACCAGTAAAATTATTGCGATGTTATTCATTTACACATTCATTTATATACAGGATGGAAGGGAAGTCATTATATTCCTTCTAATATGTGCTTCATAGAAGCATTACGAACAAAAAAGTAATGGCATTTTGTTCTTTGATCAGCCGATTTCGAAGCAATGGTTTAGGATCCAACTCGGATGCGTAATTCCACAGGAATGTACGAAGATAACAGTTTGTTACTTGTAAGTTGCATAGCGCAACTTATTGCTGACATAGCTTCGGTAGTAATTATGGGACATCACACAGCTTTTTCACACGTGCAGTAAGTCCACTACGTTGCGTTGAGGTTGGTCAGGGCATTGAGTTGGTTTGTGTATGTAAACAGGTCTGGCACTTTCGCTTTCGCTTTAATGTTTTGGGAGCTAACTCTTGTGATTGGCCTACACTCACGCAGTAAACACAGGGCAAGACAGGGTATTTCGTTGTGTTCTCAAGAAGCACCGTTACTGTGATTTTTACGTACTAAGCTAGGAAAAGTGACACCCACACAATTTGCAGTGTTGCCAGCTTGTTTTCGATAAAACTAAAATATTTCCGTAGGAAATGGTTAGAGACAAAACCGTAAGATACAAAATGTGTTCCAAATACCGAGATCTACACTGGTTTAAATTAATGTAATGGCCTCCCTTCCACCCGGTATATACTAGGTGTACCAAAAAAAAAAAAAAAAAAAAAAAAACCTGGACAACGTTTAGTATGTTGTGTGGGATGGCAAATTGATCGATTTTCAAATAGGAACCCCTGTCCGGTAGACAGCTTCAAAGTTTGAAAAAACGAACTGTTGTGACAATTTGTTAACGTTCATTTTCGTACCTTAATACGGAATATGCAACCCTTTAACCATCTGTGTACTGGGATGAACGACCTGAGCATGATAACATTCCTGCGCATGCGCTAAATTTCTCCATAGAGAGTCCCTGGTGCCCATCCTACTGCGTCACTAGTGCAGTTTCCAATACAGTAGCGTTTTTTTAACAGCAGTGCGACATATACCAGTACACAACTGCTGAAATGGCCGGCTCGAGCTGCAGCTCACTTTGATGTAAATCTGCAGAATTACCAGAACGTTACATATTCAAATCGATGCATTGGTAGAGGAGGACGAGTTCTATGGGCAGTGCAGTTGCCAGATCTGACACCTCTCGATTATTTTCTGAGGAGTTGTGTGAAGAGTATGGTGTATGGCATTCCTGTAACGTCAGCGGAGGACCTTATGGCTCGAGTCCACGGAGCGATTGAAAATCTACAGACAACCGCACGTATTGGGTCATGTGCATAAGGCTCACCACCGCCGATATAGATTCTGCAATGACGTAGGAGGTACACAGTTCGAAGCCTGTTTCTAATGTAGACAGGTCGATGTTGGGTTTATTGATGAAATGTGAACGTACAACCATCTCACAATTCAATGTGCTACAGTGTCCAAACCGTGCATTTCCGGACAGTGGTTCCTATCTCAAAACTGATATGTTTGCCGCCCCGCACAACATACAGGATGTAAATGAATAGCACAGCACGAATTTTACTGGTAATAGAGGATTCATAGACAACCAATTTGAGATAGAAAACCAAAGGTCTAGGACGTCAAGTTAATAATTTATTTTATACGTATTCAAAGTATTTAGAGATTGTAACCAATAAATCATAAACAGAAAGAAATATGTCAATATTATCCACTGGAATTGAAAGAGTGCTTACCAGGAAGTTAGTAAAGCATGTCTGCTGTCTCTCTGAAGAAGCATTTCTAAATTGTAGCATTAGCAAAATCCCTTAAATTGGAGGCATAACATCTGGCTGCACGCCACTGCAGTGCATAACAGATTATGGCGAACGGTTACAGGAATATAGAGTAGCTCTAGAATGTGTGTATGGTCGCACGGCTGTGCTGACTGACTATGGACCTAATGATCCCTAGAAATCGGGTTCAAACCCAGAGATGGGTAAGCTTCTTTTCCCTTCCTGTTCCGTTTCGAGAGCAATGTTGTGCCGTCATATGCAATGCATATAGTATTGTCTACTTCCATTAAATAATTTATTTCCTGACTGTTTCTCACTCTCCAATTCTGTGCACCACAATTTACAGGTCCAAGCATTTGTCTGAGTATTCTTCATTGAGTATGGTTCATTGTTATTGGGTACAGCAAACCTCAGACCCATAGGTTACTACTGGCCTTGTTAATGGTTTGTAAACTTTTTTTTATTCCATTTATATCCCGCCAGAGGTCATGTCGGCGGCCTTGACTATTTGGTTTACTCGCTTAACAGTGGGGTTTATACAGTGAATTCACACTTTCACTCATACTTCCAGATTCAGGGAAGGATGAGGAATAATCCTGGCTGGAGAAAAATTCCTACCCCCCTACCGGGAATCGAACCCGGGACCCCTAGTACAGCAGGAAAGTGCTCTACCAACTGCGCCACGAGGTGTACTATTTCTGGTTATTATTCCAGAGAAAATGTTTTTATTTGCTTAATAGGCTCATTGTCGGCCTCTATTCTTTCTCTTATTGTATCGCTCAATTTATTATCAGATTTAATTAAGGTACCAAGACATGAAAGTTGCACTTACGCATTATTCCCTTACCTTTATTGTGCGTGTATAAGTAATACATTAGTTAAACATTACAACGCGGCACAAATGTTTCCTGTAAATCAAATTAAATCAAGCATGCGTATATGAAGGAAGGGAGGGTGGGAGGGAGAAAGGAAGGTTGGAAGGAGGGAAAGAAGGAAGGGAGGAAGGAGGGGAGGAAGGAGGGAGGGAAGGAAGGAGAGAAGGAAGGAGGTAGGGAAGGGGGAAGGAGGGAAGGAATGAGGGAAGCAATGGAGGAAGGGGGGAAGGAGGGAGGGAGGGAAGGAGAAGGGAAGGAGGAAGGGAGAGAGGGAGGGAGGAAGGGAGGAAGGAAGGAACATGAAAAATATGATTTTATGCGTATTTGAACCTGCATACCTACGCATCGTGGCACCATATCTATTACGCTAATATATTATGCTAAACAGACAGGCTACGAAGCTCGCCCGCTGATTCTCTCACATGCGGTACAGCTGCAGTGGACATAATCAGTGGTGTGCATACCCTTAAACAATTTTAAGACACAGTTTTGTAATTTGTAATCCTAGACCATAGGTTTCCTATCTCCAATTGGCCTATGAGCCGTCTATCACCAGAAAAATTCGTGCGGTGTTATTCATTTACACACACACACACACACACACACACACACACACACACACACACACACACACACACACACACACATACACACACACCCACACACACACACACACACACACACACACAGACACACACACAAACACAGATATATTCACACGCTTCTGTTTGAAATAAAACTGATGCAAACTCCTCTGTGCCGAATTATTAACTGCCAGCAAAGATTAAATACAAGAGTAGATAAGGAATACAAGGAGACATGCATTTGCCGAGTTTCCTCAACCCACTGCGCTCTACCCCATTGATGTCATGCTTCCGTCGTTCCAAACTTCGTTAAAATCAGATGTGGTGGAGGCAAGAACTAGGCAAACTCATATAATTTAAATATTTCTATTGTTTTGATTAATTTCTGTCATAAGTAGATATACATAACCTTCAGTTGCAATATTGACTAAGTATGCACATTTGACATAATTATATAAAACCTTCTGACGGGTTTAAGCCCCGTCTTGGGTATGGGTGCTTTGTGTGTGCATGTGTGTGTGCGGCCTGGCGTGCGTGGTTGTGTGTGGGGGGGGGGGGGTGTATGTGTATTCAAAGAGCTCTACATTTTAGCTTTCAAAAATATCTTCCCTATCGTTTACCGTTTACCAGATATAAAAAAAAAAATAAAAATTGAAATAAAACTAATACTAAAACAGTTAATGCTATGGAAAACACACCCACAAGATATAAACGTTTATCATTATTATTATTATTATTATTATTATTATTATTATTATTATTATTATTATCATTATTATCATTATTATCATTATTATCATTATTATCATTATTATCATTATTATCATTATTATCATTATTATCATTATTATTATTATTATTATTATTATTATTATTATTATTATTATTATTATTATTATTATTATTATTATTATTATTATTATTATTATTATTATTATTATTATTATTATGATTATTATGATTATTATGATTATTATGATTATGATGATTATGATTATTATTATTACTATTACTATTATTATTACTATTATTATTATTGTTATTGTTATTATTATTATTAATATAGAAACTGATTATCCGGGCTTGTGGGCCGTGGTCTAGTCAGGAAACTCCTTCCAGACGTTTCGTCCGAAGCTGCGCCCTACATCCTCAGTGGCGTTGCCTTAATACTCTCTTAGTCTCGGCGATGACTGACACGGAGCTTTTTTTTTTTTTTTTTTTTTTACTGGCCCCGCCTCCGCCAGCCCAGGTGACGATCATCCAAAAGGGATATACATCGCCTCCCCTACCATGCACTACGTCTACTCTACGAGGATGGAAGGGAAAGTCGGGTGCTGTTATGTCAGTTACCGTCGAAGCAAACCTGATGTTAGTGGGTAACTCTAAAAAAGGCACCTGCATACAAGAGAGTATGCAGGCAGAGTGGGGTGAGGTACAGGTCTTGGCACGAGGCCCAGGCCTAGAACCCAAGTGTTAGTGGTAGGTTATCATGCAGAAGGCAGGAATTGAGGTGAGGTGTCATGCTTAGATTGAGGTGAACGTTACCTGAATTGGGGCTGCAGCAGGAGAGGGAGCTGTCTTGTCTCGGCACAGCATGCGCTGCTTGTCCTGGAACATATGTACTGAAGGTAGGTTGCAATAATTCCAATGGATTTTCTCTTATAAGTAGATTTTCTCTGGTGTTAGGAATGTTCAATTTGGATTTAATCTGTGTTACCTTTTCTAGGAAACTACTATGAGTTTTAAGGATTGAAGGGGGGAGGTTCTCTTCTGTCCATTTAGAGTTTGGCAGTCATAACATTTTCCCGTGTTGGAGCAATGCTTGTTCTTCTATTTTTGTTGTTATTGATGGGGTCCGTGTTAAGGATAGCAGGGCATCAATAGGTGTGGATTTAACTGCTCCAGTGATTAGGCGAAGAGCCTGATTTTGTATTTGTTCAAGTTTATTGATGTTAGCATTTGCTGCTGTTATTAAAGCTTCAGAACAGTACAAGAGGTTTGGTTTAACATACATTTTGTATGTTGTGTTAAGGACTCTGCTTGAGCAGCCCCATTTAGCACCAGCTAACCTTTTCAGGATTTGCAGTTTCTTTTCAACCTTTTCTGAGATGTTTGTTATATGTTTTTTCCAACTTAGCTTTCTGTCGAAAGTGATGCCTAAGTATTTGGCATCATCAACCGCTTTGAGTGGTTTACCATTACAATTTATGTTAATATTAACTGGTTTGTATTTTAGTGTAAATAATTCATAATTTGAGAGGTAGAACTGGAACTTAAAAATTCAATGCCACAACTGGGATTTGAACCACAGACCTTCCGCTTACCAGGCAGCTGTTCTAACCACTGAGCTATTGTGACAAACTGCCAGAATGGCATTAAATTCTCAACCCAGTTCGTATTTCTCCTGGTAAACCACAAAGGCAGTCTCACATCAGAGACAAATTACCCCAATGGTAACTTACTATTGTAAGTACTTTATATCCCAGGATTAAATAACCTTCAGAATGGTAATTATTATTTATTTATGCCAACAAACTTACTGTTGGTGTTTTTAAACACACAAGCCGTGTGTGGGCAAAGTTTGAGAGTTAGAACTGCCATTCTGGCAGTTTGTCACAGTAGCTCAGTGGTTAGAGCAGCTGCCCGGTAAGCGGAAGGTCTGTGGTTCAAATCCCAGTTGTGGCATTGAATTTTTATGTTCCACTCACTCCCCATCCATTTTCAACATCCTGGTTCAGTTGCTGCATGTTGGCTTGCTCATTCCTTCTTACTGGACTTACAACATTTCTTGGAGAGCAAGAGGATTTAATGACTTCAATGTCAGAAATCCAGCATTAGCTAACAACAACATTTCTTTCTTTGTTTAGCACATCGTTGTCTTCATAATCAACAATGCTCATCGGAGACAGACAGAGTGATATATCATCGTCCTCTTGCTCCTCATCAGGTTTGCAGTCTGGTTCATCACCAAAGTCTGATTCAGCAAATATGGAAAGTACATCACTGTCATCATTTGTTGGTTCCCTTGAGTGGAGAAGCAGTGACATTTGGACATTTGGATGACTTGACTACTCCTGCAGGTTAACACTCACAGGCAAAGGCTTCTTGAACAAGGACATGCTTTCTGGATGAGAGTTCACTGCTTCACACTGCTCGTCTCTTAGACCATCAATCTGGACAGATTTCACAACGTTGTCCTTGACGACTGAGTTTTCTTGTATCACTATCTTCTCAATGGTAACTATACTGTCCTGATTTGTATCAGGTTCACTAGTCCTGTTGTCAATTGAACAGGAACTTTTACTGTTGGTCAGCACTGTTTCTTTCTCAGCACAGCACACCTGAGATCTTTGAATATCGGTTGGAACCGAACCACAAACTTTCGCCACTGCTTTCTCAGAGGAGCTCACTTTAAGTCTATGAGCCCTGCTTGGAAATGAATGAGGAGATTGGGATACTACATTCACAGCCTGTTTCTCAGGTGTCTCAACTTCAGGTGTCCTTATTCTGTTCTCAACTGAAGGGGAGTGCCCAGATCTTGGATTCTAAACCAAAGAGGAATGCCGAGATCTTGAATTCCCAACTGAAGGAGAGTGACCTGATCTTGGATTCTCAACTGAAGGGGAATGCCGAGATCTTGAATTCCCAACTGAAGGGGAACGACCTGATCTTGGATTCTCAACTAAAGTTGAATGACCTGATCTTGGATTCCCAACTGAAGAAGAATAACCTGATCTTGGATTCTCATCTGAAGAGGAATGTCCAGATCTTGAATTCTCAACTGAAGACGAATGCCGAGCTCTTGAATTCTCAACTGAAGACAAATGGCAAGATCTTGAATTCTCAACTGAAGATGAATGGCGAGATCTTGAATTCTCAACTGAAGACGAATGGCGAGATCTTGAATTCTCAACTGAAGACAAATGGCGAGATCTTGAATTCTCAGCTGAAGACGAATGCCGAGATCTTGAATTCTCATACAAAGAAGATCGTGATTTTGGATTCTCAACTGAAGGGGAGCGCCCATATCTTGGATTCTCAACTGAAGACATATGCCAAGATCTTGAATTCTCATACAAAGATTAAAATCATGCAGATAAATAATAAGGAAAGCAACGAAATCTTACAAGACTTCAAAAACATGGCGAAGCTACAGCAAGAAGACCCAGAATTAAGAAGGCTATTCGACAAGGCTCCAGACATAGTACCAAAATTGGAAGCCAAGATAGAGAAATTTAGGAACATCCTGTTTAAATTACATGGTCGCGACGTAAGGAAGTGGAAAATGATGGTACCAAATTCCTTAGAGGACAGGGTTATTTTGGCATTTCATCACTCGATGCTTCACTCTGGTACTGAGAGAACAATACTTGCAATTGAGGAAGTACTGTACATCAAACATCTTGGCAAGAAAGTCAGGAAGTTAATTTCCTCATGCGACCTATGTCAGAAGGCCAAGCCAATTAATGTAAGATACGATGTCGTTCCACAATCCATCGTGAGAAACGAGAAAAATGCATTGGTGTGCATCGACAAACATGGCGAGCTACCAAGGGGGAAAGATGGAAACAGATACATCTTTGTCATGCTTGATGTTTTCACAAAATTCACTAAGATATACCCCATTAGGAACATTAAAAGCAGGACTTGCCTAAATAAAATCATCAAGGACTACATCCCAAAATGTGGGAATATAAAATCTATACTATCAGATAATGCAACAATGCATAAAAGTAAATTATTCCAGGACACCTTAAGAACATTAGGAATAAAATTATACTATTCCTCAACTTATTATCCTCAAGGAAACTCGACAGAAAGAACGATGAGGGATATAAGTATATATTTCCACCTACTGTGCCACAAAGACCACACTTCCTGGACGGAAAAATGCGGGTACATAGAGGAGGTGATTAACCATTCGGTGAACCCCACGACCAAGTTCTCCCCGATCGAATTGATGACCAACACAAAACCCAAGAGATTGACAATTGACATTGACACTACGATGGCTGCTCAAAGGGAATTGGCAGAGAAGGAAAAATGTCAATTGGCATTCAGAAGGTTACAGCAAAAGGCCGAAAAAGGGAGAAACAATGTAAAAAGATTTATCAGGAAATGGTCCCCACAAATTGGAGAAAAGGTGCTATTAAGAAGCCACAAAGCATCCAAGGCATCTGAAAAAAGATCTGGAAAGATGGAACTACTGTACACTGGACCACTGGTCATAAAACAGCTGGGTGACCATACATATGAGCTACAGAATACAAATGGCAAGTTGGTAGGAAGACATCATAAAAATAAATTAAAACCATACAAAGAAAGGACCAAATATAGTCTTTGCCAACAACCATGTAAGGCAGGAATAATAGAGATGATGGAAAATAATAATTTTTAATGGGTTACTTATAGAAGATTATGTTCAGATTGGAAAATACAAGAAAGAAAATCAACATAGTCATTGGCTATATTGACCACCAAGAGCATTGTCAACAAAGACAGATGAGGGCACTGATTGTCATTAAAGAAGTGAATAGCGACGGAAAATAATGTGTTTTTGACATAAGGATATCAGGGACAAAAATAAAAAGGAATCAATTGTGATGACAAAGATAAAATATTTTTGACACAAAGGTGTCGAGGGTGAATTGAGAAGAAAAATAATACAATTGCAGAATAATTATAAGTATAGAAGTTTTCTCTTATAGAGAGATAGAGACAAAGAGGTGACAATTAGTGAAGTAAGAAAAACCATAGTCAGAAAAGCAATGCCCATGAATTAAGATGGATATAGCCAATGCTAAGCTTGAAGAAATGTTGAACCAAACAATAATGAATAAGAACCCAATTAAAAAAAAAAATGATACCATTAGTAACATCAGAGTTTAAGAATTGACTCAACGACCTGCCTATATATAATAAGCTTACAAGACAAAGAAGGCAAATAACTGAATAAAATATTGCCATAAATATGATCATAATCATTAGCTCAAGATTAGTATCCTGTTTTTCTCTCCTCATAACAAGGAACATAAGTCAAAAGCCACACAATAAACCATGATACACTTAAATTATATTTATGTCAATGTCAAATGTAAAATCCTAGGAATATTTGTTGTATAATAACTGAATATGTGTTGTATAATAACTGAACATATGTTGTATAATAACTGGATATGTTATATAATAACTGAATGTGTTGTACAATAACTGAATATGTATTGTATAATAACTGAATAAGTGATATATAATAACTGAACATGTATTGTGTAGTAACTGAATATGTGAAATTTATAAAGACATGCTGTGTCATGCCAAAACAAAAGACAAAAACAACCAGCGAGGAAGATTGTATAAAAAAAAAAAAAAAAAAAAAAAAAAAAAAAAAAAAAAAATTGTACAAAGTGATTGTATCAGAGGAGTAGGGAGAAGTATTGTATTGTGTTTCAAGATTGTAAATATAGGTGACAACTTGAAAAACAAAACAAGGGGCATGTGAGACAGAATATTAGAAGACCCCAAAAGAAAATTGTTTATGTGAATATTTGTTAAAAGTGTAATTTGTTTTTTGATGTTGATATGAGTTGGTTAAATGGCGAAAACGTGTTAAAAATGTTCATTGTTACGAACAACTAAGTTTGCCCAAAGATGTCATAAATATTTCCATATTTGATTTTAATATATATGTATAAATATTAGAATTATATGTGTTCGTAATAAAAGTAAGGGAGGATGGTTAGGGATCGCTTCCCTAACAAGAAAGAACTATTTTATGGACGCATACGCGGATGTATACGAAAAAGGCGGTGTCACGTCAGGTGATGCCATAAACTGTCCATTCGCGTGTGTGTAATCGAGGTGAAAGGACATATTTAGGTAGTGTGAACATAGAATTTTCACCAGACTTTCATCAAGCATTAGTTCCACTAAATCAAAAACAGGAAAGGTTTTAAATCATTTAGAATGGTGCTAAGAGGAATTATTTAATGTAAAATATCGATAAAGTGTTAATAAAATAATATATTGTGGTGAAGAAACATTGTGTGATTTTTCATTCCATCTGTTACTACACCCTGAGATCACAAAGATCTCAATAGCCCAGGGACGCAGCATCGTTAATAATTACAAAAAACTGCACCACCTTTTAAATTAAAAAAATACCACTTGCTATTTGACGAGCTTTTGGAAGTATATGTGTAGTGTACTGATCCATTTCAAAGTATATTTCCTGTTCTTCTGATATATTGGCTTCTTGTACTGTGGAGACATCCATATTTTGGCCTTTTAATATTTTCATTAGCTCTTGTTTTTTAGGTTGGGACATGCCTCCTGCATTCCATTGTAAAGTTCTTAAAGTTGATGCTGTTTTTAATGAAATGTGCTGAGCTATGAGACTCGTTTTCTATCTACAAGGTCGTGGTAACGGATGGAATAATATTCACTTGGGTTCAATTTTAGTCACACATTTTATTTGCACCTTCTTGTTCACAATTTTTAGATCACATCACAGTAGAAAGTCTTGTGTTAGCGGATCAACTTCCCTAACGTCGCCAAAATTTAATTAAAGGTCTCTAAACACTTAGTAAATTCACTTTTACTATTTTATGACGCGTACACATAAAAATACGTCCATCTACCTAGGAGATACCCACGCTAGTGAACTATTTCTTGGTGTCCTTTGACGCGACACACCGCCTTTTTCATCTTCATCCGCGGTATTTATCTGCGCAAATAGTTCTTTCTCGTTAGGGAAGTGATCCCAATTATCGTCTCCTATTTTTATTATGGGACACAAACAATTCTAATATTTATACACATACATTAAAATTTACATGAACGATTTTCTATTGGGGTCTTCTAATATTCTGTCTCATATGCCCCTTGTTTTGTTTTTCAAGCTGTCACCTATATTTACAATCTTGAAACACAATACAATCCTTCTCCTTGCTCCTCTGATGCAATCACTTTGTACAATATTTTTTTTTCTTTTTCTTTACAGTCTTCTTCGCTGTTTGTCTTTGTCTTTTGTTTTGGCATGACACAACATGTCTTTATAAATTTCACATACTCAATTACTACACAATATATGTTCAGTTATTATACATTACATATTCAGTTATTATACAATACATATTCAGTTACTGTACAACACATTCAGTTATTACACAACATATCCAGTTATTATACAATACATATTCAGTTATTGTACAACACATTCAGTTATTACACAACATATCCAGTTATTATACAATACATATTCAGTTATTGCACAACACATATTCAGTTCTTATACAACACATACTCAGTTATTGTACATTTGACATTGACACAAATATAATTTAAGTGTATCATGGTTTATTATGTGGCTTTTGACTTATGTTCCTTGTTATGAGGAGAGAAAAACAGGATACAAATTTTGAGCTAATGATTATGATCATATTTATAGCAATATTTTATTCAGTTCTTTGCCTTCTTTGTCTTGTAAGCTTATTATGTATAGGCAGGTTATTGAGTCGGTTCTTAAACTCTGATGTTACTAATGGTACCATTTTTTTAATTGGGTTCTTATTCATTATTATTCGGTTCAACATTTCTTCGAGCTTAGCATTGGCTATATCCATCTTAATTCATGGGCATTGCTTTCCTGATTATGGTTTTCCTTATTTCACTAATTGTCACCTCTTTGTCTCTTATCTCTATAAGAGAAAACTTCTATACTTATAATTATTCTGCAATTGTATTATTTTTCTTCTCAATTCACCCTCGACATCTTTGTGTCGAAATATTATATCTTTGTCATCATAATTGATTCCTTTTTATTTTTGTCCCTGACATCCTTATGTCAAGAACACATTATTTTCCGTCGCTATAATTCATTTCTTTGATGACAATCAGTGTCCTCATCTGTTTTTGTTGACAATGCTCTTTGTGGTCAATATAGCCAATGACTATGTTGATTTTCTTTCTTGTTGTAATTTCTAATCTGAACATAATTTTCTATAAGTAACCCATTAAAAATTGTTGTTTTCCATCATCTCTACTATTCCTGCCTTACATATTTGTTGGCAAAGACTATTTGGTCCTTTCTTTGTATGGTTTCAATTTATTTTTATGGTATCTTCCTACCAACTTGCCATTTGTATTCTGTAGCTCATACGTGTGCTCACCCAGCTGTTTTGTTATGACCAGTGGTTCCATCTTTCTCTCTGTGTAGCCATCATGGTGTCGATGTCAATTGTAAGTTGCTTATGGTTTGTGTTGTTGGTCATCCACTCGGTTGGGACGAACTTAGTTGTTGTAATTTCCCTGAGTGTTGGTGGTGGTTGTTGTTTCTGTATTCTGTGCAACATCGGACCTATTTGGCACATTTTCATCTACTTCCTGCTGTCTTATGTTGCCAGTGTACCATTGGTTTCTGCCCCTTTGGCGTGAACCCCTGTTGTATGACGGGCTTTGGTTGTTGAAGTATTCCGTACAGAATCGTATGTGGTTCACTTGATGGGTACGGTCTCCTGGACTCCCCCGATCATATCTATGTGTTCTGTATCTTGATTCACCCCTCGGTATTGTGTCGTGGTACCGCTGTCTTGTGTTCTCCATCCTTTCGCCATGATTATGTGGTTGTGGGAAATGGTGTGCCCCTCTCCCCCTTTCATGGGTGCTCCTAGTATTTCTATCTTCTCCCTCACTCTGGTTGTTCGTAGCCGTGCTGCGGTTTAAGATGGGTGAGTTTGGGTGACCGTTCCTATGTCTATGCTCATTAGGCCAACCATTTTGTGTTTCGAAGGCTGTCAGCAATTCTATCATATCTGCAAAATCTACTGGCCTCGCAACAATTAACCCTGTTTTCACTGTGTCTGGGAAATGTCTTGTTATGCTGGTGATCAGCTCTGCTTCCGACAAGTTGGGGTCTAATAGCTTTCCTTTGTTGGCTACTTTCATAAAATAATCGACTAGTGATAACCCTTTGGTTGGATCATATCTACCTGTCCCTAGCTCTACCCTAGTTTGGTTTTGCTTAGCTGGGCCCCAATACCTTGATAGGAATAAATTTCTGAATGAACTATACGACTCATGACCAGCTAGTGTTAACCTGAGCCATTCTAATGCCTTATTTTTTAAGCTTTTCTTAACTATCATCATCCTAAGCTCATTTGGTATCCTTTTCACTTTAAAATACTCTTCCATCTCTTTAACAAAGAGTTTTGGATCGTCTCCCTTCTCCTCGTCAAATGTAGGTGGTGTGATTTCATGTAATATGCTGTTGGTGTAACATGTGTTATGTGTTGTGTCATTGTTTGGTTGTGAACCTCTTTCTCTGTATGGTGAGTCAACATTTTGTACATTATTCAAATAACTCTCATCGTGTACATTACTTACATCTAAATCATCTTGCCTTTGTAGTGCATTCACAACATCATTTACATTAGCCAAACTTTCTTTCCCTT
Organism: Tenodera sinensis; assembly: GCA_030765045.1. Taxonomy (NCBI): domain Eukaryota; kingdom Metazoa; phylum Arthropoda; class Insecta; order Mantodea; family Mantidae; genus Tenodera; species Tenodera sinensis. The sequence continues at coordinate 76,091,002 of CM060966.1, read as the reverse complement.
TTTTCATTTCTTCACAAATTGATTTTAAATCATTCTTTGTTTCTAAGTGACTTTGTTTCATATCATTTATAGCATCCTGTTGCAAATGCACCACATCAGTCATCGTCTTAATTTTAGGAATTACAATTTGTTCTACAGTTTCATTAATAATGTCTTTCTTTACTACCTCAATCTCTTCCTTAATTCCTCAGTTATTTCTGCTTTTACATTTGTAATCTTACAGTCTACACTTGTATTACATTCTGTTATTTCCTCTCTACACCTAGCAATTTCTCCTTCTAATACAATCTTATTTTCTCTCATTTCTGATTCTATTTTTCCCATCCTATCTCCTACAATTTCTATCCTAGCTTCTAAGGCTTCCTTTGTCTCATTTAAGTTTTTATGTACTAATTTTAAATTAGTTTCCATTACTTTCATATTTTCTTTACACTCCTGTCTTCCTAATTCTATTTTCTGTTCTAAGTTCTGTCTCACTTCCTCCATTTTCTGACCTATCTCTTCCTTATTCTGGCCTAAACTTTGTTCTATGTCCTGCTTTAATTCTACCTTATTTTGTTCCATATTCTGACCTAAACTTTGTTCTATGTCCTGCTTTAATTCTACCTTATTTTGTTCCATTTTCTGACCTAAACTTTGTTCTATGTCCTGCTTTAATTCTACCTTATTTTGTTCCATTCTTTGACCTAAACTTTGTTCTAGTCTTTCAAACATGATCATTAATGAACTTTGGTCTTTCCCTATCGCTACCTGTTCCTCACTTTCTGGTTCTACCTGATAACTAGGCCTATCTGCCCCTTCCCCCACTCCTATTTCTATCTCTTTTCGCGACATTTTAGTTTCTTTATTCAATTCACTTAGGGTTAAAAATCCCACTACTTTGCCGCTTCTCAGTAACATAAAAATGAAAATAAACTGTATGTGAAAACAAAAATTTTTGATCCTACTTTCTTTTTTCGTTGATTCGTGCAGTTATGTACGTCTCCTGGATAGTTGGCTTCGCTAGATGATCTCCGGTGTTTTCCCGCGTTGATTATCCGTTCATCATTGTTCTGATCTTGATATCAAACGATGGTCTAATGGCGTCTTCTTTCCTTTCGGCGCGATGATATGGCGTCACTTGATGTTTATCGTGATTTCAATTCCCGTAATTTGCATTCCATCCTAAATTCGAGTTCCACGTTGAGCAAGCCATTTTGGTGCTGTTTTTAATGAAATTACTAATGGAATGGGCTGAGCTATGAGACTCGTTTTATATCTATAAGGTCGTGGTGACGGATCTAATAATATTCACTTGGGTTCAATTTTAGTCACACATTTTATTTGCACCTTCTTGTTCACAATTTTTAGATCACATCACAGTAGAAAGTCTTGTGTTAGCGGATCAACCTCCCTAACGTCGCCAAAATGTAATTAAAGGTCTCTAAACACTTAGTAAATTCACTTTTACTATTTTATGACGTGTACACATAAAAATACGTCCATCTACCTCGGAGATACCCACGCTAGTGAACTATTTCTTGGTGTCCTTTGACGCGACACACCGCCTTTTTCATCTTCATCCGCGGTATTCATCCGCGCAAATAGTTCTTTCTCGTTAGGGAAGTGATCCCAATTATCGTCTCCTATTTTTATTATGGGACACAAACAATTCTAATATTTATACACATACATTAAAATTTATATGAACGATTTTCTATTGGGGTCTTCTAATATTCTGTCTCTATTGGAATTGTTGTGATGAAGTTTATCTAAAGATGTCCCCACCCGGAGATCTGATTGGGGGACAGTTTTAACTCCAGAATGTTTATCTTTAGGACTCATACTCATGTATGTGGCTTTCATGTAACTGTTTTCTTAACGGGCACCAGTTTTACAACGTGGCAGTTACATCACCCGACTTAAACCCCCATTTTGCAAGGGGGACCACACCTTCGTTGGTCAACGGGTCCATCGGACCTAGCCGGGAGGACTAAATAGGTGGTATTTAGATCCACCAACCTTCCCCTCCTGTGCCTCTGAGGGACGCTGTTGTGCTGTGATAAGCTAGCACATATGTAAATGACATTTCCTCCATTTTAGATGAAACAGTTATACCGCTGTGATTTGGTCCCCAGAGCCTCATCTGTTAAAAGCAGGGTGCACTACGGGCAGGATGAGGATGGGAATTGGGTAGGAGAGGCTATAGGAGGTGCATCACTACCCCTTACACCCCTGTAAAAATATGTTTTCTGTGTAATTTAACAATGTTTTGAGGTTAGTGAATATTTTTGGGATGTTGTTGTAGTGTTTAACACCAGCTTTTACTACTACGGTACTGCAGGTGGTGACACTGCTGATACATGGAATGAAGATGGAGCACCGGTGGAATGAGATGGCGGGGGAAACAGGAGCACCCGGAGAAAACCCGCCCTGACGCCGCTTCGTCCACCAAGAATACCACATACGGGTCCCTGGGATTGAACCCGGGCTGCCTACGTGGTAGGCAAGCGCGCTAACCGCTCGGCCATGGCGCCGCCTATTTTTGGGAAGAATATATTGTGAGATTATAGAAACATTAAAAGTGGCTTTGTTGTTTTCTTTTATTATACCACTTTCACTAAGAAAACAAAATGACGAGTATGCAGTGTGTTACCGTATAAGTCAGCATCTTTAGCAGATTCAAATTAATTGGTGTTTCCATGCAACACAATTTCAATCTGATCCCACAAAATAAGTGGATCAGATCCAGTGGTTGAGCTTTGTGTGAATCCACGTTTCCATGCGGTATTCAGTCTGGAAAATGAACTCAATACGTATTGAATTCACTGTGGAAACTTAGTAATTATGCACCATTTACAGACACTATAGTGCTGCTGAAATAAGAAAGCCACTTGAAGTACACAAACACTTGTAGCAGCTGTAAGCTTGTGATCACAGAGAACACTCTGATTGGTTCCTGACCGAAGCTTTCTGAGGAAGAAAACTAAATAGATCCATTTTTTAATTTTACTGCAGTTTTGTTACATTAGCGGTGTTGATGTTAAGTGGCTTTCTTAAGCCAGATTTGCTATAGTAATAGTCATAACACACTCCACAATCAGCAAGACTGGTTATGTACCACTTACAGATACTGGCTGTATTCAAAACACGTAACTTAGAAACAGGAGCAAGACTGAAGGATTTTATTAGAACTTATGACTTGAGCCAGGAAAAAATGAACTGCACTTCTGATTACTAACCAGTTGGTGAGATTTGTGATTGTCACAGTCTGCATGCTATCACAATGAGGAAACCTCTGCTGCACAAAGTACACCAACAGACTCTACACCTTACAGAGCACAACGAAGAATTGACCGGATTATAACAAAGCAGCTGCATAGAATTTATATACAAAGATTATTTACTCTGAAAATGATCCTAGTGACAGTTAAAATATATTGTTTGTATATATGCTATAATTTGACATTAATTAGCTATCAAGTTGCTTTTTTTATCAGAAATAAATTTTTGATGCTAATTTCTGTTGCTTTTGTTGTAGTGGCTGGTTATTTAATGCAATTGGTGCAAGAAAGCAAATTAAATCTTCAGCTGGGATTGGTTCAAACAGCTTATGCAAATGGAGGCTCTACAAATTACATATCAAATGTACTAGTAAGTATGAAGTTTCAAATACTATATATCAGAGATATAACCTTAAAGAATCAATTACGGAATCACTCCATGAAAACAGAAACAGAACAGCACAAAACTGAAAAATACTTGCAGTGATTTTAGTTTTCATTTACTTGCAGAGTGAATATTGAATTTCAGTTCCACCATGGTCCAATAGTAAGGAATATGACTGCTAGTCTTATGAGATCTCAAGTTTTGTCAAGGGAAAATGTAAAAGTAGATTGGCAAAAATTGACTTTTTGAAATGGTTTTCTTACCTAAAGAGGGAATTTTAGATGTGTTAGAAGTCTAAATGTAGTGCTGCCATTTCCTTTTGCCCGCTGTGACGTCACACGTTCAACCTGCTTGCGCTGGGAGCATGAGTGCCAAGTGAGCTGACATCACAGCAGCGCTACCTGTCTTCCCGTGATGTAGATCTTGCTAAAACACACAATTTATGTCTGAATAAATTTTTTGTTGAGTGAACCATTTCGGAGACATATTTGTGTAAATTTTGGAGAACTTATACTTCTATAAACTGGAACATTGCTATTCATTTTTGTATATGTTAACTGTGCAAAGTGAACGGAAGTTGAAAGCTTTAAAAGATAGCTATCGCACAGTCTACTATATGCCCATATTCCCGTTGCACGTGCAAGAAAATGAGCAATAAAGTAATTTCTGCAAATGTTTATCTCAACTAACACGTAGAAGATAATAAGAGTTTGTTAGAAGGTTAGTACAAGAGTAGAGAAAGTCATGTGAGTGCAACATATCAGATTTTTTTTCATCCATTTCACCATAACCTTTTACCTTCTTCACTCTTGTACCAGGTTTCGGACTGATCATGCATCCTGGGTGTTCTCTCTGATCCAGAGTCTGTCTGCTCCTCAACAGGTAAATCCTCCATACAAGGAGGGTAATTACAGAAAGAAGTGGAAGAGGAGGAGGAGAAGAAGAACGAAAAGAGGAGGGAAAGGGAAGGAAAGGAAGAGAGGTGGAGAGAAGAGGGAGTGGGGTGGGGAGAGAAGTAGAAAGGGAGGGAGGAAGAGGAGAAGTTCTTATTTGTGAAAAGTATAAACTAAACCCCTAGCGCAACAGCCCAGGAAGGGCCAAGGCTTGCTGCCCAGCGGCTGTGTCCCCCACCTCTGTCTACTACAGGTATTGCTGGTAGGGTGCAGTACTGGAGGATGGAATGTGGTCAGCACTTTTGTCTTGTCTCCTACGCTTTATTAGATATGCAAAAACCATCCAAAATGAAGAGGACTTCAGAGTGAGTGAGTGGGGTTTAAGGGCACGTTGACAGCTAAGTCATTAGGGCCCCAAGTCAAAATGATTAAAAAGAACAGAAAACTCACCACCACTTAACCCTTTGCGGTCGTATGTTGATATATGGTCGACACGACAGTAATGCCCGTACGGTAGTATGTCGACATATAATCGACAGCAAAGTGCTTCACGTTTTCTCGTCTTATTTGCAAAAAGTAATGCTTCTGGCAGCATGTTACAGGCATCATAGTGTTCGTGGAAGCTTTACCCAGCCTATACTGCCATCTGTTCGGAAATTATTTTAACTATTTCATTATACAGAGGAAATGTTTCTGTGTGGGTTGCACAGTATTTTGCAATGGCTTCGAGCACGTAGAAACCAGGTCCTTCTGGGAATAGAAAACGAAAGTTTGATGTGTTGTGCAATGAAGATGTGGAAGAGTTAAGGTTAATGATTCAATCTGAGTTGGATGCAGTGAGTGATGACAATGTGGACAATGAATTTGAAGAGGAGAAAGATGTGGAGCTGTCCCGTGCTGGGCTTGCTGCAATTTTTATTATAAGGGGTAATATTATTAAGGGGTAATTATAGGGGGTAATATTATTAAGACAAACAATTGGAATGGTATGGTCATACACGTAGAATGATGGAAACAAGATTGCCGAGACAAGTTTTGGAATGGATTCCACCAGGGAGAGGAAAGAGGGGAAGTCCACGGAGAACCTGGATAGATATAAGGAGTAGTATGAAGGAGAAGAATTTAGAAGAGCGGGATTGGGAAATAAGAGAAGAATGGAGGAAGAAGATAACGCACTTAAACACTTTGGATACAGGAAGATGTGATCTCACATTGTAAACCTGTTGATAAATAAATAATATTATTAAGTTGTTTCAGGTATTTATTTTTCTAATGTAAAATATTTCTTGAATATTCCGTAAGTGAGAGTGAAAGCGACACAAGTGCTGCGAATGTTGCATGTGCCGATACATGGAAAGTGATAGGCAAAACTGACCAGAAACATAAAGAGTATACCTTTTCCAAGAATGTGGGTCCAAAACTGGATCTTGCCTTTGATGCTGAGCCAATTGAATACTTTAGTTTATTTTTTACTGATGAGCTACTGAGAAACTTCTTTTAACATCACAAGAGGTGCATGCAAATAATGTGTTCTATCACTGTCTGATATCCTTATACCTGTTGATCTGGAAGGCTCAGTTACTATTTGTAGCAACACATCTCGTATAGCACATTATTTGAATGAAAGATTTATTGAGTACTACATCTTATACAACTTGGGCTATTCCTGAGCTGGGCTTTGGCCCTTTTGCTTTTAGGGCAGCTACCTTTTACATACACATAGCACATGTTTAATTTGTGAACGTTTGCTTCCTACTTTTCACTAATCTTAATTTGCTCCCCCTTATTAGTTGATGTCTATGTAAAATGCTATTTCTGTTGTAAGCAATGACTGATACAAGCAAATATACGATTGAGGAACATCTCATTGTTTGTGTGTGGGTTCATGAGAAAGAACGAACTGGCAAAGTGTATGAAGAAATCAGTGAAAACTTCTTCCTTCATTTCAATAAAGTTGCTCCCATCAATGGAAACTGGAAAAGAAAACTTTCTCAACAGGCTCTGTATTGAATGCAAAACGCAGCGAAGATCTAAAAAATATTGCATTGATGGTGTTAGTAATCAATGTTCGAATCATTGGAATGTTCGCCCAAGAAATAAACAAGGAAACGATCAGCGGATATGCAGATCCCAAGAACCTTGCTGCACCGTTGGGTGAAAAATGAGGGTTATCAACCATACAGGACCACCACCATAAATGGATTAAGCACAGGGATATGGAAATATGACGTGATGCATGTCAAATGTTACTTTCTGCTTTTCCCACCTTAGCGGTTCTTTGTACTTTCTTGGTGACTGACAAATGCGCCATGTATCTCAGCTCTCATTCGCGTAATGTTTACATGTGGGCCAAACGTAACCCTCACTTCTTTGAAGAAATTCAACAACATCCCCCTCATGTCATGATGCAGACCGGTCTTACCAGTGAGGTTATTGACGGGCCAGCTTTCCTATATGGATTGGGCAAGGTGGACCTCTCATTTGGCCTCCAAGAAGCCCTGACCTGACAACGTGCAACAACTGGCTGTGTTCCTACTTAAAAGAAAATCTTGAAAAGATTTGGATGGCTTCCGTTGAACAACTGAAGAGAGAGATCATCCGCGTCTTCAGAATGGTCACTCCCAAAATATGCAAGTGGGCAAGCAGACGGACATGGCGACGCATTCAACTGTACGCTGAAAATTATGAACATACCGAAATATTAAATGTTTAAGAGTGACGCTGACAGGCCCAGTAGTGTTTATCTTTTCATATTTCCATTCCTTATTAGTGCAGTAATCAATAAATAACGTTTTTACATCACTTGTGAAAGTTTATTATTGCTACACAAACTTAATAAATATCCAATCACAACTTTTGGCCCACCCCGTATATCTCAGATGTTTCTAAGGAGGTTATGGCATTGGATAAGCAACAAAGCTTATTCTTTATGAAATTTGGAACTACTCAGAAGATCGATTGAAATTAGAGATCTTACAATTTGAATTGCATATAACTCTTTTGAATGTAAAGCATTTTTCACTTTCACGATATATTTCACTACATTTGTTTACACACAGTCTCTACCCAGGGGACATGTGCCAAGACAATATGCTCCCTGTATTAGTAACTTTAAGCCACAGATCAGGTCACTCTAGTCCACCCTCTAGTAATAACTATGGAAACATGCAATAAGAGTTTTGTACAGTAAGTAAGAGGAGAATAAATTCATCCATTCAAATCCAATATTAATTGTGGTAATACAGATCCTTCTAATTTACGGAGTAAAATTGTTTAGGAAATTCAATATAACTAACCAAAAATAAATAGTTATTTTTGATAGGATATACAAAGCCCAGTTACAAATGTTTTGATATAGGGTTAAGTACCTACATCAAACCTTGCAGAAAATAGATAATTTAAAGTTCTAATATGAGAGCCCATGGACAAAGTAAGAGATAAAAATTCTCCATACAGGTTATTTAGTATAATGCTTATTCTTCTATTGTTGCAGAAGGTACCAGTAGCTAGTGTTCCAACTGGAGTGAAGCATTTGCACCACAAAGCACAAGAGTTTGATATTGGTGTGTACTTTGAGGCCAATGGACATGGCACTGTAGTATTCAGCAAGTCTGCCATTCATCAGATAAAAGAGAGCATAAGGTTGGAATCAAATAATTATTTCTTTTTATTTTATATTTAATATAGTTAAAATAGCGATATGCAATTTAATGGAAAAAAAAATCTGATGTGTTGCACTCACATGACTTTCTCTACTCTTGTACTAACCATTCTTACAAATTCTTATTCCTATATCTTTGTGTTAGTCGAGATAAACATTTGTACAAATTATCGTATTGCTTATTTCCTTGTAGGTGCAAGGGGAATATTAGAATAAAGTAGGCTTTGAACGATAGTCAAAACTTTTAAAGCTTTGAGATCCTGTACCCTTTGCATGCTTAACATATAAAAAAATGAACAACGATGTTGCATTTCACGAAAGTTTTGTTTTTCGAAACAAGGAATATCTCCGGAATGGTTAACTCTAAAAAAAAAATATTTTTAGACATAAATTGTGTGTTTTAGCAAGATTACATTTTTTGTATAGTGAGATTTTATCTATCTCTTACAGTTTACGAGTTATTCAAAATCATCCAGAGTAACCAGGACTACATAGGCTATAGCTATGTATTTCATTTGTCATACAAATATCTTAAACATATTACATTTTAATGAAAATCGTTATAGATCCATTTTCAAGAAAATCAAAATATTTTTTAAATTTTCCATGTAAAGGGTAGTTTAGGGTGGGGCTGTTTTCTTCAAAATCTTCGTGTCGCATCCTTGAAAGATATTAAACTTAAATACCAAGTTTGATTTTTAACCGACTTTTCATTTTTCAGTTATGCTCTCCAGACACAGACTGACACACACACACACACACACACAGACAGACAGGGACCTTCTAAAAATGCTTTTTTTTTGATTCAGGGAGTCTCAAAACATATATTTCTGTTTAAATCTCTACATCAAATTTTTGGGTGGAATGCAATACTTCCCCTACTTACCAGTAGAGAAAGTAATACATTCACAAACATGTGCACCCCCCCCCCCCCCTACACACACACCACAACACACCACACCACACCCACACCCACACACACAGCCACACACACACCCACACACACACACTCCCACTATCTCTATCCCTCCTCCCTCCTTAATGGCAATGGCAGACATTGGGAACATACAACTAAAGGAACAATTTCTGAACAAACAACAGAACATTTAATTCATCATTGCAAAATCCTGGAAAACGAGCAGAAAATGAAACAACAAATAGCATCACAAGTTTTACAATTTCAATTCAATAGATTTCATACTACTTTAATGATAGTCTTGAATACATAGAAATAATTATGCAAACCTCCATTTTATAAGTATTGTACAAATATGGTTATGTTTTAGCAACAAATTACATAATGTGCAATGTAAATACCAGAGGAGGAGGAGGAGGAGGAAATGTAAATTTATGGGTGCTCAACTACATGGTTGTCAGCACCCTTAAAAAACAATTCATAGCAAAACCCAGATATAAACCTGAATAAAAAAATTAAATTACTAACAAAAGGGAAAATAAATATATGAAGGTATGTGCGTAAAAACGGTCTAACCCACACTTTTTTAAAACTGAGAAAAATAGAGTTTTGTATATGTTGGAAAAAAAAATATTAGTTGACACATGTGGCAAACTTTATTTGAGTTAGGGTTAAAGGACACACCTCAAACTTTTTTTAATGCAGTTGTAAGAATATTAAATTATTTTTATTAAACTTATAAAATAAAACAGTAATAAAAAAGAAACATTCTAAATAAAAAAAAAAAAACTTTGACTACATACATTTTAATTGCTCTTAACAAAAAAGCATCCTTGCACATTAAAATAATCTACATTTATTACATTACTACCTATTATAAAAATTAGCCCTTGAAAACATATAGGCCTATATGGGCCTATTTCAGATTTATTAAACAAAATCAGGTATGTCAAACAACTGCTCATCTTCATGAACATCATTACTTTCACTAGACACAGATGTAAGACTTCTGTAATATTCATGATGTATTGGAGGCACATAATTGAGCAAGTCAAGCACATCTTTAAGTTTTGGTGGAGCTAAGGACCTTGGCTTTACATACTTAGGGGGTAAGGACACATTCTTAAGGGAAGGTCTACCTGACACTTTTTTCCTTAGATCTACACAATCATACTCTTCAATATCTGAATAGGTATACTTAAAAACATCTGAAAGGGCTTGTCCTTTGTCACTTTATAGGACACTATAAAGATAGAAATATATAGATAGAAATGCTCTTTTACAAATTTGTGTATCTACCTCATCCACAATAACTCTGTAAACTAATGACGTTTGCCTCCTACTATTCTCAGGCTCATCAGTATATCTGTGCTTAACACCCCTGATTTCTACACACCCAAATATGTACGTGTTTTGTAAATCGTGATTTCCCAAATTCCCAAATTCCATAAAAAGTTTTTCCCGGTCATTGCAAGGAACTACTTCAAAAAAACTTTCTTCGACAAACACAGTCTGGGCCGATTTTTTTCTTTAGCTTCATATCCCCTTTTTTTGTAGTGGATGCTTCACCATTATTTAATTTCTTGTTTATTATTTCGCGCTTCCACCTATCACGGTTGCTTTTCCTCTTGGAATAGTTACCACCACAATTTTTTTCACTCATTTCATGTCTATTGTCTTCACAAACCACGCTGCATGACGCCATTTTCCTTGTTTACCACTTTTGCCAGACTGATCAACATGATGCATTCATTTCTCCCTAAGATGAAGGTCATAAAGGCTGTATAAAATACATATTTGCTATTTAATAAAGTAGTGTTTGTAATAATTATCAACAAAATATAACAGAATAATGAATTGAAACTCATAAGGAAGCAGTATATTAAATGAGAATCTGCATAATAACTAACTGACAAAATTAAAAGGTTGGCAATCCTACCCTAGTTCCTTTCTCCTGTTTTTAGACCATTTATGCGCTTCAAAAGATGAGCTAAACCAGATCGCAAGAAATAGAAGTCATTATATATACTTCAAATCAAACTTTTGGATGTTAGACCTCCCATAAACTGTTAGTGCTTGTTCCAAACAAGAGATTGGAGCACTAATCAGATTTTTTTTTATTTTGAGGGTTAGACCGTTTTTACGCACATACCTTCATATATAAATGTATAAAACTGAGTGGCAAAAGCCAAAATTAAAACAAAGTGGTAAAGATGTCAAAGGAGTATAAAAACCAGGTATCTAAAGTTGCAAATTTTCAAACCCATCTTAATCTCTGCTAAAAACTTAAAAAATCTTTTGACTGCTTATTTGTCGTCCGCCAAGACCTCTGCAAGTCTGGAAGGCAGCTGCAGAGAGTCTCAAATGTGCGCTAGAAAGGAACAATCTAGCAGCACGTGATGGACTGACAAAAGGTTGTCACATAGCAGGAAAAGAGAAGCAGGGTTCCACAAAAAATTACAGTGGCCAATTTGCAACCGAGCCAAGTTAACCTCTTTGCGACAAGATATGCCATAGGAAGCTACCCAGTTTATCTGAAGTTCTTTCCCTTCTCTAAGCTTATTACCATAGAGAGCTGACCAGTCTTCGTGCCAGGACGACAGCACCGCTCTCCGCACTTCGAGCCTAAAGTCTTCCGAAGTAACATGAGAGATCGTAATACTGGGTTCTGTGGTTGCTGCCAAATCTGCCATTTCATTCTTTGGCAAATCTACGTGACCAGGAATCCATACACACGCCACGTTAATGCCAGAAGTGTGTAAAACATGGAGGGCATCCTGGATACATTGTACAATAGGATGGGAGTTGTACAGCTCACGAAGGCTGTGAAGTGTGTTAAGAGAATCACTCAAAATCAGGCAGTCACCTAATTCACGACGATGCACATATAAAACATCTTGGTATTTTGCATACAGTTCTGCAGTGTAAATAGAAGCATTATTATGTTTACCAAATGTATGTGGTTCGATTCCATAAACATAAGCACATCCAACAACACTGCTGCTCTTTGATCCATTGGTGTAAATAAAATGGCAGTCAGTGTAGCCTGACAGAAATTCTTAAAAAACACTTGCAGATACTACAAATATGCATTGTGGTCTTGCAGTGTATGGTCATCCCAAGATCTACATATGATAGATGGGACATGCCAGGTAACCAGGAGGGGTAAAGCTTCTCGCCCTTGGGAAACAAGTCAGGCATTTCAACTGCAAGCTTCCTTAGAAGCTCCTGGAAACGAAAACCCGCTGGCTTAGGACTAAAGGTGCTTTTACTATATTGTTCTCTTAGCGTGGTGGTGAAAAAGGAAGTGAATGTTGGGTGCTTAGGCATATATCTAAGTGCACAACCATAATTTGCTAAGAGAATCTGATGTCGATATTGCAGAGGAGCCTCTGCAGATTCGGCATCAAGGCTCACCACTGGGCTTCTTGGAAAAGCTCCTATTGCCATGTGGATGTCCCTATTATGGACTGCGTGTAGTCTTCTCAGCACAGATGGTCATGCTGACGAATAAACAATACACCCATAGTCTAGTTTGGATCAGACCAGTGCACAATACATTTGCAACAAAATTGTTCGATCTGCTCCTCACGTTTTGCCATTTAGTACCCACAAGATATTCAGGGAATGGTCACATTGTGCTCTTAGCTGCACTATATGTGAAGACCAACTAAGCTTCCTATGCAAGATCAACCCCAGGAAATGTCTCATCTACGAAGGGAAGTGAATCTGGACCAAAACGGAATGAAGGTGGTAATCACCTCCTACGGTGCCAGAAATTAACACAGATTGACTTCTCAGCTGAGAAATGAAAGTGGTTATTTGAACTCCATTCTTAAAGGTTGTTGAGAAGTACAATAGATGGCAAAGTCGTCCACGAATAGGCATTATGAAACTCCAGATGGAGTTAATTGCTATAGCAAAAAGCGTGACAGTTAATACCGAACCCTGAGGTACTCCCTCCTCCTGAGCAAAAGAATTAGAAAAAACTGAGCCAAACTTATTTGGAAAAAGCAGTCTTTCATAAACTGAATGAACAGCGGTAAGCATTCACATATGTTCCATGTATACAGGGAATGTAGAATCCCTGTTCGCCAGCAGGTATCATAAGCCAACTCGAGACCAAAAATATGCCAACTTTCATAAATCTGTTCATAATCTGTGTTGATATTGACACAAGATGGTCTACAGTTAAGGGGCATCTTTGGAAGCCATACTGGATGTTAGTAGGTTACAACTTTCTAACCACCATACCAATCGTCCATTGATCATACATTCCATTACCTTGCAAACGCAACTGGTGAGGAAATAGGAAGGTAGCTGGAGGGAAAATGACGATCCTTTCCAGCTTTCAAAATGGGAATAACGGTGGTCTCATGCCAATTTTCTGGAACTATACTGTCAACCTCAACACAATTATACGCCTCAAGCAGGAATGCCTTACATTCAGGAGAGAGCTGTTATAACATTTGTATGTGAATACTGTCTGGTCCTGGTGCTGATAGTTGCAAAGATGAAAGAGAATGTTCTAACTCTGCCATGGTGAAAAGGCGATTGTAATCTTCTATGTTTCTGGAATGAAACGCAAAGCCTTGAAATTCCACCTGAGTTTTAATTGACGGAACTTAGGGGAGTAGTTATCCAAGCTAGACACTTGAGTGAGCCAAACGTATTGGCTACTTCAAATGGATCAACAACAGCTCCTATAGCTGTTTTCAAGCCTGCAATTGGTATATGGATTGGCTTACTGGCTATTTGCCTTATCTTATACCATACAACCGAGGAAGGGGTATGTCGGTTAAATGAAACTACAAATTTGCTCCATGATGTCTTTTTGCTATCCTTAATGTTTGTCTGGACCTGGCACACATTTTCTTGTATTGGATTAGGTTACTCAATATAGGGTGGTGCTGAAAAGTCCTAAGAACATGCCTTTGAGCATGAATGACATTCTGACATTCTTCCGTCCATCAGGATACAGGAAATCGATGGGGGTGGGAAGTCGACCACAGAATAGATTGCTCAGCAGCAGAGAGAATCCTCTCGGTGAGATGCTGTGCCAAATCAATCACTGAGTCATGCCCTTTGTAAGTAAACACAGCTTACGGTTTAAAGTTTCCAGTTGGCATGGTCCACGCGCCATTTAGGCATACGTGTGAAACATGTATCTTGCGCTAAGAGACTAATAAGAAATGGAAAATGGTCACTAGAGTGTAAATCAGAAATGACATTCCATTGTAAGGAGACTGCCAACTGAGGTGAACAAACTGCAAGAACAAGATGTGAAGCTATTAGCCGTTGTTCGTTTTCGTTGTCGCCCGTTGATGCGTAAATGTCATTGGTCTCGTGGTCGCCCATTGATTTGGTTCTTTCCCGCTAGCTCAGATTGAGATCTCTTTATTTCTCTCGGGTACGCGCAGGTGTTATAGAATAGACTACCCAAGAAAACCTTTGTATATTGTTTATTGCATCTTAGATACTTTCGGGAGCTATGCCGATTCTATATGTAGAGGAATCGCACTCACGTCCGCACAGCATAACTCGCAGTACTGGTCTGGGGTGAGTAGTGACGCTTTCTGGCGTACCCACGCTAAGGAAAAACGTTCTCTCCAATTTTGAATGTCATGACGTCATCCAAGAAAGCCTCGTATCCAAAATGCTATTTCCTTTTCCCGCAATTTAGAAATGTCCCTTTCTATTATAACATGTTCTTTTATGAATTTCGAATATATAATTACCTTTTTAGGATTAAACGATGTTTACTTTATATTTTATTAAATATATCGCGTGACTTTTAAGGTTGGTAGACCTGACTTTCAAACGTGTATTTAAACTATGTAGTATGACGTCATGACTCGTTAATTTCAAACCAATAATGTGTTTATCCTACAAATTTAACGACTATTATTTACTCATATCTTGCTCACCTTACAACACTTCCTGCTCTATTATCTATTTATGTTATTACTTAACACTTATCGCAAATCTCATATCCGGCAATTAAATTAAAACGTGTCTTTATCAAAAGCCCATTCGATTGGAAATCTAAATTTCGGTATCAGATGTGAAAAGTTATTAATGGAGTCAGAAAGAAATGTAGGCTCTCTAGTGTTGAGGAGAGCTAGGTTGTAATTGTCCAAGAAATCAGCGATCAGGTTGCTTCTCGCACAGGCACAACATGAACCCCAGAGTGGGTGATGTGCATTGAAGTCTCCCATCAACAGAAACGGTGTCGGTAACTGGGAAACTAGATCTTCTAAATCAGTGTGCGAGAAATCATGGGACGGAGGTAAATATAAGTTATAAATGGTGAACTGGATGTTTGGCAGTATAATCATTATGGCAACTGATTGTATATCAGACTGTAAGAGTATAGGTTCTGCATATACATTATCTCTGATAAGCATCATAGTGCCGCCATGTGCTGGAACACCCCCTTCTGGTGTAACATCACACCGTACTGGGCTGTATCGCCTTGGAAAGCGTCTTATGGATGCAGCTTACTCTCTTGCAAACATACGACCAAAGGAAAAAGTTCTAGCTCTGGTCGTTGTGTTCAAATTTCACATATGTTTCATTGTAGGATAGCCATGTTAAACTCTGTATGGGATAAGAACTCAAAGGTAACTCTGCATTACCTTGTAGTAGATGGTAGTCAATTTAATTTAGCCCTTTTTTATTTCTTGGGCTTATACTCTTTTCAGAGGCTTTATCCTACCTTTTTGTTTACTGGGGTTCTCCCAGTTTGGGCAGGATGCTCCAACTCCATATCCTCTACTTAGGATGACCGTTTCCCTATTCTGAACCTTGATTGCCTCTAACTGATTTGAAATGGTTATCGGCACAGTAGAAAGTTGCTGGTCATAGTCCAGTCCAGAAGATTCCTTGGAAGAGGATCTTCGAGGAGATGTTCTTGGACTCTTTTCTCCGTTAGTTTTACTGGGAGCATTCTCATCACTATCTTTCAGGAAGTTGGATTTGTTGTAATTGGTGTTAAATTTCTTAGGTGAAGCATCATATACCACAGCCTTGTAGAGGTCGACACTTTTGTTGGCAACCTAGCTGAAGTTGTGGGTTCATCTGCAGTTTTTGTAGAGGTTGATACAGACTTAGGCAATGATGTTGAATGCTTTGGCTTTGGATTAGGTACGACAGTCCTGTTTGAAGTTGTGGCCCCATTTGTATCATTAGTTTGAGTAGTGATTTCCTGTTGTGGTACCAGTTTAATTGCAACCGAGCTATAAGTATTGGTCCTCAGGATAGAGGGTTGGAGCAAAGACATGTGTTTTCCTGTTGTGGTACCAGTTTAATTGCAACCAAGCTATAAGTATTAGTCCTCAGGATAGAGGGTTGGAGCAAAAACATGTGTTTTCCTGTTGTGGTACTGGTTTAATTGCAACCGAGCTATAAGTATTGGTCCTCAGGACAGAGGGTTGGAGCAAAGACATGTGTTTTCGGGCTTCTGAGAAGGACACCTTCTCCCTATCCCATATCTCTTGGATGGCTTTCTCCTCCATAGAATGGGGGCACTCTCGGGAACTAGATGGATGTTCCCCCCCGTGCAGTTTACACAACTGGGTGTTGTTGTACATGCATCGTCATGTGTGATGCCTCCACATCAACATCGGAGCAGGTTTGGTATGTGTGGGCTAGTATTCACCATGCTCTTTCTGCTGAACTTGATACACCGTCACACCTTGTAGTAAATTCTCCTGAATCTCCTCATTGGACATACTGTCCAAAGCACGAGTGTTTATCACACCACGCAAGGAGTTCTGTCACTTGAATTGGATAGCTGGCTAATAAATTGGCTTTTAATACCTTGGCTGCCTGGGACGCTGAGTTAGCTTCGATCAGGAGCATGCCATTTCGTGATCTAGTACAGTTTTTCACTGGGCCCCCTATTTTGTCAAGACCCTTCTGGATTACAAATGGATTCACCATACTAAAATTTCTGTCCTTCCTATGTTCTAGTAATTACTAATTAGCGAGGACCACTCAACTCAGCTACTTCCTTTACATTTATCTTTGCATGTTTTTGAAGGGATTTTTGTGTCATGGTGCATTAATCCTCCACGATTGCAAATGTGTCTGATAGCATGCTCACATTCTAGGCACTACCCCAGCCTAAGTGAGAGTCCTGGCTTGAGCCTTGCTCACCCTAGAATCACACCCCCCAGTTGAAACCGAAATTATAATGTCAATATATATTTGATAATGGAAAGAAACAAACGGAGATTCTAGCCAATAGTGAAGGGGAAGACGTAATAAAGCTAATATGTTAAAGTCTCAAGAATGGAAGCCTAGGCAGATTTAAAAGAGTGATAAGGCTTTGTTGACGCGCACGAGAAACAAACACGTGTAACAATTTAGAGGACTGATTCCTATCTTACCATGACGTGCTCTAAAGTTAGCCAATGGAAATCGCTTCCTTATTGTTGCCCGCGCTAAAACAAATGCAACGCAACACACACTCGTCTTGAATCGAGCCGAGAGCACACGTGCAACTTGGGAACTGTACGTAAGCTAGCGTGTAAACATAATTCAGCGATCGCTAAAGGGTGACAAAGTTAAAGTGTTATAATGTAGTCGAAGTTACAAAGTACATTCTATTTAAATATCGTCGGCAGTTCTCTACAAATCTGGAAATTTATAAATAAAGTGATATGTTGGTTAATTCTTCGTTTGGTTCCATTCCTACCATGACTCACGCACACCTTGCAGATTAAGACCTCTTGCTAGAGCTAGTCCGGACACCAAACACGAGATCTTATAGATCTTAAAGGCGACGTCTTCGACGGAGAGGAGCGTTTGCATCACAGTGTATAGTCAGAGGGATGCAATCACCTTCCGGAATGCATCAGCTCATGCAATGGCCCCTCCCCGGGACTGGCCTTTATCAGCAGATATGTACACAGATCCTACATGATAACCAGGGGCTGGGAATTACACGGTTACCCAGTCACCCCTTGTATCACCCCATTCACTTACAACCAACGTGTAGGTTATCCATCAGATTATGTTTAGGGAGGTCAAACACAAAAGTGGACCGAAGTTGATTGGGTATTTATCAGTTGGTCTCTCACCCCTTAGAGGAACCGAATCGAGAGTTTGGCTCAGGACCCTGTGTGCGCCAAACCCGTACCTATTGTAATAGGCCCCTGGGGGGGCCTAATATATCAGAGTAACACAATTACAATAATTGTGGAAGGTAAAACTGTAGATCTTGCATATATTGAGTTGCCTAATATATCCCTAACTAAATTGCCTAGAGGAATAGGATTGTTATTGTGTGGTTTAAAGGGAAAAAAGAGTAATGCGAAAGCAATGTTAAGACAGAAATGTTTAATTAGGCATTTTTATTATTTCTCTGCTTTGATGTTTAATTTCAATAACTCTGTGTCATAAGTCAAGCTCTGGATATAAACTGAGTCAGTGTTTATTAAATTTCCTTTGGATGTTTTGGAAACTATGGTATTAAAATTTTCTCCTCATAATAAACTCTACATAACTTAACAATGGTTTAGGTCTTCTGTTTCACTGCACTAATGTGGACATTAGTATATGGATTTTAACTATTCAGATTTCATTCATTGTGCACTGCACCATTTTCCAAATACAGAGGAGTAATATAAATTTTGTGAGTTAACAAATAACCCTTAGATGGTAATTAAAACCCTGGGACATAAAGTGCTTAGGATTGTAAGTTGCCCTTGGGGTACTTATCTCAGATAATTTTTCTCATTGAAAAAGTACTGCATAGATGGGCATTTTATTCAATAGAAGAATTTCTAAATAGGGCATAAGCCATAGCTGTAAGATTATAAATATGTGCTAGTTGGTAGATGTATATAAGTATAGATGTATATAAATAACTATCTTTGTAAAAGTTCTTTACATGTAATTATGTATAATCATATGTATTCTGATGCTATGAATTATACTCTTATTTCTACAGCTGATAACAATAAACAAGAGCGCCAGTCCCTTTGTCTAGGTGTTACCCTGTGTTCTATTTTGGGCAACGACCCAGTTGCTGTAGATAAGGCACTGCGGTTCATCACAGACATTGGATTTGTGAAGCACATTTCATCTATTTTAGAGTTTGGATGTTTTAGACTATTGGAATCTTAGGGTGTTTTACTTCTTTTACTGTTCTAAACCATCTTAATAGCTCACATTTTTAATAAGTTACGTTTTACTTGTTTAAATTTTAGGTATTTTAACTTCTATATGTTAGCTATTTTAACTTTAATTTTTTACCTCTTTTAACTTTCATTTCATAGCTTTTTGGGGTGGTTTTATCAGTTGGGTATGCTTGTATTTATCTTTGGACTTTCGGGCCCTAATGACCTAGTTGTCAACAGGGCCTTAAACACCACCCACTCACTCTCCATGTTAAGCTTGGCTTAATTAAAGTTTGTAAGGGCTTTAAATAAGGAAGGAGATTGTTTCAAGCACATATGTGAGAAATTTCCACTGGCTATTGGAAGAAAAATTAATGGGAGATATATTTAATGATCCTGATATTAGAAAACCGATGCCTGATACATTTAAAAGCAGTATGGATGAAAAGAAGAAAGCAGGATGGATATCTTTCTGTGAAGTTGTTTCAAAATTTCTTGACTATTGAGACAGAACATTAGAAGACCCCAAAAGAAAATCATTCATGTGAATGTTTGTTAAAAGTGTAATTTGTTTTTTGATGTTGGTATGATTTGGTTAAATGGCGAAAACGTGTTGCAAATGCTCATTATTACAAACAACTAAGTTAGTTTAAAGACGTCATAAATATTTCCATATTTGATTTTAATATGTATGTATAAATATTAGAATTATATGTGTTCGATAATAAAAGTAAGGGAGGATGGTTAGGGATCGCTTCCCTAACAAGAAAGAACTATTTGATGGACGCATATGCAGATGTATACGAAATAGGCGGTGTCACGTGAGAACGCCATAAACTGTCCACTCGCGTGTGTGTAGCCGAAGTGAAAAGACATATTTAGGTAGTGTGAACATGGAACTTTCACCAAACTTTCATCAAGCATAAGTTCCACTAAGTGAAAAAGTGGAAAGGTTTTTAAGCATTTAGAATGGTGCTGAGAGGAATTATTTAATGTAAGGTATCGATGAAGCGTTAATAAAATAATACATTGTGGTGAAGCAACATTGTGTGATTTTTCATTCCATCTGTTACCACGACCTAGATAGAAAAGGAGTCTCATAGCACAGCACATTCCATAATAATAATTGCAAAAACCGCACCACTATTATGGCAAATATGCTAAAGGTATTCCAAGATCTTTGTCTTAAGACGAGTCTCAAGATTCATTTTCTGTTTTCTCATCTGGATTATTTCTCTAAAAATTTAGGTTTTTTTAGTGAAGACCAAGGTGAATGGTTTCACCAGGATCTGCAGGAGCTTGAAGGGAGGTATCAGGGGTGCTGGAGCATCAGTATACTTGTTGATTACTGCTGAATGGTAAAGCATGAAATACCTGAAGACAAAGATAAAGGAAAGAAGAGCACGAAGAATTCTTCAACTAAGAAACAAATACTATAGTTCTTTGTGTGATAAATTGTGCTGATTTATACATCTAATCAAAGCAAGGTAAAAACATGCTAGTGACATGAATAAACAACCATACAGATGTTTGAGGTTATTTTGAGTCACTTATTTACACTCACCTTCACTACTAAACTGCTTTTTTAAAGCGGAAACGTTTTCAGGACCATTCGATCCCATCATCAGCCATTGGGTGACTGACGTTATCCTCTTGTTCCTTTTCTCTGCTGCCATCTGGTGTTAGGGGTGCAGAGCTTTAACACTTCATTCAATGCTGGGATTTCGAAATTAATAACTTTATTACTGTTTTTGATGATGTATATTTTTTCCCAAATATTCAGTTCTATTGGTGAATTAATAGATTTTAACAGTTTTATATTAAGGCCGATGTTGTGGTTTTCAGTCCAAAAATGATGTGCCACAGCAGACTTTTCAATTTGTTTTAATTTTATGTTTCTTTGGTGTTCCTTAAGTCTTATATCCAAATTTCTCTTTGTTTTCCCTATGTAGCTTTTGTCACAACTATTACAGTTGATCTGGTAAATCCCCGATTTTTTATTGTATGGGATGGTATTGTTAAGTGGCTTATTAAGCAGGTTTTTTAAACTGTATTGGTTTTGCAGTGCTAGTTTTATGTTTAGTTTCTTGAAGATTTTTTCAAATTTCCTGAAGGCTCAAGGATGATACGTGAATTTCCTAAATTTCCAGTTGTTTGTGAGTGGTATAGCGAAAATGTCATCAACGTGTCTTCTCCAAAATTTTAATATATGTATGTGGAAAGGCTTTAACTAAATGAGATTCAAAAAAGCTCATGTACATATTTGCTAAAAACGGTGATAGTGGGCTCCCCATTGCTAGTCCTTTTGTTTGTCTGTAGAATTTGTTGTTAAGTGAGAAGTAATTACTTTTTGTGCAAATTTCTGTAAGGTTAATGATGTCATTTATTTCAATGGGGTCAACTGTAGTCGGAGTCAACCATTTTTTAATAAGTAAGGGTATTTTTTCTCACCGGGATGCTGGTAAACAGAGCTTTAACGTCGAAAGATACCATAATGTGGCCTTCAGGGATAGTGTAATTTTGCAGGTTTTTTATGAGTTCCAAGGAGCTCTCAGTTCCTAAGCTTTCGAATTTTTTGTAAGTACTTAGTTTCTTTGCTAGCCACTTAGCAATATGGTAGGTAGGTAAATTGATGCCATTAATGATGGGTCTCATGCTATTGTGCTGTTTGTGTACTTTTGGTAGGCAATATAACCTTGGCAATATGGAGTTAGAAGGTCTTAGGATATATTTTTCTGATGTTGTTAATGTGTCTGTAACTGATAAAGCTTTATTGATTGACGTGGTATATAAGTTTAAAGGATTTTTCGGAATTTCTTCATAGTCATTACTTTCCAGAAGAAGGTTGACTCTATGGTTGTACTCCTCAATTTCCATAATAACTAGGGAATTTCCTTTGTCTGCTTTTAGAAATATCACTGGTTTCTTGTTAAGGTTTTCTATTACTTTGTTGCTGTTGTTGTAGTTCTGTATTGGGCGTAAATGCTTTAATATCTCTAGGCATTCAATTTTTGCTTTTAATGGGTCTTCATTTTTTAGGCTGTGTGTGGCTATTTCAATGTCCGCCATAAAATCATCTTTATTCTGTGAGAAATGTATATGTATATTGTTACATTATACGTGAGACAGAATATTAGACCCCAATAGAAAATAGTTCATATAAATGTTTGTTAAAAGTGTATAAATTTCTAGTTCTTGTTTGGGTGTATCAGGAACTTATCTTTAATATTCAGGATAGCCAATGTTTTGTTGTTACTAGCTAGTCTGTTGTGTTCAATAATAAAAACTATTTGCGCGGATGAATACAAAAATGGCGGTGTTGCGTCAGAAGGACGCCAAGAAATAGTTCATTAGCGTCTATATGTTCAAGGTGATAAGACGTGTTTTGGTAGCGTGTGAACATGGAACTTTCACCAAACTTTTATCCAGCGTAAATTCTACCAAATCATTTAAGTGTGAAGGTTTTTGAGTATTTAATATGGTGCTGAGAGTGTAAAATAACGAAGTGTTAATAAATAAATATGTTGTGATAAAGAAACATTGATATATGCATTCCATCCGTTACCTCGACCCTGTAGATAAAAAACGCGTCTGCTATCACAGTTTTCCATCTTTCTGAGAAGAATATTATTCTTGCTGCTATGTGTTAATAATCATTTTAAAAACTGCACCAAAATGGCTTACCCAACGTGGAACTCGAATTTAGGATGGAATGCAAAATTACGAGAATTGAAATCACGATAAAACATCAAGTGACGCCGCGTCACATGGAAAGAAGACGCCATTAGGCCATCGTTTGATATCACCAACAGAACATCGATGCACGGATAATCAACGTGGGAAAACACCGGAGATCATCTAGTGAAGCCAACTGCCCAGGAGACGTAAATAACTGGACGAAGTGACGGAAAAAGAAAGTAGGATCAAAAATTTTTGTTTTCACATACAGTTTATTTCCATTTTTATGTTACTGAGAAGCGGCAAAGTAGTGGGACTTTTAACCCTAAGTGAATTGAATAAAGAAATTAAAATGTCGCGAAAAGAGATAGAAACAGGAGTGGGGGAAGGGGCAGATAGGCCTAGTTATCAAATAGAAGCAGAAGGTGAGGAACAGCTAGCAATAAGCAAAGACCAAAGGTTATTAATGATCATGTTTGAAAAACTAGAACAAAGTTTAGGTCAGAAAATGGAACAAAACAAGGTAGAATTAGGTCAGAAAATGGAACAAAATAACTAAGAATTAAAACAGGACATAGAACAAAGTTTAGGTCAGAGTAAGGAAGAAATAGGTCAGAAAATGGAAGAAGTGAGAAAGAACTTAGAACAGAAAATAGAATTAGGAAGACAGGAGTGTAAAGAAAATATGAAAGTAATGGAAACTAATTTAATATTAGCACATAAAAACTTAAATGAGACAAAGGAAGCCTTAGAAGCTAGGATAGAAATCGTAGGAGATAGGATGGGAAAAATAGAATCAGAAATGAGAGAGAATAAGATTGTGTTAGAAGGAGAAATAGCTAGATGTAGAGATGAAATAACAGAATGCAATACAAGTGTAGACTGTAAGATTACAAATGTAAAAGCAGAAATAACTGAGGAATTAAGGAAAGAGATTGAAGTGGTAAAGAAAGACATTATTAATGAAACTGTAGAACAAATTGTAATTCCTAAAATTAAGACGATGAATGATGTGGTGCATTTACAACAAGATGCTATAAATGATATGAAACAAAGCCACTTAGAAATAAAGAATGATTTAAAATCAATTTGTGAAGAAAGGAAAAAAGGGAAAGAAAGTTTAGCTAATGTAAATGATGTTGTGAATGCACTACAAAGGCAAGATGATTTAGATGTAAGTAATGTACAAGATGAGAGTTATTTGAATAATGTACAAAATGTTGACTCACCATACAGAGAAAGAGGTTCACAACCAAACAATGACACAACACATAACACATGTTACACCAACAGCATATTACATGAAATCACACCACCTACATTTGACGAGGAGAAGGGAGACGATCCAAAACTCTTTGTTAAAGAGATGGAAGAATATTTTAAAGTGAAAAGGATACCAAATGAGCTTAGGATGATGATAGTTAAGAAAAGCTTAAAAAACAAGGCATTAAAATGGCTCAGGTTAACACTAGCTGGTCATGAGTCGTATAGTTCATTCAGAAATTTATTCCTATCAAGGTATTGGGACCCAGCTAAGCAAAACCAAACTAGGGTAGAGCTAGGGACAGGTAGATATGACCCAACCAAAGGGTTATCGCTAGTCAATTATTTTATGAAAGTGGCCAACAAAGGAAAGCTATTAGACCCCAACTTGTCGGAAGCAGAACTAATTACCAGCATAACAAGACATTTCCCAGACACAGTGAGAACAGGGTTAATTGTTGCGAGGCCAGTAGATTTTGCAGATATGATAGAATTGCTGACAGCCTTTGAAACACAAAATGGTCGGCCTAATGAGCATAGACATAGGAACAGTTACCCAAACCTGCCCATCTTAAACCGGAGCACGGCTACGAACAACCAGAGTGAGAGAGAAGATAGAAATACTAGGAGCACCCATGAAAGGGGGAGAGGGGCACACCATTTCCCACAACCACATAATCATGGCGAGAGGATGGAGAACACAAGACAGCGGTACCACGACACAATACCGAGGGGTGAATCGAGATACAGAACGCATAAATATGATCGGGGGAGACCAGGGACCGTACCCATCAAGTGAATCACATACGTTTCTGTAGGGAATACTTAAACAGCCAAAGGCCGTCATACAATAGGGGTTCACGTCAAAGCGGCAGAAACCAATGGAACACCGACAACGTAAGACAACAGGAACAGAATGAAAATGTGCCAGATAGGACCGATGCTGCGCAGAATACAGAAACAACAATCACCTCCAACGCCCAGGAAAACTAAGTACAAGTCAACTTTGTGTCCCGGAAGTTGACCTGTGTGGCAGTAGGGGCAATATTGACCAATATAATGTAGGTACCTTGAGAAGACAGGCAAGTGAAAGAAAGGAAATAACCAATCCACCAATGATTAGGCTGAAGGTATGGGGTATCGAATTGCCAGCGATGATTGATACAGGAGCCAGCACATCAGTATGTGACGAACAGATATTCCAGGAACTAATAACTAAAAGAAATGCTGAATTCTTGCCTGTGTGTGGAGTGTATTGCAGCACAGCAATTGGCAAGAAAAAGGAACATGTTAAATACCAGGTAAGGCTGGTAATAGAAATCGGAAGTTGGAAGTTCGATTTTATTGCCCTGGTAATACCTAGACTAACAGCTACCCTAATCATTGGCAGTGATTTGCTTAATCTTTGGAGGTCGGTGATTAATTATGACCTACATGAATTCATTATTAAGGAAGGAACCTCAAAATGCACTGCGAAATTCCTGGAGGAAGAAACATGCCAGGAGGAACCAGACCAGACAGGGATCCATCCGGATGAACAATTCTTTGTGGAGAACATCAATGTCCACGAGAATAGGTTGGTAGACCTAAGGGTAAATAAGAAGAAAACAGGTTGGACGAGCGAGGAGGAAACTAATGTTTGCAGCCATTGGATCTGCACAGAAGACAAGTATGTTACCTCGGACAACTACCAACCTGAACCACTACCAACAGATGGAGAAGAATCGATGTCACAGCTAATCGATGAGAAGGTCCCCCCAGACCTTGGCATCTCTGAAGAGGAAAGGAATCAACTTAGGAAAATATTGGTTAAAAACAGGAAAGTTTTTAATAAAAAGCCAGGTACGTGTAATAAGTACGTACATACTTTTACAGTAACAGATATCACCCCCTATTCACATAAATCCAGCCAATCCCCAACTCCATCAGGGAGGAAGCTGACAGAGTGATCCAGAAAATGTTAGCGGACGGAATAATAAAGCCGTCGGACTCATGTTACGTGAAACCAGTGGTATGGGTCCGTAAGAAAGAGGGAAAATTGAGGATGACCATCGACGCAAGAAAGATAAATGCACATACCTTGCCGGATCATTACAGGCCTGAGGGGGTAGACCAACTAATATCGAAATTGAAGGGAGGTCAACATTTTACAAGTCTTGACTTGACAGCATCATTCTGGCAAATTCCTCTTCATCCAGATGTCAGGAAATATACCTGTTTCTTGCACAAAGGAAAGGTATACCATTTTTTAAAATGTGCCTTTGGATTATCGACCAGTAGCAGTGCACTATTGAGGGCTCTAGACAAAGTTTTTGGGGATACTATCGAGGCTTTTGTAACGCAATATGTCGACGATTTTTTAATATACAGCAAGAATCCCGAGTCACACTTACATCACATAGATTATGTATTGTCCAAGTTCTAGGAAAGCAACATGACCCTAAATTTGGAAAAGTGCGAATTTTTCGTCAAAGAGGCAGAATTTCTAGGCCACATCATTACGCCTGATGGTATACAAACTAATCCGGAGAGGGTCAAGGCCATAAAGCATATACCACCCCCACGTAACTTGAAACAGTTGAGAAGGTTTCTGGGCATTTTACAGTACCAGTCAAAATTCGTGGTCAACTACGCTAAGGAATTAGTACCCCTTAGAGCACTGTTGAAAAAAGATACTAAGTGGGAATGGAATGCTGAACACCAGGTGGCCTTTGAAAATATCAAAGAACTTTTCAAGCACAGTATTCCCCTGGAACGACCGGATCCAAATTCACCTTTTCTAATATACACCGATGCTAGTGCGCACTCATATGGAGCAATATTAGCACAAGAAGATGCAGAGGGCAACAAACATATGATTGCCAGAGCTTCTAGATTTCTAAACAAGATAGAAGCCAATGCCTGCATAACCGAATTAGAAATAGGTGCAATCCATTTTGCGTTACAAAAGTTCAGGCAATATATATATCATTATAAAATAATTATATATACAGATCACGTAAGCCTGTCCTTCATTCAAAAATGCAAGCTAACCAACTCCAAAATCTCAAGGTACATACACGAAATAACATCACACGACATAGAGGTCAAACATATCCCGGGGAAGGAGAACATCTTCAGTGACTTATTGTCAAGGTTAAGGTCGGAGAGTCACATACCCGAGACGATATACAATCCACACCATGAAATTAAAATCATGCAGATAAATAGCAAAGAAAGCAACGAAATCTTACAAGACTTCAAAAACATAGCGAAGCTACAACAAGAAGACCCTGAATTGAAGAGGCTATTCGACAAGGCTCCAGACATAATACCAAAATTGGAAGCCAAGATAGGCAAATTTAGGAACATCCTATTTAAATTGCATGGCCACGACGTAAGGAAGTGGAAAATGATGGTACCACATTCCTTACAGGAGAGGGTCATTTTGGCATTCCACCACTCGATGCTTCACTCTGGTACTGAGAGAACAATGCTTGCAATTGAGGAAGTATTGTACATCAAACATCTTGGCAAGAAAGTCAGGAAGTTAATTTCCTCATGCGATCTATGTCAGAAGGCCAAGCCAATTAATGTAAGATACGATGTCGTTCCACAATCCATTGTAGGAACGAGAAAAATGCATTGGTGTGTATTGACGAGCATGGAGAGCTACCAAGGGGGAAAGATGGAAACAGATACATCTTTGTCATGTTTGATGTTTTCACAAAATTCACCAAAATATACCCCATTAAGAACATTAAAAGCAGAACTTGCCTAGATAAAATCGTCAAGGACTACATCCCAAAATATGGGAGCATAAAATGTATTCTATCGGACAATGCAACAATGCATAAGAGTAAGTTATTCCGGGACACCTTAAAAACATTAGGAATAAAGTTGTACTATTCCTCGGCGTATTATCCCCAAGGAAACCCGACTGAGAGGACCATGAGGGATATAAGCATATATTTCCGCCTACTCTGCCACAGAGACCACACTTCCTGGACGGAAAAATGCAGATACATAGAGGAGGTGATTAACCATTCGGTGAACCCCACGACCAAGTTCGCCCCAATCGAATTGATGACCAACACAAAACCCAAGAGATTGACAATTGACATTGACACTACGATGGCTGCTCAAAGGGAATTGACAGAGAAGGAAAAATGTCAATTGGCATTCAGAAGATTGCAGCAAAAGGCTGAAAAAGGGAGGAACAAGGTAAAAAGATTCGTCAGGAAATGGTCCCCACAAATTGGAGAAAAGGTGCTCTTAAAAAGCCACAAAGCATCCAAGGCATCTGAGAAAAGATCTGGAAAGATGGAGCTATTGTATACTGGACCACTGGTCATAACAAAACAGCTGGGTGACCACACGTATGAGCTACAGAATACAAATGGCAAGTTGGTAGGAAGATACCATAAAAATAAATTAAAGCCATACAGAGAAAGGACCAAATAGTCTTTGGCAGCAAATATGTAAGGCAGGAATAGTAGAGATGATGGAAAATAACAATTTTTAGTGGGTTACTTATAGAAAATTATGTTCAGATTAGAAAATACAACAAGAAAGCAAATCAACATAGTCATTGGCTATATTGTCCACAAAGAGCATTGTCAACAAAGGCAGATGAGGACACTAATTGTCATTAAAGAAATGAATTATAGCGACGGAAGATAATGTGTTTTTGACATAAGGATGTCAGGGACAAAAATAAAAAGGAATCAATTGTGATGACAAAGATATAATATTTTGACACAAAGATGTCGAGGGTAAATTGAGAAGAAAAATAATACAATTGCAGAATAATTATAAGTATGGAAGTTTTCTCTTATAGAAATAAGAGACAAAGAAGTGACAATTAGTGAAGTAAGGAAAACCATAATCAGAAAAACAATGCCCATGAATTAAGATGGATATAGCCAATGCTAAGCTCGAAGAAATATTGAACCAAATAATAAGAACCGACTCAATGACCTGCCTATACATAAGCTTATAAGACAAAGAAGGCAAAGAACTGAATAAAATATTGCCATAAAAATGATCATAATCATTAGCTCAAAATTTGTATCCTGTTTTTCTCTCCTCATAGCAAAGAATACAAGTCAAAAACCACATAATAAACCATGATACACTTAAATTATATTTGTGTCAATGTCAAATGTACAATAACTGAGTATGTGTTGTATAAGAACTGAATATGTGTTGTACAATAACTGAATATGTATTGTATAATAACTGAATGTATTGTGTAGTAATTGAATATGATACCGAAATTTAGATTTCCAATCGAATGGGCTTGATAAAGGCACGTTTTAATTTAATTGCCGGATGTGAGATTTGCGATAAGTGTTGAGTAATAACATACATAGATAATAGAGCAGGAAGTGTTGTAAGGTGGGCAAGATATGAGTAAATAATAGTCGTTAAATTTGTAGTATAAACGCATTATTGGTTTGAAATTAACGAGTCATGACGTCATACTACATAGTTTAAATACACGTTCGAAAGTCAGGTCTACCAACCTTAAAAGTCGCGCGATATATTTAATAAAATATAAAGTAAACATCGTTTAATCCTAAAAAGGTAATTATATATTCGAAATTCATAAAAGAACATGTAATAATAGAAAGGGACATTTCTAAATTGCGGGAAAAGGAAATAGCATTTTGGATACGAGGCTTTCTTGGATGACGTCATGACATTCAAATTGGGAGAGAACGGTTTTCCTAGCTTGGGGATGCCAGAAAGCATCACTACTCACCCCAGACCAGTACTGCAGGTTGTGCTGTGCGGACGTGAGTGCGATTCCTCTACATATACAATCGGCATAGCTCCCGAAAATATCTAAGATGCAATAAACAATATTGTAGTCTATTTGATAACACCTGCGCGTACCCGAGATAAATAAAGAGATCTCAATCTGAGCTAGCGGGAAAGAACCAAATCAACGGGCGACCACGAGACCAACGACATTTAAGCATCAATGGCGATACATCGAGAAGCGAAGAACAACTTTTAGCTTCAAATATGTGAAATTTATAAAGACATGCTGTATCATGCCAAAACAAAAGACAAAGACAAACAGTGAAGAAGACTGTAAAGAAAAGAAAGAAAAAAAAATATTGTACAAAGTGATTGAATCAGAGGAGTAGGGAGAAGTATTGTATTGTGTTTCAAGATTGTAAATATAGGTGACAACTTGAAAAACAAAACAAGGGGCATATGAGACAGAATATTAGACCCCAATAGAAAATAGTTCATATAAATGTTTGTTAAAAGTGTATAAATTTCTAGTTCTTGTTTGGGTGTATCAGGAACTTATCTTTAATATTCAGGATAGCCAATGTTTTGTTGTTACTAGCTAGTCTGTTGTGTTCAATAATAAAAACTATTTGCGCGGATGAATACAAAAATGGTGGTGTTGCGTCAGAAGGACGCCGAGAAATAGTTCATTAGCGTCTATATGTTCAAGGTGATAAGACGTGTTTTGGTAGCGTGTGAACATGGAACTTTCACCAAACTTTTATCCAGCGTAAATTCTACAAAATCATTTAAGTGTGAAGGTTTTTGAGTATTTAATATGGTGCTGAGAGTGTAAAATAACGAAGTGTTAATAAATAAATATGTTGTGATAAAGAAACATTGATATATGCATTCCATCCGTTACCTCGACCCTGTAAATAAAAAACGCGTCTGCTATCACAGTATTCCATCTTTCTGAGAAGAATATTATTCTTGCTGCTATGTGTTAATAATCATTTTAAAAACTGCACCATATGTATATATATATATATATATATATATATATATATATATATATATATATATATATATATATATATACATTATATATGTATATTGTTGAACACATCCACGTCAGGTTGGATGTGTTCAACAATATAACAGCCGGGATATTAAACAACAGACAAAAGTAATTAACCTATCGCAACAACAGTTCACAACCCAAGAAATGAGACTACTACAAAAAGGTTTCAAAACCTGTGTCAATTTCTCCTTGGAAATCATAAAAAACCTGCAAAATTACACTATCCCTGAAGGCCACATTATGGTGTCTTTCGACGTTAAAGCCCTGTTTACCAGCATCCTGGTGAGAAAAAATACCCTTACTTATTAAAAAATGGTTGACTCCGACTACAGTTGACCCCATTGAAATAAATGACATCATTAACCTTACAGAAATTTGCACAAAAAGTAATTACTTCTCATTTAACAACAAATTCTACAGACAAACAAAAGGACTAGCAATGGGGAGCCCACTATCACCGTTTTTAGAAAATATGTACATGAGATTTTTTGAATCTCATTTAGCCTTTCCACATATATTCAAATTTTGGAGAAGATAGGTTGATGACATTTTCGCTATAATCCCCCAGAAACAAAAAGACGACTCTGTAAAATTACTGAATCTACAGGACCGCCATATAAAATTTACAATTGAAATAGAAGACAACAACACATTACGTTTCCTGGACCTCAAAATTACTAGAAATATAGATGGTATAACATTTGGTATACATAGAAAGCCCACACATGTAGACAATTACATCAAGAAAAACAATTGCAACCCAATTTCACACCAACTGGCAGCATTTCGAAGCTTGATACATCGTTTATATAATGTCCCATTAAGTAAAGAGGAATTTCTGAAAGAACAACAACACATAGAAGAAATTGCAATATTAAATGGATTCAACCCAGCCACCATTAGGAACATGTCAAAAGATGCAGAAAAGCTCAAGATAATTTCGCAAACCACTACATTAACACCCCTCACAAACAACTGGAAATTTAGGAAATTCACGTACCATCCCTGGGCCTTCACGAAATTTGAAAAAATCTTCAAGAAACTAAACATAAAACTAGCACCGCAAAACCAATACAGTTTAAAAAACCTGCTTAATAAGCCACTTAACAATACCATCCCATACAATAAAAAATCGGGGATTTACCAGATCAACTGTAATAGTTGTGACAAAAGCTACATAGGGAAAACAAAGAGAAATTTGGATATAAGACTTAAGGAACACCAAAGAAACATAAAATTAAAACAAATTGAAAAGTCTGCTGTGGCACATCATTTTTGGACTGAAAACCACAACATCGGCCTTAATATAAAACTGGTAAAATCTATTAATTCACCAACAGAACTGAATATTTGGGAAAAAATATACATCATCAAAAACAGTAATAAAGTTATTAATTTTGAAATACCAGCATTGAATGAAGTGTTAAAGCTCTGCGCCCCTAACACCAGATGGCAGCAGAGAAAAGGAACAAGAGGATAACGTCAGTCACCCAACGGCTGATGATGGGATCGAATGGTCCTGAAAACGTTTCTGCTTTAAAAAAGCAGTTTAGTAGTGAAGGTGAGTGTAAATAAGTGACTCAAAATAACCTCAAACATGAAGAATACTTGGTTATTCTTGGCCTCCGGTGAAGGCCGCGTCCTCTTGTGGTTTGTTGCCGACGTTTCTCCCATCTTATCATGGGCTTCTTCCGGGCTCAAGTGCACTTGAGCCTTCCTTCACCGGAAGCCAAGAATAACCACGACACAGACCGCGGAAGTCTACGCATTCACTTCATGAAGAATACTTCACTGTCAATAGTGCTTCTATTTTTAATATTCATTAACCATACAGATAATAATTTCAGCAAACTTGTTTTTTTAACTACTGTTTTTTGTCTTGAAATTTAAAAGTGTAATAGAAAGTATGTAATGAAATTTATGTACTCATACAATATCTATAAAGTGAGTTCACGAAAAAAAACCTGATGTGATAGAAGTAAATGGATAGAGAATTTGGATTCAGCACATTGACATTGTATAAAGTCACATTTATTTAGTTTAGGCAACAAACACAAAGTTAAAATTCACAGGCTAGATTAATCTGATGCATAACTTTTCAGCTTTAATATTGTTAATGGACGCGTTGACAAACGACAGTAAATGATTCTTGAGTTAGCTGGAAACAACAATAGATTGATCATTTTTATTTGTGGCATAACAATGGCGGTGGCACCGTGGCCTAGTTGTTAGACCACTCGCCTACCACCTAGGTGTCCTGGGTTCAATCCCAGGGACCCACATGTGGTATTCGTGATGGATGTAGCAGCATTTGGGCGGGTTTTCTCTGGGTTCTCCAGTTTCCCCTGCCACTCATTCCACCAATTGCTCCATAATCACTTTTCCATTCATCAATTTCACCTACATTTCATATCAACTGCTTCCTCACTCTCATAGCTGGTGCTTGGCTGACCACCCGCTTCCCGGTCTTCACTATGTCTGGTCCATAGGTTTGTCTGCTCCCCGACAGGCATCTGACCCTAGGCACTGGCTTGTAAGTCTTGGGGGGGGGTGTAAGTCCTACAGGGATGGGTAATCAGATAAAGAAGGAAAGAATGAAAGAAAGAACAACAATGAAAGTATTCAATGAAAAAACTGAAGCTGCTAACATGAAGTAATAGAATCTAAAATAAGAACAAACTTAGACTAAAAGCTTCACTTATCTTAGTAATTGCTGCAAGTTCTTGAAAGCTCCAGACATGTTTCATGATGACTTCACCACATTTTCAATGTTCTATTTAAAGCAGTAACCACAGCTACAGGCACTCAACTACTTAATATTTCTATGTTTCACCAACTTCTGAAAACAAAACAAACCTATAAATACAATCTATCGGTGGTATTTCAAAATTCATTATGTGGTTCCTGTTTTTAAAATAAATATCTTTTCCCACTTGGAAAAAACTCTTGGAGCTCAAGAACTTGCAGCAATTAATATGATAAGTGAAGCTTTTAGTCTCTAAATTTGTTTTTATTTTAGAATGAAAATATCATTTTTAACTCTGTAGAACTGGGAAAAACTAATGTATTACTAGTCAAATCAATCAACTGTGGCCCTAAAAGATAGCAATTTAAAATTAAGTTATATAAATTATTTCTCAACAATAACATTTAAGAGAAACCTACATATAAAATGCATGTGGTGCTGTTTTTATAAAAAGGAATGTGCTTCGGATTGAGCAATGAGACTATTATTTCTCTCAAGGTGTGGTACTAGATGGAATGAATAAACACTTAATGCAACTTCACTATAATATATTAGTTTATTAACACTTTTTTCATCCTTACAATTGAATTATCTTTCGTCGCACCAATTTATATTATATTGATAGTCTTTCCACCTTTCTCAAGTCTTTTCTACTCACATCCACACGCGTTATAGAAACACGTCTTCACATCTTGAACATACAGACACTATTAACAATTCCAGCACCACTTCACATGATGCTACCTTTTTTTGTGTACATCCGCATATGCATTCATTAAATAGTTCCCGTATTGTTAGGGAAGCGATCTTTAGCTATTCTGTCTTCGCTTTTAATATTAAACACATATAATTCTTTTATTTATACATATATATTAAATTTAAATGTGGAACTTAACATTTATGATGTTTTTAAACAAACTTAATTTTTTGTATGTATGTATGTATGTCTTTATTCACTGTAAGAATTTTTTTACAAATTCATGGCTTCGTCAATTTTTAAATAGGGAATACAAATAATATTGGTTTAAACAATATCATGAATACAAATAATAATAACAGAGACAGCATTACAGTCATAAGAGTATAAGTTATATATATAGCCTACAGATTAAACACAAATAAAATTATTCAGAGAGTGAATCAAATAATATATATATATATATACAGAGACAGTGTTACAGTAATATAGTGTTACAATAATACAGATAAAATTATTTGGAGAATGAGCCAAAGAACTCCTGCACACTGTAGTAAGTTTGCTCAATTAGAAAATTTCTAACTTCTTTCCTAAACTTAGTTTGACTGCTACTGTGGATTCTATTTGTGTAACAATGAACAATAGCAACACGTTTTCGTTACTCAATTAATTCGTATCAACACCAAAAATAAATATTGAAGAGACTTAGCAATAAATGTAACCGCTTTTTAGAGAGCACCATATTTTTATGTTTTGGTGGTCACATCACTCTCTCACAACCCCCAGAATGTCTGGAGGACCACACCTGTCATTGGTTTACGGGTCTCACCGACCTGACCGGGAGAATTATCAACATATTATTTACACCTGACAGAAGAAGTTAAGAAAAGTGCTACTCCAACTAGTGTTCTAAAATTATTGGCATTAGAGACAATCCATACTAGATTTCCAGAACACCAATGGCTCCATATTTATACTGATGGATCATTTATATCAAACAAAGATGGAGCAGGTGCTGGAGTCACATGTCACCTCTTTTCCTATTACAAATCTTTAAGTTATGGAACTACAAACTTTGATGGAGAAATTGAAGCAATTCGAATGGCCCTACAAAATCTTTTGTACAGAATTTCACATTTTCAGCAAGCAGTTATTCTCTCAGATTACAGGGCAGCAATTATAGCAATTACTTCCAAGTTGTCACCAAAAATCCAAACAATTATAGAATGTTGGAAAATCCTTACCCATCTAACAGCACTTCAAAAACACCTAGTCTTCCAATGGATACCAGCTCACTGTGGACTGAGTGGTAATGAGAAAGCTGATTTTCTTGCAAAAAAGGGTACCGGCAATGTCTAGAAATCAATAGTTAATTTACCATTTTATGCAGCTAAAAGATTAGTCCACTCTGAATTCAAAAGAATTATTGAAAAATATTACTATGAAAAATCAAAGAATAAAAGATGGGAACTACCAAACATTCAAACAGTAATTCCTGAGTATCCTCAAAAAACAGCAGTTGCAACCTTCAGGTTGATTACAGGACATGATTGTCTGGCAAAACATTTGAACAGAATTGGGATATATTCTTCACCACTCTGTCCTCTATGTGATCTGCAAGAGGAAATGGACCGAGACCACCTTCAAATATGCCCGGCCACTTCTAATGCCCCATCCATCAGTGAAAAATATTGGAGAGCAAGAGGATTAATGACTTCATTGTCAGAAATCCAGCATTAGCTAAGAACAACACCAAAAATAAATTACATTTTCAATAAATATTTACATAAATGATTTTCTTTTGGGGTCTTACAATATTCTGTCTCACATGCCCCTTGTTTTCTTTTTCAAGTTGTTACATACATTCACAATCTTGAAACACAATACAATACTTCTCCCTATTCCTCTGATACAATCTTTTTACTTTGTACAATACCTTTTTTTTTTCTTCTTTACAGTCTTCTTCGCTGTATGCTTTTGTCTTTTGCTTTGGCATGACACAGCATGTCTTTATAATTTTAACATATTCAGTTATTACACAACACCAAGAATATTCCTAAGTTTTTACATTTGACATTGACACAAATATTACTTAAGTGTTGTTGTTAGCTAATGCTGGATTTCTGACAATGAAGTCATTAATCCTCTTGCTCTCCAGTACTTTTCAACATAAATACTGAAGAGACTTAGCAGTAATAGTAACCGATTTTTAGAGAGCACCATATTTTTATGTTTAGGCGGTCACATCGCTCTCTCACAACCCCCAGAATGTCTGGAGGACCACACCTGTCGTTGGTTTACGGGTCTCACCGACCTGACCGGGAGAGTTATCAAAATAAATTCACCGACCATATCCTCTGATTACCAATCAGAGGACGTATTACATGCCATGACAGGTCAGCATGTTAGGGGTTAAGATTTTATAGAGAAATTAGAGAAATGGAGAGGTCGGAAAAATAAAGACTCCTCAGGAACCCTAATAGCATCGGGGTCGGAAGAGAACAAGAGATGACCAAGGTAAGGTCAGATAGAAAACTTACAGTGAGGAGCAAAACACCAGTAAGCGGAAGTAATGTTCTGCTCAGCTTGGGTACCTTGTGGTCGCTATTCACATATCCCCTAGACGCCTTTAATTTAAGTTTATAGCAAATTCTGCAATACTGCAGTTATTTTCAAGTTGTTTACAACTCTTTAACACGACTTTCCTTTTAAGAATGGAACATACACAATGATCACAATTCGGAGTATTGTCTGTAACCAAGAAAAATAATCATCTCAATTGTTAATAATTATAAAATAATGCTTATGTTATGTTGGACACAATTTTTCTTGCTTATTAAATTTTCTTTAGCATGCACTGATAATAATTAATTCGATTACAATAGACAGGGGAAATACCGTAAACATTTCTTACATAAGGGTTTAGACACGAAGTGGTAGGCGTGGAGAGAGAACAAAGGAGTAACACGTTAATAACAAAGCCATGGTGGAAAATGAACTAATTTTTAATTCACTCTACACAAATAATAACTTAGTAAAACAGTTGAACAAAACTGAACATTTATTTATTTATTTATTTATTTTTCAACCATAAAAACATATACATGTTGTGGTTGTGTCACTAAAAAAACTACTTACAAAATATAGTACTTACATACATAATATTCACATGCACAATCTATCTACAAACCCTCATCTAAAACTCAAGCTCAAAATCCTCCAGACTACAAAGGACACCTTGTACCAGATACTGTTTCACCACTTACATCCTCAGATCTGCATTTACCTCAACAATGCAAAAACTCATCAGTTGAATAATAACACTTTTTCATCAAAAATTGCTTGAGATGTTTTTTGAAACGGTGAATGGAATTTATATTTTTTACTTTGTTGTAATATTTAATGCCTCTGTAGTAAAAACTATTTTCAAACAATTTTTTGTTATGTGGGGTTAGATGTAATTTAGTTTTTTCTCTTGTGTTATGACAGTGAATTTCAGAATTGGTGGTAAAATCTTTGATGTGTGTTTGCACTAGTACAATTGTTTCATATAAGTATATACAGGGCAATGGCAAAATGTTTAGTTCTTTAAAGAATGGTTTGCAGCTGACAATAAAAGGTAAACTGAGAATAATTCTAATAACCCACATTAAATTGTGCATGAGATTCTCTTCTTATAATGTGAATATTATATACATATACTTCTTACTTTTATTTCCCGATGAGGATTACTTCTTCGTTGACTTTGTTCACATGCCTATAGGTACAATATAACTATTTTCTTTCAGCTAGCGGAGGTAAGCTATAGTCGCTCTGCTGCATAATCATTTATACAAGGACCTAATTGTCCTGCTATGTATCCACAATAATGTGGAACTAGCAGTGCATGATGTAAAAAAATTAAGGGCTCGCCCGTAAGTGAATCATGGTTTATTGTGTGCCTTTTGACTTATGTTCTTTGTTATGAGGAGAGAAAAACAGGATACCAATCTTGAGCTAATGATTATGATCATATTATGCTAATGGCTTCATTGCCAGATGCAAGGCACTAGAAAACAACATTATGATCATATTTATGGCAATTTTATTCAGTTCTTTGTCTTCTTTGTCCTTCAAGCTTATTATGTATAGGCAGGTCGTTGAGTCAATTCTTAAACTCTGATGTTACTAATGATGCTATTGTGACATTGGGTTCTTATTCACTATTGTTTAGTTCGACATTTCTTTAAGCTTAATATTGGCTATATCCATCTTAATTTATGGGCATTGCTTTTCTGACTATGGTTTCTCTTACTTCACTAATTGTCATCTCTTTATCTCTTATCTCTATAAGAGAAAACTTCTATATTTATAATTATTCTGCAACTATATTATTTTTCTTCTTAATTCACCCTCGACACCCCTGTGTCAAAAATATTTTCTTTTTGTCACCACAATTGATTCCTCTTTATTTTTGTCCGTGACATCCTTATGTCAAAAACATTTTTTTTCGTCGTTATAATTCACTTCTCTAATGACAATCAGTATTCTCATTTGTCTTTGTTGACAATGCTCTCTGTGGTCATTATAGCCAATGACTATGTTGATTTTCTTTCTTGTTATATTTTCCAACCTGTATATAATTTTCTATAAGAAACCCCTTAAAAATTATTATTTTTCATCATCTCTACTGTTCCTGCCTTACATGTTTGTTGGTAAAGACTATTTTGGTCCCTTGTTTGTATGGTTTTAATTTGTTTTTATGGTATCTTCCTACCAACTTGCCATTTGTATTCTGTAGCTCAGCTGTTTTGTTATGACCAGCGGTCCAGTATACAGTAGTTCCATCTTTCTCTTCGTGTAGCCATCACGGTGTCGATGTCAATTGTTAATCTCTTGGGTTTTGTGTTGTTGGTCATCCACTCGGTTGGGACGAACTTAGTCGTGGTAATTTCCCTGAGTGTTGGTGGTGGTTGTTGTTTCTGTATTCTGTGCAACAACTGCCCTATTTGGCACATTTACATCCTATTCTTGTTGTCTTATGTTGCCGGTGTTCCATTGGTTCCTGCCCCTTTGTTGTGAACCCCTGTTGTATGACGGTCTTTGGTTGTTGAAGTATTCCCTACAGAATCATATGTGATTCACTTGATGGGTACAGTCTCCAGGTGTTCCACGATCATATGTATATGTTTGGTATCTCGATTCACCCCTCGGTATTGTGTCATGGTACCGCTGTCTTGTGTACTCCATCCTTTCGCCATGATTGTATGGTGGTGGGAAATGGTGTGCCCCTCTCCCCCTTTCATGGGTGCTCCTAATATTTCTATCTTCTCCCTCATTCTGGTTGTTCGTAGCTGTGCTCCGGTTTAAGATGGGTGAGTTTGGGTGACCATTCCTATGTCTATGCTCATTAGGCCGACCATTTTGTGTTTCGAAGGCTGTCAGTAATTCTATCATGTCTGCAAAATCTACTGGCCTCGCAACAATTAACCCTGTTCTCACTGTGTCTGGGAAATGTCTTGTTATGCTGGTAATTAACTCTGCTTCCGACAGGTTAGGGTCTAATAGCTTCCCTTTGTTGGCTACCTTCATAAAATAATCGACTAGCAATAACCCTTTGGCCGGATCATATCTTCCTGTCGCTAACTCTACCCTTGTCTGGTTCTGCTTAACTGGGCCCCAATACCTTGATAGGAATAGATTTCTGAATGAGCTATACGATTCATGAGCAGCTAGTGTTAACCTTAGCCATTCTAATGCTTTGTTTTTTAAGCTTTTCTTGACTATCACCATCCTAAGCTCATATGATATCCTTTTCACTTTAAAATACTCTTCCATCTCTTTAACAAAGAGTTTTGGATCGTCTCCCTTCTCCTCGTCAAATGTAGGTGGTGTGATTTCATGTAGTATGCTGTTGGTGTAGCATGTGTTGTGTCATTGTTTAATTGTGGACCTCTATCTCTATGTGGTGAGTCACATTTTGTACATTGTATGATTTGAAGCTTTCACGGCGAACATTAGTGATCAATTCTTCCCGGGTGATCAGCCGTGTTAAGTATGTGAAGGTCGAGCTTTTGGCCATTGTATACTCCATGGCCATCTTCAGGACTAAAAAGATTTAGTCTTTGGTCTTTTTTAAAAGATTTAGTCTTTTTAGTCCTGAAGATGGCCATGGAGTATACAATGGCCGAAAGCTCAATCTTCACATACTTAACACGGCTGATCACCCGTGAAGAATTGATCACTGATTTTGTACATTATTCAAATAACTTTCATCTTGGACATCACTTACATCTGAATCATCATTTTGCCTTTGTAGTGCATTCGCAACATCATTTACATTAGCCAAACTTTCTTTTCCTTTTCTCATTTCTTCACAAATTGATTTTAAATCATTCTTTATTTCTAAGTGACTTTGTTTCATAACATTCATAGCATCTTTTTGTGATTGTACTACATGAGCCATAGTCTTAATTTTAGGAATGACAATTTGTTCTACAGTTTCATTAATAATTCCTTTCTTTACTACCTCAATTTCTTTCCTTAATTGCTCAGTTATTTCTACTTTTATATTTGTAATCTTACAGTCTACACTTGCATTACATTCTGATTATTTCATCTCTACATCTACCAATTTCTCCTTCTAATACAATCTTATTTTCTCTCATTTCCAATTCTATTTTTCCCATCCTATCTCCTATGATTTCTATCCTAGCTTCTAAAGCTTCCTTTGTCTCATTTATGTTTTTATGTACTAATTTCAAATTAGTTTCCATTACTTTCATATTTTCTTTACACTCCTGTCTTCCTAATTCTATTTTCTGTTCTTTGTCTCATTTATGTTTTTATGTACTAATTTCAAATTAGTTTCCATTACTTTCATATTTTCTTTACACTCCTGTCTTCCTAATTCTATTTTCTGTTCTTTGTCTCATTTATGTTTTTATGTACTAATTTCAAATTAGTTTCCATTACTTTCATATTTTCTTTACACTCCTGTCTTCCTAATTCTATTTTCTGTTCTAAGTTCTGTCTTCCTAATTCTGTTTTCGGTTCTAAGTCCTGTCTCACTTCCTCCATTTTCTGACGTATCTCTTCCTTATTCTGTTCCATTTTCTGACCTAAACTTTGTTCTATGTCCTGTCTTAATTCTACCTTATTTTGTTCCATTTTCTGTTCTAGTCTTTCAAACATGATCATTAGTAACCTTTGGTCTTTTCCTATTACTACCTCTTCCTCACTTTCTGTTTCTATCTGATAACTAGGCTTATCTGCCCCTTCCGCTATTCCTACTCCATTTCCTTTTTGAGACATTCTGGTTTTTTGATTCAGTTCACTTGGGCTTAAAAGTCCTGCTATTTTGCCGCTTCAGAGTAACATAAAAACAAACTGAATGTAAAAATAAAAATTTTTGGTCCTACGTTTTTCTCGTTGATTTATCTCGTTGCGTGCATCCCCTGGGCGGTTGGCTTCGCTAGACAATCTCTGATGTTCTCCACATCGATGGTTAGCCGTTCATCGGCATTTTTAGGCACTTCCCCCATTGATTTCAGCTTGGTGACGTCTCGCAAGTCGTAAATTTCAATGGATTGTCTAATGGCGTCTTCTTCCTTTTTGGCGCGAAGATTTAGCGTCATTTGATTTTTTCGCGTAAGTTCATTTCCCGTAGATTTTTATTCCACCTGAAATTCGTGCTCCACGTTTGGGTAAGCCATTTGGTGCTGTTTTTATAAAAAGGAATGTGCTTCGGATTGAGCAATGAGACTATTATTTCTCTCAGGGCATGGTACTAGAATAAACACTCGATGTAACTTCACTATAATATATTACTTTATTAACACTTTTTTCGTCCTTACAATTGAATTATCTTTCGTCGCACCAATTTATATTATATTGATAGTCTTTCCACCTTTCTCAAGTCTTTTCTACTCACATCCACACACATTATAGAAACACGTCTTCACATCTCGAACATGCAGACGCTATTAACAATTCCAGTGCCACTTCACATGATGCTACCTTTTTTTGTGTACATCCGCATATGCGTTCATCAAATAGTTCCCATATTGTTAGGGAAACGATCTTTAGCTATTCTCCCTTCGCTTTTAATATTAAACACATATAATTCTTTTATTTATACATATATATTAAATTTAAATGTTGTTGTTAACTAATGCTGGATTTCTGACAATGAAGTCATTAATCCTCCTGCTCTCCAATATTTTTCACAATGATATTGAAGATAACAATAGCAGTAATAGTAACCGTTTTTTAGAGAGCACCATATTTTTATGTTTTGGCGGTCACATCACTCTCTCACAACCCCCAGAATGTCTGGAGGACCACACCTGTCGTTGGTTTACGGGTCTCACCGACCTGACCGGGAGAATTATCAAAATAAATTCACCGACCATATCCTCTGATTACCAATCAGAGGACATATTACATACCATGACAGGTCAGCATGTTGGGGTTAAGATTTTATAGAGAAATTAGAGAAATGGAGAGGTTGGAAAAATAAAGACTCCCTAGCCCTCGGGAACCCTAATAGCATCAGGGTCGGAAGAGAACAAGAGATGACTAAGGCAAGGTCAGATAGAAAAGTTACAGTGAGGAGCAAAACACCAGTAAGTGGAAGTAATGTTCTGCTCAGCTTGGGTACCTTGTGGTCGCTATTCACATATCCCCTAGACGGAGACCCCTGAGGCCTAACAGCAGTATAAATGTACGTCATCAGCAAAGTTGAGTTGTATTTACAAAACGTTGAAATGGCACTATTTTGTTTCACTGTGGTGAAAAGTCAACTTTGCTCTGTCGAACGCATCTAATATAAGTTCTCGGAAAGATAGAGTAAAGAAACACCCATTGTATGTGTGGCTTATGCATCAGCATACTGTGTAATAAAGCATTACTGTATGCGTGGTCTCTTGAGTCATCAGAATAGAGGCACATTGCAATTTTTGCGTATGCGAGTTTCGTAACTGAGTAGAGTCCGTGTCTTTCTTTGTTGAAATACATACGTATTCTTTCCTGCTTGTAGCTGAAGGGAGAAGTGGTATAAAAAGGTGTTTTTGCACCAACTGGATATAACCATATACAATTGTTTGGGGATTTGGACAGCTAAACCCACACAGGACAATGACCGACCTTGACTACCGACTATAAATAACTCGCAGCCTAATTGAACAATACCACGTTAGGGGTTGAAAATCCAAAACCCCTACACCTCTCAGACTTCAAGGAAAACATTATCCTAAAAGGATACCACCAACAGCAAATAAGTCCCGCCCATCTCCAATAAATTTAAATGTGGAACTTAACATTTATGACATTTTTAAACAAACTGAATTTTGTAACAATGAACAATAGCAACACGTTTTCGTTACTCAACTAATTCATATCAACACCAAAAATAAATTACATTTTGTAGCAGTTTTTTTGTATAGCGCTTATGATAAACAAAATATATCAAAGTTACAAAATCCATTAATAGCAAAGGGTTAAGAATATGTACCACAGGTGAAGGGATGCCAGTCGGGAAAGGCACTACCGAGGGTCATTAGCGAACGTCCCAAACATTAAGGTAAACGAGATACAATTAGTTTTGGCAAGGTCTTCAACATAAAGAAAAGGAGCCTGCTATTGTAGTTTAGAAAGTATCGAAAACCCGAGGGGTTTCGCCAGAGGGCAAAGTCCTCACTTAATGAAGTGAGGGCCATTATGGATGTTTGGGAAGCTAAAAGGATATAATGACTGAAGGACAGTAGGAGAGACACATCGTTACGAGGGAGATATACCTGTAAGCAACACGGTGACAGTTCGTTCCAACGGTTACGTGAGACTGCATATTTTATTTTTTTAAAAATTGTTCAGCAAATCTTAAACGTGTAAAAATAAAACAAATAAAGGTTCTAACAAAACTACAATGTCGCTCTCTGTAACCACCACGGATACCCGAGATTAAGACTCATGTGTAGGCACCCATAATAAGAAGCAGTCAATCGAGTGACATAAAATGCTTCAAATTGGCGCTCCAAAGTGTGGCGTGAACTTCAGAGAATTTCAGGAATGCTGAGCATGAACTTCAGAGAATTTCAGGAATGCTGAGCGTGAACTTCAGAGAATTTCAGGGAAGCTGAGGATGAACTTCAGAGTACTTCAGGGAAGCTGAATAAGGTATGCGGAGAATTTCAGGGAGCTGAACAA
Source organism: Tenodera sinensis (assembly GCA_030765045.1). Lineage (NCBI taxonomy): Eukaryota > Metazoa > Arthropoda > Insecta > Mantodea > Mantidae > Tenodera > Tenodera sinensis. The sequence goes on along the minus strand of CM060966.1, from coordinate 76,046,377 downwards.
CAAAGGCCGTGAACTCCAGGGAAGGTGACCCAGGACACAGCAGGAACGAGAGGATCCACATCGAATAGCAGTGCAGCAAGCTGATTAAGGTACTGAGTGGGAATTTTATCTACGTGTTGTAGTATATAGTCAATGTATTTAAGGAACGGGAAAATGATCGAGCAATTATATATAAATATGGAAGTGCAGGAGGGTGATGAGAGAGTGGGAGAAGGTGTATATAGTAATGGAGATAATGCGAGGGACAGAGTAGCTGATACGAATATACAAAATCAGGGAGAAGAAACAGGGGGAAGCAGGGAGACTAATGAAATATTAAAATCACTTATGTCAATGATGACGGGGTTAACAGAAAAGGTAGATCAGAGTCAGAAAGATTTAACGGGTTTAACAGAAAGTCAGAAAGAGATTAAGGAAAAGGTAGAAAAAAGTCAGAAAGAATTAACGGGTTTAACAGAAAGTTAGAAAGAGATTAAGGAAAAGGTAAAAAATACGAGGGAGAACTTAACAGCTGACTTAGTCAAAATAGGAAATAAGATTGAGAAACAAAGAAGGTTTTAGAAAATTTCAAGGAGGAAGTTAGAAATGAAATAGAAAATGTAAGAAGTGAGGTTAGAAATAATCAGGAAGAGGTTAAAATTGAAATTGAAAATGTACGAATTGAAATGAGGGAAAGTCAGGAACAGGTTAGGGAAGATATTAAAACAGTTAATAAAAATGTAGAGAAAGAAAATAGAAAATTAAGGGAGGAAATAACTACTGAATTAGCTAAGGAAAGGGAAATTAATAGCAAGGAATTAGAAATCTGTAGGAAAAGATTAGAGCAATCAGAGAGGGAAACTAGGAGATTAGCTGTGAGTGTAGATGAGGTAAATGACAAACTGAAAGAAAGATTAAATAACATATGTATGTCTGACAATGTTAGTGGTTCTGTGAGTAGTAACACTATTACGGTAGCAGCACGGGACGAAGCGATGCAGAATGCGTCAGCGGACATTCCGATGTTAAATTTAAATGCTGGTACATCAGGTAATAGTAATACCAATGTTAATGTTAATACACACAATAGTCCACATTTGCAATGGCCCAACCATGTTTTGAATGAAATTTCACCACCAACCTTTGAAAACGAAGAATTTGATGACCCCAAGGCTTTTATAAATAGCATGCAAGAGTATTTTCTTGTAAAAGGTATTCCCGAGGAATATAAGATTACGGTTGTCAGAAAATGTTTTAAAGGCAACGCTTCAAACTGGTTAGAATTATCAGTAGGATTAAGTAACGATTATCGGACATTTAAGGAAATTTTCTTAAATAGATATTGGGGAGCTAGCAGGCAAGCAAATATAAGACTGGAACTGAGTAATGGGAAATATAACCCGCATAAAGATCAATGCATGGTTAATTATTTTATGGCTATAGCTAGAACATGTAAGATGCTTGACCCTCCGATGGGAGAAATAGAATTGATTAATTTAATAACCACACATTTTCCAGAAACCATTCAACACTATCTGATTATTGCGAAGCCGATAACAATAGCGGCAATGATTGACTTGTTAATCGCACTAGAAAGAAATAAGAGCCAAAACGAGGCAAGTAATGAGAGACATTTTGTATATAACCGATCCCCAACAAAAATTTTCGGGCAGGGGGCAGGTTCAGGTGATGTCAGGAATTTTGATGCTCGGCAACGGTATCATGACCCAGTCCCTAAAAACAATAATTACCACCGGAAAAATAATTTTGAGCCTCAGGATAGGAGACATAATTTTGAGCCTCAGGATAGGAGACATAATTTTGAATATCAGGATAGAAGAAATAATTTTGAGCCTCAGGGTAATAGAAGAAGGGTTGAGAATTATCCACGGGAAAGAAACCCTCAAATTAATTACGTACAGGCAAATAGATATTACGGAGATAGAAAGGGGGGGTACATTAGGAATCGATTTCCTTCGGGAAATAATTATCACCATAATAATAATTGGTACAGACCGAATTCCCCTAGGCAAGAAGAAAGAAATGGGAATAGCAGAATTTCTCCAAATCCGGAAGAAAGGGTAGACGCTATAAACGCGGTAAAAAGATTGGAAGAAACAAATTTTCACCAGGATTCAAACCGGGGACCTTCATAAAATGGGAATGGGACAGGAGCCATTAGTAAGCTCTCGGAAAACTCCAAACCCAGTCAACTTCGCCTTCAGTGAAGATTGGGAATGATGAATGTTCTTATTATGGGAAGTACTTCGAAAATAAGGGACAGAGAAGGCAATGTTTGATCGAAAAACATAAAGAAAATACACAGAATTAAATTTTAATTGATCCGCCAAGAATAAATATTGGTATTAACGGGAAATTATTTCAGGCTATTATTGATACAGGTGCTAATACTACTGTGTGTTCCCAAAATTTTTTTTGAAAATTTAGTGAGTAGTGGTGTAAAATTATTATCTTTGCCAGTTTATGGGATATATTGCTCTGTAGCAGTAGGTAAAAGGAAAGAAAGGGTAAAATTTCAAGTGATGGTAAAGGTCGAGATCGCACAGAAATGCATTGAAATATTATTTTTGGTTGTACCCAGGCTTGTTTTTGACGTAATAATCGGTTGCGATAGTCTTTGTGCTTGGAATTCCATCGTAGATTTTGAAAATAAAAGTTTTAAGTTTGAAACAGGACCTGACACCATAATTGTACCATTTTTAGACCATACTTCGAGGATAATTGTACGGGATCAGGTAGAGGAAGAAATGGAGGGGGAAACATTCTTTGTAGAGGTAATAAATATTGGAGCGATGGAATTAGCAGAATTAAAAGTTGGGAACTACGATGAAATAGAGGAAGAAAATATTGTAAGTAGAGGTAATTATTTCTGTGATTTTGACGAAGAAAAGAAACCCCGAGAAAACCCAAAATTTAACTTGAAGAATAGTAATATAAATGAGTACGACGAAAGAAATGACTGTGTCAAGATAGAAAATTTAATAGGATCTAAGGTGAACCAAGCTGAGAGACTAAATGAGGAACAAAAAGGAAAATTACGGGAACTTTTAATAGAAAACAGGGAGGTATTCTCGGAAAAGCCTGGAAGATGTAACTGTTACACACATTCGTTTGAACTAGCGAATGTTAAACCATATTCCCATAAAGCAAGAGCAATTCCATGTACAATTAGAGAGGAAGTTGATCAAGTCATTAAAACCATGTTAGATGATGATATAATTGAAGTGTCCAACTCCGAGTATATAAATCCATTATGTATCGTTTATAAAAGTGATGGCAAAGTTAGAGTAACGTTAGACGCTAGAAAGTTAAACGCTTATTGTAAGCCTGATCGCTTCAGACCCGAAAGTGTTGAGATCATTTTAAATAAATTGCGAAGAGGAAAATTCTTTTCGGCGTTGGATCTTTTTGGCAAATACCGTTAAGAAAGGACTTAAGAAAATATACTTCGTTTTTACACGGGGGCATATTATATAATTTCAAAGTGTGCGCATTCGGTATGAACACAAGCAGTAGTGCACTATTAAGAGCGCTGTATAATATTTTTGGCGAGACGATAAAGAAATTTGTGGCACAATATGTTGATGATTTTCTCATTTTCTCCGAAAGCATTGAAGAACATATGGATCATTTGCGGTACGTCTTAAGTAAATTAAAGGAGGCAGGCATGACAGTTAAGCCTAACAAAACAGCTTTCTTTGTCCAGAAAACAGAATTTTTAGGATATATTATTTCAGAAGAAGGAATCAGGCCAAATCCCGCTAGAATCGAAAGTATCAATAAGATTCCCGCACCGAAAAACATAAAACAATTAAGAAGATTTTTGGGTACCTTGAACTACCAATCTAGATTTATCATTGATTTTGCTTCGGTAGTAGCTCCATTAAGAGAACTATTAAGAAAGGAAACAAAATGGAGATGGGGAACAGAAGAAGAAATGGCTTTTGAGAAAGTTAAAAGATTGTTCTCAACCTCTATTTTATTAGAGAAACCCCGCGAAGATCTTCCATATATTATATTTACCGATGCTTCTAGCCAAGGATACGGAGCTATTTTAGTCCAGATAGACCAATCAGGAAATAAGCATTTGATTATAGTTGCATCACGTGGTCTCTCTAGAACGGAATCCCAAGCTTGCACCACAGAAAAGGAAATAGCCGCCATTCATTTCGCCTTAATAAAATTTCGAGAATATGTATTTAACCGCCAGATAATAGTATACACTGATCATGTAAGTTTAGCCTTTATAAATTCTTGCAAACTGACGAATACCCGAATCTCAAGATACATTCACGAGATAACATCTCACAAGATCGAGATAAGACATATACCGGGTAAAGAAAATACCTTTAGTGATTTGTTATCCAGAATGAAGGAAAACTGGCCCATACCAGATACTCTTAATGACAGTAAACATGACGTCACACTTTTGTACCTGGACACTGCAGAAGGACAAAAGTTATCGAAACAATTAATTAAGATAGCTGAGCTGCAAACTGAAGATGAAGAAATTCAGAAATTAAAGAAAAATGCCAAACCTATCGTAGAAAACATGCCCGGTACTGTGGGAATATATAATGGTAAATTGTATAAGTTGCATGGTAGGTTTGAGCCAAAATGGAAAATCATGGTTCCAAAGTCTATACAGAAAATGTTAATCCTAGCATATCACAAAGCACTGGCCCACACAGGAAGTGAGCGGTTAACGTTAATCATAAGTGAAAATTTCTATATAAAGCAACTTGCCCGAAAAGTGAGAATAGTATGTTCAACTTGTGAATTATGCCAAAAGGCCAAGCACTTCAATGTGAAATATCATATAGAACCGCAGGCAGTTATTAGAGACCGAAAGAATGCCTTAGTGACGGCCGACGCACACGGGGAGATGCCCCGGGGACAATACGGGTGTAGATACATATTTGTACTATATGATGTCTTCTCAAAGTTCGTAAAAATTTATCCCGTTAGGAATATAACAAGCAAAACTTGTGTAGGCAAGATCATAAATGAGTACATTCCAAAATATGGGCAAATAGAAGCCATATTAACTGATAATGCTACAGTACATCGTAGCAAAATTTTCAGAGAAACTCTAAGTAGCCACCAGATAAAACTATATCATTGTTCTTATTATTTTCCTTCAGGGAGTCCGACAGAGCGGATATTAAGAGAAATAGGGACTTATTTTCGAGTGCTTACTCATAATAATCATCGAAACTGGGTAAAGTATTGTCCCATCATAGAGAAAATTCTTAATAATACTGTAAATACTACAACTGGTTTTGCACCGATACAAATAATGCAGGGAATTGACCCTGAACCCATTTTTAAAAATACTCCAAGAACGATTGAGAGAAGTCAGCCATTATCAGAGGAACAAAGGGCTAAGATCGTTTTTGACAGATTGCAAGAAAAAGCGGAAAAGAGGAAATCAAAAATCAAGAAACGTAAAACGTAAAACGTAAAAATAAATAAATGGAATCCTCAGGTAGGAGATCTAGTCCTCGCTATGTGAAAACATTTTCTTTATCAAAGAAAGGTGTATCAACTATCTCAATCTTTTCTCTATAAAATCTTAATCCCAACATGCTGACCTGTCATGGCATGTAATACTGATTGGTAATCAGAGGGTATGGTCGGTGAATTTATTTTGATAACTCTCCCGGTCAGGTCAGTGAGACCCGTAAACCAACGACAGGTGTGGTCCTCCAGACATTCTGGGGGTTGTGAGAGAGCGATGTGACTGCCAAAACATAAAAATATGGTGCTCTCTAAAAAGCGGTTACTATTACTGCTATTGGTCTCTTCAATATCAATTTCATCAGTGAAAAATATTGGAGAGCAAGAGGATTAATGACTTCATTGTCAGAAATCCAGCATTAGCTAACAACAACAACAAGAAAATTAGCAATATGATAATTTCTATGTATGTTTATCTTGATTAACATGAGGTAAATGAGGAATAAGTTTTTGTCATGTAAGTCATGTTAATGCAACACATCAGGTTTTTTATAATGTAAATGTAACTTGTTTTATTGTTGCTACAGGGGTGATTCAGCCATAGCTGAGAAAACTGCAAGAGAAAGACTAGCAGCAGTTGTGGACGTGATAAATCAAACAGTAGGTGATGCAATCTCTGATATGTTGCTGATAGAAGTAGTTCTACAAGCAAGAAGCTGGAATTTATCTGACTGGGAAGCAACTTATCGTGACTTGCCTAATAGACAATTGAAAGTAATGGTTAAAGTACATATCTTTTCAGGAAGTCACTTAGCCATAGCTGGTTATCAAGCGAGATAGTCCTTAGAGTGACTATGTCTTAGATTCAGTATGTAGTATAATGTCTAGGAATAATAGATCCAAACTTTTGATACTGTAAAAGAGACTAATTTGGCCCACCTTGGGTAACTTCGGCCATTAGGTTCTTGAACTTCACTTTTTATTCTGTCATCTAGAATATTAATATTGAAGAGATTTCGTAAGGTTTATTGTACAGCCATTGGATTGCATTAGTTGTAAAGGTGTTTCCCAGGCAACTTGGTGTGTAAAGTAGACATCAGTAGTAGCTGATATCGTTTCGTTGATAAGTGTTGCTATTTGGAAGAGTGAAAACAAACTTATACCTAGTAGCTAAAACTGGAAAATGTAGGTGATTTCTGTTTCATGTAATTGATGAGTATTTCTAAATATATGTTATTTAAGATTGAAATCTTTCAAAACCAAAGTCTGAGATTAATTACCACACCAATAGCAGCTATGGAAATACTAACCAATCAATATCCCATTGAATATGAAATAGAAAAAGCGACTCCTATTCAACACGAAAAGTTGATCAGACTCCCATTCAATACATGGCACAAGAGAAATTTTACACATACATTAAAGACTCAGGAGAGCTTTCTTTCCAAAATTCAAGACATCAGGAAGAATGTACACCTTCCTAATTCAAAGGAAAACTTCATATCGAAAGTCAATCCGACACATACATTAGATATCACATATTATTTACACCTGACAGAAGAAGTTAAGAAAAGTGATACTCCAACTAATGTTCTAAAATTATTGGCATTAGAGACAATCCATACTAGATTTCCAGAACATGAATGGCTCCATATTTATACTGATGGATCATTAATATCAAACCAAGAAGGAGCAGGTGCTGGAGTCACCTGTCACCTCTTTTCCTATTACAAATCTTTAAGTTATGGAACTACTAACTTTGATGGAGAAATTGAAGAAATTTGAATGGCCCTACAAAATCTTTTGTACAGAATTTCACATTTTCAGCAAGCAGTTATTCTCTCAGATTCCAGGGCAGCAATTATAGCAATTACTTCCAAGTTGTCACCAAAAAACCAAACAATTATAGAATGTTGGAAAATTCGTACCCATCTAACAGCACTTCAAAAACACCTAGTCTTCCAATGGATACCGGCTCACTGTGGACTGAGTGGTAATGAGAAAGCTGATTTTCTTGCAAAAAAGGGTACCAGCGGTGTACAAAAATCTATAGTTAATCTACCATTTTATGCAGCTAAAAGATTAGTCAACTCTGAATTCAAAAAAATTATTGCAAAATATTACTATGAAAAATCAAAGAATAAAAGAGGGAACTACCAAACATTCAAACAGTATGGTAATTATTATTTATTTATGCCAACAAACTTACTGTTGGTGTTTTTAAACACACAAGCCGTGTGTGGGCAGTTTGTCACAATAGCTCAGTGGTTAGAGCGTCCGCCCGGTAAGCGGAAGGTCTGTGGTTCAAATCCCAGTTGTGGCATTGAATTTTTAAGTTCCAGTTCTACCTCTCATTCAAACAGTAATTCCTGAGTATCCTCGAAAAACAGCAGTTGCAACCTTCAGGTTGATTACAGGACATGATTGTCTGGCAAAACATTTAAACAGAATTGGGATATATTCTTCACCACTCTGTCCTCTATGTGATCTGCAAGAGGAAATGGATCGAGACCACCTTCAAATATGCCTGGCCTCTTCTAGTGCCCCATCCATCAGTGAAAAATATTGGAGAGCAAGAGGATTAATGACTTCATTGTCAGAAATCCAGCATTAGCTAACAACAAAGATTGAAACAGATTAAACAGTTACTGTTTCATTGAATTAGTTCTACATTCATTAGTGCAAATTTTCAGCCTAACTTCAGCCATGCCAAAATACCTAAGAAAAATTCCAGATGCTGCTCTTACAACACTAACTATACTGAAACAGCCGTGAAATATGTTTTTTAAATCAGCACCTCTGAAAATGAACAAAATTAGACCAAATTAAATAAAGATACATAGACAAACCCAATATAGAAGTAGCATCACATTAACTTTACAGAATATTAACCAAAGAAAGCAAAATAAGAGCTCTGAGGTGTCTTGGAGTGATTGATTCATGGACCTGCTGAAATATGCATACGTAGGCAGAGAAAGAATAGAATAACCAAAGGGGTTGAACGTAAAATCTGGAAAGAACGTCTAAATGGGAAACATCATTTCAAGAGAAATGGAACCCGAAAAAATCCATTCTATGTTAGAAGAAGCAGACGAATTGGTCCAGGTGAGTCCTTTCTGTTACAGATTCCAACACAAGTGATTTAAGAGATGTTCCAGCAGTTGTTGATGAGACAATGCAGGAGACTTCGTTTTTGTGCAGTATTTGATTGTGAAGAACCAGAGATTCTATGCTGTAGAAATTTTGAATTCTGGGAACATATGAAATAAAGTACTTGAGAAAATATTCTGGGAAACTATTCTTCTTTGAGTTTCCAGACGAGGATGTGCACTACACACAGAAAAATCAGCTTGTAAGGAAACTGCAACCATCCCTTTATATAGACATGGAAGGTTTATATTTCAGAAATATTACAATGATGACATATTTTAAAACAAATCATGTGTAGGCCTAAAAAATGACCAAACTGATAAATAAGTTTATTCTAAAAGCAATTTTGGCCTAAAATTATTTTCTTGTATGAAAAGAAAATACAGTATTTAGCAGAAGAATACAAAACAGAATATTACAAAATAATTGAAATAGCACAAAAAACGGCTTCCCCAAAGAATTAATAAATAAAAAAGTAAAACGAGCAGAAAAGAAAAAATTATTAAAAGAAACTACAACTCTCACAGCAGCAAAAACAAATATGACATTCAAAAAATTCACGTATCATCCATGGGCCTTTGATAAATTTAAAAAAGTGTTCAAGGAATACAACATTCAGCTAGCACCAGTAAACCTACTCCATAAAAAACCTGCTACTTTCAAACATCAAAGATGCTATTCCACCTAACAAAAAATCTGGCATATACCAAATTGAACGCAGTGATTGTAATGAAATATACATAGGAGAAACCAAAAGAAATTTAGGAATTAGATCCAAGGAACACATTAGGAACGTCAAGAGTAAACAATTAGAAAAATCAGCAGTTGTGTTTCACTTTTGGACAAAAAATCATGACATAAAGCTAGAACCGAAACTTCTCAAACACATAACCGGAAAACAAGAACTGTTCACATGTGAACAAATCTTCATTTTAAAAATAGAAACTGAGTTTGAGAGGTAGAACTGGAACTTAAAAATTCAGTGCCACAACTGGGATTTGAACCATAGACCTTCCGCTTACCGGGCGGACGCTCTAACCACTGAGCTATTGTGACAAACTGCCAGAATGGCATTAAATTCTCAAACCAGTTCGTATTGGAACTGGTTGGACACAGCTTGAAACCCAAGGTCAGCAAATAATACTAAGATAAGTGAAGTTTTTAGTTTCTAATTTGTTCTTACTTTAGAATCTTGTTGTTTCACTGTTAATAGCTTCAATTTTTCCTTATTTAGCCCAGCAGTCTATTTATGAACCACTACAGGCATTATTTTTTTATTTAGTTTACATGAATTCTCAAGAATTATTTTGGCCATGTATGTCATCAATGATGCTATATGATTATGTGAACACAATATTGTCTCTTAAAAACTAGAATATTGTGTAGTTTATTAATTTACAACAGTAAAATGCAAATTACTGCAGTGCCTGTGAAAGCATATTGTTTTTGACCTTGTTACGTTTCCGTCACAACTTTCTGTAATACAATAAACTGTTGATAAAGGTTTGTATTATTGCATCACACAAAGAACATACCACTGTAAGCAATTCTAATGCTGAAAATATGAGTCTAAAGACAAGAGATCTATTTATTAAATTTATTCATCCTTAGATCAAATACATGATATTGGGTATATAGGGTGTGTAAAACAAAATATTAACATCATTTCTTAAGAGATACAAAATAGTACAATTTTATAGTAAGTATAGAAGTAGTACGTTTTTACATAATAATTTACAACTCTTCTAAGCTGTATATACATTTACTCAACAAGTATTCTTTTAATTTACTTTTAAATTTTGAGAGATCAGTCAAAATTTTAATCTCATTAGGTAGTTTGTTGTATAATTTGATCCCTCTGACACTAATATCCTTTTTGCTGGCACATTTGCTAATATTATACATGTGATAGCATTGTTTCTTGTGCTATAGCTGTGAGTTTGATTGTTTCTTATCAGTGCAGCCTATTAGTTACAAATAGTATAGTTCTATACACATAAAGAGAATAGATTGTGAACATCTTTTGTTTTTTTAATGTCTCCCATGATTCCCTTACTTTTAGGTTGTAAATCAATCTGATGCACTTCTTCCAATTATAGTATTAACAATCTGTCCATGTGACATTTTGTAGTGCTCCCCATATTTCAATTCCGTAACTAAATTGTGGATATATGCATCCAAAATAGATCATCCCTAGAAGTATAGTGTCTTTATAACTTTGAAAATATCTGAGTAAGTATATGGATTTACTGCTAGTATTACATATATGATATAATAAACAATAATACATAGAACAATTATTTTCTGTATGGTAAAGGTACAACAGACATTAGGGAATCTACTCAAATGTGGTTAGGAATTTTAGTCAACATCTTTGTACCAAAATTGGCAAGAAGGTTTAAAAAACGGCTGAAGTTAGCCCATTCTATGGTACATATTTAACTACTTTTTTTAGTATGTGTAAATAAAATTGTATACCACTATAATTCATTTAAAAATTTATTTATGAGAAAATAACGTGTCCAAGTATAATAAGTATATCACTTTAAATTCTTTTTAAACATGCTGTTTTGGTGTATTTAAACTTTTAATATATGACTGTCCTGTAATTGAGGAATTTCTTGAAAATGTGATTAGTGACATTCTTCTGGATTAGCGTAATATTTTTAGGCTTTCTTTGATTCCTGAATTCGCTCAAGATAATAATACCTCTAACCACCAGGAGTCCCTTGGGAAACTTGTTTTGCTTTTCTTGATGGAATTGTAGTACTTCTTTTGCCTCATTGTTGGTAAATGGTATGGTGTTGATTCATTTTGTCAAGTATGTCCAAAACTCATTTAGAGAAACCAATCTTTACATGCTACTTTCCTCACCTTTTGTGCATTAATGATATGTCGGTCCTTCAAGGCATGCCCACATGCTTTATGGTGCCATTCTGCTTCAGATTCTAATGGTGATGCCCTTTCACCCAGGACTTCTTAGTTGAAGTCTATGATACTCCTTAGCATAACACATACTGAGGTAGAAGTTTTAACAAAAGGAATAGACCTCCAAGGTTTAAAGTGATGCATAGGCCATTTAAATGTGTTTTAAAAAGCTAGATTTTTGAATGACCAGTAAATCATATATAATTATGAATGAGAGAATTACATTATTCTTTTCATTAAAAACAGAAAATGCCATATTGTGTTATTTTACACTTAATTTGAGCATAAGTAAGCAAGCCTTAACAGTGAGTTTAGGGCAAGCATTTGCATTGTGATTATGAATAAGGAAAATGCTCTGCCTCTACATTGATGGCTCTCTTCCTTCCTCCTTCCCTATCTTACTTTCACTTTTGATTCCTTCACCCTAGGCAGCGCCATGGTTGAGTGGTTAGACCTTTGCCTCTCACCAAAGTGGACCGGATTCGATCCCAAAAGACTGCATGTGGAATGTGCACAAGGTGGTGCAGGGGCAGGTTTCCTCCAGGTTCTCCAGTTTACCCCATCATCATTCCACCAGTGCTCCATTTTCATTCCATGCATCATCAGTGTCACTGCCTGTTGATACCGAAATTTAGATTTCCGATCGAATGGGCTTTTGAAAAAGACACGTTTTAATTTAATTGCCGGATGTGAGATTTGCGATAAGTGTTAAGTAATAACATAAATAGATAATAGAGCAGGAAGTGTTGTAAGGTGAGCAAGATATGAGTAAATAATAGTCGTTAAATTTGTAGGATAAACACATTATTGGTTTGAAATTAACGAGTCATGACGTCATACCCTATAGTTCGAAATCAGTAAAAAGTCAGGTCGACCAACCTTAAAAGTCGCGCGATATATTTAATAAAATATAAAGTAAATATCGTTTAATCCTAAAAAGGTAATTATATATTCGAAATTCATAAAAGAACATGTTATAATAGAAAGGGACATTTCTAAATTGCGGGAAAAGGAAATAGCATTTTGGATACGAGGCTTTCTTGGATGACGTCATGACATTCAAAATTGAAGGGAACGGTTTTCTTAGCGTGGGTAAGAGAGAAAGCGTCTGGTCACTACTCAACCAGAGACCAGTACGGCAGGTTGTGCTGTGCGGACGTGAGTGCAATTCCTCTACATATACAATCGGCATAGCTCCCGTAAATATTTAAGATGCAATAAACAATATATAAAAAGTTTCCTTGGGTAGTCTATTCGAAAACATCTGCGCGTACCCGAGATAAAGATATCTCTTGCAGAGCTAGAGGGAAAGAACCAAATCAACGGGCGACACAGCGATACAACTAGAACCGAAGAACGACTATTAAGCTTCAAATGGCATCCCAACGTGTGGCGTCGAAAGAATGGACCAACCCCAAGACGACCAAGCCAGCATAGAACCAGCAAACAAGTAGGTGACCCAACGTGTAGCGTCGAGAGAAGAGACCAACCCCAAGACGACCAGGCCAGCATCGAGCCAGCAGACAAGAAGGTGCCCAGCGTGTGAACATCTGTGAAACGTGTAGTGAACAAGTTTAAGTGCGTGAAATATTGGTGAGTAGAAAAACACGTGTAAATAGTTTAGAAATGGAAGACAGTGATAGCGATTTTCTAGGTTTTGAGAGTCCGGAAATTGAGAAAAGTGTAAGTAGGATGGAAGAATATAGTCAAACTATAATTGGTAGCAGAATATGCCAAGAAGTAGAAGATCAGAACGTTAGAGAAACACCTAGAGGTAGTTCAGAAATGTTTAGTAATTCAGAAAGGCCAGCAATTATGTCAGAAATAGAGAATATGTTTCAAAAGATAATGAAAAAGATGAGTACAGAGTTAAGTCAAAAGATAGATGAAAATAGTAAAGAATTAAGAACAGAGTTAAGTCAAAAGATGAGTAAGATAGATGAAACTAGTATAGAGTTAGGACAGAAATTAGAAAAGGGACAACAGGAATTGGGAATGCAATTGGAGAATCAGAGGAGAGTTTTCGAAACCTTTAGGGAAGAAGTTAGGGAGGAAATTAATAAAGTTAGTAGTGAAGTAAAAGAAAATAGAGAACAGGTTAAGGGAGAATTAGAGACAATAAGGCAAGAAGTAAAGAATTCTGAAAAGAAATTAGGTCAACAAGTGAGTGAAAAATTAGATAAAGAAAGGGAAAAAGTAACATATAGATTAGACAAACAAAGGGAAGAAATTAGAGAAGAGTTACAGGGGTGTAAAGTTAGAATAGAAAGATCTGATGTAGAAAGTGAAAGGCAGGCTAGAAATTTGGAGGATGTTACAGACCAAATAAAAGGAGTAGTAACAGAAATTACTCAGGTAAAAGAGGCCTTAGAAAATTTGAAATTAAATGAAAATGCATGTAATCACAACAATCTTAGTAATGAAGTTGCAAGAAACGAGGCAATACCAGGTGTATCAGCTGACATTTCGATGCAAAATAGGGGTAACAGTAATTCCCATTCTGATCTCGGAAATAGCTCAGGGATAGGTGACAATTCAAATTTACATTGGCCTAACCATGTCTTAAATGAAATGACACCTCCAGTTTTTGAAAATGATGATTCAGATGATCCTAAAGCCTTTTTAGAAGGGTTACAAGAGTACTTCACGGTGAAACGTATACCAGAGGAGTACAAGATGGTGATAGTAAGAAAATGCCTAAAGGGTAATGCTGCTAATTGGCTAGGCCTTTCTATGGGTAACAATAATGATTACAGGACCTTTAGGAACATCTTTTTAACCAGATATTGGGGAGCTAGTAGGCAGGCTAATATTAGAGTTGAATTAAGCAATGGAAAGTTTAATCCTAGATCGGAGGAATCGATGGTAAACTATTTTATGAGAATAGCGAGAAAATCGAAGATGTTGGATCCTCCCTTAGATGAAAAAGATCTAATAAATATAGTTACTCCACATTTTCCGGAAACGCTTCAACACTACCTAATCATAGCCCGACCCGATAGCATTGCAGCTATGATCGAATTATTATCAGCCTTAGAAGTCAATAAGCCAAAACACGCATTTGGAAATAAATATGAAGAAAAAGAAACTGTAAATTCTTTCGGGCAAGGGGCACAGTATTATCAGAATAGAAGTGAGATTAGGGAAAGATATAAAGGACCAGTACCAAGGATGGAATCATTCCGGTGGGAAAATCAAGGTAGATATAACCAGGAAGGGCGTCACCAAAATAGAAATGGTAATCAAAGGGGAAGAAATATAAGGGTGAATTATATGAATACAAATAGATTTGATCGAGGTAGACGGGGACGTTATTTTGGACATAGTAGAAATTCAAATGATGGGTATTGGACAAACGGAGATAATGAGTTTAGACCGAGGTCACCAAGACAGGGAGAAAGGTATTCTAATGGACGAAATTCCCCCGAAAATGCGGAAATGGTTGAGGCCATTAACACGGTCAAAAACATGGTAGGAAGTAACCCCGATTTAATGCAGGAAAACAGAAGTAACAATTCGGGAAATAGTACAGGAGCAATACATAAAAATCAGGGAAACGCCAGACCCGGTCAAACGCGCCTTCAGTGAGAACTGGGTATCCTAGTAATGATTGTGATAAGTACTCGGAAATAAATAGTCCTGGAAGGCAAATGATGATACAAAAGAAAAGAGAATGGAAAAATAGAATTGACGAAAACGAAAAAGTAGGAGATCCACCTAAAAATCAAAATTGGAGTAAATGGAAAACAATACAATGCAATTATAGATACGGGATCAAATAGCACAGTATGCTCACAAAATTTTTATGATAATTTACAAAGTAGTGGTTTTAAAGTAATGTCTTTACCAGTTAATGGGATATATTGCTCGCTAGCTGTGGGAAAACGAAAAGAGAGAGTAAAATTTCAAGCAATGATAAATATTGAAATAAATGGGAGAATACTAGGAATTTTATTTCTGATTGTAGGAAGACTTGTGACAGATATTATAATAGGTTGTGATTGTCTTTATGCCTGGGAAGCTGTGGTGAATTTTAAAAACATGATTCTAGAAATGAAAGTTGAAGATGAGACCATTATAGTGCCTTTTGTGGAAGATAGTAGTTCAGAAACTATTGTAAGAGAAAAAGAGGAAGAAGAAATCCAAGGGGATACATTCTTTGTAGAATATGTTAAAGTAGGAGCTATGGAATTAGCTGAAGTAAATGTCAAAGAGTACAGTGTCGATAATAAAGAAAATGTAGAATGGGATAAAAATGATTTCATAGACAATTTGAGGTTTTCTGATGCAACTAGGTACTATGATAGGGAGAGTAGTGAAGACTTAGAAGAATTGTTGAGGGAAAAAGTAACTCAGGCTGATCAACTAAATGAACAACAGAGGGATAAACTGTTTGAAATATTAATCCGAAATAAAGAAGTATTCTCTGAGAAACCTGGTAAATGTAATATTTATACTCATTCGTTTGAGATGATACCTATCAAACCTTTTACACATAAAGCGAGAGCTATCCCTAGTACAATAAGAGAAGAGGTAGATGCAGTTATAAAGTCAATGTTAGAAGATGAGGTTATTGAGATTTCGAATTCAGAATTTGTGAATCCCCTATGTATTGTAAATAAGGCCAATGGAAAGATTAGGGTGACATTAGACTCGAGAAAACTATATCATTGTTCCTCATACTTTCCATCAGGGAATCCAACAGAACGTGTCCTCCGAGATATAGGAATTTATTTACGTGTACTTACACATCATAATCACAAGGATTGGGTGAAATATTGTCCATTGATAGAAAAGATTATCAATCACACCATTAATGTAACTACTGGGTTTGCACCAATAAAATTAATGTTAGGAATTGAACCAGAACCAATATTGATCGGGGTACCAAAAACACTGAAAATTAATGACATTCAGTTAAGTGAAGAAGAAAGAGCGAAAATTGCTTTTGAACGAATCAAGAAAAAGGCAGAGAAGCGAAAATTAAAGAAAAAGAGTAGAAAACATAAATGGGAACCTAAGATAGGCGATTGGGTACTAGTTAAAGACCATAAGTTATCAAGTGCCTTGCGAGGTAGGAACAAAAGGATGGAATTGTTATATAAAGGTCCTGCAGAAATTATATCCAAATTTGGTTATCATACCTATGAATTAAAAGATGTTAAAAATGAAAAATGTCTGGGAAGGTGGCATAAACAACTCCTTCGACCATACAAGAAACCGTGTGGTACCTTGGAACCTTGATTTAATGTAAAAAAAAAAAAAAAAAAAAAAAATTCGAAGTGTCATTGTCTATTGGCGCCCAATCAGCTTTGAGATAAAATTTAAATGTTAGCTTACTTGAAAACCATATATTGGTCAGGTACTTACATATTCATGAAAAATGCAGAATGTGAATTGCTATATACTACAAAGAGCTTAAGAATACATTGTATAGAGCTCACAATAACAGCTTCAGAAAGATTGTTAAATTGTTCATCTCCGCATAGAGAGAAAACAGAATATTTACTTTGTAAACATTTGTTAAAATATTTAGATGTATAGATAGTTATCACAGCAAGACAAAGAAAGAACTTGTCTGAAGAGTGTAATGGATTTATATAAATATATGTACATTTTAGTGCTTAAAGGATATAGTACAGATATGTGTTACAATAACAAAAGTGAAAAATCACAGTGCAAGTGATAGTGAGAGCGAAGTGAGCAAACATGAACTGAAAGAAGGAAGTATAAAGAAAGACTCTTGAAATTTAACCTTTATATAAAAGCTTCACAGAAGAAACCATAACATATTGTAATTAGTATTTAAGGATTAATATTAAGTCAAGTGTATAATTGTTTGTCATGTTAAAAAGATTAATGAGAAAATGTGTTAATAACCAATTTCAAAAACAGTGTAATTGAAAATTGTATATAATGGGAGTGTTGCCGATTATTCAAAATACAGGAGTAATTTTTAATTTTTCTTTCGGGCAAGACATTTACATTATTTTATTATGAAATAATAAAATAACATAAATGGGGGCATTTGATACCGAAATTTAGATTTCCAATCGAATGGGCTTGATAAAGACACGTTTTAATTTAAGTGCCGGATGTGAGATTTGCGATAAGTGTTAAGTAATAACATAAATAGATGATAGAGCAGGAAGTGTTGTAAGGTGAGCAAGATATGAGTAAATAATAGTCGTTAAATTTGTAGGATAAACGCATTATTGGTTTGAAATTAGCGAGTCATGACGTCATACTACATAGTTTAAATACACGTTCGAAAGTCAAGTCTATCAACCTTAAAAGTCGCGCGATATATTTAATAAAATATAAAGTAAACATCGTTTAATCCTAAAAAGGTAATTATATATTCGAAATTCATAAAAGGAACATGTTATAATAGAAAGGGACATTTCTAAATTGCGGGAAAAGGAAATAGCATTTTGGATACGAGGCTTTCTTGGATGACGTCATGACATTCAAATTGGAAGAGAACGGTTTTCTTAGCGTGGGTAAGAGAGAAAGCGTCTGGTCACTACTCAACCAGAGACCAGTACGGCAGGTTGTGCTGTGCGGACGTGAGTGCGATTCCTCTACATATACAATCGGCATAGCTCCCGAAAATATTTAAGATGCAATAAATAATATATGCAAAAGTTTTTCCTTGGGTTGTCCATCACATCTACGCAGACCCGAGATAAAAGTAAGAGATCTCAAGCTGACTAGCCGGAGCAAACCACATCATATCCATCTTAACTCATGGGCATTGCTTTTCTGACTATGATTTTTCTTACTTCACTAATTGTCACCTCTTTGTCTCTTATCTCTCTATAAGAGAAACCTTCTATACTTATGTAATTATTCTGCAATTGTATTATTTTTCTTCTCAATTCACCCTCGACACCTTTGTGTCAAAAATATTTTATCTTTGTCATCACAATTGATTCCTTTTTATTTTTGTCCCTGACATCCTTATGTCAAAAACACATTATTTTCCGTTGCTATTCACTTCTTTAATGACAATCAGTGTCCTCATCTGTCTTTGTTGACAATGCTCTTGGTGGTCAATATAGCCAATGACTATGTTGATTTTCTTTCTTGTTGTATTTTCCAATCTGAACATAATCTTCTCTAAGTAACCCATTAAAAATTATTATTTTCCATCATCTCTATTATTCCTGCCTTACATGGTTGTTGGCAAAGACTATTTGGTCCTTTCTTTGTATGGTTTTAACTTATTTTTATGGTATCTTCCTACCAACTTGCCATTTGTATTCTGTAGCTCATATGTATGGTCACCCAGCTGTTTTGTTATGACCAGTGGTCCAGTGTACAGTAGTTCCATCTTTCTCTTCGTGTAGCCATCACGGTGTCGATGTCAATTGTTAATCTCTTGGGTTTTGTGTTGTTGGTCATCCACTCGGTTGGGACGAACTTAGTCGTGGTAATTTCCCTGAGTGTTGGTGTTGGTTGTTGTTTCTGTATTCTGTGCAACATCTGCCCTATTTGGCACATTTACATCCTATTATTGTTGTCTTATGTTGCCGGTGTTCCATTGGTTCCTGCCCCTTTGGTGTGAACAATTAAGCCTGTTCTCACTGTGTCTGGGAAATGTCTTGTTATGCTGGTAATTAGCTCTGCTTCCGACAGGTTAGGGTCTAATAGCTTGCCTTTGTTGGCTACTTTCATAAAATAATCGACTAGCGATAACCCTTTGGTTGGATCATATCTACCTGTCGCTAGCTCTACCCTAGTTTGGTTTTGCTTAGCTGGGCCCCAATACCTTGATAGGAATAGATTTCTGAATGAGCTATATGATTCATGACCAGCTAGTGTTAACCTAAGCCATTCTAATGCCTTGTTTTTAAAGCTCTTCTTAACTATCATCATCCTAAGCTCATATGGTATCCTTTTCACTTTAAAATACTCTTCCATCTCTTTAACAAAGAGTTTTGGATCGTCTCCCTTCTCCTCATCAAATGTAGGTGGTGTGATTTCATGTAGTATACTGTTGGTGTAGCATGTGTTGTGTGTTGTTGTCATTGTTTGATTGTGAACCTCTTTCTCTGTATGGTGAGTCAACATTTTGTACATTATTCAAATAACTCTCATCTTGTACATTACTTACATCTAAATCATCTTGCCTTTGTAGTGCATTCACATCATTTACATTAGCCAAATTTTCTTTTCCTTTTTTCATTTCTTCACAAATTGATTTTAAATCATTCTTTATTTCTAAGTGACTTTGTTTCATATCATTTATAGCATCCTGTTGCGAATGTACTACATCAGTCATAGTCTTAATTTTAGGAATTACAATTTGTTCTACAGTTTCATTAATAATGCCTTTCTTTACTACTTCAATCTCTTTCCTTAATTCCTCAGTTATTTCTGCTTTTACATTTGTAATCTCCAAGATATAGATGTCTTCACAGTACAAGAAGCCAATATATCAGAAGAACAGGAAATATACTTTGAAATGGATCGGTACACTACAAATATACTTCCAAAGGCTCGTCAAATAGCAAGTGGTATTCTTACAGGAATTAAAAGAAATATGAAAGCTACTATCCAAATCCAAAAAACAATGGAAGAGCAAGATAAATCAGAAATAGTTAAAATTGAAGTATGGAAAAGTAACTACCACTATAGAATTTACAGTATCTACAATCCTCCAGACAATACACTAGATCTAAATTCTATTCCCATAGAACCCAAAAGTATTTTAGTAGGTGATTTTAATGCACACTCCCCTAGGTGGGGCTACAGAGATATAAATTCAGCAGGAAGAGTCATAGAAGACCTATTAAACTCATCAACAGTGGAATTAATATTTAATCCAAATGATCCACCCACTTACCTTCATTATAATGGTTCAGGTACAAATCCTGATCTTCTGATGGTGTCATCTGACATAATTGACAATACAAAAAGAGAAATAATAGAAGACCCAGGTTCAGGCCACAGAATCACCATAAACTCCATAAGAGGTCTAATAAATAAAAGTAACAAACCAAAAATTAAAACTTCTTGGAATTTTAAAAAAGCAGATTGGTCCAGTTTCCAAAATGAGATAGAAAGGAAGTGTAATATACTGTTAGAATCAGAGTTCAAGTCAACAGATGAAATGAATAAAAAAATTTGTGAAATATTATTGACAGCAGCCAAAACACATATCCCCAAAGGAAAGTTAAAGAAGTATAGCTACTTTTGGTCTCCATCTTTATCTAAGTTAAAACACGAAAGAAATATAGCAAGAATCAAAGCCGAAAGAACCAAGTGTCCAGAAGATGTACAAAACTGGAGAAGAAAAGCAGCCATTTTTAAGAAAGAATTAATTACAGCAAAGAGGGCCAGTTTCACAAATTTTGTAGAACATATGGATTATAGGAAAGATGGAAATAAAATATACAAATTCCTTAATAAAACAAGATTATCAAAAAATACAACTGAACCATTAAAACATAATAACAAAAGCTTAACTGCAGATAGGGAAATAGCAGAATCCCTTAACAAGTTTTATGCTCAGTCACAAAGAATACCCCAAGCATATAAAAAACAAGATACGGCTATCCAAAAAACTATCAGAGAAACTAATAAGCCAAAAGGTATACGAAATGATATTTTTATTCAGGATTTTAACGAAACAGAACTGGATTTAGCAATAGAACAATTACAGAACAAAAAATCTCCAGGACCTGACAAGATCCACCCAGAGTTTATTAAACACCTTGGCAGGAAAGGAAAAGAAATCCTACTTAAACTGTATAACACGTGTTGGAGAATAACTGTACCTTCCGACTGGAAAAAAGCCATTATCATCCCGATTTTCAAGAAAAACAAACCTTCAAAAAATATTAATAGTTTCAGACCAATATCTTGGACCAGTGTTATTGTAAAAGTGATGGAAAGAATGGTGGCATCTAGACTTAACTGGATCCTAGAATATTACAATTTAATTAATAGTTCACAGACCGGCTTCAGACAGAATCATAGTACAAGTGAAAATGTACTCCTACTAAGCCAAGACATCAAGGAAGCTTTCAATAGAAAGGAGGATACCTTAGCAGTATTCATTGATTTTAAATCAGCATATGACTCAGTCTGGAGAAACAAATTAATTGAGAAGTTGCAATCAATAGGTGTGAAAAGTAACATGCTTAAATAGATATCTCAGTTTATTTCACAAAGATTTTGTTACACAAAATATAATACATACATTTCCAAATATAAACAAACACACCAAAGACTTCCACAACACTCTTTAACATATATATAAATGACCTTCCATCAATAATAAAAACTTTAGAAACCAAAATTGCTTTATTTGCTGACGATGTAGTCATTTGGACTTCAGGCTCTCCAAAAAAACCTGAATTAATTAAAGACAGAATAGAAACAGCCCCTAAACAAAGTACATGAATGGAGCTCCAAAAACCTCATGACTATCAATGTGGAAAAAACAAATTATGAATTATTTACACTAAAATACAAACCAGTTAATATTAACATAAATTATAATGGTAAACCACTCAAAGCATAAGAGGTAGAACTGGAACTTAAAAATTCAATGCCACAACTGGGATTTGAACCACAGACCTTCCGCTTACCGGGCGGCTGCTCTACCACTGAGCTATTGTGACAAACTGCCAGAATGGCATTAAATTCTCAAACCAGTTCGTATTTCTCCTGGTAAACCACAAAGGCAGTCTCACATCAGAGACAAATTACCCCAATGGTGACTTACTATTGTAAGTACTTTATATCCCAGGATTAAATAACCTTCAGATGGTAATTATTATTATATTTATGCCAACAAACTTACTTAGGCATCACTTTCGACAGAAAGCTAAGTTGGAAAAAACATATAACAAACATCTCAGAAAAGGTTGAAAAGAAACTGCAAATCCTGAAAAGGTTAGCTGGTGCTAAATGGGGCTGCTCAAGGAGAGTCCTTAACACAACATACCAAAAGTATGTTAAACCAAACCTCTTGTACTGTTCTGAAGCTTTAATAACAGCAGCAAATGCTAACATTAATAAACTTGAACAAATACAAAATCAGGCTCTTCGCCTAATCACTGGAGCAGTTAAATCCACACCTATTGATGCCATGCTTGCCTTAACACGGACCCCATCAATAACAACAAAAATAGAAGAACAAGCATTGCTCCAATACGAGAAAATGTTAGACTGCCAAACTCTAAATGGACAGAAGAAAACCTCCCCCCTTCAATCCTTAAAACTCATAGTACTTTCCTAGAAAAGGTAACACATTAAATCCAAATTGAACATTCCTAACACCAGAGAAAATCTACTTATAAGAGAAAATCCATTGGAATTATTGCAACCTACCTTCAGTTTGGAATTAATAGAGGAAATAAGTAAATCAGACACACCAAAAGAAATACAAAAACTTCTAGCTCTGGAAACAATCAATACTAGGTATCCCACAGAAGAATGGCTGCACATATATACTGATGGATCCTCCAAGGAAAACCTTACTGGAGCTGGAGTTACATGTTCACATTTTTCCTTTTATCATTCTGTTGGCAGAGACACAACAAATTATGATGGAGAAATAGAGGCTATACACATTGCTCTCTGACAATTATTAAATCTTCCCTTAAATAAATTTAACAAGGCAGTAATTCTTTCGGATTCTAAAGCTGCAATTCAGGGAATATGTTCAAATACTACAAAGAAGTCAACAAAAATCAGAGAATGTTACAAAATGTTAACACAACTCCAAAAAGTTAATAAGACTGTTCATCTCCAATGGATTCCAGCACACTGTGGAGTCATGGGGAACGAAGCTGCAGACTCACTTGCAAAGAAAGGCACAACAATAAAACAAAAGTCTAAATTCAATTTCTCATATTCCTCAATAAAACGCTTGATCATTAAAAAATTTTCTCATTCATACCTACAAGAAATAGAAACAAATGCCAAAGATAAAAAATGGATTACACTACTTTCCAACCCTGATATAATCCCCCAGAGACCAAGGAAAACAGCGGTTGCAGCCTTCCGACTATTGACAAATCACGACTGCTTAGCAAGTCATCTCTACAGAATAGGTATCTCAGCCTCACCAATATGTGTCCTGTGTAATGATCCAGCAGAAATGAACGAATACCACTTGAAGACCTGTGAAGCATTAAGATCAGAAGAAACTACAGTTCAAAAATATTGGAAAGCACGAATGCTAATGGCTTCATTGCCAGATGCAAGGCACTAGAAAAAAACAACATTTGTATTACATTCTGTTATTTCATCTCTACATCTAGCAATTTCTTTTTCTAATACAATCTTATTTTCTCTCATTTCCGATTCAATTTTTCCCATCCTATCTCCTATGATTTCTATCCTAGCTTCTAAGGCTTCCTTTGTTTCATTTAAGTTTTTATGTACTAATTTTAAATTAGTTTCCATTACTTTCATATTTTCTTTACACTCCTGTCTTCCTAATTCTATTTTCTGTTATAAGTCCTTTCTCACTTCCTCCATTTTCTGACCTATCTCTTCCTTATTCTGTTCTAGTTTCTGCCTATACTCTGACCTAAACTTTGTTCTATGTCCTGTTTTAATTCTACCTTATTTTGTTCCATTTTCTGACCCAAACTTTGTTCTATGTCCTGTCTCACTCCCTCCATTTTCTGACCTATCTCTTTTTTATTTTGTTCTAGTTTTTGTTCTAGTCTTTCAAGCATGATCATTAATAACCTTTGGTCATTTTCTATTCCTACCTGTTCCTCACTTTCTGGTTCTATTTGATAACTAGGCCTATCTGCCCCCTTCCCCTACTCCTGTTTCTATCTCTTTTCGCGACATTTTAGTTTCTTTATTCAGTTCACTTTGGTTTAAAAGTCCCACTATTTTGCCGCTTCGCAGTAACATACAAATAAAAATAAACTGGATGTAAAAATAAAAATTTTTGGTCCTACTTTTTTTCTGTTGATTTGTCCAGTTATGTGCGTCTCCTGGGCAGTTGACTTCGCTAGACGATCTCTGGTGTTTTCGCATGTTGATTATCCGTTCATCAGTGTTCTGATGTATTTAGGTTTCAAACGATGGTCTAATGGCGTCTTCTTTCTTTTTGGCGCGAAGATATGGCGTCACTTGGTATTTCGCGTAAGTTCATTTCCCGTAATTTCCATTCCATCCAAAATTCGTGTTCCACGTTGGGCAAGCCATTTGGTGCGGTTTTTGCAATTATTAATGACGTTGTGTCTTTGAGCTAATGAGATCGTTGTGATCTCAGGGCTTGGTAACGGATGGAATGAAAAATCACACGATGTTTCTTCACCACAATGTATTATTTTATTAACACTTCATCGATACTTTACATTAAATAATTCCTCTGAGCACCATTCTAAATGATTTGAAACGGTTCCACCTTCTCATTTAGTGGAACCAATGCTTGATGAAAGTCTGGTGAAAGTTCCATACCCACACGTCACACCAATACGTCCATATGTCTCGATTACACACACGCGAGTGGGCAGTTTATGCTGTCCTCACATGACACCGCCTTTTTCATATACATCCGCATATGCGTCCATCAAATAGTTCTTTCTTGTTAGGGAAGCGATCCCTAACCATCCTCCCTTACTTTTATTATCAAACACATATAATTCTAATATTTATACATATATATTAAAATCAAATATGGAAATATTTATGATATCTTTAAACTAACTTAGTTGTTTATAACAATGAATATTTGCAACACGTTTTCGTCATTTGATCAGTTCATACCAACATCAAAAAACAAATTACACTTTTAACAAATATTCACATAAACAATTTTCTTTTGGGGTCTTCTAATGTTCTGTCTTCAGAATGTAACAACCACTGTTTATTTTCTTTGAAATTTTTGCAATGTGTTTGTCCCATATTAAGTTTCTATCTATGGCCAATCCTAAAAAGTTTGTTTTCGATACTTGTTGATTTTTTTTATTTTATATGTCTAGTGTGATGTTTGTTTGTAATTTGTTGTTCAGGCTAATCAGCATCCATTCTGTTTTACCTATATTTAGTGCCATTCCTAGTTCTGCTAGATGGGTATTTACTGTTTCTAGGATGACATTTGCTTTGTTCTGCACCTCTGTTTCTGTAGTGCCAGTTATAACTATTGTGGTGTCATCTGCATATCCAATGATGAGTCCTCCTGCTTTTTGATATTTTTAAATAATGAGTTTATATACAAGATGAATAAATATGGGCCCAGTTTTGAGCCTTATGGTACTCCATGCTTTGTATATTTAAATAATGACTGAACTTTTTCCAGTTTACTTTCAACATTGTGCATTATTTCTACACACTGCTTCCTATTTGTTAAGTACGAATTTACCCAATCGGATGCAATCCCCCTGACCCCATAGTTTTCTAATTTTTCCATAAGTTCTTCTCTATCGACACAGTCAAAAGCCTTTGATAGGTCCAGAAAGATTGCTATTACCAGTTCCTTTCTGTGTAGTGCTCTGACAATCATATCATTTCCTTTACTAATGGCATGTATGGTTGATTTCTTTTTTTGAAAGCCATACTGAGTCTCTGCTATAATGTTAAATTTACTGCAGTATTTCTGGAGCTGTTCTAAGAATATGCCTTCCATAATTTTTTAAAACCCTGAACATAAGGAAATTGGCCGATAATTTTTTATCATTTGCTTGGAGCCCTTCCCTTTATAGATTGGTCTTACTACTACTTGTTTGAGCTTATTTGGAAATATACCTGATGTAAGACTTTCATTTATTAAGTGTGTGAGGACCCCCGCAATTTCATACTTGCAATGTTTTATCATTTTGTTTGAGTACTCATCCAGACCACTGGACATTTTACACTTTAGAGCATTAATTTGTTTGATAACATCCTCTTTTGTGATCTGATTACCATGGAGTTGCATACAGTTGTTTCATTTGTTATTTGGGCTTTAATTTTCGTGATTCCAATATTTGCCACAATATTTACGTAGTGTTCGTTAAACACATTAGTTACTTCCTCTGGTCTTATTATCAATGTGTCGTTTTGTGTAATATTTATGTTTTCTGACCATTTGGCGTTGTTTTCTTTATGCACTGTGTTTATTATGCTCCATGTTTTCTTTATTTTATTATCAGTCTTTTCTAATAATTCTCTGTTATAGAGTTTTTTTGCTTCATTTATTACCTTATTTAGAATACTTTTATAGTTCTCAGTATACACACAAGATTTTTCATCTAGTTTACTATGTTTTAGGCTATTTAGGAATATCATTCTCTTTTTTGCTATATTTATACCTTTCGTGGACCAGTTTTGAATTTTACTTTTGTTATAAGGCATCTTACAGTTTGGTATTGAGTTGTCTAGACATGTTTTTAATGTGCTTTCAATATGGTATTTATTTTCTTTTTTACAGACCTTCAGGAACAGAGGATATTGTGAGAGTGTATGCAGAAGCAGACACACAAGAAAATGCAGACAAACTTCTAAAGTAAGAACAAATTAGAAACTAAAAACTTCACTTGTCAAAATAATAAGATAAGTGAAGTTTTTAGTTTCTAATTTGTTCTTACTTTAGAATCTTGTTGCTCCACTGTTAATAGCTTCAATTTTTCCATAATTAGCAGACAAACTTGCTAATCAAGTGGCAGCTGCTGTGTTCGAACTTGCAAGTGGTGTTGGGACAATACCAAATATCCCAGTATGAACACAATGGCATGTAACATATGAAGGTGAAGGTGCTCATAGCTTTGGTATTGTGGATCCGTATTTTAACCAGTATTTTATGCAAAGGTGATAAGGGAAAACACTGCTTTGAAGCTATAGAGAATTAACACACAACTGTTGTCACCGTGGTAAATGCATTGAAAGGTAAGCAAAGTGCTACTAGGAACACTAACCTGGGTTATCATATAAATAAGTTACAATACACTTTTTCCTCTCTATCTGATTTCAGAGGCTCTATCATTGCTTTCCATGGGATTTTGGATTTTATCATCCATAAAATCTTTGACCCATACAATACGAATACAGAAAAGTCAGATGATTTAACATGGGAATGGCTGGCAACTTGCAATGCTGTCATGGTCTGGACTACGCAGAGCATCTGATGTAACTGAACAGAAGTGATGCTCTGACATATTCATGATTTCTATTAAAAGGAGAATAAATATACCAATTTATGTATTTTCTTTGCAATGTAGGTTACAAACAAGGCTGCAAGCCTTTCAAGTCTGAATCGAATTAACCTTTACAGGCTGCACAATGTAATTGTTTTTATTAGCCTTTATTCACGCCTGTATTAGTGGAAGAGTATCAACTCCAGTAATAATAAGATATGCTTTGAAGCTTAATGTATGATCATTCTTGAGTTTTTGTGGTTTGGATGGCTCTGTTGGTTAGACTGTCCCAAGGTTGTGAGTTCAAATACAGCCCAGAACAATGGTTTTTAAGTATGCTCTCCATGTCAGTAGACTTCTTGGCTTGTAAAACAGCTCCTGCGGGATGAAATTCTGGCACACTGACAGCACTGGTAAGATCCTGGCAATTGACAGCACTGTTAATAAACAAAATAATTTAATTTCATGTTTTGTGGTGCTGTCAAACAATTGTAATTTTAGTGCAATTGTTTTGAACTGAAAGTATGAATATCAAGAAGTGCCAAGCCGTATTTCGGAGAAAAATCAACTATGGCATAGAGAATCTGTCAAAGCTAAGAAAGTTAAAATTGATGGTATGTGCCTTCCAAAGACTGAGATTTTATTTTTCTCTCCTCAGAGCCCACAAAAATTTCTGAATGAAATGCTGTTAGGCCTACATTCCATGTTCATTTTGGAATGTGTCAGAATACAGACTACAACTTCATTTAGAAATTACCTGTAATCTAAGATAAATATTACAAATAAAGGAATAGTTTGACCAATTAATTCTAATTATACAAATATAAGCTTAACCTACTAAAATGATAAAATGAAACAAATGTAATTAATTCTAATAATATTTCCCACAATCATCTTGGCTACTGAAAGCCAGTAGCCATTCGAACTGGATGCCAGCTAGAAATTTACACAATTTATTTGTCCCTCTTGGAGTTGCTTATTTCTATTACTTCCCCTTATATTTAATATATAGTTTGACTATAGTGATATGCAAATATTTTTTCAAACAGTTGCAATTCACTAAAGAATGAAAGTTTTTTTGAACAAGCCAGGTTAATCACAATAATTGAAAATGGGTAATGTTTACACTCTATCTCTCTTACTTTCGAAAATTAGGTTATGTTTCAGGAAACTTTGTTGCCATCTTCAGCTTTCAACAGGCTAATTGATATAGTTGTATAATTTGATATACTATTGATGGTCTCTGGTGGTGTGGATATATACTTTCTGAGGTGGTCCATAGGTAGGAAATCTAAATTCATAATTCTGCCCTTATTTTTTGTGATGTGGATGTTTTTCCAAAGTGAGAGCTCAGTTGAGTATCTTGCTGTGCTGATATGGCTGACGTTTTGGTCTGTTTGTACTTTCTGCAAATAGATGTGTTCTTTTAATCTCAGTTTCAAATTTCTTTTAGTCTTGCCTCTGTGTATTTGATCACAGTCTGCACAATTAATCTGACAGAATGCCTGATCAAGTGATTCCGTCTTTTAAGGATGTGCAGAGTAAGGAAGGGTGCACACCAAATGCATCAAGTCACAGCAGCAACAATCAATAATAACAGCACCATGATGCAACATAATAGAGTACAATGCAAACCAATGGAAAAACTAGAATCACTACACACCAGTCTTATTGTGATGTTGGCACCTACATCATGCTATTGACACATGCACAGGACATCACATGCTGCAGTTCTGCGCATCAAATCTTAACAAACAATGTTCTGGCAGAGCTTTGTTTGCGTATTTCTAAGCATGTAACCTGCAGAAGTGTCAGTAAACATAAAACAAGATATGTTCAAGGACTTACGTCAGCATGTGTGAGAATCAGATCAACATTAAGTTAGTACAATTGGTGAAGAAATATCCTATAATATATGATTATCTAATAAAATTAACATCAAAATAGTTATTAACAGGTTATTATTTATAGTCTTAAAGTTACGTTAGTATTATAAGTATGAGGGGCGTCTGAAAAGTAACTTGCACTATTTTTTTAAAAAATAACAAAAGTTTAAATATTTTAAAAAGGATATATTTTGAAAGCTATATTCAGTACTATTTTTCCACATAATTTCCTTGAACCTAAATACATTTTTGATACCGTGGTAACAGTTTTTTTAACCCAATGTCAAACCACTCTCCCGCCAAACTGGACAGCCATCTTTCCACTTCTTGTTTCAGTTCCTCGTCATTTACGAAGCGCCTTCCCCCAAGATGTTGCTGCAACTCCAGAAAAAGATGGTAATCACTCTGTGCAAGGTCAGGTGCACTAGATGGATGACCGAAAACATTCCATCGAAACTGCTCAAAAGGGCTTGAGTTTCACGAGCAGCATGCGGGCGAGTGTTATCGTGGACCAGAAAAACCGTTTTGCTCAACTTTCCCTTCCTTTTGTTTTGTATGACTCTTTTGAGTTTTCTCAGCACCTCACAATAGCGAGCAGCTGTTATCGTGGTCCCATGGAGCAGGTAATCGATTAACAGTACTCCCTTCGAATCCCAGAATATCGTTGTGATGACCTTGACAGCCGATGCAACAACTTTTGCCTTTTTTTGGAGTTGCCTCATCCATTCGTTTCCACAACTTGCACACACTTTCGATAGACACAGATCCTTAGAAATAATCCTGTGAAGCGATGCACGGCTTATTTCAATATATGGAGGAAGTTGAAACAAACCTGCATCAAGTGTAAGGCACTGATCGGTGTTCACGACTGCTCGAACCTTGTCAACAATATCCGGAGCGAGGGAAGTGTAGGGTTGGCCGCTTCATTGTTCATTGTGTAATGTTGTTCTCCCTTCAATGAACGATTGGGGCCAACGAGAAACCATTTGTCTTGACAAAACGTCTTTTCCATAAACACTGCACAACTCGCAATGAATTTCAGTTGCACATTTATTTTTTACCGTCAGAAAACGGATTACAGCACGAACTTCGCAATTTGCAGTAGGAACGAGTGGAGTCTCCATTGTTACTGCCGTTTTAGTATCCAAGCAATAAACATAGGGGCCTAGGAATTTTACGGTGCTGCTACTACACCCATACCTATACACCCTGAGACTTTCAGACTTTTTCCGCCTACCGCGCAAATTTAAAAAAATAGTGCAAGTTACTTTTGAGACAGCCCTCCTAGTTTTTCATCAGGGCTTATAGCTTTCCTGCAATTTGTGTTTTGCTATCTTAATAATGGAGAAGCCATCTGAAGCAGTTCTTTGTAGGTTTCTGGGTACATTCGATAGTATGACTGGAATTTTACCACATGTTTTAATAAATCATGTGCTAAGACGTAAGCACCATGAAAAATTAAAAGCAAAAACCCATTTTCTTTTCTTGCTGTTGTGCAATTTCAGTTTCAGCAACATATACATCAAAACAATCTTCACTCGAGGAGGTCATGTGAACAGCTGATAATGCATAACATACTGATGCTGACATGTGCTTCTTCAGCGTGCAAGCACAAGTCTGCATCACAAAGGTGACATACAGGGCCTCTTATTTCATGTTGTGTTGCAACTGCTGATGCATTTGTTGTGCAGCTTCTCTTAGTTTTGTACGTTGTATCTGTTTTGCAATGTTAGAATGATGTTCGTTTTCTGAATATTTTCTTAACCCTTTAGTCTGCCCAAGGATGGTATGTGAAGTTATTGTATTGGAGAGTTGGACATGAAGGTAGTAAGATTGGAACTAGTTAAGCACTACGCAAAGTTAGGATCCTTGGACCTAAGAATGCACAATATGTACTCAAACTCTGAAATTTTAGGTTATATCTTTTGGCAAAATGTCAAAGATAACATACTCTCCAAATTGAGTATGAAAATCAAAACAGAAATAGATTCACAGAAAAAACATCTGTAGAATCGCCATCCAACAATATAATACATGTAACCAAATATATTTTCACCAAACAAGAAATGGAGCTACTTAACAAAGGACTAAAATTTGCATCAGGTTTTCCAATAACAACCAGTTTATAGCAGACATGAAATTACAACCAGCAATCTTAAAGCACCAGATAAAACCCTAATTGAAAACCAATACACAGAAATGTTGCAAAATATCAGAAAGCTCCTTAACAACATTTCATCAAAATTTACTAAATCATTACAAAACAAAGATGATATACATATATATAAGACACATAAACGCTGACAAAGGCAATAAAATTGTTATATTAGAAACAGATTATTTAAACAGAGTATTTAACATTGATACCGAAATTTAGATTTCCGATCGAATGGGCTTTTGAAAAAGACACGTTTTAATTTAATTGCCGGATGTGAGATTTGCGATAAGTGTTAAGTAATAACATAAATAGATAATAGAGCAGAAAGTGTTGTAAGGTGAGCAAGATATGAGTAAATAATAGTCGTTAAAGTTGTAGGATAAACACATTATTGGTTTGAAATTAGCGAGTCATGACGTCATACCACATAGTTTAAATACACGTTCGAAAGTCAAGTCTACTAACCTTAAAAGTCGCGCGATATATTTAATAAAATATAAAGTAAACATCGTTTAATCCTAAAAAGGTAATTATATATTCGAAATTCATAAAAGAACATGTTATAATAGAAAGGGACATTTCTAAATTGCGGGAAAAGGAAATAGCATTTTGGATACGAGGCTTTCTTGGATGACGTCATGACATTCAAATTGAAGAACGGTCTTCTTAGCGTGGGTAAGAGAAAAAGCGTCTGGTCACTACTCAACCAGAGACCAGTACGGGAGGTTGTGCTGTACGGACGTGAGCGCGATTCCTCTACATATACAGTCGGCATAGCTCCTGAAAATATTTAAAATGAAATAAATGATATGCAAAGTTGTTCTTGGGTTGTCCATTACACTTACGCAAACCCGAGATAAAAGTAAGAGATCTCAAGCTGACTAGCCGGAGCGAAACACATCAAAGGGCAACACCACGTCACCAACGACATTTAAGTATCAACGGTGAAACATCAGGAAGGGAAGAACGACTATTTAGCTTCAAATTGGCATCCCAACGTGTGGCGTCGAAAGAATGGACCAACCCCCCAAGACGACCAGGCCAGCATCGAGCCAGCAGACAAGAAGGTGCCCAGCGTGTGAACATCTGTGAAACGTGTAGTGAACAAGTTTAAGTACGTGAAATATTGGTGAGTAGAAAAACACGTGTAAATAGTTTAGAAATGGAAGACAGTGATAGCGATTTTCTAGGTTTTGAGAGTCCGGAAATTGAGAAAAGTGTAAGTAGGATGGAAGAATATAGTCAGAATGTAATTGGTAGCAGAATATGCCAAGAATTAGAAGATCAGAACGTTAGAGAAACACCTAGAGGTAGCTCAGAAATGTTTAGTACTAATTCAGAAAGGCCAGCATTTATGTCAGAAATAGAGAATATGTTTCAAAAGATAATGGAAAAGATGAGTACAGAGTTAAGTAAAAAGATAGATGAAAATAGTAAAGAATTAAGAACAGTGAAAAAGATGAGTACAGAGTTAAGTCAAAAGATGAGTACAGAGTTAAGTCAAAAGATAGATGAAACTAGTATAGAGTTAGGACAGAAATTAGAGAAGGGACAACAGGAATTGGGAATGCAATTGGAGAATCAGAAGAGAGCTTTAGAAACCTTTAGGGAAGAAGTTAGGGAGGAAATTAATAAAGTTAGTAGTGAAGTAAAAGAAAATAGAGAACAGGTAGAACAGGTTAAGGGAGAATTAGAGACAATAAGGCAAGAAGTAAAGAATTCTGAAAAGAAATTAGGTCAACAAGTGAGTGAAAAATTAGATAAAGAAAGGGAAAAAGTAACATATAGATTAGACAAACAAAGGGAAGAAATTAGAGAAGAGTTACAGGGGTGTAAAGTTAGAATAGAAAGATCTGATGTAGAAAGTGAAAGGCAGGCTAGAAATTTGGAGGATGTTACAGACCAAATAAAAGGAGTAGTGACAGAAATTACTCAGGTAAAAGAGGCCTTAGAAAATTTGAAATTAAATGAAAATGCATGTAATCACAACAATCTTAGTAATGAAGTTGCAAGAAACGAGGCAATACCAGGTGTATCAGCTGACATTTCGATGCAAAATAGAGGTAACAGTAATTCCCATTCTGATCTCAGAAATAGTGCAGGGACAGGTGACAATTCAAATTTACATTGGCCTAACCATGTCTTAAATGAAATGACACCTCCAGTTTTTGAAAATGAAGATTCAGATGATCCTAAAGCCTTTTTAGAAGGGTTACAAGAGTACTTCACGGTGAAACGTATACCAGAGGAGTACAAGATGGTGATAGTAAGAAAATGTCTAAAGGGTAATGCTGCCAATTGGCTAGGCCTTTCTATGGGTAACAATAATGACTACAGGACCTTTAGGAACATCTTTTTAACCAGATATTGGGGAGCTAGTAGGCAGGCTAATATTAGAGTTGAATTAAGCAATGGAAAATTTAATCCTAGATCGGAGGAATCAATGGTCAACTATTTTATGAGAATAGCGAGAAAATCGAAGATGTTGGATCCTCCCTTAGACGAAAAAGATCTAATAAATATAGTTACTCCACATTTTCCGGAAACACTTCAACATTACCTAATCATAGCCCGACCCGATAGCATTGCAGCTATGATCGAATTATTATCAGCCTTAGAAGTCAATAAGCCAAAACACGCATTTGGAAATAAATATGAAGGAAAAGAAACTGTCAATTCTTTCGGGCAAGGGGCACAGTATTATCAGAATAGAAGTGAGATTAGGGAAAGATATAAAGGACCAGTACCAAGGATGGAATCATTCCGGTGGGAAAATCAAGGTAGATATAACCAGGAAGGGCGTCACCAAAATAGAAATGGTAATCAAAGGGGAAGAAATATAAGGGTGAATTATATGAATACAAATAGATTTGATCGAGGTAGACGGGGACGTTATTTTGGACATAGTAGAAATTCAAATGATGGGTATTGGACAAACGGAGATAATGAGTTTAGACCGAGGTCACCAAGACAGGAAGAAAGGTATTCTAATGGACGAAATTCCCCCGAAAATGCGGAAATGGTCGAGGCCATTAACACGGTCAAAAACATGGTAGGAAGTAACCCCGATTTAATGCAGGAAAACAGAAGTAACAATTTGGGAAATAGTACAGGAGCAATACCTAAAAATCAGGGAAACGCCAGACCCGGTCAAACGCACCTTCAGTGAGAACTGGGTATCCTAGTAATGATTGTGATAAGTACTCGGAAATAAATAGTCCTGGAAGGCAAATGATGATACAAAAGAAAAGAGAATGTAAAAATAGAATCGACGAAAACGAAAAAGTAGGAGATCCACCTAAAATCAAAATTGGAGTAAATGGAAAACAATACAATGCAATTATAGATACGGGATCAAATAGCACAGTATGCTCACAAAATTTTAATGATAATTTACAAAGTAGTGGTTTTAAAGTAATGTCTTTACCAGTTAATGGGATATATTGCTCGCTAGCTGTGGGAAAACGAAAAGAGAGAGTAAAATTTCAAGCAATGATAAATATTGAAATAAATGGGAGAATACTAGGAATTTTATTTCTGATTGTAGGAAGACTTGTGACAGATATTATAATAGGTTGTGATTGTCTTTATGCCTGGGAAGCTGTGGTGAATTTTAAAAACATGATTCTAGAAATGAAAGTTGAAGATGAGACCATTATAGTGCCTTTTGTGGAAGATAGTAGTTCAGAAACTATTGTACGAGAAAAAGAGGAAGAAGAAATCCAAGGGGATACATTCTTTGTAGAATATGTTAAAGTAGGAGCTATGGAATTAACTGAAGTAAATGTCAGAGAGTACAGTGTCAATAATAAAGAAAATGTAGAATGGGATAAAAATGATTTCAGAGACAATTTGAGGGTTTCTGATGCAACTAGGTACTATGATAGGGAGAGTAGTGAGGACTTAGAAGAATTGTTGAGGAAAAAAGTAACTCAGGCTGATCAACTAAATGAACAACAGAGGGATAAACTGTTTGAAATATTAATCCGAAATAAAGAAGTATTCTCTGAGAAACCTGGTAAATGTAATATTTATACTCATTCGTTTGAGATGATACCCATCAAACCTTTTACACATAAAGCGAGAGCTATCCCTAGTACAATAAGAGAAGAGGTAGATGCAGTTATAAAGTCAATGTTAGAAGATGAGGTTATTGAGATTTCGAATTCAGAATTTGTGAATCCCCTATGTATTGTAAATAAGGCTAATGGAAAGATTAGGGTGACATTAGACTCGAGAAAGTTATATCATTGTTCCTCATACTTTCCATCAGGGAATCCAACAGAACGTGTCCTCCGAGATGTAGGAATTTATTTACGTGTACTTACACATCATAATCACAAGGATTGGGTGAAATATTGTCCATTGATAGAAAAGATTATCAATCACACCATTAATGTAACTACTGGGTTTGCACCAATAAAATTAATGTTAGGAATTGAACCAGAACCAATATTGATCGGGGTACCAAAAACACTGAAAACTAATGACATTCAGTTAAGTGAAGAAGAAAGAGCGAAAATTGCTTTTGAACGAATCAAGAAAAAGGCAGAGAAGCGAAAATTAAAGAAAAAGAGTAGAAAACATAAATGGGAACCTAAGATAGGCGATTGGGTACTAGTTAAAGATCATAAGTTATCAAGTGCATTGCGAGGTAGGAACAAAAGGATGGAATTGTTATATAAAGGTCCTGCAGAAATTATATCAAAATTTGATTATCATACCTATGAATTAAAAGATGTTAAAAATGAAAAATGTCTGGGAAGATGGCATAAACAGCTCCTTCGACCATACAAGAAACCGTGTGGTGCCTTGGAACCTTGATTTAATGTAAAAAAAAAAAAAAAAAAAAAAAATTGGAAGTGTCATTTGTCTATTGGCGCCCAATCAGCTTTGAGATAAAATTTAAATGTTAGCTTACTTGAAAACCATACATTGGTCAGGTACTTACATATTCATGAAAAATGCAGAATGTGAATTGCTATATACTACAAAGAGCTTAAAAATATATTGTATAGAGCTCACAATAACAGCTTCAGAAAGATTGTTAAAATGTTCATCTCCGCATAGAGAGAAAACCGAATATTTAATTTGTAAACATTTGTTAAAATATTTAGATGTATAGATAGTTATCACAGCAAGACAAAGAAAGAACTTGTCTGAAGAGTGTAATGGATTTATATAAATATATGTACATTTTAGTGCTTAAAGGATCTAGTAAAGATATGTGTTACAATAACAAAAGTGAAAAAAAAAAAATCACAGTGCAAGTGATAGTGAGAGCGAAGTGAGCAAACATGAACTAAAAGAAGGAAGTATAAAGAAAGACTCTTGAAATTTAACCTTTATATAAAAGCTTCACAGAAGAAACCATAACATATTGTAATTAGTATTTAAGGATTAATGTTAAGTCAAATGTATAATTGTTTGTCATGTTAAAAAGATTAATGAGAAAATATGTTAATCACCAATTTCAAAACAGTGTAATTGAAAATTGTATATAATGGGAGTGTTGCCGATTATTCAAAATACAGGAGTAATTTTTAATTTTTCTTTCAGGCAAGACATTTACATTATTTTATTATGAAATAATAAAATAATATAAATGGGGGCATTTGATACCGAAATTTAGATTTCCGATCGAATGGGCTTTTGAAAAAGACACGTTTTAATTTAATTGCCGGATGTGAGATTTGCGATAAGTGTTAAGTAATAACATAAATAGATAATAGAGCAGAAAGTGTTGTAAGGTGAGCAAGATATGAGTAAATAATAGTCGTTAAAGTTGTAGGATAAACACATTATTGGTTTGAAATTAGCGAGTCATGACGTCATACCACATAGTTTAAATACACGTTCGAAAGTCAAGTCTACTAACCTTAAAAGTCGCGCGATATATTTAATAAAATATAAAGTAAACATCGTTTAATCCTAAAAAGGTAATTATATATTCGAAATTCATAAAAGAACATGTTATAATAGAAAGGGACATTTCTAAATTGCGGGAAAAGGAAATAGCATTTTGGATACGAGGCTTTCTTGGATGACGTCATGACATTCAAATTGAAGAACGGTGTTCTTAGCGTGGGTAAGAGAAAAAGCGTCTGGTCACTACTCAACCAGAGACCAGTACGGGAGGTTGTGCTGTACGGACGTGAGCGCGATTCCTCTACATATACAGTCGGCATAGCTCCTGAAAATATTTAAAATGAAATAAATGATATGCAAAGTTGTTCTTGGGTTGTCCATTACACTTACGCAAACCCGAGATAAAAGTAAGAGATCTCAAGCTGACTAGCCGGAGCGAAACACATCAAAGGGCAACACCACGTCACCAACGACATTTAAGCATCAACGGCCGATACAGCGATACATCAGGAAGGGAAGAACGACAATTCAGCTTCAACATACAGGAAAATGGAGAGTATCTTGAAATCAACTACAATTCACTAAAAGTTTGCCTCAACAATCTAATGAAAGAAGTAAAACCACCCCAGAAGATGTCAAACAAAAACTCAAACCCAATAACCTAGTGTTGGCCAGAATTTATGCTTTGCCCAAGATACACAAACCTATAAAGATCATGAGACCAATAGTTAATACTAGGGCTCAGAAGCTGATGACCCAAAAATCAGAGAAAAATGGCCAGTAAAATGCCCTTAAATTTGGGGGAAAATGACATTAAAATTTTAAAAAATCTGATGTGTTGCACTCACATGACTTTCTCTACTCTTGTATTAACCATTCTAACAGATTCTTATTCCTATATTTCCATGTTAGTTAAGATAAACATTCGCACAAATGATCTTATTGCTATTTCCTTGTAGGTGCAAGGGAGATATTAGAATACAGAAGGCTTTGTGCGACAGTCAAATCTTTTTGACCTTTGAGATTCCGTTCTCTTTGCACGATTAACATATAAAAAAAAGAACAACGTTGTTGCACTTCGCTTAAGTTCTAAGTTTTCCGAAACTCACACATATAACAAGGAATATCTCCGAAATGGTTCACCCTTCAAGAAAATTTATTGAGGCATAAATTGTGTATTTTACCAAGATCTACATTTTTTATATCTGTGAAGCATTAAGATCAGAAGAAGCTACAGTTCAAAAGTATTGGAAAGCACGAATGCTAATGGCTTCATTGCCAGATGCAAGGCACTAGAAAACAACAACAACTTTCTTTGTGTAGTATGATTTGGTCTATCTCTTTGCTCTAACAGTTTACGAGTTATGCAAAAGTCATCCAGAGTAAATACGACTACAGGGGCTATAGCCAGAAAATTCAAGATATACATTTCATTTGTCATAAAAATATCTCAAACATATGGCATTTTAATCAAAATCGTTAGAGCCATTTTCAAGAAAATCAAAATTTTCCATGTAAAGGGTAGTTTAGGATGGGGCTATTTTCTTCAAAATCTTCGTGTCACATCCTTGAACAACATTAAACTTAAATACCAACTTTGGTTTTTAACCTAATTTTCGATTTTGAGTTATGCTGTCCACAGACTGACACACAGACACACACACGGACCTTTTTCTAAAAATGCTTTTTTTTGGATTCAGGGGACCTCAAAACATATATTTCCAGTGAAATCTCGACATTGAATTTTTGGGTGGAATACAATACTTCCCCTACTTACCAGTAGAAAAAAGTAAAAATGGCTGTACATTTTTTGCAATTTTAACGTTCAAAATTTTAATAATATGTATCTTTTTATTAATTATTATAATTAGAAAAATTATGCAATGTATCTTATTCATATTTGTGTACTAGGAAATATATATTTAGGCATACCTCTTGTTCAGCATTGCAATAAAGAACCATTGCTATTCATAGGTACTCGAATTTGAAGGATCACTGGTTGCATTGAAGAACACTCTTATACTTTGAAGAACTCCTTTCTACTTCAACTGACGTCTTGGGCATATGCTTGAAGTGACCAAGGTCCCATGGTGAAAAACCTTAACAACTAAAGTAAAAATCTTCACCTTGCAGAACTTTCTCAATTTTACACTACTGATACCCATTGTTCTTCTCTAATACATTTTTTATTTTCTTACAAACTTCTTCACCAATCTTTCCCACACATTTCTGCAAATGTTCCACCACACCTTTAATATTTTTGATAACCACATGTACACTCTCATCTCTTTTTTCTAGCCATATTATTGTTTCTGCAAAAATTGAAAAGTTTGCATTGATAAATGCCAAACTCCCCTCTTGAGCAGCTGCTATAGATGCAGCATTTTTCTATTAAAGCTGTCAACCACTGACTTTGCTACATCAAAATATTCGCAATAATAAGCACATGCACTGGTCCATGTTCCCCAACATGTTACTATTGGTTCAGGAGGCAATGGTGCAATTTCACAAAAATATCTTATTCTTGAAGGAGCTTTCAGAAACATTTTTTTTTACATTTGATATAAGTTTGTTAACTTGAAAGTTTTTCACGCATTAATTCACAGACTCCATGAAGGGCATGCACTATGCATGTTATGTGAACCACTTTACTGTAAAATATGTATAACTGTGGTTTCCGATTTTACCATATATTTGGCTGTGTCTGTTATAAAAAGTAAAATATTTTCATGCTTTATGCCCTATGGCCACAAAAAAAACTTGGTTTGATCAAATAGCTTGCATATATATTGATGGTTAACCTTCTCAATTTCGTCCGCCATAAGAAGAAACATTTTCGAAGGGGTGTCAACTTTTAATATATAACATTTGCAGTATAACACCCCTTTTTATCACTTGTCTCGTCTATTGAAATAAATATATTCTTATTTCCCACAAAATTGCACATTCTTGTTATTGAGTCTTCATAGCAATCCTGCAAGTAACCTTCTCTAAGGGTAGGTTCATTTGGTATGTTCTGTCCCATATATTGCTGCAGAAATTGCGGTAATATAGCATTATTTATTTTTGCCAACGGAATATTGGCAGAAACCAATTCTCCATAAAATCTTTATTAAAAACAGATTTTTTGGATGATTCCCTGGTGCTTTGACTAAGAAGTAACTGGGGTGTCTTACTTTCCTTTGTACATGCAATAGCCTTTGTGTTTTTCACATGCAATATGCTGCTGTACAGTAAAATGCTTATCTGCATTCACTTTAATTTTGCACAATTTGCAAAACCGTATTTTTCATCAGTAGAAAACAGTCACCAAACTCAGTCACTAACTTTCGCAAGAAACTTTATCTACTTTCCTTTACTTTTGACATTTTTACAGCTTCATTTGTGAGAAGTAAAATGTTGATGGATGATAGATGCAGTTGTAGTAGTAGGTGCAAGTGTTTTTTTTTCTTAACACGGTAGAAACACCATCATTATCTATATTGATAACAGTAACTGCATAAACACATATCCAATGACTCATTAAGAGACCATAAGAATACTACACACAACAGAATTCGGTAGGCAGCCTCAACAATAACTATACATGTGAACAACATAAAAATGTGTATTTAAAAGCCAAAAACTGAAGAAAATGGAACAAAAAGTATATTTATCTAAAGTAAGAATAAATTAGAAACTAAAAGCTCCACTTATCTTAGTAATATTGCAAGTTTTTATGCAGCTGATACATTTCAAGTTAACTCCAACTCATTCTCAAGGCTATGCAAAGGTACCATGTTACTGATGCTCATTTTAATCACCAATCTCTGAAAACAAAAACCTATAAATACAATCTATTGAAGGTATTTCAAAATTCATAATATGGTTCCTGTTTTTTAAAATAAATATTTTTTCCCAAACCATTAAATCTATAGGTCCACTTAATAGTTTTAATAATTTAACCTCTGGATTAATTTCATGATTAAGTGATCAAAAATGATCTGCCACAGCTGATTTATCAGTTTGTTTATATTTAATATTTCTAAAATGCTCTTTTATTCTGGTTTCTATACTAAGTTCAGTCTTAGGTTTGTCCGCGTCAAAACAAACCCATGTGACCAGTGCACCATGGTACAACAGGGTAGCAATGCGTGCAGGGAAGTAGTCCCATCCTAGTAGTCTGAGTTTTAGAATGAATTTATCATTAAATGATGTAATATTCTACACAAATACCCAAGAGGTTAATTAACGCTGATGTATACTGATAAACAGAGGTACAAGTTCTAACATGCAACTCGTGGAATTACCTGATATCTGAGTATTGTTTACAGCCAGCAGTTTCTATTTAGATTCATGGCAGATGGCCGCAGTGAATTTGCTCTTGCGTCTTCGTCGACTTATGCAAAGTATAACGCGGGAAAACCATTGACTAGTGGTGAAAAAACAACTGTATTTAACGTGTATTACAAGTTGTGTGAGAAATATCCAACTGTTCCCATCAAAGAAGTAGCGAAATTAACTTCTGCATTCACTGGTTTTTTGAGTACCAGTATAAACAGTGCTCGCAAAGAAAAGTAATAATTATGACATGTGCATCGTTTATTTTGTTGTGACTATCAATCTTATCGTCTCTAGTTACATGTTAGTCACTCTTTAAATTGAGGAAATAAGGGATCGTATCCTTTCTGTTACATATCACATGCACTCACCACATGGTTGTGACAGTATTTCTGGCGCGAATGGCGGAAGGATACATTATAACTGTGAACTGGCCACCTGCTGTCAGTTTTGCACGGATCAACCTTAGAATGAATAGATAGTAAATGACGTTTGGTTTTACCAATATAAACCCTATCACAATCCAAGCAGCTAAATTGAGAAATGCCAGATTTTTTATAATTTGGAATTTTATCCTTTTTAGAAAAATTTAGTAAATTTTGTACATTAAATTTATTTTGAAGGACCAAATTTATTCCATATTCTTTAAACATTTTTGTAAATTTTTTATTGGCCCACGGATAGTGAGTAAACTTTTTAAAAATACAATTATCTTATTTTTTTTTTTTGAGGGTAGAAACCTCTTTAACAGCCTTTTGATACTTAAATTTTTGTATCTTTTTATGTATAAAATCTGTATTAAAACCATTTATTACAGCAGTGTTAATAATGTGTTTATATTTTGTGTCAAATTCTTCCTTATTAAGGGGTATATTTAGTAGCCTATAAATTAAACTATTGAAAGCAGCAAATTTATGTGCAGAAGGATTAAAACTTTTTTTTGTTTTTTGTAATTATCAGTGAGAGTAGATTTTCTATCAATACCAAAATTCAATTTGTTGTTATGTCTTTTAATTTTTAAATCTAGGAGCAGAAGACATCCATTATTTTCTGTTTCCAAAGTGAATGAATGGCTTTATCCTGTAATGTAAAAGGATTAAAGCATCATTTTTCTGTTTTTTAGGGACAACAGCAAAAACGTCATCCACATATCTATAGCATATTTTAAAAATTAGAGGGAATGCTTTTGTACTTTGAGTTTCATAAAAGCTCATGAAAAGATTAGCAAGAAATGGCGAAAGTGGACTACCCATTGCCAAGCCAGAAGTTTGTTGAAAAAAATTACCATTAAAATTAAAGAAATTTTGATCTAAACAAAGATTTGTAAGTTTTATAAAATCATCTATTCATTATTTGTTTAATTCTAAATAATTTATCTTTTTTTTTAAAAAAAATCAAAAGCTTTTTTCTTGGAATACTAGGAAATAAAATGGTTGCATCAAAAGAAAAGAGCTCATCATTATCAGACAATACTATTGAAGCTAGTAGTCGTTCGCTTCCCGTTGTGTCGCCATTTGATGCGTAAATGTCGTTGGTCTTGTTGTCGCCCATTGATTTGGTTCGTTCCCGCTAGCTCAGTATGAGATCTCTTTATTTATCTCGGGTACGCGCAGGTGTTATAGACTACCCAAGAAAACCTTTGTATATTGTTTATTACATCTTAGATACTTTCGGGAGTTATGCCGATTCTATATGTAGAGGAATCGCACTCACGTCTGCACTCCACAACGTGCGGTGCTGGTCTGGGCTGGGTAGTGACCAGACGCTTTCTCGCGTACCCACGCTAGGAAAAAACGTTCTCTCCAATTTTGAATGTCATGATGTCATCCAAGAAAGCCTCGTATCCAA
Organism: Tenodera sinensis; assembly: GCA_030765045.1. Lineage (NCBI taxonomy): Eukaryota > Metazoa > Arthropoda > Insecta > Mantodea > Mantidae > Tenodera > Tenodera sinensis. The sequence goes on along the minus strand of CM060966.1, from coordinate 76,002,662 downwards.
AATGCTATTTCCTTTTCCCGCAATTTAGAAATGTCCCTTTCTATTATAACATGTTCTTTTATGAATTTTGAATATATATTTACCTTTTTATGATTAAACGATGTTTTCTTTATATTTCATTAAATATATCGCGCGACCTGAATTTCAAACGTGAATTTAAACTATGTAGTATGACGTCATGACTCGTTAATTTCAAACCAATAATGTGTTTATCCTACAAATTTAACGACTATTATTTACTCATATCTGGCTCACCTTACAACACTTCCTGCTCTATTATCTATTTATGTTATTACTCAACACTTATCGCAAATCTCACATCCGGCAATTAAATTAAAACGTGTCTTTATCAAGCCCATTCGATTTGAAATCTAAATTTCGGTATCAAATGCCCCCATTTATGTTATTTTATTATTTCATAATAAAATAATGTAAATGTCTTGCCCGAAAGAAAATTAAAAATTACTGCTGTATTTTGAATAATCGGCAACACTCCCATTATATACAATTTTCAATTACACTGTTTTTGAAATTGGTTATTAACACATTTTCTCCTTAATCTTTTTAACATGACAAACAATTGTACACTTGACTAAACATTAATCCTTAAATACTAATTACAATATGTTATGGTTTCTTCTGTGACACTTTTATATAAAGGTTAAATTTCAAGAGTCTTTCTTTATACTTCCTTCTTTTAGTTCATGTTTGCTCACTTCGCTCTCACTATCACTTGCACTGTGATTTTTCACTTTTGTTATTGTAACACATATCTGTACTAGATCCTTTAAGCACTAAAATGTACATATATTTATATAAATCCATTACACTCTTCAGACAAGTTCTTTCTTTGTCTTGCTGTGATAACTATCTATACATCTAAATATTTTAACAAATGTTTACAAAGTAAATATTCTGTTTTCTCTCTATGCGGAGATGAACATTTTAACAATCTTTCTGAAGCTATTATTGTGAGCTCTATACAATATATTTTTAAGCTCTTTGTAGTATATAGCAATTCACATTCTGCATTTTTCATGAATATGTAAGTACCTGACCAATATATGGTTTTCAAGTAAGCTAACATTTAAATTTTATCTCAAAGCTGATTGGGCGCCAATAGACAATGACACTTCGAATTTTACATGAAATCAAGGTTCCAAGGTACCACACGGTTTCTTGTATGGTCGAAGGAGTTGTTTATGCCACCTTCCCAGACATTTTTCATTTTTAACATCTTTTAATTCATAGGTATGATAACCAAATTTGGATATAATTTCTGCAGGACCTTTATATAACAATTCCATCCTTTTGTTCCTACCTCGCAAGGCACTTGATAACTTATGGTCTTTAACTAGTACCCAATCGCCTATCTTAGGTTCCCATTTATGTTTTCTACTCTTTTTCTTTAATTTTCGCTTCTCTGCCTTTTTCTTGATTCGTTCAAAAGCAATTTTCGCTCTTTCTTCTTCACTTAACTGAATGTCATTAATTTTCAGTATTTTTGGTACCCCGGTTAATATTGGTTCTGGTTCAATTCCTAACATTAATTTTATTGGTGCAAACCCAGTAGTTACATTAATGGTGTGATTGATAATCTTTTCTATCAATGGACAATATTTCACCCAATCCTTGTGATTATGATGTGTAAGTACACGTAAATAAATTCCTATATCTCGGAGGACACGTTCTGTTGGATTCCCTGATGGAAAGTATGAGGAACAATGATATAACTTTATCTCATCTAATGTCACCCTAATCTTCCATTGGCCTTATTCACAATACATAGGGGATTCACAAATTCTGAATTCGAAATCTCAATAACCTCATCTTCTAACATTGACTTTATAACTGCATCTACCTCTTCTCTTATTGTACTAGGGATAGCTCTCGCTTTATGTGTAAAAGGTTTGATGGGTATCATCTCAAACGAATGAGTATAAATATTACATTTACCAGGTTTCTCAGAGAATACTTCTTTATTTCGGATTAATATTTCAAACAGTTTATCCCTCTGTTGTTCATTTAGTTGATCAGCCTGAGTTACCTTTTCCCTCAACAATTCTTCTAAGTCTTCACTACTCTCCCTATCATAGTATCTAGTTGCATCAGAAAACCTCAAATTGTCTATGAAATCATTTTTATCCCATTCTACATTTTCTTTATTATCGACACTGTACTCTTTGACATTTACTTCAGTTAATTCCATAGCTCCTACTTTAACATATTCTACAAAGAATGTATCCCCTTGGATTTCTTCTTCCTCTTTTTCTCTTACAATAGTTTCTGAACTACTATCTTCCACAAAAGGCACTATAATGGTCTCATCTTCAACTTTCATTTCTAGAATCATGTTTTTAAAATTCACCACAGCTTCCCAGGCATAAAGACAATCACAACCTATTATAATATCTGTCACAAGTCTTCCTACAATCAGAAATAAAATTCCTAGTATTCTCCCATTTATTTCAATATTTATCATTGCTTGAAATTTTACTCCCTCTTTTCGTTTTCCCACAGCTAGCGAGCTGTATATCCCATTAACTGGTAAAGACATTACTTTAAAACAACTACTTTGTAAATTATCATAAAAAATTTGTGAGCATACTGTACTATTTGATCCCGTATCTATAATTGCATTGTATTGTTTTCCATTTACTCCAATTTTGATTTTAGGTGGATCTCCTACTTTTTCGTTTTCGTTGATTCTATTTTTCCATTCTCTTTTCTTTTGTATCATCATTTGCCTTCCAGGACTATTTATTTCCGAGTACTTATCACAATCATTACTAGGATACCCAGTTCTCACTGAAGGCGCGTTTGACCGGGTCTGGCGTTTCCCTGATTTTTAGGTATTGCTCCTGTACTATTTCCCGAATTGTTACTTCTGTTTTCCTGCATTAAATCGGGGTTACTTCCTACCATGTTTTTGACCGCGTTAATGGCCTCAACCATTTCCGCATTTTCGGGGGAATTTCGTCCATTAGAATACCTTTCTCCCTGTCTTGGTGACCTCGGTCTAAACTCATTATCTCCGTTTGTCCAATACCCATCATTTGAATTTCTACTATGTCCAAAATAACGACCCTGTCTACCTCGATCAAATCTATTTGTATTCATATAATTCACCCTTATATTTCTTCCCCTTAGATTACCATTTCTATTTTGGTGATGCCCTTCCTGGTTATATCTACCTTGATTTTCCCACCGGAATGATTCCATCCTTGGTACTGGTCCTTTATATCTTTCCCTAATCTCACTTCTATTCTGATAATACTGTGCCCCTTGCCCGAAAGAATTTACAGTTTCTTTTCCTTCATATTTATTTCCAAATGCGTGTTTTGGCTTATTGACTTCTAAGGCTGATAATAATTCGATCATAGCTGCAATGCTATCGGGTCGGGCTATGATTAGGTAGTGTTGAAGCGTTTCCGGAAAATGTAGAGTAACTATATTTATTAGATCTTTTTCATCTAAGGGAGGATCCAACATCTTCGATTTTCTCGCTATTCTCATAAAATAGTTGACCATCGATTCCTCCGATCTAGGATTAAACTTTCCATTGCTTAATTCAACTCTAATATTAGCCTGCCTACTAGCTCCCCAATATCTGGTTAAAAAGATGTTCCTAAAGGTCCTGTAATCATTATTGTTACCCATAGAAAGGCCTAGCCAATTGGCAGCATTACCCTTTAGGCATTTTCTTACTATCACCATCTTGTACTCCTCAGGTATACGTTTCACCGTGAAGTACTCTTGTAACCCTTCTAAAAAGGCTTTAGGATCATCTGAATCTTCATTTTCAAAAACTGGAGGTGTCATTTCATTTAAGACATGGTTAGGCCAATGTAAATTTGAATTGTCACCTATCCCTGAGCTATTTCCGAGATCAGAATGGGAATTACTGTTACCTCTATTTTGCATCGAAATGTCAGCTGATACACCTGGTATTGCCTCGTTTCTTGCAACTTCATTACTAAGATTGTTGTGATTACATGCATTTTCATTTAATTTCAAATTTTCTAAGGCCTCTTTTACCTGAGTAATTTCTGTCACTACTCCTTTTATTTGGTCTGTAACATCCTCCAAATTTCTAGCCTGCCTTGCACTTTCTACATCAGATCTTTCCATTCTAACTTTACACCCCTGTAGCTCTTCTCTAATTTCTTCCCTGTCTTTATCTAACCTTTGTACTACCTCTTCCCTTTGTTTGTCTAATTTATATGTTACTCTTTCCCTTTCTTTCTCTAATTTTTCACTAACTTGTTGACCTAATTTCTTTTCAGAATTCTTTACTTCTTGCCTTATTGTCTCTAATTCTCCCTTAACCTGTTCTCTATTTTCTTTGACTTCACTACTAACTTTATTAATTTCCTCCCTAACTTCTTCCCTAAAGGTTTCTAAAGCTCTCTTCTGATTTTCCAATTGCATTCCCAATTCCTGTTGTCCCTTCTCTAGTTTCTGTCCTAACTCTATACTAGTTTCATCTATCTTTTGACTTAACTCTGTACTCATCTTTTTCACTGTTCTTAATTCTTTACTAGTTTCATCTATTATCTTTTGACTTAACTCTGTACTCATCTTTTTCATTATCTTTTGAAACATATTCTCTATTTCTGACATAATCACTGGCCTTTCTGAATTAGTACTAAACATTTCTGAGCTACCTCTAGGTGTTTCTCTAACGTTCTGATCTTCTACTTCTTGGCATATTCTGCTACCGATTATATTTTGATTATATTCTTCCATCCTAACTACACTTTTCTCAATTTCCGGACTCTCAAAACCTAGAAAATCGCTATCACTGTCTTCCATTGCTAAGCTATTTACATGTGTTTTTCTACTCACCAATATTTAATAATTTTCACTATTTCACTATTTTTTTTTTTTTTTAAACTGCACTTAAACTTGTTCACTACACAGTTCACAGATGTTGACACGCTGGGCACCTTCTTGTCTGCTGGTTCGATGCTGGCTTGGTCGTCTTGGGGTTGGTCTCTTGTCTCGACGCCACACGTTGGGTCGCCATTTGAAGCTAGTAGTCGTTGTTCGCTTCTCGTTGTGTCGCCATTTGATGCGTAAATGTCGTTGGTCTCGTTGTCGCCCGTTGATTTGGTTCGTTCCCGCTAGCTCAGTATGAGATCTCTTTATTTATCTCGGGTACGCGCAGGTGTTATAGACTACCCAAGAAAACCTTTGTATATTGTTTATTACATCTTAGATACTTTCGGGAGTTATGCCGATTCTATATGTAGAGGAATCGCACTCACGTCTGCACTCCACAACGTGCGGTGCTGGTCTGGGCTGAGTAGTGACCAGACGCTTTCTCGCGTACCCACGCTAGGAAAAAACGTTCTCTCCAATTTTGAATGTCATGACGTCATCCAAGAAAGCCTCGTATCCAAAATGCTATTTCCTTTTCCCGCAATTTAGAAATGTCCCTTTCTATTATAACATGTTCTTTTATGAATTTTGAATATATATTTACCTTTTTATGATTAAACGATGTTTTCTTTATATTTTATTAAATATATCGCGCGACCTGAATTTCAAACGTGAATTTAAACTATGTAGTATGACGTCATGACTCGTTAATTTCAAACCAATAATGTGTTTATCCTACAAATTTAACGACTATTATTTACTCATATCTGGCTCACCTTACAACACTTCCTGCTCTATTATCTATTTATGTTATTACTCAACACTTATCGCAAATCTCACATCCGGCAATTAAATTAAAACGTGTCTTTATCAAGCCCATTCGATTTGAAATCTAAATTTCGCTATCACTATATTGCTAATCTTTTCTACTAATTCAAAAGAATTTTTAATATTTAAACTTTCAAACTGATCAAAGGTACTGAATATTTTATTTAACCATTTCACTAAATTATACGTAGGTTAATTTATACAATTTATAATTGGTCTCATTTTATTTCCTGGTTTGTGAATTTTAGGAAGTGCATACAATCTGGATAAAACTGGATTACTGACACTTAAAATACGTTTTTCTTTGCTAGGTATCATTTTCACTTTGTTAAGAATTTTATTAAAAGTTGAAATGCATGATTTTAATGGATCATTATTAATTCTTAAGTAATCCTCACTTTCAAGATGAAGTTCTACTCTATTAATATAATCAGATTGATCTAAAATTACAATTTTATTGCCTTTGTCAGCTTTAGTATAAATTTCATTCTTTTCATTCAACGATTTAATAATCTGATTATTATGATTACTTTTGGGGTGATTTTTATTTACATCTTTCAAAATTTTAGTGAATTTAATTTTAATCATAGATTTATTAATTTCAGTTAAGTCTTGACTGGCAATTTCAATATCTGCGACGAAAGCATCTGTGTTTTTTGAAAAGTTTATGCAAGGTTTCATATCTTTATTTAGGAAATTTCTTTCTTTCTCATTAAAGTTACAATTTGACAAATTCATTACATTATTTGTTTGATTATTTGGTTTCTTTATATTCAATTTCTGTCGCTTTTGGCATAATTTTTTAGCTTGTTTTTAACCTCTTTGTTTTTTTTTTTTTTTTTTTTTTCTTGCTAACATTTAGATATTCAATTAATTTAGGTTCCAAATTAACCCAAATTGAGTTACCTAAAATACGTATTAATTTTAAATGTAAGCCATATAACCCAAGTTCAATATTATTTAATTTTTTAAAATGTAAACTTCTTTCAACTTCAATAACTTTCTTTTCTGCTGCCTTCTGGTGAATACTGTTACTATCCAATTTAACTGTTCTAACAAAAACAGGGGTTACTGTTCCCTTTAACGAAATATTCAAAAATCTAATGTCTGCAAGAGTATGCCTTCTCTTTTCTTGTAATTTTAAATATGATTTAATTTCATGTTTAGTTCCATATAAATTTAGATTAAACAAATAGCTGTTAAGTTCTAAAAAAACATGCATCATAAATAAAAATGGCATTTGTAACTAGGAACAAATGCTTCAAAATAATTAAGTTACATAAGGAAAAATGAAGCTATTAACAGTGAAGCAACAAGAATCTAAAGCTAGAACAAATTAGAAACTAAGATAAGTGAAGCTTTTAGTTTCTAATTAAAGGATATTAAAACCTCCTTTGAAATTGTTAAAGAAATGGATAACACAGATAAAAGTGAGTTAATAAAGCTAAATTTTTGGGATAACAAAACACATCTACATTTATACAGTATTTACAATCATCCCAGGAATGTACCGGATCTCTCACTTATTGACCAATTAAATAAAACAATCGTAATTGGGGATTTCAATGCGCATTCCAAAAGATGGAGTTATGAAAAAGTGGATTCTACAGGGAAGATAGTGGAAGAATTTTTGAATACCACAACTTTTGAACTGATTTATAGTAAAGAAGATCCCACAACCTTCATACATTATTCTGGAGCGGGCAGTAACCCAGACCTCTTGTTAGCTACAACAGATATTGTTTCAAAAATTAAAAAACAAGTTATAGAAGATCCAAGGTCACAGAGCGGTAATTGCTGATATAAAACTAGAGAATACAAATAACAGTCAAGGTCTTACGAATCTGTATTGGAACTTCAAAAAAGCAGATTGGAACAAATATAAAACTGAATTAGAACATAAATTTAAAGAACAAACAAACTCACAGCTGCATGACCAACCAGATCATATGAACAAAGAATTCTGTAAATTCATCCTAGAAACTGCAAAAAAACATATTCCTCGTGGAAGAATTAAAAATTTCAAACCCTTTTGGAACCCCCAGTTACAAGAACTGAAAAAGCAAAGGGATATAGCTAGAAATACAGCTGAACAAACAAAAAACATATCAGATACACAAATATGGCGGAAGAAATGTGCCTCACTAAAAAAAGAAATTAATACTGCTAAAAGGAATCACTTTAATAATTTCTTAGAAAAAATGGATTATAGGACAGATGGTAACAAAGCTCATAAGTTCATAAAAAATGTCAAGGACAGGAAAGAAAACAACAGCACACCTATCATACACAACAATAAAATGTTAGTAAATGATGCAGTCATAGCCGAAACATTCAATAAATATTATGCTAATGCACACAAAGTAACAAGAAATAATAAAAAGGAACGTAAAGAATTTAAGAAAGATTCGAAACAAGAAAGAGAATGTAATCCTAACACTCAGTGCAATATCTTTTTTCAAAATTTTAATACGCAAGAATTGAACATTGCAATAAATAATCTAAAAAACAAAAAGTCTCCTGGACCAGATCACATACATCCAGAGTTCATAAAAAACCTTGGAAAAACAGCAAAACAACAACTACTGAAACTCTACAGTCTATCCTGGAAAACCACTGTACCTGCTGAATGGCGAAAAGCAATAATTGTCCCACTCTTGAGGAAAGACAAAACAGCATCAGAAATAAAAAATTATAGACCAATAGCTCTTACCAGCATAATAGCAAAAGTGATGGAAAGAATGGTGTCAAACAGGTTAAATTGGTTCCTAGAATCACAAAATTTAATATCCCCATGTCAAGCTGGATTCAGAGAGTTCCACTCTACAAATGAACAAGTCTTACTTCTCAGTCAAGAAATCAAAGACTCCTTCAATAGAAAAGAAGATAATTTATCAGTTTTTATTGATTTCCAAAGTGCATATGATTCTATATGCAGAACAAAACTACTAAAGAAAGTAAAAAAAATAGGGTTACAAGGTCCAATGTTTTCATGGCTATGTCATTTCCTAACACAACGTTTTATTGCAACCAGATATGGAAGAAATATATCTAAATATAAACAAATACACCGTGGCTTGCCACAAGGTGCAGTGCTCAGCACTACACTTTTTAATATATTTATTAATGATCTACCACAACAAATACAAGAATCAGGCGTGAAGTGTGCACTATTTGCTGATGACTTGGTAATGTGGACTTCAAAACCAAAAAGCAAAAGTACAGAACTGGAAAAAACCATGCAACAATCCTTAACCAACTTACAGAGGTGGACCAAAGAAAATTTAATGACTGTTAATACAACAAAATCAAACTACCAAATCTTTTCACTAAGAAAAAAACCACTAAAAATAAAACTAAATTTTGAGGGTCAACAATTACCAGAAACAAAGGAAGCAAAGTATTTAGGAGTTACATTTGATACCAAACTTACATGGACCAAACAAATAGAAAATGTAATACAAAGAGCAGAGAGGCGCCTTTCACTGTTAAAACGTCTAACAGGAATGAAGTGGGGATGTTCCAGAGCAACGCTTAACACAACATATAATATATATATATATATATAAAACCATTGTTTACTTACTGCAGCGAAGTTCTTGTAACAGCAAACACAAAAAAAATTCAAATCTTTCAAAACCAAAGTCTGAGATTAATTACAGGTGCTATCAAAACCACACCAATAGCAGCTATGGAAATACTAACCAACCAATATCCCATTGAATATGAAATAGAAAAAGCGGCTCTTATTCAACACGAAAAGTTGATCAGACTCCCATTCAATACATGGCACAAGAGAAATTTTACACATACACTAAAGACTCAGGAGAGCTTTCTTTCCAAAATTCAAGACATCAAGAAGGATGTACACCTTCCTAATTCAAAGGAAAACTTCATATCTAAAGTCAATCCAACACATACATTAGACATCACATATTATTTACACCTGACAGAAGAAGTTAAAAAAAGTGATACTCCAACTAGTCTTCTAAAATTTTTGGCATTAGAGACAATCCATACTAGATTTCCAGAACATGAGTGGCTCCATATTTATACTGATGGATCATCGATATCATACCAAGATGGAGCAGGTGCTGGAGTCACATGTCACCTCTTTTCCTATTACAAATCTTTAAGTTATTGAACTACTAACTTTGATGGAGAAATTGAAGCAATTCGATTGGCCCTACAAAATCTTTTGTACAGAATTTCACATTTTCAGCAAGCAGTTATTCTCTCAGATTCCAGGGCAGCAATTATAGCAATTACTTCCAAGTTGTCACCAAAAAACCAAACTATTATAGAATGTTGGAAGATGCTTAGCCATGTAACAGCACTTCAAAAACACCTAGTCTTCCAATGGATACCGGCTCACTGTGGACTGAGTGGTAATGAGAAAGCTGATTTTCTTGCAAAAAAGGGTACCAGTGGTGTACAAAAATCAATAGTTAGTCTACCATTTTATGCAGCTAAAAGATTAGTCAACTCTGAATTCAAAAAAATTATTGCAAAATATTACTATGAAAAATCAAAGAATAAAAGATGGGAACTACCAAACATTCAAACAGTGATTCCTGAGTATCCTCGAAAAACAGCAGTTGCAACCTTCAGGTTGATTACAGGACATGATTGTCTGGCAAAACATTTAAACAGAATTGGGATATATTCTTCACCACTCTGTTCTCTATGTGATCTGCAAGAGGAAATGGATAGAGACCACCTTCAAATATGCCCGGCCACTTCTAGTGCCCCATCCATCAGCGAAAAATATTGGAGAGCAAGAGGATTAATGACTTCATTGTCAGAAATCCAGCATTAGCTAACAACAACAAGTTTCTAATTTGTTCTTACTTTAGATTCTTCTTGCTTCACTGTTAATAGCTTCATTTTTCCCTATGTTAAAAGTATATTTCCTAAAAAATTACCAATTGACACTAAAACCCCCAAAAATGCAAAAAGAATGCTAAATAAAAATTGTCAATTTTGGTTCATTTTTAAGAAAAATGAATTTATATTTCATTCTGCAATGTCTGTGATGATTCAGAAAAAAGATATTTCATAAAGTTCCGAGCCCTATTAACCCATTCGCATCGTTCAACGACCAGGGCTCGCATGCATCTTATTGGTATATAAATTGTATCACGAGTTCAGCTTGCTATGCTGCATTGCTCCATAGAATTCCACATAGTTTAGGTTCCTTCTCATAGACGTGATTTGTATACTTGTGGAATGAAGTATTAACGCGTGGTGTTTGTAATTCTGATCAGCATGACATAACCACCTCTTTCAATCAAGGAAAAACAATTTTATCTTAGCATTATTTCACTTGCCTCAGTAGCCACCTTGGTGGGTAAAAAATTTGTATACCAATGACAAAAAAGGTTTGCGAAAACTAATGCAAAATGTATTAGAGAGTGAAAGTAGTGAGTTTTCTAAATATGAAACAGAGTCTGAAGACTCTGGTGTCAGTGATAATGAATCTAGTGCAAAGAAAATAATTATGAAGTCAATGATGACACACCAGGCCCTTCAAAACGCATTCACGTTATTGCACAGTAAAACCAGTGTAACTAGTATTGGACTAAAACTGACATCATAATATTCTGCCCTTTTACTGCAAGTAGTGGTATTTGCAAATACTTACTGAATAAGCATGTGTCACAGATGCCATCTGCACCTTAAATTTTTTTCAGCTTACATGGAACCTTTGTTTGACAAAATATGTGACGAAACAAATGCTTGCACAACGAGGTAGTTGAACTATTCCAACAGAAAGTGTTGAAAATGAAATCTGGGCCTATATTGCTTTAGTTATTTTGACGTCTCAAGTGCAAAAATTGCTATTCAATTGTACTGGAGAAAAACCTGATACCCTGATACTCCAATTATTCGTGAAACAATGAGTAGGGAGAGATTAAAACTGATTTCCCATTTATTTCACACACAACAGCAGCATTAGGACAACAGTATTGGTGAGTTTATGCTTTTAACTGTACACCCAAATTTTGAACAAAAAGTAGTTAATGGCTGATTTTAAATTACTTTTTTAGGCATTAAGCCATTACCGTCCTCACAGCTAGGGAATTTAAATCTAATATCTTGTTTAGTTGTCAAGGCATTTAAATATGATGCAATTGGATTAATAACAATGACACTCCCTGGGTCGTAATGACCTAGCTGTCAACAGGCCCTTAAACCCAACGCACTCATTCACTCACTCACTTACTTGATGCTTCCATGTACACTTAGCAAAATGGTATCAGATAAATACAAATCATTTTCAAAATTTGAAAGCCTTACTAGTGTTATTGACTGTTAGCTGTTTTACAACAATGCAATTGGTCTCGTCAAATACATAAATTTGTTCATAACTTTACTTTATTTACAACATAAGGATAATATTAAACAATGTTAGGAACTTAATATATGTTGTTGTTTTCTAGTGCCTTGCATCTGGCAATGAAGCCATTAGTATTCGTGCTTTCCAATACTTTTGAACTGTAGTTTCTTCTGATCTTAATGCTTCACAGGTCTTCAAGTGGTATTCGTTCATTTCTGCTGGATCGTTACACAGGACACATATTGGTGAGGCTGAGATACCTATTCTGTAGAGATGACTTGCTAAGCAGTCGTGATCTGTCAATAGTCGGAAGGCTGCAACCGCTGTTTTCCTTGGTCTCTGGGGGATTATATCAGGGTTGGAAAGTAGTGTAATCCATTTTTTATCTTTGGCATTTGTTTCTATTTCTTGTAGGTATGAATGAGAAAATTTTTTAATGATCAAGCGCTTTATTGAGGAATATGAGAAACTGAATTTAGACTTTTGTTTTATTGTTGTGCCTTTCTTTGCAAGTGAGTCTGCAGCTTCATTCCCCATGACTCCACAGTGTGCTGGAATCCATTGGAGATGAACAGTCTTATTAACTTTTTGGAGTTGTGTTAACATTTTGTAGCATTCTCTAATTTTTGTTGACTTCTTTGTAGTATTTGAACATATTCCCTCAATTGCAGCTTTAGAATCCGAAAGAATTACTGCCTTGTTAAATTTATTTAAGGGAAGATTTAATAATTGTCAGAGAGCAATGTGTATAGCCTCTATTTCTCCATCATAATTTGTTGTGTCTCTGCCAACAGAATGATAAAAGGAAAAATGTGAACACGTAACTCCAGCTCCAGTAAGGTTTTCCTTGGAGGATCCATCAGTGTGCAGCCATTCTTCTGTGGGATACCTAGTATTGATTGTCTCCAGAGCTAGAAGTTTTTGTATTTCTTTTGGTGTGTCTGATTTACTTATTTCCTCTATTAATTCCAAACTGAAGGTAGGTTGCAATAATTCCAATGGATTTTCTCTTATAAGTAGATTTTCTCTGGTGTTAGGAATGTTCAATTTGGATTTAATGTGTTACCTTTTCTAGGAAAGTACTATGAGTTTTAAGGATTGAAGGGGGGAGGTTTTCTTCTGTCCATTTAGAGTTTGGCAGTCTAACATTTTCTCGTATTGGAGCAATGCTTGTTCTTCTATTTTTGTTGTTATTGATGGGGTCCGTGTTAAGGCAAGCATGGCATCAATAGGTGTGGATTTAACTGCTCCAGTGATTAGGCGAAGAGCCTGATTTTGTATTTGTTCAAGTTTATTAATGTTAGCATTTGCTGCTGTTATTAAAGCTTCAGAACAGTACAAGAGGTTTGGTTTAACATACTTTTGGTATGTTGTGTTAAGGACTCTCCTTGAGCAGCCCCATTTAGCACCAGCTAACCTTTTCAGGATTTGCAGTTTCTTTTCAACCTTTTCTGAGATGTTTGTTATATGTTTTTTCCAACTTAGCTTTCTGTCGAAAGTGATGCCTAAGTATTTGACATCATCAACTGCTTTGAGTGGTTTACCATTATAATTTATGTTAATATTAACTGGTTTGTATTTTAGTGTAAATAATTCATAATTTGTTTTTTCCACATTGATAGTCATGAGGTTTTTGGAGCTCCATCATGTACTTTGTTTAGGACTGTTTCTATTCTGACTTTAATTAATTCAGGTTTTTTTGGAGAGCCTGAAGTCCAAATGACATCATCAGCAAATAAAGCAATTTTGTTTCTAAAGTTTTTATTATTGATGGAAGGTCATTTATATATATGTTAAAGAGTGTTGTGCTCAGAACGGCACCTTGTGGAAGTCCTCGGTGTGTTTGTTTATATTTGGACATGTATGTATTATAGTTTGTGGCACAAAATCTTTGTGAAATAAACTGAGTTATCCATTTAAGCATGTTAATTTTCACACCTATTGATTGCAACTTCTCAATTAATTTGTTTCTCCAGACTAAGTCATATGCTGATTTAAAATCAATGAATACTGCTAAGGTATCCTCCTTTCTATTGAAAGCTTCCTTGATGTCTTGGCTTAGTAGGAGTACATTTTCACTTGTACTATGATTCTGTCTGAAGCCGGTCTGTGAACTATTAATTAAGTTGTAGTATTCTAGGAACTTAATATATAGATGTGCATTATTTACAATTTAATTGCTAAATTAACACTGACATTACTGATTTAGATATCTACTCATGTGTGTGAGAATTGTTGCACTCATAGAACTAGTGTATTAAGTAAAATGCTTTATTTTTTAGCCGTTTACCTAGAAATGTTTTGAATTTATTAATGGATAGCGAAGTAGTATGATCCAGAATTTTAGTATACATATGTAATCCTAAATATTTGTAACCATTATGTATTTCTGATAATCTTGAAAGTGGTAAATCTAAGGCTGAGTTATTACATGTCGTGTAATTATGCATTGTCTGTTGAACCGCATATTTTTGTAAATTTTCTTTTACAAAGATTCGAGAATGGTAAATATACAACCCTGGCACAGTCATTATTTAAAGTTTTTGAAAAAATTGTGTGCAAGGATGGTTATAATGTAAATTAGCAATACATCTAATTGCCTTTTTTTGCCACTTGAAAATTTTTTGTGCTCCTGTGGAATTATTCCATAGAAGTATACCATATGATAGTGTAGAATGAAAGAAGGCAAAATACGCATACATAAGTAATTTTTCACTAACATTATGACGAAATTTGTATAACAGGGGTTAGCAGTTTAAGATATATTATCACGATTCTTTGAATTTATTTGAAATATAACCTCTTCCGTTTTTGCTGTGTTTATCTGTGACATGTTTGTATTAAGCCACTTAGTTGCTAAATCCACCATATTCTTATTTATATTACATAGTGCTACTATATGTGTGCTAGTTGTTACCAAAGTGGTGTCATAAGCTTGTGGTACTGTTTTACATGGAATATAATTAGGGAAATTATTTGTGCATATAAATGAACAGAAAGGGACCTAGTACAGAACCCTTAGTTATTGGCATAGTATGGGATGTTTCACTGTTTATTTGTACCATCTGAAGTCAGCTTTTTAGATATGAGGTATGATTTGATCTCGTAGGTAAAACAAACGACCCAAAAGTTTCAGCCCTGGTCCATTTTGATGTAACAGTGCAATTTTCCAGCATTCCAATAAACTACTCTTATGAATAAAGAAACTAGCTCATCTCTATCAACTTCACACCTTCTGATCTAGATAACTAAATAAAATTAACAAAATTCTGTATAGATCAGAACTTTCCAACAAACAATTATAACTAGCTATGAGTAACCCACTGTCACCTTTTTTGGTGGACCTATACATGAGCTACTTAGAGAAGCATGTCAATGGCACCTACCCATTAATCTTCAACACATGGCAGAAATATATAGCTGACATGTTTGCAATAGTACAAAGGAAATTATTGGACAACATTCAATACAGATCTATACAGTTCACAATGGAGATTGAGAAAGATGGCTACTTACCTTTCTTGAACCTCAAAGTTGTCAGACAGAACCAGCAACTCACTTTTGGAATTTATAAGAAACCCACACACACAAGCAACTACATAAAGAATGATAGCCTCAATCCAAAATCCCACCAACTTAGAGTCAACAGTTTAATGTACAGGCTAGTTAACACTCTGCTCAGCAAAGAAGAATATAACAAGGAACACATACTTACATTCCACATAGTTTCAGTCCTAACACTATACAATAAAAGATCAGCAAATGGAAAAAACTCAGACCATCAGCGAGATTACCACTTAAAACCCCCAAGAAAAATTCTCCAATACATGAAACTCACAATCATCCTTGACCAAAGATATTAGAAAATATTCAGAAAACATAACATCACTGTAGCATCGCAAAACAGGTACAGCATACAAAACTTACTGTGCACATCCTTAAAAGACAGGATCCCTCACCAGAAGGATCAGCTGTTCATCAGATTAATTGTGCAGACTGACCAAATATATAGGAAAGACTAAAATAAGTTTGTAAACTAGATTAAAAGATTGCATCTGTTTGCAGAAAATACAAAAGACTGAAAACAAAGCCATAGCAACACATTTTTGGAATAACCACCACCTGGTTATGATTTTAATGACTACACTCCTATTGAGTATTAATTTGTATATGTATATGTGACAATGTCCTATTCTTATATATGTATGATCTTGGACAAATAAATTGATTGATTGATTGATTGATTGATTGATTGATTGATTGATTGAACCTTCTCAGAACAACAAGATCCCCAAATGAGCTCAGTTTAGAAAAACGTCCACATCACAAAAAACAAGAATCAAATTATGAATTTTAATTTCCACCAACAGAGAGCTTAGCATACAGACTTGCTTTATTTGAAAGAAAAAAAAATCTGTTCTATGCAGGAGTAAAAATTTATAATAAACTGCCAAAAAAGTATAGAGAGATTAAAGACAAAAATAAATTCCTTAACACACTAAAAACGATCCGTACTGAAAAAGCATACTATTCAGTAAAGGAATATATGGAAGACAGTCTCTAAGGCTATATATTATACTAAGCAGCAGTGAACAAAATTAGGTGTGTGCTACAGTACCGCACAATGATTACACATTTTATATAATTAGTCTTACCTAATGGCGAAATATAAAGTTCATAGAGCGCTCCTTCCGGCTGCAGAACTTATCGATCACCCTGGTATTAAACCCCTCCATGTTAGAAGCGATGCTTTTCTCCATGGACAGCATTGCCAGAGCAGTAAGACGATCCTGTGACATAGTGTTTCTTAAGAACGTTTTTATGCGTTTTAAGCATGAAAAGCATCTTTCTGGCTCAGAAGTGGTCATTGGCGTTGTGATCAAAATTTTTAGTAAAGTTGTAACTTCAGAAAACAAATCTTGCAGACTGTTAGAAATGATGTATTGCAATAGTTGCACAGCCCCGTCAATGTTTCTAAAGTCAGGTCTTGCATACAGAACGCTAAGTTGTGTCTTCAGCATTTTCTTGTTCTGTGTTGTATACGTAGTCACAGTAGTTTGAAGTTCATCCTCAGGAAATTGACTTAAAAAGCTGCCAAAGAATTTAGAGTCTAACAGCTTTGCTGCATCGAGATGACTAAGCGACTGAAAACGACGTCTAGCTACCTCGATAATGCGGTCACACACTTCTTTGGCTTCTATTTTTAGATATTCTACCTTCTGGCGTTTGCTCATTGATTCAGATGGAATCACAAATATATCATCGGCTGCCTCTCGAATGTCACAGATGCACTGAATGAATGAAGACACAGCATTTTGTACTTTAACAGCCTCAGTTGATCTTGATTGCAGTTGATTAAAAAGTACATCAACATGAGGCACTACTCGGTGAAAGAATTTCAACCATGAAAGGAATTTGCTGTCTTCTAAATAACGCCGAAGCCCATTTGCTTCCAGACAAGTCTTATCATGGGCAGAATTTTCCAACTCCGAAAAGCACTGCAGCAATTCCTCCTGATTTTCATAAATGACATTAACAGTTCTGGATCTAAAATTCCACCTAGTTGCAGAACCACCAGGAACTCTTCTAGCCACTGCAGAATCCAGAGCTGCCAAGAGCTGTGGGGATCTCGAGATAAAGGCAGGAAAAGCAGAGAGATTAAGAAAAAATATTCTGGCAGACTTATTCTGTGAAGCTGCATGTTCACTAAGTTCAGTTGATGTGCATAGCAGTGAATATACTGCGCATTTGGAAACTGAGATTGTACTTTGGCTTGTACAACGCTTAACACAACATATAATATATATATATATAAAACCATTGTTTACTTACTGCAGCGAAGTTCTTGTAACAGCAAACACAAAAAAAATTCAAATCTTTCAAAACCAAAGTCTGAGATTAATTACAGGTGCTATCAAAACCACACCAATAGCAGCTATGGAAATACTAACCAACCAATATCCCATTGAATATGAAATAGAAAAAGCGTCTCTTATTCAACACGAAAAGTTGATCAGACTCCCATTCAATACATGGCACAAGAGAAATTTTACACATACACTAAAGACTCAGGAGAGCTTTCTTTCCAAAATTCAAGACATCAAGAAGGATGTACACCTTCCTAATTCAAAGGAAAACTTCATATCTAAAGTCAATCCAACACATACATTAGACATCACATATTATTTACACCTGACAGAAGAAGTTAAAAAAAGTGATACTCCAACTAGTGTTCTAAAATTATTGGCATTAGAGACAATCCATACTAGATTTCCAGAACATGAGTGGCTCCATATTTATACTGATGGATCATCGATATCATACCAAGATGGAGCAGGTGCTGGAGTCACATGTCACCTCTTTTCCTATTACAAATCTTTAAGTTATGGAACTACTAACTTTGATGGAGAAATTGAAGCAATTCGAATGGCCCTACAAAATCTTTTGTACAGAATTTCACATTTTCAGCAAGCAGTTATTCTCTCAGATTCCAGGGCAGCAATTATAGCAATTACTTCCAAGTTGTCACCAAAAAACCAAATTATTATAGAATGTTGGAAGATGTTTAGCCATGTAACAGCACTTCAAAAACACCTAGTCTTCCAATGGATACCGGCTCACTGTGGACTGAGTGGTAATGAGAAAGCTGATTTTCTTGCAAAAAAGGGTACCAGTGGTGTACAAAAATCTATAGTTAATTTACCATTTTATGCAGCTAAAAGATTAGTCAACTCTGAATTCAAAAAAATTATTGCAAAATATTACTATGAAAAATCAAAGAATAAAAGATGGGAACTACCAAACATTCAAACAGTGATTCCTGAGTATCCTCGAAAAACAGCAGTTGCAACCTTCAGGTTGATTACAGGACATGATTGTCTGGCAAAACATTTAAACAGAATTGGGATATATTCTTCACCACTCTGTCCTCTATGTGATCTGCAAGAGGAAATGGACCGAGACCACCTTCAAATATGCCCAGCCACTTCTAGTGCCCCATCCATCAGTGAAAAATATTGGAGAGCAAGAGGATTAATGACTTCATTGTCAGAAATCCAGCATTAGCTAACAACAACTTTGGCTTGTACTCCACCAACTGCACCACTCATTAGTGAAGCTAGAAGTCGTTGTTCGGTTCTCGTTGTGTCGCCATTTGATGCGTAAATGTCGTTGGTCTCGTTGTCGCCCGTTGATTTGGTTCGTTCCCGCTAGCTCAGTATGAGATCTCTTTATTTATCTCGGGTACGCGCAGGTGTTATAGACTACCCAAGAAAACCTTTGTATATTGTTTATTACATCTTAGATACTTTCGGGAGTTATGCCGATTTGCTACACGCAGAAGAATCGCACTCACGTCTGCACTTCACTACGGGCCGTACTGGTCTGGGGTGAGTAGTGACCAGACGCTTTCTCGCGTACCCACGCTAGGAAAAACGTTCTCTCCAATTTTAAACGTCATGACGGCATCCAAGAAAGCCTCGTATCCAAAATGCTATTTCCTTTTCCCGCAATTTAGAAATGTCCCTTTCTATTATAACATGTTCTTTTATGAATTTCGAATATATAATTACCTTTTTAGGATTAAACGATGTTTACTTTATATTTTATTAAATATATCGCGTGACTTTTAAGATTGGCAAACCTGAATTTTGACTGATTTCAAACTATATGGTATAACGTCATGACTCGTTAATTTCAAACCAATAATGTGTTTATCCTACAAATTTAACGACTATTATTTACTCATATCTTGCTCACCTTACAACACTTCCTGCTCTATTATCTATTTATGTTATTACTCAACACTTATCGCAAATTTCACATCCGGCAATTAAATTAAAACGTGTCTTTATCAAAAGCCCATTCGATTGGAAATCTTAATTTCGGTATCAAATGCCCCCATTTATGTTATTTTATTATTTCATAATAAAATAATGTAAATGTCTTGCCCGACAGAAAAATTAAAAATTACTCCTGTATTTTGAATAATCGGCAACACTCCCATTATATACAATTTTCAATTACACTGTTTTGAAATTGGTTATTAACATATCTTCTCATTAATCTTTTTAACATGACAAACAATTGTACACTTGACTAAACATTAATCCTTAAATACTAATTACAATATGTTATGGTTTCTTCTGTGACACTTTTATATAAAGGTTAAATTTCAAGAGTCTTTCTTTATACTTCCTTCTTTTAGTTCATGTTTGCTCACTTCACTCTCACTATCACTTGCACCATGATTTTTCACTTTTGTTATTGTAACACATATCTGTACTAGATCCTTTAAGCACTAAAATGTACATATATTTATATAAATCCATTACACTCTTCAGACAAGTTCTTTCTTTGTCTTGCTGTGATAACTATCTATACATCTAAATATTTTAACAAATGTTTACAAAGTAAATATTCTGTTTTCTCTCTATGCGGAGATGAACATTTTAACAATCTTTCTGAAGCTGTTATTGTGAGCTCTATACAATATATTTTTAAGCTCTTTGTAGTATATAGCAATTCACATTCTGCATTTTTCATGAATATGTAAGTACCTGACCAATATATAGTTTTCAAGTAAGCTAACATTTAAATTTTATCTCAAAGCTGATTGGGCGCCAATATACAAATGACACTTCGAATTTTTTTTTTTTTTTTTTTTTTTTTTTTTTTTTTTTTTTTTTTTTTTTTTTTTTTCATGAAATCAAGGTTCCAAGGTACCACACGGTTTCTTGTATGGTCGAAGGAGTTGTTTATGCCATCTTCCCAGACATTTTTCATTTTTAACATCTTTTAATTCATAGGTATGATAACCAAATTTTGATATAATTTCTGCAGGACCTTTATATAACAATTCCATCCTTTTGTTCCTACCTCGCAACGCACTTGATAACTTATGGTCTTTAACTAGTACCCAATCGCCTATCTTAGGTTCCCATTTATGTTTTCTACTCTTTTTCTTTAATTTTCGCTTCTCTGCCTTTTTCTTGATTCGTTCAAAAGCAATTTTCGCTCTTTCTTCTTCACTTAACTGAATGTCATTAATTTTCAGTGTTTTTGGTACCCCGATCAATATTGGTTCTGGTTAAATTCCTAACATTAATTTTATTGGTGCAAACCCAGTAGTTACATTAATGGTGTGATTGATAATCTTTTCTATCAATGGACAATATTTCACCCAATCCTTGTGATTATGATGTGTAAGTACACGTAAATAAATTCCTATATCTCGGAGGACACGTTCTGTTGGATTCCCTGATGGAAAGTATGAGGAACAATGATATAACTTTATCTCATCTAATGTCACCCTAATCTTCCATTGGCCTTATTCACAATACATAGGGGATTCACAAATTCTGAATTCGAAATCTCAATAACCTCATCTTCTAACATTGACTTTATAACTGCATCCACCTCTTCTCTTATTGTACTAGGGATAGCTCTCGCTTTATGTGTAAAAGGTTTGATGGGTATCATCTCAAACGAATGAGTATAAATATTACATTTACCAGGTTTCTCAGAGAATACTTCTTTATTTCGGATTAATATTTCAAACAGTTTATCCCTCTGTTGTTCATTTAGTTGATCAGCCTGAGTTACCTTTTCCCTCAACAATTCTTCTAAGTCTTCACTACTCTCCCTATCATAGTATCTAGTTGCATCAGAAAACCTCAAATTGTCTATGAAATCATTTTTATCCCATTCTACATTTTCTTTATTATCGACACTGTACTCTTTGACATTTACTTCAGTTAATTCCATAGCTCCTACTTTAACATATTCTACAAAGAATGTATCCCCTTGGATTTCTTCTTCCTCTTTTTCTCTTACAATAGTTTCTGAACTACTATCTTCCACAAAAGGCACTATAATGGTCTCATCTTCAACTTTCATTTCTAGAATCATGTTTTTAAAATTCACCACAGCTTCCCAGGCATAAAGACAATTACAACCTATTATAATATCTGTCACAAGTCTTCCTACAATCAGAAATAAAATTCCTAGTATTCTCCCATTTATTTCAATATTTATCATTGCTTGAAATTTTACTCTCTCTTTTCGTTTTCCCACAGCTAGCGAGCAATATATCCCAGTAACTGGTAAAGACATTACTTTAAAACCACTACTTTGTAAATTATCATAAAAATTTTGTGAGCATACTGTGCTATTTGATCCCGTATCTATAATTGCATTGTATTGTTTTCCATTTACTCCAATTTTGATTTTAGGTGGATCTCCTACTTTTTCGTTTTCGTCGATTCTATTTTTCCATTCTCTTTTCTTTTGTATCATCATTTGCCTTCCAGGACTATTTATTTCCGAGTACTTATCACAATCATTACTAGGATACCCAGTTCTCACTGAAGGCGCGTTTGACCGGGTCTGGCGTTTCCCTGATTTTTAGGTATTGCTCCTGTACTATTTCCGAATTGTTACTTCTGTTTTCCTGCATTAAATCGGGGTTACTTCCTACCATGTTTTTGACCGTGTTAATGGCCTCAACCATTTCCGCATTTTCGGGGGAATCTCGTCCATTATAACATCTTTCTCCCGGTCTTGGTGACCTCGGTCTAAACTCATTATCTCTGTTTGTCCAATACCCATCATTTGAATTTCTACTATGTCCAAAATAACGTCCCCGTCTACCTCGATCAAATCTATTTGTATTCATATAATTCACCCTTATATTTCTTCCCCTTAGATTACCATTTCTATTTTGGTGATGCCCTTCCTGGTTATATCTACCTTGATTTTCCCACCGGAATGATTCCATCCTTGGTACTGGTCCTTTATATCTTTCCCTAATCTCACTTCTATTCTGATAATACTGTGCCCCTTGCCCGAAAGAATTTACAGTTTCTTTTTCTTCATATTTATTTCCAAATGCGTGTTTTGGCTTATTGACTTCTAAGGCTGATAATAATTCGATCATAGCTGCAATGCTATCGGGTCGGGCTTATGATTAGGTAGTGTTGAAGCGTTTCCGGAAAATGTGGAGTAACTATATTTATCAGATCTTTTTCATCTAAGGGAGGATCCAACATCTTCGATTTTCTCGCTATTCTCATAAAATAGTTGACCATCGATTCCTCCGATCTAGGATTAAATTTTCCATTGCTTAATTCAACTCTAATATTAGCCTGCCTACTAGCTCCCCAATATCTGGTTAAAAAGATGTTCTTAAAGGTCCTGTAATCATTATTGTTACCCATAGAAAGGCCTAGCCAATTGGCAGCATTACCCTTTAGGCATTTTCTTACTATCACCATCTTGTACTCCTTCGATATACGTTTCACCGTGAAGTACTCTTGTAACCCTTCTAAAAAGGCTTTAGGATCATCTGAATCTTCATTTTCAAAAACTGGAGGTGTCATTTCATTTAAGACATGGTTAGGCCAATGTAAATTTGAATTGTCACCTGTCCCTGAACTATTTCTGAGATCAGAATGGGAATTACTGTTACCTCTATTTTGCATCGAAATGTCAGCTGATACACCTGGTATTGCCTCGTTTCTTGCAACTTCATTACTAAGATTGTTGTGATTACATGCATTTTCATTTAATTTCAAATTTTCTAAGGCCTCTTTTACCTGAGTAATTTCTGTTACTACCCCTTTTATTTGGTCTGTAACATCCTCCAAATTTCTAGCCTGCCTTTCACTTTCTACATCAGATCTTTCCATTCTAACTTTACACCCCTGTAGCTCTTCTCTAATTTCTTCCCTGTCTTTATCTAACCTTTGTACTACCTCTTCCCTTTGTTTGTCTAATTTATATGTTACTCTTTCCCTTTCTTTATCTAATTTTTCACTAACTTGTTGACCTAATTTCTTTTCAGAATTCTTTACTTCTTGCCTTATTGTCTCTAATTCTCCCTTAACCTGTTCTCTATTTTCTTTGACTTCACTACTAACTTTATTAATTTCCTCCCTAACTTCTTCCCTAAAGGTTTCTAAAGCTCTCTTCTGATTTTCCAATTGCATTCCCAATTCCTGTTGTCCCTTCTCTAATTTCTGTCCTAACTCTGTTCTTAATTCTTTACTAGTTTCATCTATCTTTTCCATTATCTTTTGAAACATATTCTCTATTCCTGACATAATCGCTGGCCTTTCTGAATTACTACTAAACATTTCTGAGCTACCTCTAGGTGTTTCTCTAACGTTCTGATCTTCTACTTCTTGGGATATTCTGCTACCGATTACATTTTGATTATATTCTTCCATCCTAACTACACTTTTCTCAATTTCTGGACTCTCAAAACCTAGAAAATCGCTATCACTGTCTTCCATTTCTAAACTATTTACACGTGTTATTCTACTCACCAATATTTCACTTTTTTTTTTTTAACTGCACTTAAACTTGTTCACTACATGTTTCACAGATGTTGACACGCTGGGCACCTTCTTGTTTGCTGGCTCGATGCTGGCCTGATCGTCTTGGGGTTGGTCCATTCTCTCAACGCCACACGTTGGGTCGCCATTTGAAGCTAGAAGTCGTTGTTCGGTTCTCGTTGTGTCGCCATTTGATGCGTAAATGTCGTTGGTCTCGTTGTCGCCCGTTGATTTGGTTCGTTCCCGCTAGCTCAGTATGAGATCTCTTTATTTATCTCGGGTACGCGCAGGTGTTATAGACTACCCAAGAAAACCTTTGTATATTGTTTATTACATCTTAGATACTTTCGGGAGTTATGCCGATTTGCTACACGCAGAAGAATCGCACTCACGTCTGCACTTCACAACGGGCCGTACTGGTCTGGGGTGAGTAGTGACCAGAAGCTTTCTCGCGTACCCACGCTAGGAAAAACGTTCTCTCCAATTTTAAACGTCATGACGTCATCCAAGAAAGCCTCGTATCCAAAATGCTATTTCCTTTTCCCGCAATTTAGAAATGTCCCTTTCTATTATAACATGTTCTTTTATGAATTTCGAATATATAATTACCTTTTTAGGATTAAACAATGTTTACTTTATATTTTATTAAATATATCGCGTGACTTTTAAGATTGGCAAACCTGAATTTTGACTGATTTCAAACTATATGGTATAACGTCATGACTCGTTAATTTCAAACCAATAATGTGTTTATCCTACAAATTTAACGACTATTATTTACTCATATCTTGCTCACCTTACAACACTTCCTGCTCTATTATCTATTTATGTTATTACTCAACACTTATCGCAAATTTCACATCCGGCAATTAAATTAAAACGTGTCTTTATCAAAAGCCCATTCGATTGGAAATCTTAATTTCGGTATCATTACTGAAGCTCCATCATAAGTTTGGGCAATAAGTTTATGACGTTTATCTCTGAATAGTTCATTAAGCACTTTTAATATGCTTTCAGAAATTGCTTCTGCGTTTTGTCCCTCTGATTGCAAAAAACCCCAAAATCTCTCATATGGAACACCCTTTTTCTCATATCTAAATACTAATAGAAGCTGGGTCTGATGCGAAACATCTGTGGTTTCATCTGCCATAACAGCCACAAAATCAGCTTCTTGCATTTCCTCCAGAATCACCTCACGACAGACTTCTAACATACAATCCAAGAGTTCGTTTTGGATGGTTTTAGAGGTCCCTTTGAATATATGGTTTGAGTCCATGTGTTCCTTCACAGCACTATCAATATTACTTACTAAATCTATAAGTCCTAAAAACATGCCAGGATTTTCAGAAGATTCAGTCACTTGAACTTTTTCTTCTAGAGTCCTCCTAGAGAATGGATAATTTATTAGGCTGTCCACAGAATTCATTTTAGCGTACACAGATATTGCACAGCACGCGAAACTGACGTTCATAACCTGAGTTTATGGAGTATTTCGCGGTTATTTGTTGCTGTCAAAAATAAGTAGTGCCAACAGAAATTGCTCCACATGTCCAACTTCCGAGAGTTTTATTCTCTCTGTTGCGTGCAAGGTCTATCACCGGCAACAGATAGTTGTCTCAACACCACATAGATGGCAGAAGTTGCATAACAGCAAGCAAAGTCGTTAGATGACATTGCAATCCTGCTATCTAGCGACTTTGTACAGAAGCAGCATGAATTCATGTGCTCCACTTCATGAGAGCACAACGCTAGGTAAATTCAACCAATAGGAGAACAGATTTCAAAATCGTACACCTATGTTTCTCATGCGTGGATTGGTCTACATTCCCTTAAAGGACTGAAGAATTTTGTAGCACCCAACGCATCACCTATCTCGTGTATGTGAGGCGTGCATCATCTTCGCACACAATGAGCAAAGAACACTAGCGCGCGGCATATAAAATAGTGAAATTGAAAGAAAATGTGCAATGATAATTGAGTATATGTTTAACACAAAGAAGAAACTATTTTCTGCAAAATAATCATTGTGCTGTAGCACTGTAGCACATGTTGACGAGCCGCGTCTGCTAAGCAGTTATGCATAAATAAAATATAAGCATAGCTTAAGCATGAATAAATAATGTAGATATCACTGTACATATATAGTTTGTATGCAGACATGTTTTTGTAAAAGGTGACGCATATTCATTTTTAATTTACCTTAGTTGGTATGTAAATATTTTTGTCAATGGTTACACATTGTTATTGTTACATTAGCTATATAATCTGACGACTCACCAGTTTACTGAGCCTATGCCCAACATGTAAATGTATGTGATGAATAAAGTGTATTATCTTATTCATATCACTACCACCTGAGACCTACACCATCAATTAGTCGGTTGAAAGCTGAAGATGGAAACACAGGTTCCCGAAACATGTCCTAATTTTCAAAAGTAAGTTAAGTATAGTGTAAACAATAACCAATCTTCAATTAAGCGGCTACGATTTTCCACCTCATACATAATTGAAAAGAGAATTACAAATCACCTCAAAGATGTACTAGTGCTTTAAAACATTTAAGTATTCTATTAAATATTTAAGATTTATTCCCTGATGTTTATTGTTATGTGTTAGTTTCAATGTATGTTAATCTGTGTGAAAAAAAGAAGATATAGTAATAATGACTATACAATCTACAAGATGGTACAGAAATAAAAACAATTTAAAGCTGATTAATTATTTTCACATTTATGTTTATGCACCCACATAATTGGTAAAACAACAGTTAAGGTAGGTATAAAGATTCTGCCATTCTGGGTTCAAAAGGTGAAAATTTGTTCTATTTTTTTAAGTGGAAACCTAATTTTCTTTTTCAAAAGTAACCAAAGAAAGCTCCAAAATGTAGCTATCTAGTTTCTCAATTCGAATCTAAGGACCTGTGCATCAGTATCCGTTAATGTCTAACATCAGCAAAAGGCAGTAAAATGTGTACGCTCATTAATTCAAAATACTGTTGCACCAAAGTTTAAGACCACTTATTGATTCTATTTAGCTAACATGTGCTCACAATGGTGTGGACTGCTCAGGAGCTGAAAGAAATGCACTTTCATCTAGTTTCAACAATCAGTTTGTTTGTGAATGTGTGGACTACCCAGGCTGAAAGTATTGTGGTTATGGAATTAAAAATAGAGCCTGTTTAAAACAAAGAAAGGGCCCTGAATCTTACAGCTTTTGAACAAGTATTGTTCAGTGAACTTGTTTTGAAATACAAAAACAGTGTAGAAAATGATAAAACAGATAGCTTTTCCATACAAAAAAAGGATGCAGCGTGGTCACAGCTGACTAGAGATTTTAACTCAAGTTTAGGTCAATATGAATTTCTGCTTTGCTCCTGTTACAATATACAATAGTATAATTTAAATTAAACAAGTAATAATTATGCTTATTTATTACACTACTTTACTACAGTACACAGCCTATGTGCCCATCAAAGCACTTTCCTTAAGTAGGTACATGAATTGAATATGATACAGTCAATTTACATACGAGGACATCTTTTTAAGTCCATGACTTTGATGAGAAATTGCACATGAATCACAGGTTTCTTGTTGCCACCGAAGTTGTCCACCTATTCTGTGTATAATTCCAGAAATTCATCATCATTGAGCATTGAGTCCGTAAAAGCTCTAGTTTTGTGATGCTTCATAGAAAATGGACAAAAGTTGATTTCTTATTCACAGAAAGCATTATTTTTTGGATGGTAAGGCAATGAAGGAAACGAAAGAAATGCTGAAAAATTATTAATCTGCTCCATATGACATGGTTCATGAGTGATTCACAGAATTTTGATATGGCTGTTCGAGCGTGAGAGGTGCTGAGCATGCAGAACAGCTGGTTGACATCATGACAAGAAATGGTGAGCAAAGTTCTGGATATTGTGGCAGAAGGGCGGCGAATGAAAGTCCGTGAGATAACCAAGGTCCTATACATCTGAAATGAAAGGATAGGTAATATCATGTACAAATATTTGGGTATGAGAAAGCTGTCCGCAAGAGGGGTACCGCAACTGCTCACAGTTAGTAAATCAATTTATATATTAAGATATTTTAAACCATTATTAGAAGAAAAGTACCTAAAGCTAATATATTATGGAGTCATATAGCCACATATGTTGTATAGTATAGAGAACTGGGATGGTGCTGCTGAAGCACATATTAAAGAATTATTTGTTTCTACAAAAAAAAGGGTGCATAAGAATAATATATAATCTCACATCAAGAGAATTGTTTATAGAAACATTTATTCAAAAAAACATGTTAACATTGCACCCATTGTATGGATATTGTGTGATAATAAATTACCTGCAACATTAAAAGCTGTAAACGGCACAATATTTAAATGCTAACTGAAAAAATACCATGTATGTAAATGTCTTATAAATCTTTAACGAATTGTAAATATTATTTAACAGTGGAGTTTTTATAGAATTAGAGCATTGACTTATATCAAGATATACCTATGTGAATTTAATCTGTACTGATTGAAGTCAAAATTCTGTAAGAATCTACAGCAATAAAATTTGAATTTTAATAGTTGACAAGCAGAACTGTGTGACCATTTAATAATAATAATAATAATAATAATAATAATAATAATAATAATAATAATAATAATAATAATAATAATAATGATAATGATAATGATAATGATAATGATAATGATAATGATAATGATAATGATGACAATGATGACAATGATGACAACGATGACAACGATGACAATGATGACAATGATGATAATGATGATAATGATGATAATGATGACAATAACAATAACAATAATAATAATAATAATAATAATAATAATAATAATAATAATAATAATAATAATAATAATAATAATAATAATAATAATAATAATAATAATAATAATAATTTATTCACCATTTAGTAGCTACAAAAGTTACAATAGCCTTCGTCAAAAAAAGAAAGAATGCTTAAAACTTATACAATATATATTACTTATAACTAATGATACATTTACATATCACATTTATTTTGTGCATCAAACTGTTGTATAAGGGATATGTAATTAACCATTTGTACAATCTCGCTTTATACACTTGAACATCTGCAGTAGTTATTTTTGTTGGAATTGAAGAGTTTTATGCCTATTACTTTGTAATAGTTGGAGGTCTTATGCACTCTGTATCGATTTTATTACTACTGCATGCATTGTGTTCATGTATATCACTCCTGACATCATAGATATGTGAATTCTCTTTTATATGGATCAACACGTCATAAATATATAAATTAACAACGTAGGAATTTCTAACTCTAGAATAATGGTTTGCAGTGTTCAAGTTTCTTCGAGTTAGTCAAAATTCTTATGTCTTTTTCTGAATTCCCAATACTTCTTGTATACATGGACTACTTCACCATAATACTATTCCATATCTAAGTATGGACTGAAAGAACGTGTATGTTATATGTTTGAACAAGTTCCAGTGTAACCCAAATGAGTTTTTGATTCAAATGATGAAACCTAGATTCGTTACTGTCAGCCTGAGACAAAGCA
Source organism: Tenodera sinensis (assembly GCA_030765045.1). Classification (NCBI taxonomy): domain Eukaryota; kingdom Metazoa; phylum Arthropoda; class Insecta; order Mantodea; family Mantidae; genus Tenodera; species Tenodera sinensis. The sequence continues at coordinate 75,972,713 of CM060966.1, read as the reverse complement.
ACAATCGAAGCGATGAATTTCCTTCAGCAAATATACAGTAAACTCTTGGCTTAGCAGACCTAAAGGGGCCAGGAGCTGTCCGGAAAATTGAAAGTCCGTTAAATCGCAAAATGAATGAAAATGAAGCAAAAACAATTGAAACTGTTTTATTGGTGCATACCATTTACTTTACATGATTTACTCTTAGTTAGAACATTCCCTGTGAAGCTGTGGGTTTGAAAAAAGTGTCAATACCCATTTGCTTCCCACTTGAATATTGCTTCTTTGTGATTAAGGAGCTAAACTGTCTGAAATGTTCATAATAAGTGTCACTTTTGGGTCTGAAGATCTTTCCACATAAGAAATCACATTATCCATGTGGTCTCTTATTACAGATAATTTAGGTACAGACTTCAAAAATTCATCATCACTGTCGACATCTTCATTCTCTTGTTGAATACTTGCAGCGATCTCTTCATGACTCAGAACCTGGTAACCTGGGAATACCCAATTCAGACTGAAGCTAAGAGTCATGTGAGCTCTTGAGCACATGACACGTACACGGACTTTTACGAATGTAGCCGAAGACACGTAAACTAGGCTTCTCAATCAGACAAACAGCAGAATGCCACAATTTAATCATCACAGATCTTCTAAATTTCATTTAAATTTATTTTATAACCAACACCAAATTTAGTCCATTAAATCTGAAGCCTGCTGAACAGAGGTCCATTAAACCGAGAGTTTACTGTACTCCAATGAAAGCAAAAACGTCAACAGGAAAAATAATGGCAGCCATCTTTTGGGATTCCCAAAGTGTGATACTCATTCACTACCTTGAAAAGAGTAAAGTGATCACAGATTCATGTTATGCTATAGTACTAGAAGAATTTCTCAATGAACTGAGAAAGAAAGGGAAAACAAACTCCTACCTCTTCCGTTTTGTTCTCCAGGTTTGTCTTCAAGCTACTTCCTCTTACAAACCTCAAAAATTGGGTCGGTATTAAGAAATTCACATCCTATGAAGACTATCATGTCCGAAACAAACTGTATTTTATAGACTTTCAAAAATCGTATTTTATGTAGGGTTAACAAAATTGGAGAAACGTTGAGCAAGGTGTATAGAATTAAAAGAAGGCTATGTTAATAAATAAAGTTGGTTTTTTGGAAAAATAAGTTATTTTCTTTAAAAAGGTCATGGACTTGTCAAACCATCCTTGTACTAAAGTGGCAGATAAAATAACAGAAATAAAAAAGAAATGGAAGCAACATATAAACATACAAAGTAAACATAACCTAGAAAAGAATGAGAGAATTGGCTTAATATGAAAGGGTTTGACAAAAATGAATGTACAGGTAATTATTTAAATATCATTGAAATAGCAGGACTATTTGAAGAAAAGGTTAATGATGGTAATGGTGGTGGTGGTGATGATGACAACAATGTTAATTATTAAAGTGCTGTAATACCTGAATAAACCGAATAGAAAACTATATAAATATGAGAAAATGGATAAGTACTGTGAAAGTGAAGCATTATAAAAAATGACCATTTCTTTATTTTATAGGTGTTATTTATAGAGCAAAAGAGAAATAAACTTTTTATGAAAAGAAATCTAATATGCTGCATTTAAAAGACTCTCTACTCCTGTATAAACTATTCTTACAAACGCTGATTACTCTACTTCATGTAAATAGATAAAAATTTACAGAAATTACCTTATTGCTAATATTCTTATAGGTGCAAGGATAATACTGAAATACAGAGGACTTTAAGTGATAGCCATCAAAGCTCTGATGTCTTTGAAATTTCATTCTCTTTGTATTACTGAGAGATAAAAAATGAATAACGATTTCCCAGTTGTTGTATAAGTATTGAAAAATTCAGACAAATAACAAGGAATATTTCCAAAATGGTGTACTTCACAAAAAGGCAAAAAAAAAAAAAAAAAATGTAACTGACAAATTGTGTCATTTAGCAAGATGTTAAATGTTAGGCTGGGTTTGAACCCGCGACCTTGGGATCAGTAAGCCAGCGTCTAACCAACTGAGCCACCCAAATTAAAAGGTGGATGGCATATGTAGCAAAATAGTTCATGCATTAAAGGGTTAGATACACCTTGCAGCTCTGTCCCTTGTACTCATCATGATGCAAGTGACCATAATGTGCTTCAGTCTTGTACATCGATTCTCAAGTAATGAAATAAGAATATATGAAAGAAAACAATGTTTGTAGGAAAGCTTTGTCAGATGGAAAGCACTGAAGAAAGTCTTGATATTTATTCCTTAATGTGAAAACATTTTCTTTATCAAAGAAAGGTGTATCAACTATCTCAATCTTTTCTCTATAAAATCTTAATCCCAACATGCTGACCTGTCATGGCATGTAATACGTCCTCTGATTGGTAATCAGAGGGTATGGTCGGTGAATTTATTTTGATAACTCTCCCGGTCAGGTCAGTGAGACCCGTAAACCAACGACAGGTGTGGTCCTCCAGACATTCTGGGGGTTGTGAGAGAGCGATGTGACTGCCAAAACATAAAAATATGGTTCTCTCTAAAAAACGGTTACTATTACTGCTATTGCTCTCTTCAATATCATTGTGAAAAATATTGGAGAGCAAGAGGATTAATGACTTCATTGTCAGAAATCCAGCATTAGCTAACAACAACAACATTTTTTGTGTAGTAGGATTTTGTCTTTGTCTTATGATTTACCAGTTATCCAAAAGTCAGAGGACTTCTGAGGACATTCCCCAAAAATTCAAGATATTTCAGTTGTCATCAACATATGTTAAACATATATTATAACCAAAATAATCAGAGCCATTTTAGAGAAAATCAACATTTTTTACAAATTTTAAATAGGGTAGTATGGAGCAGGAGATTTTCTTGAAAATCTTCATGTCACATCCTTGGAAAATGGATACCTAAATACCAAATTTGGTATTTAACAGACTTTCGGTTTTTGAGTTACGCTGTTCAAGAAACAGGAACAAGTGCATACACACAGACCTTTTTCTAAAAATGCTTCTTTTTTTTCATATTCACCAGCTCCCAAAATTGTTCCTAGTGAAATCTTAATATCAAATGTTTGGGTGGAATGCAATATTTTCTCTGCTTACTATATGTACTAGAGAAGGTAAAAGGCCAAGCAGGATGCAGCTTATGACAGAACTGAAAGCAAGAAGATGAGTGCTGAAAGTCGATGACATGACTCAAAAGTTCCAAGTTTTAAGGCCAGCAGCAAAACCTCTTTCAAACCCCTAAGAATATGATACTGGACATCATAAAGATGCTATTATTTTGAACATTCCTTGCATCACTTCATTCTGGCCCTGGAGTACAGACTATAGTGATAGATATGACATCGGTTGCTGCGGATTCCACTGCAGATTGTGCAAGGGAAGCTGTACCATTACATGATGCTCCAGATCCAAGGGAAATTTCCACGCCAAAGACCCCGTACCACTAAGGGCTTCCCAAGTCAATCTCTGAGACTCCATCTGCATCAATCCAGGCATCATGTAAATGAATAGAGTTCCTTAGCGAAGAACTTAAAGTCAGAAGAAAAAAACAAATTAGACATTGAGAATAAAAGAGTTGAAAAAAGAAGTGTTAACAGAGAAACTAAAATATTGGCAGACTCAAAATCAAAAGTAAAAACAATATTTATTTATATGCCTTACAAAACAGTTTAGATTAAAATCCTTACACTCAATAAAATTATCATATAAAAATAAAGTTACATATATAGAATCACCTGAGATATTAAAATGGTTGATCAATGCTTCAAGAACAGCCCTTCCAGTTTTGTCATTTCTATACACAAGTGATCTAGATTTGGTGGTTCATCCACTTCAATATCAGGCTTTATGATCTGCCTCAGTTCCTGGAGTATTCAATATCATCAATTGGGTTATTTTCTGTAGCAATAGTTATATTATGTAGCACAGTAATGGCTAAAATTATCTATTGTTAATGGTTTCTCTATCTCACAGCAAAGATCAATTGACAGGAAACTGTCTGTTCCAAACACCATATCTTCTGCTTTATTTATTGTTCTTGCAGCTGCATATTTGTATGTGTTCTTTCAATCCAAGGAGAAGTGATTAAGTATAACCTCCATCTTACAGAAATTCTTGTGTAATTCTTCCATTGTGAAACTGTGCCCTTTTCTCACGATTTCTAAATATGCTGCTATCATGGATAGAGCCAGCCCCCACAATGTCTTGTATGAGTAAATTGCTGTCACTTATTGTGTGACAGTTAATAGAAAACAAACCTTTTCTATTCCAGAATAACTCTGCATTAACACCACCAGGAGATTTTATTCTTATATGGGCACAGTCTATTGCATCTATAACTAGATAGAAATCTTTCATCACTTCTCTCTGGTTCAGCTTGGGTCATTGCAAATTTTATATATCACTCAAAGACGCTACTGTAGCAGAAACACTATGAATAATGTATAGTGCAGTTGTTCTGTCCATTTTTTTAGCAACATCTATTACAATATTAAATGCTCCTATAGCATAATATTGTAACACTGTGAGTACTCCATTAATTGGAAATTGGATAATTTCTTTGAGTAGAATTCTCATCTAATTATTTGATAAGTGATAACACTATTGGTTTAAATTATTTGTATCTTTCATGGCATTTATGCTTCATTATGCTGATTTAAGTAATTGTATAATGGTTCATCTCTTTCAAATAACTCTGCCATCTTATTCAATGCCATATTTGTTTAATGCTTGTAAAATTCTGAATTTGCAGCATATCTCTGTTTAAAGTTTACGAGTGTAAGGGATGTATTAGGGAATTGTTAGGATGGATGCACCAAGGAAATGAGTTTTGCACATTTACAAGAATATGATGAATACCTTGTTAATATTCATTTGAAGTAATTTTGCTTGAAATCGTAAACTATATTGATACATAAACAGGCATCCAGAGTACAAGAATAAAAAATGTGTAACCAGGATATGTATAAATAAGAGACTGTTATTTATTATTATGTTCTTTGGTTAGTAAATGTTAAGATACACTACACTGCCATAAACTCCATCCCCAATGACAAAGTCAACATATTTATGAGAGAATTTAACTCATCTACCACACCTTTAGATGTAAGCAAAGGCTAGAGGCTTCATTGAGAAACCCTTGGATTCATGTGGGAAATGTTTATCTCTAAGGATGAAAGCTGATTTAAACCAGTCCACAGAAATGGTTTCTTTACAATTTGGAGTTTCTACATTCAAGTGTTTGTCTTTATGGAACAGGATATGAAAAGGGTCACCATACACTAGTTGTAGCGGTTATTTGTCTTTTGTGTTGTTAAGTCTGACATAAACATGGGGACACTTCATTAGTTCTGAGTATATGAACATTTTTTGGTGGTGTGATTGTAGCAGCAACCTACTACTATGATTTAGCAAGCTTGCCACATGAACAATACATATGTGAGTAGTGTTGATGCATGCCACAGTGGCGCTATTATGCACTCCACTTTTAGCTCAATGCTCAATAATGCAGCAGGTATAAACAGTCCGAACAAGGGGATTGCCACCCACGCAGGCTTCCCAATCCAGCCACAGGTCAATATAGCTCAATGTGCTAACGACATGCTGCTGTTCTGCATCAACAAACACATTCTCAGAGCCTTCAACCCAATGGGGCGATGCCTCTTCCTCATCCAAGAGTGATGCCGGCTTTGGCAAATAAATGTCTATTAGTGCAGTCAAGAGTCATGACATCCCCTGCAGACTGCCCCACATTTCCATTCCAAGGCCAAAGGATTGAGTGGGAAAACTCCATCACCTAAGCTGGACAAAGGTCCAACCTTCTTCAAGCACACGAGAGACCTCTCCACATGGAGCCATTGCCTCACTGTACCCATGCTGAGGTCTGAGATGCCCCTTTGCCTAAAGCTGCAGCTTTTCCGATCCCTTATTATCCTCATGCTATATGCCTGCGAAATCTGGGGCATGGGCACAAACTGCTGGAACAGTTGGGTGTAGAACAGAGGACTTTGGTCTATCTTTTCTGTCCCCTCCCCTTTCCCGTGGGACTACCTCACGAAACGTCATCTCTTCCATACGTGAAGGATGAAATTAGACACAGGACAGCAAAATTCTAAGGCAAATTACCATCACACCAAAGTGTCCTGATTTGGTCTCTTGGGAACTACAACCCCCAGAACATGCCGCTTCAGGCGATATCGGGTTCCCTACTTGGCTTGTGGGTTCACCAAATAACACTGGAGCAATCCCATCAGCAGCTAAAGCGGAGCTCCATACTATCCCCAAACAAGAGTTACTCAGCTCTCAAAAGTATCCCCAACATCTAAATTAAATATTTAAAACTTTTTTACTTTTGCTAGGGTGTAGAAACTCCAGCAACCTAAAAGACAGTTGTCAAGGAGCAAAAGTTTCCTTCTTAAGCTCGAATCTTCCTAAATTAAAACAAGCCACCCTAAATCACTATCCCATATTTTCTACCTGCGGTTACTACCCATTGCAGGCGGGTACACAGCAAATAGCATCAAGCTGAAGCTCAGCCTTCCAATAGCATCATGGTCACGGTCACCACCTATTCCCCAGCCCCTCTTTACCCAGATGTCCTCTCAGTAGAACTTGTTCTGTTTATGTCCTGCTACTGGGCGGCTCGCAGACTCTACCAGCGACACCGCATGCCACACCATCTAGCGCTTTTAAGCGTCTTGGCCACGAAGTCCCTCCGACTACGTGAGCACAAGGTGCGCGCTTGGAAGGAAACGATGACTGGCTTGAATCTCGAGGATGGCGACGTGTGGCCACATACCTTCCCCATCCAAGACATGCATGGTCTAGCCGATGAACTCCAAGCCAAAGCCGATGTGTTCGCCAAATACATGGAAATGACTGAGGCCACAAGATGAATGGCATGGCCTGGGTTTCTTAGACGTGTTCTTCGGGAGATAGGCCGATACTTCTGACGACCCCTTGGCGAGGTGGAACGTCTTCCGGGCATTAGACCAAGTGAGCTCCAAGGCACCTCTGACGTCTAAACCCCAAAAAGGCCGAAGGGGCCTGACGGGCTAACCTATTCATGCTCCCCCACCTTCCCCTCAAGGCCATGATCTTCCTCACGAAGGTCTTCGCCCTGTCCCACTTTCAGGCAGATGAAGGGAGGCCCGGGTGATCTGTGTCTTAAAGCCAGGGAAGGACTGGCACATCCAGCTATCGCTCCATAAGCCTATCTTTCCCCCCTTTGGTGGGATATATACAAGTTATCCCAGCCCATCAGTTTGGGTTTTGTCCTGGTCATGTATGCACTGCAGCAGTATCTCTAGAAGTGGAGAAGGCCTCCACAACTTAGCACGCGGGTCTCCTGCATGGACTAATCCAATTAGAGCTACCCACACACATAATACACCAATTACATTCATATCTAAAACACAGATCCTTTGTGGTCTCACTTGCGGGAAGCAAATCCACACGAAGGCCAATTAGAGGTGGAGTCCCCGAAGGTTCTGTTCTGCCCCCACGCTTTTTAGAGTCTAGGTGGCCGACACACCAACAGAGCAGCACGTCAACATAGTTCAGTTAGCTGACGACATACTGTTGTACACAACACCCGGAGAAAAGTCATGCCGTTCTCTTCAAAAAGAGCCGCTTTTCCTGAAACATTCACTTATCTGAGGAGGATAGAATGGACGAATACCATCACCTACCTTAGAGTGAAACTCGATAAGGTTCCGACTTTTGAAGAGATATCAGACCTGTCGCATCGGGACGAGGTCACAGCCTCATTGTACCCTAAGCTAAGGTCCGGGATGTCTATTACCTTGAAGCTACGCCTCTTTCGGGCTCTCGTAATCCTACCTTGGAGTGAAGCTCGATAAGGGTCTGACTTTTGTGGGCCATATCAGAGACCTGTCGCATCGAACCAATGGGCACAGCCTCATTGTACCCTATGCTAAGGTCCAGGATGCCTGTTACCTTGAAGCTACGCCTTTTTCGGGCTGTCATAATCCCGTTATTTTATACGCCTGTGAGATCTGGAGCATGGTCGTAGGCTCTTAACCTTCTGCAGCGAATGCCAAATAGGGTTCCTTGAATTATCTATTTTCCCCGCGAGAACTCATCTCCTGCGTATGTGGAGGATGAAATTAGGCGCCTGGCTGCAAAATTTTACGACTCATTTCCACTCCATCGCAACGACCTTGTTAGGCCTCTTGGGGATTATAACGCCAATTTAGGCGTCACCGAGTTCCCTTAATGGCATGCAGACATATCAAATAACAGCGGAGCCACTCCAACAGCAGCAAAAGCTGAGCTCCCATACGATCTTACCAAGAGGTGCTTAGATTTCAGAATTTAATATCAACCCACCATTATTTCGAGACACAACGACCATTGCACTCTGACCTACAGCCGTTGAGGAGCAAATCTTGCTACCTCCTTTCACTATCCCAACCTCAATTACACCCGCCACACTGCAAACCTCACATCCCGTCCCAAGTAAGACAGATGCAAATGATCAATGAAATGCAGCAAAGAAATAAATATTTACCACTGCATCAAATTATGCCAGAACCTAACCTCCTACATAATGAAAATGACAAAATTGTGCTAGGACCTAACCTCCAACATAATGAAAATGAAGAAAAAAATGTTTCAGAAGAATCTGAACACTCTCTTGAATATGAGGATGCCCCTCATGCTGAATTGTATGAAAGAAAAACAGCGATAATTATGGGAGACCCCATGGTGCGTCATGTTGGGAAATACATAGATGCTGACGCAATAGTATACTGCTATCCTGGATCCAGAATTCAACATCTTGAAAAGAAGTTACAAGAAAACAGAGATGACCCGGATATTGTAATATTGCACTCGGGTACAAACAACCTAATTTCATCCAGCTCACCGGAAGATATCATGGACAAAATGAACCACATTGTGGAAGTGACAAAGGATTTATATCCTATGGCAAAAGTGTGTGTTAGTGGAGTGTTGCGCAGAAGAGACCAGGACTTACGATATGTGGACGCTGTGAACCCTACACTGGACTGGGTATGCCAACAAAATAACTGTATATTTGTAGATGGTACTGTGTGGATTGGGGAGCATGATATTGGGTGGGATGGCTTGCATCTAAACAGAAAGGGAACTGAGAAATTTGGTAAACTACTGAATAGGATGATACACCATATTAAACCAAAAAACTAGATTTTACTTACAGCGGTAGATCAAAAGCAGGTGAGACAATAACAATAAATCAATCACTTTCAACTAATAGATGTAGTGAAACTTCTAATAAACTCAGGATCTTTCATTTAAACATTCAATATATACATTCAAAGCTACTGGCTTTAACTCAAATACTAAACGACTTAAATGTGGACATTTATGTTATAACTGAACACGGTACTAGGAATAATGATATATGTAAAATTGATAATTACCTAGTTGGTTCAAAATATTCTAGATACACTTATCGGGGAGGGGGAGTCATTATATATGCAAGGAATGGAATAAGAGTGACTGAAGTAGATGTACATACATACATACATACATACATACATACATACATACATACATACATACATACATACATACATACATACATACATACATACATACATTTATTTGCATTCCATAGATCCTCAATTTGCCTTGGCAACAGGATGTGGAACATGTCAATATGTTATACAATATTTACAATAGACAGGATTAATATTATAAACATAAAATGATCTAATGGTTACATTAGATGTTGTTAAATTCATTTATGGTATAGCATGAATGCTTAAGAAGATATTCCATTAGCTTAATTTTGAATACCTTATCATTACAGGTCCTTAACTCATTAGGTAGCATATTAAATATTTTTATACATTGGTAATGCACTCCTTTTTGGACACATGTGAGGTTAGTTGATGGTATATGAAGTTCAGATTTAGATCTTGTATTGATATTGTGGATGTCAGAATTAGTAGTGAAGTAGTTTTTATTTTTTATGTAGAAGTTCATCAGTGAATATATGTATTCTCCGGTAAGGGTTAATATTTCTAGGTTTTTGAAAATGCTTCTACACGATGTTCTTGGATGAGAGTGTGATATAATTCTGATGGCCTTTTTTTGTAAGATGAAAATTCTCTTTGAATTTGTTGAACCTCCCCAAAAGAGTATACCATATTTCATTACAGAGTGGAAGTATGCAAAGTAAGCTAATTTTAATGTATGAGCATCACTGAAGGAGGACAGAAGTTGTAATGCATAGCATGCGGAGCTCAGTTTAGGGGCAATTTCATCTATGTGGGTTTTCCAATTATGTAAATAGTCATTGCACAGAAAAGGTCTTAGAGGCAGCTGTAATTAAAGTTGCTACAAATATAGGTAATATACTTATGTTTGGAATTTATCGGTCACCCTCATCATGTGTCAGTGAATTTCTTTTACATCTAGATACAATGTATGTATGTATGTATGAATGTATGTATGTATGTATGTATGTATGTATGTATGTATGTATGTATGTATGTATGTATGTATGTATGTATGTATGTATGTATGTATGTATGTATGTATGTATGTATGTATGTATGTATGTATGTATGTATGTATGTATGTATGTATGTATGTATGTATGTATGTATGTATGTATGTATGTATGTATGTATGTATGTATGTATGTATGTATGTATGTATGTATGTATGTATGTATGTATGTATGTATGTATGTATGTATGTATGTATGTATGTATGTATGTATGTATGTATGTATGTATGTATGTATGTATGTATGTATGTATGTATGTATGTATGTATGTATGTATGTATGTATGTATGTATGTATGTATGTATGTATGTATGTATGTATGTATGTATGTATGTATGTATGTATGTATGTATGTATGTATGTATGTATGTATGTATGTATGTATGTATGTATGTATGTATGTATGTATGTATGTATGTATGTATGTATGTATGTATGTATGTATGTATGTATGTATGTATGTATGTATGTATGTATGTATGTATGTATGTATGTATGTATGTATGTATGTATGTATGTATGTATGTATGTATGTATGTATGTATGTATGTATGTATGTATGTATGTATGTATGTATGTATGTATGTATGTATGTATGTATGTATGTATGTATGTATGTATGTATGTATGTATGTATGTATGTATGTATGTATGTATGTATGTATGTATGTATGTATGTATGTATGTATGTATGTATGTATGTATGTATGTATGTATGTATGTATGTATGTATGTATGTATGTATGTATGTATGTATGTATGTATGTATGTATGTATGTATGTATGTATGTATGTATGTATGTATGTATGTATGTATGTATGTATGTATGTATGTATGTATGTATGTATGTATGTATGTATGTATGTATGTATGTATGTATGTATGTATGTATGTATGTATGTATGTATGTATGTATGTATGTATGTATGTATGTATGTATGTATGTATGTATGTATGTATGTATGTATGTATGTATGTATGTATGTATGTATGTATGTATGTATGTATGTATGTATGTATGTATGTATGTATGTATGTATGTATGTATGTATGTATGTATGTATGTATGTATGTATGTATGTATGTATGTATGTATGTATGTATGTATGTATGTATGTATGTATGTATGTATGTATGTATGTATGTATGTATGTATGTATGTATGTATGTATGTATGTATGTATGTATGTATGTATGTATGTATGTATGTATGTATGTATGTATGTATGTATGTATGTATGTATGTATGTATGTATGTATGTATGTATGTATGTATGTATGTATGTATGTATGTATGTATGTATGTATGTATGTATGTATGTATGTATGTATGTATGTATGTATGTATGTATGTATGTATGTATGTATGTATGTATGTATGTATGTATGTATGTATGTATGTATGTATGTATGTATGTATGTATGTATGTATGTATGTATGTATGTATGTATGTATGTATGTATGTATGTATGTATGTATGTATGTATGTATGTATGTATGTATGTATGTATGTATGTATGTATGTATGTATGTATGTATGTATGTATGTATGTATGTATGTATGTATGTATGTATGTATGTATGTATGTATGTATGTATGTATGTATGTATGTATGTATGTATGTATGTATGTATGTATGTATGTATGTATGTATGTATGTATGTATGTATGTATGTATGTATGTATGTATGTATGTATGTATGTATGTATGTATGTATGTATGTATGTATGTATGTATGTATGTATGTATGTATGTATGTATGTATGTATGTATGTATGTATGTATGTATGTATGTATGTATGTATGTATGTATGTATGTATGTATGTATGTATGTATGTATGTATGTATGTATGTATGTATGTATGTATGTATGTATGTTTTTTTTTTTTTTTTTTAATATAAACATTCTTTATTTTCGGCATGTTCCATTACAAAAAACGTAATACTACATGCCATTATAGTACATGCTTAATAAATATACTAATACATAGTTTTACTTATGGGATATCGTTAGTTGCACTCTAGAGTTTATCCAGTTCTATTGTGTTTAGGTATTCAATAAATTCAGTTGTGTATTCCGTTACTAATTTATGTTGTTGGAATGTCCATTTTCCATATTTGTTTAACATAGCTTTCTTGAATTTGATTCTTTCTCTGTCAAGTTTTGGACATTCAAATAAAACGTGTACTACGGTCTGTTCTGCTGTTCCACAGGAGCACATTGGAGAGTCCTTTATCTTAAATCTGTAAAAGTAAGAATTAAGTCTGCCATGTCCGGTTAGGAAAGTTGTGACTTTACCACTAAGTGGAAATTTAAGTCGTAATCTATCTGCCACTGTGGGGAAATAAGATTTAGTCACTGCTCCATTTTTGGTGTTTCGCCACTCACTTTCCCACTGATTCACACTTTCTTCATGTAGCTTTCGCATGATGTCACTCACGGGTATCCTGTCGAAACTAACTGGTAGGTCCTTGTTGTTCGCTGCCTGTTTCGCCAGTTGGTCAGCCAGCTCGTTCCCTTCAATTCCGACGTGAGCCTTGACCCATATGAAGTAGATAATCCAGCTGTGTGCTTCTAGTTGCCTTATTTGTTTTCTTATTTGTTCAATAAGGTGAAGATGGTTGTTAGAGTTCCGTAATGAATCAAGAGTGATTCTGCTGTCAGTGTGTAAAGCAGCTGTTTTTTGAACATGCTGTAGTTGGAGATGTTCAAGGTGTTCAAGGGCTTTGAGAATTGCGAACTGCTCTGCTTGATTGTTAGAACATCTACTGTGTAATTTATATTGTAGTTGGTGGACTAGTACTTTGTCTATGAATATAGCAATTCCGGATCCAACTGCCGAATCTTCCTTACTTCCATCAGTGAAAATGTCTACTAAATGGGTTTGATCATTGGGTTTCTCTTTGATCTTGATTATTTCTGCTGGATGAGGCCACGTTGCGTAATGCTCTGCTGTATCAATCGTAATTCCTTCCTGGTTCCGTTTCTTGCTTTCATATAATCTCGCAATCTCCCGAATATGTATCCCTATGGGAGTGTTTTTTGACAGAATGCATAGTGCTTCAGATGACGTAGTGCGATATGCTTTAGTTATTTTTATGTTAATAAGTCTTTGGACTCTTTGTAGCTTGAGTTTGTTATATCTTTTGTTGATTGCTTCTGCCCATACAGGTGCCCCGTACGTCAGAATGGGCAATAAAGCCCCTTTATATATAATTCTCATCACATCACTATTTAGTCCCCAATTTATTTTAGCGGATTTGGCCAGTGCATGAATTAGTTTTATGCTTTTTTCGCTAACGTATTCTATATGCCGAGTAAAGTTGAGTCTATGGTCAATAATTATGCCCAAATATTTTAAGCTTTCTGTCTGTAGTAACTGCTTATTGTTTAAGTATATGAAGACGATTTTGTTGTCTCTGGCCCATCTCGATATTTTCTGCAATTCGATGTTAGCGTAATTTTCTATTTCAAGGCTGCTACTTCCTTTAATAACCAACATTACATCGTCTGCAAACACCTTTGTGTTTTTACTATATTCTAAATTCAGAAGTGAGTTATAGTGTATATTCCAGAAACCCGGACCGCTACAGGAACCTTGTGGACATCCTTTGGTGATTGTCCTCTTTATGGATATGCTGTTAGCTGAAAAAGTAGCACTCCTTCCATTAAAATAGCTTTTGGAGAGAGCATAGAGGTTCTGTGGGCAACTGAACTCTCTCAATGAAGCCAGGATGCTAGGCCACCATGCAGCATCAAACGCACCTTTAACATCTAAGCTGATAAGGGCAGCTTGTTGACCTTTCTTTAGGATGTCTAGGATTATTTGTTTGAGGTACATCAGAGCGTCGACTGTACTGGTTTGTGGTGTGAAACCAAATTGGTTATTGTTCATAAGGTTGTTACTATGTATGTGGTGCATTATCCGTTGTATTAGTAGTTTCTCTAACACTTTGGCTGGAACATTTAATAAGCTTATTGGCCTATATTTGCTTACCTCATCGGAGTTCTCTTTGCCGGCTTTAATAATTGGTATAATTTTAGCGTGTTTCCATGCACTGGGGAAATAGGTTCTTCTTAGACAGCCGTTATATATAGCTGTGGTCAGTTTGGGAACTAGTCTGAACACTAATCGAAGTATCTCTGCAGTGATGCCGTTCTCTCCTGGAGCTTTTTTGGTGTTCATATTATCTATAATAGAGGCTACTTCTGCGGTTGCAAATGGAGTATCATCCCGGGTTTCTAATTGTTCCTTTATTTTGTGCCTGATTTGTCGGTGGTGATCATTGTCCTCTTTCACATCATGTAATGGGGCATGTTGTTAATTATCAATAAAAAAAAAAAAAAAAAAAAAAAATACATACATACATACATACATACATACATACATACATACGTACATTCGTCAAATTATGACATAGACCAGGTTATATGTGAACTAACTATAATTCTATGTTAAAGATAGACTTTAAGCAGCACTAGAATGTTTTGTAACAAGTCAACTACAAATGTCTCAATGTAAATCCCAATTTGTAACTTGCATGTTATATGATTCAACATTTTATATTATGTCTTGAAAACATGTAATGTTACAGCTGTATTGTTGCATGTTGTTAATTATCAATAAATAAAATAAAAAAAAAAAATACATACATACATACATACATTGTATAAAAAGCATGTAATATTACTAAGTAATGGGGCATGCTGTGTATTGGCAATAAATAAAAAAAAAAAAAAAAAAATACATACATACATACATACATACATACATACATACATACATACATACATACATACATACATACATACATACATACATACATACATACATACATACATACATACATACATACATACATACATACATACATACATACATACATACATACATACATACATACATACATACATACATACATACATACATACATACATACATACATACATACATACATACATACATACATACATACATACATACATACATACATACATACATACATACATACATACATACATACATACATACATACATACATACATACATACATACATACATACATACATACATACATACATACATACATACATACATACATACATACATACATACATACATACATACATACATACATACATACATACATACATACATACATACATACATACATACATACATACATACATACATACATACATACATACATACATACATACATACATACATACATACATACATACATACATACATACATACATACATACATACATACATACATACATACATACATACATACATACATACATACATACATACATACATACATACATACATACATACATACATACATACATACATACATACATACATACATACATACATACATACATACATACATACATACATACATACATACATACATACATACATACATACATACATACATACATACATACATACATACATACATACATACATACATACATACATACATACATACATACATACATACATACATACATACATACATACATACATACATACATACATACATACATACATACATACATACATACATACATACATACATACATACATACATACATACATACATACATACATACATACATACATACATACATACATACATACATACATACATACATACATACATACATACATACATACATACATACATACATACATACATACATACATACATACATACATACATACATACATACATACATACATACATACATACATACATACATACATACATACATACATACATACATACATACATACATACATACATACATACATACATACATACATACATACATACATACATACATACATACATACATACATACATACATACATACATACATACATACATACATACATACATACATACATACATACATACATACATACATACATACATACATACATACATACATACATACATACATACATACATACATACATACATACATACATACATACATACATACATACATACATACATACATACATACATACATACATACATACATACATACATACATACATACATACATACATACATACATACATACATACATACATACATACATACATACATACATACATACATACATACATACATACATACATACATACATACATACATACATACATACATACATACATACATACATACATACATACATACATACATACATACATACATACATACATACATACATACATACATACATACATACATACATACATACATACATACATACATACATACATACATACATACATACATACATACATACATACATACATACATACATACATACATACATACATACATACATACATACATACATACATACATACATACATACATACATACATACATACATACATACATACATACATACATACATACATACATACATACATACATACATACATACATACATACATACATACATACATACATACATACATACATACATACATACATACATACATACATACATACATACATACATACATACATACATACATACATACATACATACATACATACATACATACATACATACATACATACATACATACATACATACATACATACATACATACATAAGCGCTCAAATAAGAAAGCAACTGGTGCACAACAAGCTGAAGATAGGATGGCTCATTTGCAACACAGAGGATTATATCAAAGTTAATCGCTGCTACAAATGTTGCCGTTATTTCCATAAAGCAGGCAATTGTAAAGGAGAGGAGACCTGTGCCCGTTGTGCAGGGAAGCATAACACAAGGGACTGCAAGGCAGCAGATAATGAACTGAGATGTGTGAACTGCATTAATCATAATAAATATAATAAATATGCAAAAAATAATGAGAATCACTCAGCGTTATATAGGAACTGTCCATGCCTACAGGTTGCCACGGAGAGATATAAAGAAAATATCAATTACTAAAATGGCTAACACAAGGAAAAATACCTATAACAAGAAAGCGTACAATAACACCGTCTCACTGAACTGCGTGCAGATTAACCTAAAACACAGTAAAGCAGCGACTTACAACCTGGAAGATTTCATTGAAAAGAATAAAATAGACATAGCCTTTGTACAAGAACCCTACACAATAAACAATCAAGTTAAAGGGATTCCTCATAAATATAAAATTTTCAGCTGTGGAAACGGCACAAAGAGAGCTGTCATTGTGGTCACCAATAAAGAGATTGACGCTATTTTAATAAAGCAGCACTCAGACGGAGATGACGTAGTACTTGAAATCACCCGAGGCAATCTAACCTTAACAGCCGCTAGCAGCTATCTAGATATCAATGATGACATTAATAAAAATATATTACAATTAGAAGCAATCACAGAATTCGCTAAAGGAAAGTTTTTATTAATGGCCATGGATAGTAATGCAAGGTCCAAGACTTGGCACGACACAATAACAAATAAGAGAGGGGAAAGGCTCGAAGAATTTGTAATAAGCAACAACCTACATATCATCAATGACAATATAGAGATAACAACGTTTGAGTCATCCTTAGGATCCAGTAACATAGATTTAACAGTCACTAACAACAATATGTTGAAACTTATACATAACTGGATGTGCCTAGACGATGAAAACTGCTCCGACCATAGGATGATTACATTCCAGATAAAATACAGAAATGATCAAATCAACTACAACAATTTCATAGGGACTAGATATATAGTCCGGGAAGAAAATTACAACAAATTTAACAATAAGTTTCTAGAAGAACTTAAGCTTAAATTTGGAGTACAAATAACAAGTAATGACATGGAACAAGTGGATGATATTCTACAGGGAATTGTGTCTATGGAAACAGATATAGAGAAAATAATATATAAATTTGAAGGAGCCATAACTGCAGCATGTCACAAATCCTTTAGAACATGTAAGCCAAGAAAGAAAGCTGCTGAACACAAACCAGTTCCATGGTGGTCACAGGAGTTGACAATAATGAGGAAGAAGACTACTGCAACCAGAAGAAGGTACCAAAAAATAAAAAACAATGAAAATGAGAGAGAACGACGCAAGCAGCTATACACCCAAGTGAAAAGAAGATATGAGTCGTCAATTAAAAGGGCGAAATATGAGTCGTGGAAAAACTATTGTAATGTTACAACGACATCGAACCCGTGGAATGCAGTTTACAGATTGTCATCTGGGAAGATGAAACAAAACATTACCTTGTCAACCTTAAGGAAACCCGATGGCACATATACCAGTGACTTGAAAGAGACTATGAGTGTCATGATGGATTTATTTGTGCCGATTGATGATGTGAAAGAGGACAATGATCACCACCGACAAATCAGGCACAAAATAAAGGAACAATTAGAAACCCGGGATGATACTCCATTTGCAACCGCAGAAGTAGCCTCTATTATAGATAGTATGAACACCAAAAAAGCTCCAGGAGAGAACGGCATCACTGCAGAGATACTTCGATTAGTGTTCAGACTAGTTCCCAAACTGACCACAGCTATATATAACGGCTGTCTAAGAAGAACCTATTTCCCCAGTGCATGGAAACACGCTAAAATTATACCAATTATTAAAGCCGGCAAAGAGAACTCCGATGAGGTAAGCAAATATAGGCCAATAAGCTTATTAAATGTTCCAGCCAAAGTGTTAGAGAAACTACTAATACAACGGATAATGCACCACATACATAGTAACAACCTTATGAACAATAACCAATTTGGTTTCACACCACAAACCAGTACAGTCGACGCTCTGATGTACCTCAAACAAATAATCCTAGACATCCTAAAGAAAGGTCAACAAGCTGCCCTTATCAGCTTAGATGTTAAAGGTGCGTTTGATGCTGCATGGTGGCCTAGCATCCTGGCTTCATTGAGAGAGTTCAGTTGCCCACAGAACCTCTATGATCTCTCCAAAAGCTATTTTAATGGAAGGAGTGCTACTTTTTCAGCTAACAGCATATCCATAAAGAGGACAATCACCAAAGGATGTCCACAAGGTTCCTGTAGCGGTCCGGGTTTCTGGAATATACACTATAACTCACTTCTGAATTTAGAATATAGTAAAAACACAAAGGTCATCGCCTTTGCAGACGATGTAATGTTGGTTATTAAAGGAAGTAGCAGCCTTGAAATAGAAAATTACGCTAACATCAAATTGCAGAAAATATCGAGATGGGCCAGAGACAACAAAATCGTCTTCAATGAGCAGAAGTCTACAGTGTTAGTAATTTCGAGAAGAAGACCATTGCCGTTAGTAATTTCGAGAAGAAGACCATTGCCTGAGCGAGTACTCAAGATATACTTAAACAATAAGCAGTTACTACAGACAGAAAGCTTAAAATATTTGGGCATAATTATTGACCATAGACTCAACTTTACTCGGCATATAGAATACGTTAGCGAAAAAAGCATAAAACTAATTCATGCACTGGCCAAATCCGCTAAAATAAATTGGGGACTAAATAGTGATGTGATGAGAATTATATATAAAGGGGCTTTATTGCCCATTCTGACGTACGGGGCACCTGTATGGGCAGAAGCAATCAACAAAAGATATAACAAACTCAAGCTACAAAGAGTCCAAAGACTTATTAACATAAAAATAACTAAAGCATATCGCACTACGTCATCTGAAGCACTATGCATTCTGTCAAAAAACACTCCCATAGGGATACATATTCGGGAGATTGCGAGATTATATGAAAGCAAGAAACGGAACCAGGAAGGAATTACGATTGATACAGCAGAGCATTACGCAACGTGGCCTCATCCAGCAGAAATAATCAAGATCAAAGAGAAACCCAATGATCAAACCCATTTAGTAGACATTTTCACTGATGGAAGTAAGGAAGATTCGGCAGTTGGATCCGGAATTGCTATATTCATAGACAAAGTACTAGTCCACCAACTACAATATAAATTACACAGTAGATGTTCTAACAATCAAGCAGAGCAGTTCGCAATTCTCAAAGCCCTTGAACACCTTGAACATCTCCAACTACAGCATGTTCAAAAAACAGCTGCTTTACACACTGACAGCAGAATCACTCTTGATTCATTACGGAACTCTAACAACCATCTTCACCTTATTGAACAAATAAGAAAACAAATAAGGCAACTAGAAGCACACAGCTGGATTATCTACTTCATATGGGTCAAGGCTCACGTCGGAATTGAAGGGAACAAGCTGGCTGACCAACTGGCGAAACAGGCAGCGAACAACAAGGACCTACCAGTTAGTTTCGACAGGATACCCGTGAGTGACATCATGCGAAAGCTACATGAAGAAAGTGTGAATCAGTGGGAAAGTGAGTGGCGAAACACCAAAAATGGAGCAGTGACTAAATCTTATTTCCCCACAGTGGCAGATAGATTACGACTTAAATTTCCACTTAGTGGTAAAGTCACAACTTTCCTAACCGGACATGGCAGACTTAATTCTTACTTTTACAGATTTAAGATAAAGGACTCTCCAATGTGCTCCTGTGGAACAGCAGAACAGACCGTAGTACACGTTTTATTTGAATGTCCAAAACTTGACAGAGAAAGAATCAAATTCAAGAAAGCTATGTTAAACAAATATGGAAAATGGACATTCCAACAACATAAATTAGTAACGGAATACACAACTGAATTTATTGAATACCTAAACACAATAGAACTGGATAAACTCTAGAGTGCAACTAACGATATCCCATAAGTAAAACTATGTATTAGTATATTTATTAAGCATGTACTATAATGGCATGTAGTATTACGTTTTTTGTAATGGAACATGCCGAAAATAAAGAATGTTTATATTAAAAAAAAAAAATACATACATACATACATACATACATACATACATACATACATACATACATACATACATACATACATACATACATACATACATACATACATACATACATACATACATACATACATACATACATACATACATACATACATACATACATACATACATACATACATACATACATACATACATACATACATACATACATACATACATACATACATACATACATACATACATACATACATACATACATACATACATACATACATACATACATACATACATACATACATACATACATACATACATACATACATACATACATACATACATACATACATACATACATACATACATACATACATACATACATACATACATACATACATACATACATACATACATACATACATACATACATACATACATACATACATACATACATACATACATACATACATACATACATACATACATACATACATACATACATACATACATACATACATACATACATACATACATACATACATACATACATACATACATACATACATACATACATACATACATACATACAAAAAAAAAAAAAATTATTTTCTTGTTTAACGGCGCTGTCAATTGCCAGGATCACATCAGCGTCGCCGGTGTGCCGGAATTTTGTCCCGCAGGAGTTCTTTTACATGTCAGTAAATCTACTGACATGGAGCTGTCGTTTTTAAGCACACTTAAAAACCATCGGCCTGGGCCGGGTTTGAACCCGCGACCTTGGGATCACATACATACATACATACATACATACATACATACATACATACATACATACATACATACATACATACATACATACATACATACATACATACATACATACATACATACATACATACATACATACATACATACATACATACATACATACATACATACATACATACATACATACATACATACATACATACATACATACATACATACATACATACATACATACATACATACATACATACATACATACATACATACATACATACATACATACATACATACATACATACATACATACATACATACATACATACATACATACATACATACATACATACATACATACATACATACATACATACATACATACATACATACATACATACATACATACATACATACATACATACATACATACATACATACATACATACATACATACATACATACATACATACATACATACATACATACATACATACATACATACATACATACATACATACATACATACATACATACATACATACATACATACATACATACATACATACATACATACATACATACATACATACATACATACATACATACATACATACATACATACATACATACATACATACATACATACATACATACATACATACATACATACATACATACATACATACATACATACATACATACATACATACATACATACATACATACATACATACATACATACATACATACATACATACATACATACATACATACATACATACATACATACATACATACATACATACATACATACATACATACATACATACATACATACATACATACATACATACTTACATACATACATTAATAATTTGAACTAAATTGCTCGTGGCTATCCTCGAAATGTTTGACGTTTACTTGATAACATTTCAGAATATAACTATCCATATTTGGATTACTTTTCACCGCATCCTTATGTTGCAGGTAATTTATGGATCTCATATTTATTTTTCTGTGAGTTTCTGCCATGTCAGTAGTCAATTTTCCCGGATGATGTCGAATTTACACAGACAGAAGTTATGTGCGCATTGGAAACATTCAATCCTAAAAAGGCACCAGGAGAAGACGGCATTACCAGTAAAATATTCGGAGAAGACGGCATTACCAGTAAAATATTCTTAAGGGCATTTAAGCTTTTCCCTCGTTTCTTTACTGCACTGTACAATGGATGCCTGAAAAATGGTATATTTCCCAAAAAATGGAAGAACGCAAAAATAATTCCAATAGTTAAACCAGGGAAAATTGATAGTGAAGAAGTTTCAAAATACCGCCCCATAAGTCTGCTTAACACTGCTGGCAAAGTTTTGGAGAAATTGATGATAGAGAGAATCCTTCATCACATAAAATTCAAGAAACCTCTTCAACACAAACCAGTTTGGTTTTATGCCTCAAAAAAAAAAAAAAAGCACAGTGGACGCAGGAATGGCGATGAAAGCGTTTGTACAACAGAATCTACAAAAATATAAGTACATCATATTAACTAGTCTGGATGTCAGAGGAGCATTTGACGCAGCATGGTGGCCCAGCATCCTTAATAACTTGAAAAAGCTCAGCTGCCCTAGAAATCTATATAAACTATCGGAGAACTACTTTCATGATAGGAAAGCTAGTTTATGCTTCAATTCATATAAATCCGAGAGAGAAGTTACAAAAGGCGTCCCCCAAGGATCGAGCTGTGGACCAGGTTACTGGAATATATTATATAATTCCCTACTTAACCTGGAATTTACTGAAAGGACCGAAGTCTTAGCCTTTGCTGATGACTTACTAGTAATGACCAAAGGCAGCAGCATAATGGACGCTGAAAACTTCGCAAATCAGGATATCAAGAAAATAGAGTTCTGGGCTAAAGACAACAAAATTAATTTCAATGAAACAAAAGTCTCAAGTACTATTAATAACAAGGAAGAGACACCCTCTCAACGGTGATATGCATATCTACTTGAATGATACAAAATTGACACAGAAAAAAGAACTAAAATATTTAGGAATATATATAGACTCAAAATTTAAATTCGACAAACATATAGATTACATTCAAGAAAAAGCATTAGCTCTCTTACACGCCTTATCCAAATCTGCAAAATTGAACTGGGGTCTTGGATGCAAAGCTTTCCATACAATTTACAAGGGAGCCATCGAACCGATAATAACCTATGGAGCTCCGATATGGGAAGAAGCTATAAAAAATAAGAAAAATCTAAAGAAACTCCAAAGAGTTCAAAGATTATGCAATATAAAAATTGCAAAGGCATATAGGACCATCTCTTATGAAGCATCTTGTATTATAGCTGGAATCCAACCAATAGATCTGACTATTATGGGAGAAATAAATAAGAATAAATCATTACATGGTGACAGAGATTACGACGCACCCCTGAAAACAAACTACTGGGTTCACCCTGCGAAACGTATTTGTATAGAGGAAATCAATCCCAAATTACAATATACGTTTCAGATTTATACAGATGGGAGCAAAATAGCAGAGAAAGTGGGAGCTGCAGCTGCGGTATTTCAGAAGGAAGAACTAATACGACAACTTAAGTACAAATTAGGCAATCGCTGTTCTAATAACCAAGCGGAGCAGTTGGCAATCCTGAAAGCTCTTCAAGTAATTTCCACTTTGCAAGAACTTAAAGATGTGGACAAAAACGTTGCCATCTTCACTGATAGCAAAGTAACACTGTGTTTACTGAAGAATGTTAAGAAACATAATTCCATTGCACAAATGATATTAAACACTATGTCAACTCTAAACCAAAACAAGTGGACAGTACACATCACTTCAGCTGGGTGAAAGCACATGTAGGAATACCAGGCAATGAGTTAGCTGATAAATTAGCTAAAGAATCTGCGCTGGACCAACGAAGTGCAATCATCTACAACAAAGTACCAAAATCGACCATCATAGCTGAAATTAGGGAAAAATGTTTACAACAATGGCAAGACAGATGGAATAAGACTACAAAAGATCTTTTAACAAAATCCTTTATTCCCTCAGTTAAAGGAAGACATTGCATAAAGCTACCTACATCATCGGAACTTACAGCAATTATTTCAGGACATGGCAAAACTAAATATTACTTCTATAGATTTCACATTATAGAAGATCCCACCTGTACTTGTAACAGAGGCCCTCAAACTGTAAACCACTTAATCTATGAATGTCCAGACATCAAACAAGAAAGGTCGACACTCATAAATGAATTAAGGAAGAACGGAGGAACCTGGCCAGCTACGAACAGTGAATTGTTATCAAAACATTTAAGAGCATTTCACAAGTTTGTTCTCTCACTTAAATTATAGGTTAGCCACAAAACAGACATAAAACGTACCATTCAAAGGAATGGTCCTATTTTATAATCCTAAACGCTTTTAAGATTTTTATAAAGATTGTAATCGTCAAATTATGACATAGACCAGGTTATATGTGAACTAACTATAATTCTATGTTAAAGATAGACTTTAAGCAGCACTAGAATGTTTTGTAACAAGTCAACTACAAATGTCTCAATGTAAATCCCAATTTGTAACTTGCATGTTATATGATTCAACATTTTATATTATGTCTTGAAAACATGTAATGTTACAGCTGTAATGGGGCATGTTGTTAATTATCAATAAATAAAATAAAAAAAAAATACACACACACACACACACACACACACACACACACACACACACACACACACACACACACACACACACACACACACACACACACACACACACACACACACACACACACACACACACACACACACACACACACACACACACACACACACACACACACACACACACACACACACACACACACACACACACACACACACACACACACACACACACACACACACACACACACACACACACACACACACACACACACACACACACACACACACACACACACACACACACACACACACACACACACACACACACACACACACACACACACACACACACACACACACACACACACACACACACACACACACACACACACACACACACACACACACACACACACACACACACACACACACACACACACACACACACACACACACACACACACACACACACACACACACACACACACACACACACACACACACACACACACACACACACACACACACACACACACACACACACACACACACACACACACACACACACACACACACACACACACACACACACACACACACACACACACACACACACACACACACACACACACACACACACACACACACACACACACACACACACACACACACACACACACACACACACACACACACACACACACACACACACACACACACACACACACACACACACACACACACACACACACACACACACACACACACACACACACACACACACACACACACACACACACACACACACACACACACACACACACACACACACACACACACACACACACACACACACACACACACACACACACACACACACACACACACACACACACACACACACACACACACACACACACACACACACACACACACACACACACACACACACACACACACACACACACACACACACACACACACACACACACACACACACACACACACACACACACACACACACACACACACACACACACACACACACACACACACACACACACACACACACACACACACACACACACACACACACACACACACACACACACACACACACACACACACACACACACACACACACACACACACACACACACACACACACACACACACACACACACACACACACACACACACACACACACACACACACACACACACACACACACACACACACACACACACACACACACACACACACACACACACACACACACACACACACACACACACACACACACACACACACACACACACACACACACACACACACACACACACACACACACACACACACACACACACACACACACACACACACACACACACACACACACACACACACACACACACACACACACACAGACACACACACAGACACACACACAGACACACACACACACACACACATACATACATACATACATACATACATACATACATACATACATATACATAGTTGGCGACGACGCAAATAGTGAATTCTAGAATTTTGTGCTCATCAACTTGTCTTATATTTAAGTGTATTCACCGTTAGTTTCGTAAAAGTTTTTGTCTCATTTGATTAGTTATTGTGTTGGAGTGTTGTGTTATTGTTCGTGAATACGGGAATTATTTCTGTGAATAAATATAAGCAATTTTAATAAGGACTTTCGCATGGTCAAGGACTTGATTCCTAAATGTTCTAGGAGGCCTTGGTGTGAATTTTAAAGAAACATCAACATTTTAATTTAATTGATTTGTACTCTAAGGAAAGGATCATTTTAAGTGAAAGCTCGGAAGAGAAATACATCTTTTGTGCCTGAATTGTTCTCAAGATGACCAATGAAATAAAAGATGATTTGGATATTGCTCTCCAAACATTAGTGAGCATAACTGAGATAAGCAAAAATCTAAAGAAAGAACTCAAGAGCCGTATCCTTGAATCTGTAAGTACAATAAGAAATGTTTGCATAAAATTTGAAAGCGATATAGCATTGAAGAATTCAAAAATTAGTGAATTAGAAAGTAAAATAGCGAAACAGAACGCTGAATTACAACGCGATGCTATGGTTGGGGCAAAATCGTCAGGCAGACAGTTGTTGCCAAGTTCGGAGGGCGGTGGGATCCAACGCCATATGAAATCTTCTAATCAAACACGGAATCTCTATTCCGAAATAGTTACAAATGCAGGGAAAAGAGAAAAGCGATATAAAATGTTCATTAAATCAAAAAGTGACCAATCTAGTGAGGATGTTAAGAAAATAATAAAGACAAATATTGATCCAAGAAATGTAAAGGTTGGGGTCTGCGCTTTAAAATCTTTAAATGATGGAAGAGTAATGATACAAACCAATAGTGAAGAGGAAGTACAAAGATTAACAACAGCCATTAATGAAAAATGTAGCGAACTGTTGGAGGCAAAAATCCCCAAATTATGGGATCCTAGCCTAGTAATTTATAACATCCCAGAAGAGATTACTATAGACAATGCGGAAGAAATTATTATTGCACAGAACCCCTGTTTTAACCTCAATACAGGAGATCTAAAACCAAAGTTTATAATAACAAATAGGAAAAACTCACGTCACTTGGTTGTATCGGTGAGCGCTCAAATAAGAAAGCAACTGGTGCACAACAAGCTGAAGATAGGATGGCTCATTTGCAACACAGAGGATTATATCAAAGTTAATCGCTGCTACAAATGTTGCCGTTATTTCCATAAAGCAGGCAATTGTAAAGGAGAGGAGACCTGTGCCCGTTGTGCAGGGAAGCATAACACAAGGGACTGCAAGGCAGCAGATAATGAACTGAGATGTGTGAACTGCATTAATCATAATAAATATAATAAATATGCAAAAAATAATGAGAATCACTCAGCGTTAGATAGGAACTGTCCATGCCTACAGGTTGCCACGGAGAGATATAAAGAAAATATCAATTACTAAAATGGCTAACACAAGGAAAAATACATATAACAAGAAAGCGTACAATAACACCGTCTCACTGAACTGCGTGCAGATTAACCTAAAACACAGTAAAGCAGCGACTTACAACCTGGAAGATTTCATTGAAAAGAATAAAATAGACATAGCCTTTGTACAAGAACCCTACACAATAAACAATCAAGTTAAAGGGATTCCTCATAAATATAAAATTTTCAGCTGTGGAAACGGCACAAAGAGAGCTGTCATTGTGGTCACCAATAAAGAGATTGACGCTATTTTAATAAAGCAGCACTCAGACGGAGATGACGTAGTACTTGAAATCACCCGAGGCAATCTAACCTTAACAGCCGCTAGCAGCTATCTAGATATCAATGATGACATTAATAAAAATATATTACAATTAGAAGCAATCACAGAATTCGCTAAAGGAAAGTTTTTATTAATGGCCATGGATAGTAATGCAAGGTCCAAGACTTGGCACGACACAATAACAAATAAGAGAGGGGAAAGGCTCGAAGAATTTGTAATAAGCAACAACCTACATATCATCAATGACAATATAGAGATAACAACGTTTGAGTCATCCTTAGGATCCAGTAACATAGATTTAACAGTCACTAACAACAATATGTTGAAACTTATACATAACTGGATGTGCCTAGACGATGAAAACTGCTCCGACCATAGGATGATTACATTCCAGATAAAATACAGAAATGATCAAATCAACTACAACAATTTCATAGGGACTAGATATATAGTCCGGGAAGAAAATTACAACAAATTTAACAATAAGTTTCTAGAAGAACTTAAGCTTAAATTTGGAGTACAAATAACAAGTAATGACATGGAACAAGTGGATGATATTCTACAGGGAATTGTGTCTATGGAAACAGATATAGAGAAAATAATATATAAATTTGAAGGAGCCATAACTGCAGCATGTCACAAATCCTTTAGAACATGTAAGCCAAGAAAGAAAGCTGCTGAACACAAACCAGTTCCATGGTGGTCACAGGAGTTGACAATAATGAGGAAGAAGACTACTGCAACCAGAAGAAGGTACCAAAAAATAAAAAACAATGAAAATGAGAGAGAACGACGCAAGCAGCTATACACCCAAGTGAAAAGAAGATATGAGTCGTCAATTAAAAGGGCGAAATATGAGTCGTGGAAAAACTATTGTAATGTTACAACGACATCGAACCCGTGGAATGCAGTTTACAGATTGTCATCTGGGAAGATGAAACAAAACATTACCTTGTCAACCTTAAGGAAACCCGATGGCACATATACCAGTGACTTGAAAGAGACTATGAGTGTCATGATGGATTTATTTGTGCCGATTGATGATGTGAAAGAGGACAATGATCACCACCGACAAATCAGGCACAAAATAAAGGAACAATTAGAAACCCGGGATGATACTCCATTTGCAACCGCAGAAGTAGCCTCTATTATAGATAATATGAACACCAAAAAAGCTCCAGGAGAGAATGGCATCACTGCAGAGATACTTCGATTAGTGTTCAGACTAGTTCCCAAACTGACCACAGCTATATATAACGGCTGTCTAAGAAGAACCTATTTCCCCAGTGCATGGAAACACGCTAAAATTATACCAATTATTAAAGCCGGCAAAGAGAACTCCGATGAGGTAAGCAAATATAGGCCAATAAGCTTATTAAATGTTCCAGCCAAAGTGTTAGAGAAACTACTAATACAACGGATAATGCACCACATACATAGTAACAACCTTATGAACAATAACCAATTTGGTTTCACACCACAAACCAGTACAGTCGACGCTCTGATGTACCTCAAACAAATAATCCTAGACATCCTAAAGAAAGGTCAACAAGCTGCCCTTATCAGCTTAGATGTTAAAGGTGCGTTTGATGCTGCATGGTGGCCTAACATCCTGGCTTCATTGAGAGAGTTCAGTTGCCCACAGAACCTCTATGCTCTCTCCAAAAGCTATTTTAATGGAAGGAGTGCTACTTTTTCAGCTAACAGCATATCCATAAAGAGGACAATCACCAAAGGATGTCCACAAGGTTCCTGTAGCGGTCCGGGTTTCTGGAATATACACTATAACTCACTTCTGAATTTAGAATATAGTAAAAACACAAAGGTCATCGCCTTTGCAGACGATGTAATGTTGGTTATTAAAGGAAGTAGCAGCCTTGAAATAGAAAATTACGCTAACATCGAATTGCAGAAAATATCGAGATGGGCCAGAGACAACAAAATCGTCTTCAATGAGCAGAAGTCTACAGTGTTAGTAATTTCGAGAAGAAGACCATTGCCTGAGCGAGTACTCAAGATATACTTAAACAATAAGCAGTTACTACAGACAGAAAGCTTAAAATATTTGGGCATAATTATTGACCATAGACTCAACTTTACTCGGCATATAGAATACGTTAGCGAAAAAAGCATAAAACTAATTCATGCACTGGCCAAATCCGCAAAAATAAATTGGGGACTAAATAGTGATGTGATGAGAATTATATATAAAGGGGCTTTATTGCCCATTCTGACGTACGGGGCACCTGTATGGGCAGAAGCAATCAACAAAAGATATAACAAACTCAAGCTACAAAGAGTCCAAAGACTTATTAACATAAAAATAACTAAAGCATATCGCACTACGTCATCTGAAGCACTATGCATTCTGTCAAAAAACACTCCCATAGGGATACATATACGGGAGATTGCGAGATTATATGAAAGCAAGAAACGGAACCAGGAAGGAATTACGATTGATACAGCAGAGCATTACGCAACGTGGCCTCATCCAGCAGAAATAATCAAGATCAAAGAGAAACCCAATGATCAAACCTATTTAGTAGACATTTTCACTGATGGAAGTAAGGAAGATTCGGCAGTTGGATCCGGAATTGCTATATTCATAGACAAAGTACTAGTCCACCAACTACAATATAAATTACACAGTAGATGTTCTAACAATCAAGCAGAGCAGTTCGCAATTCTCAAAGCCCTTGAACACCTTGAACATCTCCAACTACAGCATGTTCAAAAAACAGCTGCTTTACACACTGACAGCAGAATCACTCTTGATTCATTACGGAACTCTAACAACCATCTTCACCTTATTGAACAAATAAGAAAACAAATAAGGCAACTAGAAGCACACAGCTGGATTATCTACTTCACATGGGTCAAGGCTCACGTCGGAATGGAAGGGAACGAGCTGGCTGACCAACTGGCGAAACAGGCAGCGAACAACAAGGACCTACCAGTTAGTTTCGACAGGATACCCGTGAGTGACATCATGCGAAAGCTACATGAAGAAAGTGTGAATCAGTGGGAAAGTGAGTGGCGAAACACCAAAAATGGAGCAGTGACTAAATCTTATTTCCCCACAGTGGCAGATAGATTACGACTTAAATTTCCACTTACTGGTAAAGTCACAACTTTCCTAACCGGACATGGCAGACTTAATTCTTACTTTTACAGATTTAAGATAAAGGACTCTCCAATGTGCTCCTGTGGAACAGCAGAACAGACCGTAGTACACGTTTTATTTAAATGTCCAAAACTTGACAGAGAAAGAATCAAATTCAAGAAAGCTATGTTAAACAAATATGGAAAATGGACATTCCAACAACATAAATTAGTAACGGAATATACAACTGAATTTATTGAATACCTAAACACAACAGAACTGGATAAACTCTAGAGTGCAACTAACGATATCCCATAAGTAAAACTATGTATTAGTATATTTATTAAGCATGTACTATAATGGCATGTAGTATTACGTTTTTTGTAATGGAACATGCCGAAAATAAAGAATGTTTATATTAAAAAAAAAAAAAAAAAAAGCACCATATTAATTAATCAAAGACCTTCACAATTAAATGATTTGGTAGAATCTACACTGGATAAAAGTTTGGTGAAAGTTCCATGTTCACACGCTACCAAAAACACGTCTTATCATCTTGAGCATACAGACGCTAATGAATCTAGTCCTTGGCGTCACTTTGGTACGACACACCGCCATTTTTGTATTCATCCGCGCAAATAGTTTTTATTGGTTGAACACAACAGACTATCTAGTAACAAGAAAACATTGGCTATCCTGAATATTAAAAATAAGTTCCTGATACACCCAAACAAGAACTAGAAATTTATACACTTTTAACAAACATTTATATGAACGATTTTCTATTGGGGTCTAATATTCTGTCTCACTGTCATGCAAAAACTTAAAAAATAGTATTAATTTTACTTACTTTTTTAAAAAAAAAACTTTTGAGAAGACTTCTGCATGTAGCTGACACCAGGTACCAGTCTTATTAGCTGTGAACAATAGTCAGCTAACATACTAGGTGACCACTTTCCGCTGTATCGCTTCTCCATAGCACTTACATCCTGATGAAACCGTTCTCTGTGCTCATCACTCGAGTCCCCAGGTTGGGAGGGAAGAGGTCAATGTGTGAGTGCAGAAAATGTATTTTTAAGGACATACTGCACTCCAAATTTTTATATGCCTTAGCATGTTCTCAATAATTTCCTTGTAGTTGTCAGCTTTTGTATTTGCCAGGAAAAATTTGTGCACTCTATCTTGAATCCCACCCATGCTGCTTTGTCGTTTTCAGAAAGTAGTTCTTCAAAATGTCTGTCTTCCAACAATTTGTATATTTGTGTGCCAATAAAAATACCTTCTTTTAATTTTGCTTCGCTTATTCTTAGAAACTTTTCTTTCAAACACTGAAAACCCTTACTCTCTCTCAGTAGTCGGAAGCCTTCATAAATGGTGTCAGAATTATATCTAAACACTTCTTTCGGGCTTAAAAGCCATGGTCTGCTGGAGTTTAGAGGTCCAGATGTTTCATCCACACCTGCAGTGGACATCAGTGGTGTGGTCTTAAATCTTCTTGGCGTTCAGTTGCAACCGAATCGTTGGCTGGAGATGCTGTATTTATATCTGGGCCGCTCATTGGGGATTGGCTCAGCTTGAGTGAGAGGTGTGTGCTAGGTGGGCGGGGCTTCTCCACTCTGATTGCTGAATGGTTTATGTGGTTTCTTTGCATTTGTGCTTCTTTTTTATGCTCAAGTATTGGATGCCAGGTTTTTTTATCAGTTTTAGAGCTTCTTCCTTTCTGTTAAAATCATTGGGGTGTTTGTAAATTTCATGGCTTCGCGTTGTAATCTAGCATGGTAATACAGCGTAGACGAAAGAACAGTAGTCTCCTCATACTGAATTATGTGTTCACCGAAGCAAGGTATTAATATGCCTGGTTGAAGATGGTTTGATGTTGTGGTGCTAGAGTAGGCATCCAATTCTTCTGTGCGCTACCAGATACCTTGCTTTGGTTGGTCAAAGATTCCAGGGACCCACTCGGTTTGGCCAGCGTTTACCAGATTCCTTGTTCCTGCAGTGCAGTATACATAGGTACCACTCAATGCAGTGTCAACATCCAACTCGCAGAACGCAAGAGATGCTGCCGTCTAGGACAGACAGATAAGTTAGCAGTTGCGGAACATGCAATAGAGGCTGACGGTGAACACATAATTCAGTATAAGAAGATTACTGTTCTTTCGTCTGTGCCGTACTACCACCCCAGACTACAACGTGAAGCCATAGAAATTTACAAACACTCCAATAATTTTAAAAGAAAGAAAGCTCTAAAACTGAACAAAACATGGAATCCGATACTTGAACATAAAAAAGAAGCACAAATGCAGAGAAATCACATAAACCATTCAGTAATAAGAGCAGAGAAGCCTCACCCACCTAGCACACACCTCCCGCTCAAGCCGAGCCAATCCCCAATGAGCGGCCCAGATATAAATATGGTATCTCCAGCCAGCGATTCTGTTGTAACTGAACCTTTGCCGAGGAGACTAAGACCACACCACTGATGATGTCCACCACAGGTGTGGATGAAACGTCTGGACCTCTATAAACTCCAGCAGATCACAGCTTTTAAGCCCGGAAGAAATCTCTAGGTATAATTCCTACTCTCTGTGTTCAAAGCCTTTACAAAATTTTTCATTAAGCCTAACTTAAAGTGAAGTGGCGGTAGCAAAATTTGTCTTTGTTAACTACTGCTTCAATCTTAACACTCTTTTCACCTGGTACTAAAGCACTCCTTACAGGCCTATCAGTTACTCCATAATGTTTTTCTTTAGCCTGACTGTCCCACTCACATATAAAACAACAAAACTTGGTGAAACCACTCTGCATTCCCAGGAGTAGCCCTATGACCTTTAAATCTCCACTGATTTGCCATTCATACTTTGCATAGTTTATAGCTTTCAAAACTATCTTCAAATTCTCATATGTTTCTCTCATCTGGACAGCATGGGCTATAGGGACGGAATAAAACTGCCTTTAAGCTTAACTTCGATGAATCAATGAAAAGATGCCATTCGGATGGCTTGTAATTGTCACTCAATTGTTCCATGAGCTCATTAAGATCATTACAATAAACTAGTTCATTTTTCTGTAAAAAAAATTGTGTCAAAGAGTGTTCACATTTCCTGAATGCTGTTACATTTACTCCAGGCTGAAGCAAGTTCCAGTTTTGCAGTCATGAGCTTGAAAGTTCAGACTGAATTTTTGTTAAATTAAGGTCCCGTACTAGATCATTCAGCTCGGTTTGGGAAATCAAATGAGGTTTAGATTGAGGTTCTGATAACTGGAAATCTGGGTCACCAGTATTGCATACTGAAGGGCCAGGTTCTTCTTCAGGAGAATTATTTGAAGCTACATCATCTAACGTCCTAGTTCAGGTGACTTAGGAACTGGAAGGGAATTACCATGAAGTACAGGTCTTATAGCCGAAGGAATATTTGGATACTCTATGACATGTTTTGACTTTGAAGAGAAGGCAGATACTCTTGTTAAACAGAAGTAACAATCTGCAATATGATCCCTTGGTTCTATTCAAATCATTGGTATAGCAAATGGCATTGATTTATGAGTGCCATTTAACCACCCCTGAAGGTTTCGCAAGCATCTAATGCAACAGGTACTTGGTGCCCACCACTTCCCTTCATCCCCAACTTTACACGCAAGATATAACTTTAAGCATTTCTCACCTTAGGAGTTAAAGCTTTTGCTGAGATTTTGTTGTTAAGTCGCCACAGATATAACAAAATAGCTTTGCAGAATTTAAACACTTGCGAGACATTTTAAAACAATAACATCTGTATATAAATAAACAACTACTGCCAGTGTCTGTAGTATGCAAGAAAACACAGTTAAAAGGAGTCTGAAGTTTATAACCTTTTTTTAACGTAGTTCACAAAAGTGTATCACTTCAAAGAACGCAACATTCACTGCACTGTGCTGAGACAGATACTTGTATACAACTACTGCTCATTCGAAACATGACTCATGGCTTTATGACATGCAGTAGAGAACATGGTAAGGATACTTCTTTAACATCGCAAATTTGCTTCTTTGTGGATGATTGTATAACTATAGAAATATTAAGAGCAAATGTGACATTAAAAACTTACAAGAAGATTTAAACAAAATTCAACTCTGAGCGCAACCTAATCAAATGCAGATAAATCCAAGTAAACGCAAAGCAATTATATTTTCAAGGGCAAGAACAGAAGAAAATGTGGTGTACAAATAAGTAAATACCCAGAGTAAAGCACAAGATACCTAGGTGTAATAATAAATGAAAGACTGGAGCGGGGGGGGGGAACATGTAAACTCGGTCACTGGAAAGGCGGGAAAGCATTGCATCTGCTACCTCTTGGGAAACAAACACTAGAGAAACGTAGAAAATGAGCTAGGCTATGTGCAATTTTTAGAGCATATAAGGGGGAATCTGCATGGAAAGACATAATAAAATGGTTGTTAACTCCATCATATAGGGGGAGAAATGAGCACCCCAAAAAAATAAGAAACAGGGAACAGAAAACTGATGCAAGTAAATTTTCCTTTTTAAATAGAACAATTATTGACTGGAACAATTTGACTGCAGAGTTACTGGAGAATTTGCCTCAAAGTGTAAACAGTTTTAAAGAGAGGCTAAAAAGAAATACTATATTACACAAATTTTGTTGGCAGGAATACTTATATTGTATTTGTATTATATTGACATCAAATTACATTGCATTATATTAAACTGCGCTGCCACCGGGCCATGCCCTAACCATGAAATAAAGTATCTATTATAGCCACGAGGATGAGGAGGGTGGGGGTGAAGAATAGTCAGCTCTCGTCTAAAGATGGTGGAGAGTGGTTGTGTAGTTATAAGGTTTGTGTTTAGTGCAAAAAGTGATATTCAGCAAAGGCAAACAGCATTATGCCATTCTTGCAGAGTTTTGTCATTACTCCAGTATCTTCACGGATAGATGCCGTCTGGTGTCCCTCTTAAGACCTTTCAAAGAAGTCATATTCTAAGCCTCTTGTCAAAATGTTGAAGTCACCTCGCCTGCAATAAAACTCTTAGCAGCATTGAATGACAACAGAAGTTGAGAGGGTGAGCCGACCGATAAAGGTTGTGGCGGTGGGAGCGGCTTAGTGCAGGCGATTTTCGCAAATCACAAAAAGGGCAATATCTAAAAAATGTTAGGTGATATCACAAAATGGATTTCAGTTCTGAAATTCGCACTTAAAAATCTATTAGAATCGCCATTTTAGGTCAGGTGCCAATTTCAGTGTTGTAGAGTGTTTTTAAAGAGCATTTAATCATAAAGTTGTAACATAATGCAAGCAAAATAAATCTGTGGTATTATACATTCTTAGAAACATGTTCATTTCCAATAAAAGTTGGATACATCCAACCCTGCCAAACAAAACCAGATAAATCCAAGACATTTTTCCTTCTAAACTATAAACAAAAAGTAAGCGAAAAATACTGTTTACACTATAACATCAAGGGATGTATTATGTGCTAACCACAAGAGTCTGTGTCACTGTCTAGTAAAGTGAAGCCTTTTTTCTGAAATGAGAATGCTCCCTTTTAGACACTAAAAGAATGGAGTCAATACTTTATTCTGACCTTCTGCCTATGACAGTATGAATTAAGAAAATTATTATATATATTCATGTTAATGACCAAAACAATTTATGAAATAGAAGCAAAACTGGAATATGCATCAAATATGTTTGTTGTTGTTACCTAATGCTGGATTTCTGACAATGAAGTCATTAATCCTCCTGCTCTCCAATATCTTTTCACTGATGATACTGAAGAGAGCAATAGCAGTAATAGAAACCGCTTTTTAGAGAGCACCATATTTTTATGTTTTGGCGGTCACATCGCTCTCTCACAACCCCCAGAATGTCTGGAGGACCACACCTGTCGTTGGTTTACGGGTCTCACCGACCTGACCGGGAGAATTATCAAAATAAATTCACTGACCATATCCTCTGATTAACAATCAGAGGACGTATTACATGCCATGACAGGTCAGCATGTTAGGGGTTAAGATTTTATAGAGAAATGGAGAGGTTGGAAAAATGAAGACTCCTTAGCCCTCAGGAACCCTAATAGCATTGGAGTCGGAAGAGAACAAGAGTTGACCAAGGTAAGGTCAGATAGAAAAGTTACAGTGAGGAGCAAAACACCAGTAAGTGGAAGTAATGTTCTGCTCAGCTTGGGTACCTTGTGGTTGCCATTCACATATCCCCTAGACGGAGACCCCTGAGTAATAAAGCAAATTCTATGCTCCATCTTTTTCAAAAGCAAAGGACCACTGAACACTCGCAAAGCACATATAACCTTTTCAACTCTCAACAATAAACTAAATATTCAAAACAGCTGAAAATGCAAATACACATCAGGAACATGTGCACTAATAAGGTAAAAAAGAGGTTTTGAAAATCGGATGTATAAAGCCAGCAAAATTTAAAAATTCCCGTTACTTTTTGATCACACCTCATTTGGGTTCAGTGCCAATTTCTTACTCAGTTTTACACAGTCTAGTAAATTGACAGGTACAATGGAAATGTAACCATCTTGGAGTTGTAGGTTAAACTCAGGAAAATCTTGAATATAAACATTTTTAAAGAAAGGTCTGTGTCTGTCATTGCATAACTCATAACAAGGGCCTGGATTTTAATGACACGTCATCTTTTAATTGGTACACAATGGAAGTTTCCCACTAGTGCAGATATTCCCTTCATGACTTTTTGTCATTTTGCATATTTCTTGCAGTATATAGAGTTCTTCTGCTTTATTTTAGAAATATTAAATATAAACAAACTGATAAATCAGCTGTGGCAGATCATTTACTCATGAAATTAAATTATTAGAACAATTAAATGGACTATATATTTAATGGTTTGGGAAAATATATTTATTTTAAACAACAAGAACTGTAATTATTATTTATTTATGCCAACAAACTTACTGTTGGTGTGTGTTTACCAGGAGAAATACGAACTGGTTTGAGAATTTAATGCCATTCTGGCAGTTTGTCACAATAGCTCAGTGGTAGAGCAGCCGCCCGGTAAGCGGAAGGTCTGTGGTTCAAATCCCAGTTGTGGCATTGAATTTTTAAGTTCCAGTTCTACCTCTCAAACAAGAACTGTGTTATGAATTTTGAAATACCACCAATAGATTGTATTTATAGGTTTTTGTTTTCAGAGATTGGTGGCAGAGTTTTAAAATGAGCATCAGTAACTATGGTAACTTGTTTATATAGCTTTGAAAATAAGTTGGATACAACTTGGAACATGTCAGCTGTGGAACATCTTGCAATATTACTAAGATAAGTGAAGCTTTTAGTTTTAATTTATTTTAATAGTTGCCACTGTCAATAGCTTCAATACTTCCTTAATGGAATTTGAACACTGTTTCAGCTTTAGATTACCTGTATTCTTCTGTCTTTGTACAGTGGTGTATTTCTTTGTGTCAAGTTGGCATGACTTCGCGACATTGCACATCAAGAAGCCCATATTCTGCAACATTACCATGTTAGAAACTTACTTCTGTGCAGAAAAGAAGATCTAGTACATGATTAAATAATTTTATTTTTAATGCAACTTGTTAAAAATAAGATACATAAGAAGCTATTATGGAAATATTGACAAACTACAGAGTAATCGTAAATACCTTTTGTGTCATATAGTAGGATATTTACAATGTCACTTTAAAAAAATTTTGAGTAATGAATGCCATAACGAAATTCACAATTTCTATTTAGACATACAAACTAACATTTTTTTTCTTCTGATTTGTCACTAACATGTTGTTGTTAGCTAACGCTGGATTTCTGACAATGAAGTCATTAATCCTCTTGCTCTCCAATATTTTTCACTGATGGATGGAGCACTAGAAGTGGCCGGGCATATTTGAAGGTGGTCTCGATCCATTTCCTCTTGCAGATCACATAGAGGACAGAGTGGTGAAGAATATATCCCAATTCTGTTTAAATATATCACTAACATGTAGACAAATATATTTACATAGAACTTAAAGTAGAATATGTATAGACTTCTACCACCAATATACTCTATAAAAAATACATTTAGTGGATATTAAAATTTATAGTAAAATCTTCAACACTTGAGTTTATTCACTGCTTTCCTGCAAGCAGCTTGTAACTTTTTTCAACACTGTGATTACAAACAACATGAAATAAAACAAAGTAATAAATGTGCAGCAATATTCTTGTAAAGAGATTAGTCACTGCTCTCATAGGCAGGTGAAGCTGGCGAGTATGTTGGTGACGTTGGTGAATATCCCGGCACTGCTGGCGAGTACGTCGGCGATGAAGGGCTGTAATTGGGAGAAGTGGGTGTGTATGCAGGAGAGGTAGGAGAATACTTGAAGCTCGAAGGCGAGTATTGTGGGCTTGTTGGGGAATAGGTAGGACTTGTGGGCGAATAGCTTGGAGAGGTTGGACAATAGTGAGTGGAGCCACCTGGAGTGTGTTTGGGTGAACTTGGGGAGTAGCATGTACTGGTACTGGTAGGGGAGTACTGCGGTGAAGGAGGAGTGTATTGTGGTGAGGAACCTGCAAAGCTTGGCGAGGTTGGCGAGTAGCTTGGACTCATTGGCGTGTACTTGGGACTTCTCAGTGAATAACTTGGACTCACTGGAGAGTATTGAGGTGAACTCAGAGAATAGCTGGGACTAGGAGTGAGACTTGGTGATGGGACATAGCCAGAACTGTAGGGCAAGTAACTTGGGGACATGCCACTAGTTGGACTGGGAATGTATGGGCTCATGGCTGGACCAGGAGATGATGGACTGCCTGGAGTTGGCGACCATGGTGAGTATCCTGGAGACAGTCCACTAGCATCACTTGCTGCTGATGGTGAGAAGCTGGGGCCTCCCGGAGTTGCTCCGCTTCCCAACACTGGAACAATATACAGCAATAACAGAACAAGAGCAGCGACAAAGGAAAGATACAGTGAAGAGATGTTTACAACTAGGGGACAGCCATATAATGAAATATCTGATGCTATGGGAAGGTGGGCGAGCTTGGTGACATGGCAACACTTATGTCAGTGGATTTTTGGAAAGATGACAAAGCGGAAGACAGTGAAGCAGGAAATATGGGCAAGCTTTGACAACAAAGGTTCCTTAACTCTGTAAGGAGAAGGGGTCTTGCTTGAGTATGCATTGGTGCATTATTAAGCAGATACTTTGCAGAAAGATGCATTTGTGTAGGCCACTTTCCACTGCTATGTGTAGGGTGTGATAGATGCAGTCTAGGATAAATTACTAGGTGTAGTAGTAGTTTAAGGGCAGGGGAAGTTTACAATAACTATGTACCCATGCTCCTCGTGTAAAAGCTCTGTACTATTTGCACATTTTATCTTGAGCTTTCGGATGGCATTGATCTTGAAGACCACAAACTATTCATGTCTTTTAGGCAGTCATACTTTAAATTATATCATAGAAAGTCGTAAGTCGCGGTTTTCACAATTGTATTTTCCAGATTATCCAATGGCTGAAATACATGTTTCCTTCTTTTACTATTTAAAGAAGTTTGATGCTCGATCTGCTTCAGACATTTAACACTTAATATTGTCACCGCGCCCGATGCATCTAATTGCCGACAACAGCAGTGTCACCCATCGCATTATTGTCGGCGCTACCGCAAAGGAGCCGAAGGAAAGAGACAGAGCATGGCCGCATTGTTGGGGCGCTTGCCGAAAGAGAGAAAAGGATAGAGGCTACTGGAATCTTCTACTTTGTATTTCACCGCAAAATAACTGAGCTTTCCCGAACTTTCCAATATAGTGCCTGGGAGATATAAATAGCGGTAAAGTGCGACAGCAGTCAGTCAGACGTATGTGAAGGTTGAGTAGTCGTGCCGACGGAGAGGACAGACGTATGTGAAGCGTCGAGGAGTCACACCAGGGAGAAGGAACAGTTCTTTGTGTTACGAATTCGGAGCCCTGCTGTTGGAGAATCGGAAAAGACTTTCTTGTTGTTGCAACGAGTGTACAAAGTTACTGTTTACGGAAATAAAAGTGTTTCTTTATCTCGACTACATCGGTCTACTTTACTTCACACACACAACCAAAAGTCACAATATTATTTATTTAATCATCCAACAAACTTACTGTTGGAATTTTTAAACACCAGGGTCTATGGTTCAAATCCCAGCTGTGGCATTGAATTTTTCAGTACCAATTCTACCTCTCAAACATTGCCCACACCAACAGTAAGTCTGTTGGCATAAATAAATAATAATTACCACCTGAAGGTTATTTAATCCTGGGATATAAAGTACTTACAATAGTAAGTCACCATTGGGGTAATTTGTCTCTGATGTGAGACTGCCTTTGTGGTTTACCAGGAGAAATATGAACTGAGAATTTGAGAATTCAATTCATTCATTTGAGAATTCAATGTCATTCTGGCAGGTTGTCACAGTAGCTTAATGGTTAGAGCACCTGCCTAGTAAATGGAGGGTCTGAAGTTCAAATCCCAGCTATGGCATTGAATTTTTCAGTTCCAATTCTACCTCTCAAATTTAATACTTAAAATTACTGTTTGAGTTGGTTAAACACAAAAGTAAACCACTATGACAACACTGGAGTATGGACAATGATGCTCAGTTGTTACTTTGGCAAAGCACAGACCTTGCTGGGGTTTAGGGGAGGGTAGTTTTCATTTGCACCTACAGTAACTCTTCGGTGGCACCGTGGCTGAGTGGTTAGACCACTTGCCTACCACCTGGTCACAACTATTGCAGTTGATTTGGTCAATTCCAGATATTAGATTGTAAAGGATGGCATTGTTAAGTGGCTTGTTTGGCAAGTTTTTTAAACTGTATTTGTTTTGTGGTGCCCGTTTCATGTTTAGCTTTTTGAAGTTTCTTTGCTTGTATTTGTAAAATACAGTTAAAACTTGCTGAACAAGCCACCCAAAAATACCATCCTTTACAATACAAAATCTGGAACTTAACAAATCAACTCCAATAGTTGTGAAAAAAAGCTATGTAGGAAAAACAAAAAGAAATTTGGATATCAGACTAAAGGAACATCAGAGGAACATAAAATTAAAACAAACAGAAAAGTCTGCTGTGGCACACCACTTTTGGAATGAAAACCACAACATTGGCCTCAATATAAAATTGTTATAATCTCTAAATACACCAATGGAACTGCACATTTGGGAAAAAATTTACATAATCAAAAACAGCAATAAAGTCATTAACTTTGAAATCCCAGCTTTAAATGAAGTGTTAAAGCTCTGCACCCGTAACACCAGATGACAGCAGGATGATAGTAGCAGAGAGGGGGAACAAGAAGATAGCATCAGTCACCCAACGGCTGACGATGAGACCGAATGGTCTTGAAAACGTTTCCTGGTTTTAAAACAATTTATGTGAAGGTGAGTGTAAAAAATTGACTCAAAATGACCTCAAACAAGTATCAAACTATTTGCTCGGAATGTACAATTACAGGAAAGGTAGGTTTATCATCTGGATCAAGTAAAAGTATGTGAGCATAAGCTTTACTGGCGCCAAAGAATGGAAATGGCACATTTGGTCAAGTTTTTACTTTTCCATTGGCATTCCCAGGAACTGTACGGTGCTTAGATCGCTCCTGATGCTTGAAAACTGTTCCTATAAATTCACATGAATCTGTATCGGAACTTCAAAAAAGCAGATTGGATCAAATATAAAACTGAACTGGAACATAAATTTAAAGAACAAAGAAACTCACA
The DNA here is from genome assembly GCA_030765045.1 of Tenodera sinensis. NCBI lineage: Eukaryota > Metazoa > Arthropoda > Insecta > Mantodea > Mantidae > Tenodera > Tenodera sinensis. Next base: position 75,928,755 of record CM060966.1, on the reverse strand, counting down.
GCTACATGACCAACCAGATCATTTGAGCAAAAATCTCTGTAAAGTCATCCTAGAAACTGCAAAAAAACATATTCCTCGGGGAAGTATTAAAAATTTCAAACCCTTTTGGAACCCCCAGTTAGAAGAACTGAAAAAGCAAAGGGATATAGCTAGAAATACAGCTGAACAAACAAAAAACATATCAGATACATAAATATGGCGGAAGAAATGTGCCTCACTAAAAAAAGAAATTAATACTGCTAAAAAGAATTACTTTAATAATTTCTTAGAAAAAATGGATTACAGGACAGATGGTAACAAAACTCATAAGTTCATAAAAAATGTCAAGGATAGGAAAGAAAACAACAGCACAGCTATCATACACAACAATAAAATATTAACAAATGATGCAGCCATAGCCGAAACATTCAATAAATATTATGCTAATTCACATAAAGTAACAAGAAATAATAAAAAGGAACGTAAAGAATTTAAGAAAGATTTGAAACAAGAAAGAGAATGTGATCCTAACACTCAGTGGAATATCTTTTTTCAAAATTTTAATATGCAAGAACTAAACATTGCAATAAATAATCTAAAAAACAAAAAGTCTCCCGGACCTGATCACATACATCCAGAGTTCATAAAAAACCTTGGAAAAACAGCAAAACAACAACTACTAAAACTCTACAATCTATCCTGGAAAACCACTGTACCTGCTGAATGGCGAAAGGCAATAATTGTCCCACTCTTGCAGAAAGACAAAACAGCGTCAGAAATAAAAAATTATAGACCAATAGCTCTTACTAGCATAATAGCAAAAGTGATGGAAAGAATGGTGTCAAACAGGTTAAATTGGTTTCTAGAATCAAACAATTTAATTTCCCCATGTCAAGCTGGATTCAGAGAGTTCCACTCTACAAATAAGAAGTCTTACTTCTCAGTCAAGAAATCAAAGACTCCTTCAATAGAAAAGAAGATAATTTATCAGTTTTTATTGATTTCCGAAGTGCATATGATTCTATATGCAGAACAAAACTACTAAAGAAAGTAAAAAAAATAGGGATACAAGGTCCAATGTTTTCATGGCTATGTCATTTCCTAATACAACGCTTTATTGCAACCAGATATGGAAGAAACATATCTATAACACGTTTCACCCTTAGAAGACAGTACACGTTAAATGGAGCGCAGTGTTGCAACATGTACTAGTTGCGAATCTTTCTCCGCGCGCGACCCCGAGGTGACCAGAGTCCTGTACTTAGTCCTTCAATTGCTGTTTGACGAGATGGGCACTTTTAACTTTGGTATCCCTCCATGCCTTTGTTACTGTATGACCTAAATTTACAAATTACTCGTCTGTATAAACAATTGATTTCCCCTGGTCCCTAAACCTTTTTACGTATTTTAGATATTTATGTCGCCATCTGATGGTATCGTCTCTTTCTATTAATATGCACTTCTTGCCCCTTCTTTCATATTTGGACCCCAAATCATGTAAGAACCAACTAAGAGTGGCCCTTGAGAAATTTGGTAGGGTCTCATCACTGTTGACCCGTGACAAATTATATTCAGCGTGGGTGGAATATTTGCAAACTGTAAAGAATGAACAATTCGCCGCAATCCACCTTGCACTATTCAATCATATTGCGTTAACCTAGCGTTTTGTGTAGCTCCACCCTTTTTGCTTTCTTTTTCGATGGCGTTCTTAGAAGTCCTTTCATTAGTTCCTTTTTAATCATACACACTACTGCTTCTGAACACGCAATAGCCTTAGCTGTTTCTTTTACTGCCTTACACGCATTTTACTTCAAAAATAATCTAACACATTCATAATTATTTGGCGTTCCTTACTTCTTAATTTACCAACATATCGTCTCTTCCTAGCTTCCCCCTCCATAACTACAAATATTTACAAAAATATTAAACAAATAACGGAATAACAGTTCACAGTTACACACACGGCTTCTTTCGAACTAATGTTAGCGCTGCTCCTTATACTATCTTCTGTGTCAGGCCTGGCGCTGAATAGATGAATACCTTTTGTTTGCCTTACTGGATAAAAGAAAGAGGTTGCTGCCTTTTGGTTTATTTTAAAAACTTTCTCCAACCTTCCTCAACATTTGCTCTCGCTGGTTCCCTGATGTAAACTCAATAACAAAAAAGTTTCACACTGCGTAACTTTTGCAGTGCACAGATATAAAATTTTCCGAAAACATTTAATTTAAAAAATTATAACACTTAACTGGGTAAACATAGAGAATTCAAAGTAGGCAGGTAGTAGCACTATGGTCTGCTCTACCTAAGTAAAAAATATAGATGCATTCTAGCAGTTAGTTTGTTAGTTAGCACGTGATGAGTGTAGAAACAGCAAATTTCAGACTTCTATTGAAAAAAACGTTTTCTGAAGAAATTTGGGCCTATAGAAATGTATAATGACTCTGAAAAGGATATAACCCGACAGAGAAAAAAATTCTGCATAGGATAATGTGTTCAAACCTGAACTTTATAACAAATGAATATTTATACCATGCTATTAGTAATCTGGCAACAGCGCCAGGGTAGAAAAGGATGCGGCTAATGGCAACTTGTATGCGCTAGATAGAGACAGAGATGTCCCATTTATCTCCATACTGTCTTCTAAGAGTGGAACGCTATATAAATACAAACAAGTACACTGTGGCTTACCAGAAGGCGCAGTGCTCAGCACAACACTTTTTAATATATTTATTAACGATCTGCCATAACAAATACAAGAATCAGGTGTGAAGTGTGCACTATTTGCTGATGACTTAGTAATGTGGACTTCAAAACCAAAAAGCAAAAGTACAGAACTGGAGCTTACTGCTGGTGTTTTTAAACACACAAGCCATGTGTGGGCAATGTTTGAGAGGTAGAACTGGAACTTACTGTTGATGTTTTTAAACACACAAGCCATGTGTAGACAATGTTTGAGAGGTAGAATCGGAACTGGAAGATTCAGTGTCACGGCTGGGATCTGAACCACAGATCTTCCGTTTGCCGTGCAGTCGCTGTAACCATTAAGCTACTTTGACAACCTCCCAGAATGACACTGAATTGTTCATGGCAAGCGGAAGGTCTGTGGTTCGGATCTCGGCTGTGGCATTGAAGTTTTGAGTTCCGGTTCTACTTCTCAAACAACATACATTTTCCTTGTGTACAAGTTACAACTAGTATGAACAATTTAACAGGAACTTCAACTAGTTTAGGAAAAAGAACTGGTCATGAGTGGATTAACAGTGTTGAACAAGTGAGTTAAAAGATGATTTTATTCAATTCAATTCAATTTATTCATCCTTAGATCAAGTACATGATATTGGATATATCGGGTGTGTAAAACAAAATATTAACATCATTTCTTAAGAGATACAAAATAGTACAATTTTATAGTGAGTATAGAAGTAGTACATTTTACATATAATTTACAACTCTTCTAAGCTGTATATACATTTACTCAACAAGTATTCTTTTAAATTGCTTTTAAATTTTGATTTTGAGATATCAGTCAAAATTTTAATCTCATTAGGTAGTTTGTAGTTTCCTTTATAACTTTATGGCAAAGGTGGCAACTTTTTGTTTAAACTGTTTCTGATTTAAGAGTTTGCAGTTACCAGGTAGCTTGTTGGTGTGACAGATTTTATTGCTTTGGAGACTGAGATGTGATCCCTGGTAGTATAGGAATCGCAGTCAGAATTCCTTACAATATGAGAGCTTCTTGTGAATGAAAACATTCTCATGGCATTCTCTGAATATTGGTTAGTAGGTGAATTTATGTTGTTGTTAGCTAATGCTGGATTTCTGACAATGAAGTCATTAATCCTCTTGCTCTCCAATATTTTTCACTGATGGATGAGGCACTGGAAGTGGCCGGGCATATTTGAAGGTGGTCTCGGTCCATTTCCTCTTGCATATCACATAGAGGACAGAGTGGTGAAGAATATATCCCAATTCTGTTTAAATGTTTTGCTAAACAATCATGTCCTGTAATCAACCTGAAGGTTGCAACTGCTGTTTTTCGATGATACTCAGGATTTACTGTTTCAATGTTTGGTAGTTCCCATCTTTTATTTTTTGATTTTTCATAATAATATTTTTCAATAATTTTTTTGAATTCAGAGTTGACTAATCTTTTAGCTGCATAAAATGGTAGATTAACTATTGATTTCTGCACATTGCCGGTACCCTTTTTGGCAAGAAAATCAGCTTTCTCATTACCACTCAGTCCACAGTGAGCTGGTATCCATTGGAAGACTAGGTGTTTTTGAAGTGCTGTTAGATGGGTAAGGATTTTCCAATATTCTATAATTGTTTGGTGTTTTGGAAGTAATTGCTATAATTGCTGCCCTGGAATCTGAGAGAGTAACTGCTTGCTGAAAATGTGAAATTCTGTACAAAAGATTTTGTAGGGCCATATGCATCAAATATTTAATGCCATATAATGTGTGTACATAAGTGTGATAATAAATACTGGAAGTTGATGACAGTGTTGTTGGAATCACATTAAAATAGGAATTTTGAGTCAATTAATAACACTAAACAACATTCACTTTTAAAATTTCCTGGTACATGTTTCAGAGGCTAGATGTCCTCCATTATCAACCAGACATCGATTGGACTGTAGAGGCTGGTTTCCAGGGCTGGTATCTCCTGTAGACTGCTCTGGTGGTGGTTTTAAGAGCTTGTATAATGGATCGCCTTGTGGTATATCAAAATTGAAAACTCGGTCTTTGCTTTTCCAGATGAAGATCTGTTCCCACGTTAACAATTCTTGGTTTCCGGATATGTGTTTTAATAATTTTGAATCATGATTAATGTCGTGATTTTCTTTTCAAAAATGGGTGGCAGTGGCTGATTTTTCTAAATGTTCTACCTTTCAAACTTTGCCCACACACAGCTTGTGGTTTAAAAACACCAACAGTAAGTTTGTTGGCATAAATAAATAATAATTACTATCTTTTAGTGTTATAAATTCCAACATAGAAACTCTATCTTAACACTATTTTAAAAAACAATGTAGTCTTATTACTGCCACTAAAACAGACTTTTCAATACGAAATTTTATGCAGATTGAATGAGTTATTTCCAAGTCTGAAATTTTCACATACTAATTTCCCATTTTGCTATTCAGGTGTTGATTATCACAATACCTCTAATTTTCAGGTAAAAAAATTGCAAGGTATGAAGGAAAAAGTTAGCTTGTTTCAAAATGGCACCTTATGTGCAAATGTGTGTGCAAAATATGTTATACAAGGGTCATTCTGTAAGTCTTGGAAATTCAATAATATCTTTCATACATATGGTATCACTGTATTACCTGTATATACATTCGAAACCCTGCAGCAAACCATACCAAATTCCATTGACAGATGACTGTGAAGATGGCTATGTGCCTGCGCCAAGAACATTCAGTCTGAGGTGAGCTGTGCTACAACAGATTGGAACAGCAATCATACGTGAAAATTCCCGTGCTTCGTGTGCAGAATGCTACTCAGTATCATGTGGACCTATGAAAAGCTTTGGGGTATATGGCATTGCTCTAATGCTTTGCAAATAGGGTGGATATCCTAACAACATATCAACAAGTGACACATGTGAATAGCAATGCCCATGGAATTCAACACCATTCCCATCATTGGCAATGCTGTGTGAATGCCCTGGGGGCCTATTTTGAATGATAGCTGGTGCATTGAAATGATACCATGGATGTTAGCTTTGTTCCATTTGAACTCACACACAATAAATTTACAGAGTTCCATTGTGTGTTTTTCATTTCAACTTATGCTGTTAACTCCTGTCCTCTATCCCTATTTTCTGTTGGTGTTGAGATCCATATTATGTTCACTGTGCAACGCACAGCATAAATTTCCCGGTATCAAACGTTGTCCCATAGTTAAAAGGACATATGTAATGACCCTCGTAAATTAATTAGTTTTCTATTCAGTATCAACAAAAGTGCCAAACACAGAGGTTCATTTGAGAGGTAGAACTGGAACTCAAAAATTCAATGCCACAGCTGGGATTTGAACCATAGACCCTCCGCTTACTAGGCAGGTGCTCTAACCATTAAGCTACTGTGACAACCTGCGAGAATGACATTGAATTCTCAAACCAGTTCGTATTTCTCCTGGTAAACCACAAAGGCAGCCTCACATCAGAGACAATTACCCCGATGGTGACTTACTACTGTAAATACTGTATGTCCCAGGATTAAATAACCTTCAGATGGTAATTATTATCTATTTATGCCAACAAACTTACTGTTGGTGTTTTTAAACACAAGCCGTGTGTGGGCAATGTTTGAGAGGTAGAACTGGAACTTCAATGCCACAGCTGGGATTTGAACCACAGACCCGCACCCACTTAGTAAGCGGAGGGTCTGTGGTTCAAATCCCAGCTGTGGCATTGAATTTTTAAGTTCCAGTTCTACCTCTCAAACATTGCCCACACACGGCTTGTGTGTTTAAAAACACCAACAGTAAGTTTGTTGGCATAAATAAATAATAATTACCAACAGAAGTTCATTTTTTATTTATTTGAATAAAGTGATTAATTAATGTCTCTGTGATGTTTCTTAAATTTGTTTACTTTATTTTGCAAATCAGCTCAACAGTGTGCTTTTCTACTATGTATTAACGCAAAGACTATATGTTATACAGTTAATTACATTTTTTAACAACAATTAATTTCTTTCTAATTATTCATACTTCCCAAATTTATTCTCTTCATCAGCCTCATCTGAAAATGGGGCATTTCTTGGACTCTCTCTCCAGTTTTCATGCTGCTGAAACTGTGAGTGATATTTATTTCTGTAATCATGATTCCTGCTAGTCGGCATGTTAACTTGCAGCAAACGTAATGAAATGTGTGAAGTTAACAGTGAAAAAGTGCAAATGAAGAGTGAAGAAATGGTGAAAAGTATGGTTTACAATAATAGAAGCAATGGAAATAAAGATAAAAGTTTTGGAAGTCTACGAGCGACAAAGAGTAATATCCAAGATGAGTACGCGACCGAAGCGTTGTCCGAAACACGAGGAACGCGCGAATCCGAGGTGATAGCGTCACTCCAGAAGATCGTAGAAACGCTAAACAGGGAGCTTAAATGTGCTCAAGAAGAAATACGACTACTAAAAACTCAAAAGGATAAGCTAAAAACTGAAAACGAAGAACTTCGGCAAGCTGATAATTATGCTACAGTCGTGAAAAAGCAAGATAACAAGAAAAACGCGGTACGAGAAAGTGGAATGTGTATAAATGTGCCAACTTGCAACCGTTTTGAAGCTCTAAGTGAGAATAATGATACAGAAACCACTAATTTAAACAGGAGCAGAGAAAGAAGAAATAATGTTCAAGAGCACGACCGCTTGAAGAAACAAAAGGTGATGGTGTGTGGTGACTCCATATTAAGGTACACGGGTGACGAGTGCCGCACAGATGGCTATGATGTATACTGCTACCCGGGAATCTGCGTTAATGGACTTAAGCACCAAATAGAAACACTGAAATTAAATGAGGCGAAGCCTGACATAGTGGCCTTGCATGTGGGAACCAACAACATAAGAAGAAGGGTACATCCAGATTATATACTGGGGGAAACCATGGAATTAGTGGATCAGATAAAACAGAGGAACCCCAAAACAGAAATAATAATTAGTGGTGTACTGTACAGGCGCGATGTACATTGGAAATATGTCCAGAAAGTGAACAATGGACTGGACTGGTTATGTAACAGACGAAATTGTCTTATGCTTGATGGTAATTGTTGGCTGGAAGATAGGGATCTTGGCAGGGATGGAATACATCTGAACAGAAGAGGATCAGCAAAACTAGGTAGGCTACTCTGTGATGCAATTAACGTGTGCAAGAAGGGATGGAACAGTCAAAAGGAAGTAATAACAGAAGACTATCCTAAGGTGCAGAGGGAAGACAAGAATATGCAACAAGCAGTAGTAGGGGGTGAAAGAGAAGCACTAGCCCAGGAAGCCTGCAGTGAGGAGCAGAGGATCCCAAGTCAGATGGAAGAAGATATGCAAGAAGGAGTAATAGTGAGTGAAAAACAAATACAGGTAGAAGAAACCCCAGTATGGAAGACAGGACTCGTGAACTCTCACACACTGGTGAAGGTAATTTTTTATAGCTCCAGATAATAAACTTGAATTATTAAATTACATCTGAACGTACAGTATCTAAATAATAAGTTGGATTCAACAGAAATTTTTTTAATACAGCATGGTGTTCACATAGCTGTGCTCTCTGAACATGGCCTACGTAAGGATAATCTAGGATTTAGAATGTTTAAATGTTACACTCTGCTGGCTAGCTTTTGTAGAGAAAAGCACAAAGGAGGTGGAGTAGCTATTTTTGTAAGAAATGATATCCTAGAGCAGTATAAAATATCATCACTCTTAGTTAATGCTAAAGAAAAAATCTTTGAAGTCACTGGGATAAAAATCACTGGCCCTGTAAATCTGAAAATTTTTGGTATTTATAGATCACCAAGTGAAATGGCCATTAGCTTTATTGATGATCTAAGCAAACTCTTGGAACTCCATGATCGTAATACAAATATTTTGCTAGCTGGGGATTTTAAAATTAACCTAGACTTCAGCAACAACAATTACCTTAAACTACATGATATATTAAATGCTCATAATCTAAGAGATCATATATTAAGTTACACACGAGTAACACTAAAAACGGCTACTGTTATTGATCATATTGTCAGTAACATGCCTGATGAAATAGTAACTACTCAAGTTGTAAACAGCTATCTGTCTGATCATTTTGCTCAACTTGCTAGTATTAAAATTGGGGATAAAAACAATAATAATAATAGTATTAGGACTAAGATATTTCAACAGTTAGGTGCTGAAAATATTGAAAACTTAAATTATAGTCTTGAAAAGGAAAACTGGGAATCTACTTACTGTGAAAAAGATGTTAATACTAAGTGGCAATCTTTTTACCAGATATTCAACAAACATTTTTATAACACATGCCCAATAGTTAAAAAAGTGATAAAATGTAGAAAGGTACCTAAAATACCCCTAAGTCCTGAAGCCTTTACTCTAAGAAATAAAATGGACATGTACATATTGCATAAGTCAACTAAACTTGACCATTATAATAAGGAATACAAAAAATATAGAAATATGTATCTCCAGCACCTGCAGAAGCTACAGTCTGATTATTACACTGGCAGGTTGTGTAACTCTAGCAATATGTCGAAAACTGCCTGGAACATTATCAATGAATACAGAATGCAGGATAAAAAACAAGAAAATATTAAGCTGAATGTGAATGGCAATGTTATTTCAAATCCTGTTGAGGTTAGTAACATAATGAACGAGTTCTTTGCCAACTGTGCTAACGAATTGGTTAAAAATATAACAGAACCCCCTATATACAATGTTGTAGCTAATGACAGGTCCTTCTTTATACATCCTACCTCAGAGGAAGAAATTATAAAAATCTTGAATGAAATGCCTGCGAAACCTTCATGTGGATCAGATGGCATTTCCTCTAAAATATTAAAGCAATGCAAAACAATATTGGCCAAACCATTAATGCATCTAATAAATGCCAGTATTGAAGCAGGTGTGTTTCCTGATATCCTTAAAATAGGCTTCATTAAGCCCATTTATAAAAAGGGCAATAAAAACGATGTTAACAATTATAGGCCCATCACTCTAACCTCCTCTAGGTAAACTATTTGAGAAAATTATACTGAGAAGACTGGAGCACTTTCTAGAGAAAAACAAAATTTATGCCCAATCGCAACATGATTTTCGCAAATCTCTTTCTACCACTACAGCTGTAATCTCGCTTGTGCATGATATTATGGTAAAAATTAATCAAAATAAGAAAGTAGCTGGCTTAATGGTCGACCTATCGAAAGCTTTTGACTGTGTAAGACATGATATTTTATTAAATAAGCTCAATCTGTATGGAATCAGAGGTCTACCTAACAAATTAATTGAATCTTGCCTATCTGGAAGACAACAGTGCTCCGAAATCAACTATCTTGATGGCAACAACATAAATAAAATAAAATCAGCAATGTTGGAGGTAAAGTATGGAGTTCCACAGGGTTCTGTCTTGGGTCCTGTTCTATTCATTATATATATAAATGATATACCAACAGGGAATAATTTTAATACAATAAGCTATGCTGATGATACTACTGCTTTATGTTGGAATGATACCTTAAATACACTTGCAAATACCATTAATGACACTAATCACACTATGATGCATTATTTTGAACGTAATAAACTAAAGGTAAATGAAGAAAAAACCAAAGTTATGGTATTTGACATACGAGGAAGAAATGAAGTGAATGAATCTATTTCCCCCATGCTCAATCTGACACTGACTGCATCTTATCCCTTATTAGGATTAAAATTAGATAGTATGCTAACCTGGTCTGAACACATTAACTGTGTCTGTAATAAAATAAGTAAATATATCTTCTTCTTCAGACTAATGAAAAGATATGTGAATGAACATACAATGAAATTATGTACTATGGGCTTATTTTTCCACATCTCAGTTATTGTATAGAAGTTTGGGGAGGAGCTGCACAGGTACATATTAATAGAATTTTAATTTTACAGAACAAGTGTTTAAGAACTATGTTCAATATTCATAAACTAGAAACTTGCAGAAATGTGTTTATTAAGGAAAACATACTAACCATTGTGTCAATATATGTATATAAAACCATTCTTTTAACTGTAAATAGCACAAATGGTATCCAGATGAATAGTGAAATATATCCACATAACACAAGGCAAAATATGGATTTTCATAGAATAACAGTGAATAAAAAGAAAATAAATACTGATCCATATATTATAGGCAGTATACTGTATAATAAACTACCTGCTAAAATTAAATCCAGTACAAAAAAATTGTTTTAAAAATAAACTAAAGCAGTATCTTATTCATAAATGTTTGTATAAAGTGGATGAACTGTAATTTGAATTGTTATAAGCTATGTATGAATTTTTATTGTTAGAAACTATGTATATACTGTGACACAATTATTATTATTATTATTATTATTATTATTATTATTATTATTATTATTATTATTATTATTACTACTACTATTATTATAATTATTATTATAAATCTTTTGTATAAAATAATTTTTGATATGTGTAAACTTTGTAAATACTGTAAATAGGTATGACAATGTCAGACACTCTGTATGAGTCAATTGACAGTAATAAACTACTACTACTACTACTACTACTACTACTACTACTACTACTACTACCTCTAGAAAACCTTCCATAGTTGCATCTACCTTCTTCCTGAGCTTCATCCCTCCATTGTTTTGGACGTTTATTTCTATGCCATTGGTCTGCTTCCCTAACATTATTTTGGTTTTTCCTTATTCCTTGGATATTTTGTTCCTTTAATGAATGCTGTCTCCAAGTCTGTGGCTTATTAGTAAGTAACTCAGGATATTTTTCTGTGCAATAAAGCAGAATATTATGCAACTTAAGCATATCTTCATCTGGGAGAGTATTTTGCTCCAAAGCTAGCCGGATTTCATCAACAATAACCTGGTACAAGTTTACTGTCTTCATAACCAAGAAATTAGATTTATGTGCCTGAAAATAAAGGTGTAAATAATTAATGATAATTAACAACAACAACAACAATAATAATAATAACAACAACAACATAATGCACTGCTTTTATGTTCTCTTCTTTTTGTTTCTTAAAACAATTATTATAGTGATCAAAAACTTGGAATATGCACAAAAAAATGGCTGTTAATGTTTGGGAGCAAATGGACAGATTTCCTTGTAAAACAATGACATTTGCCACAATTTGCAGCATCATAATCACACATAAAGTGCTGAAGTTCATGCCCAGAGAGTTAAAGTAACTCAGCAGCAGAAGTCGGCAGATTTAGAGAAGTGTTGGCTATGCTGCTGCACGAAATATACAAGTTTATTTATACTATAAAACCCCACCATACTGAACTGTACTTAACCAAAACGATGGAGGAAAGGGGAGGAGAAAGCAAGAAAAAAAGAATGAAAAAATATTAATGGCTCAAATTTTTGCACTGACAATGTTGCAACAAATCATAATGTTCTTTTGCTTCATCCCTGAGTTCCAATACAGGTGCTTGGTATTGTACATATGCAGTTAATCTTCTCTCCCTACACCACATTCCATGAAATTATGCTATACCAAGTGTAAACTGTTTGCACACATATTCAAACCAGAAGTCCACTTATTTCACTTTTGGTGTTGGTCAGTGTAATTTATTTGTTTTTTAAGATGTTAGTGAACAGAAAGCATGTTGTAATTAGCACTGAATGAACACTTGAAGGTGTTAATGACAGATTAAAAGATGAAGGATTCTAAGCAATTAAAAATAAGAAAGACTGCAAATTTGTATTCAAATCTGAGCAAGAAATATTGAATTATGGCAGTATCAGTAACACAAAACTCTGTGCTTTTAGGTTGCCTTACATTTTGTAAAACACAGCAGTGAACTAACACCAACAGATGTAATGCTTATCAAAGAATGGCATAATGTAACTCCTTGCAAGTAGTGTGAAAAACAATCTTACTAATTTTATGAAATGCTCAGTCTTTGTAAATATATGGAAGAGTAGTTAATGTCATACAAATTAATTCATATTTAAAATAATTCAAATCAAAATCATAAAACAATGTATTACAAATTAAAAAAGAAGAAACATGCCAGTAGAAATGCTAAATGAAAGTTTTAGACCTCTCACTGTAAAAACAAAGTAATAAAAATAGAGGATCTGGAATACTTTATAAAACATCTCAAGATTAGGGATGATGTTAGATTTAAAGAATATAAACACAACATTTACAATAAAATAACCACTTAACATTAAAATAATGTAAATATTGATATGTGTCTGAGAAAGCTGAGACAATGGGATACAATGTGTGGAAAGACAGACATATTGAGACACTCGCATCTGTACTTTTTATACGAAGCAAACATGTGTAATAGAACTTTGCAGAAGAAACAAGCTGAAGAAGAGAACAGAAGATGCGTGAGAGTTTATTTTAACATTCTGATTAGGAAGAAATATATACTCAGTTGAGAACATGAATTTAATACCTGTGGGAAATAAAAGCTGCAAGAAATGTATAGAGGCTCCTCTGTTAAAAAGTGCATAAGGTCAAGACAAATTGAAGATCGTTTTGAGAAGTAACTAAGTTTCACACACATCCTCACTAACAAGGAAACAACTCCCACTTAAATGACAGTAATACTATACACATTCAGAACAATTACCTAATAATTAATACTAAGTAAAATGATTAAAAGTACAAAACACCAGTCTTGAATCTGAAACATTCATTATCATACAAACAAAAGGCAAGACAAAATTAAGATGCAATATTTTCAACACAAGTTCTTGAGATATTATTTGTAGATAAATCAAAATGTGTATAATAAAATAAAATACATAAAAGGTTCTATTTTACAACAAACTTATTCACTAAGTAAAAGAAAAGAATGCCAAATTGCTGCAAATTTACTTACGATTTTTAAGTTTTTATCAGGTGGACAGATTAATGATAGTGAATGCAAGCAGAGACATTTTGTGAAACCTTTTGCAAACTTCCGGTAAAACAGTGCTAAAGTATGGCAACATTTTTGTCTGTGTGCAAGTGTTAAATCACATGTTGTGTTTTACTGAATTTTATACAAGAATCTTTGTTTCTAAAAGGAAATTGCTAATTGCAGTGACCAGCTATTTGTGAATTCAATATGGGTTGTTAAGCTACTCTCTACATATAGGAAAGCGTTACAGCTAGTAAATTAAGTCCAGTCAGTAAGAGTTAGTAATGTTAGGGATAAGCGAAGATTAAAGCAAAATGCACTAAGCACATTAAATACATTCAAGTCAACAACAAAAATAATTAAGGTTAGCACAACTTAAACAAGAAGCTAAATGTTAGCTGAAGGACTTCATATGGTTCGACAGAATTCTAAAGCAGTGTGGTGTTTTATTACCAAGAAGACACATTAGAGCAATGACATCTTTGTTACAGGATAGTATGCTATGGGCAACAGATAAAGAGCAATCTGCCAGTGACCGTGTGGAGAATAAATAATGCAAAATATATATACATGGATATAAATACGCGTTAGACATAAAAAGTTAGATATTCGTGCCATTTATGCTTCAGTCTGAGGCAGTGAAAGGAAAAACTTTGTCCCGGGAGTAACCTGAATGCTTTCAGACGGTAGTTTCACACACATGGTTAGCTAATTTTGTGAATGATTTCTATTTAAAACATAAAATAAACTTACTTTTGGTGAAATCAAGATTTTAATTGGAAAGAAATCTTAGCCCTTGCCATTTTGTTACATAATAAAAACCACCACATTTGACTACCCTATCACATGGCTCGAAAAAACAGATAAAAAAGGGAATTTTAAAAAATTTAAATAAAAAAGGGCAAGGAAAATTTTTTAAAAAGTTTCATTAACCTCTCGAGGGATATGGACGTGAAATCACGTCCATTTAAAATCACGGATGAGCGATATGGGCGTGTATACACGTCCTGTGCATTTGTGCATTTAACCCCTATTTATCCCTTATCCAACTCAACTTATTTTAATTTTCCCTTTATGAAACATTTTAGTAAAGTCTATATACTTTATTGGCTTACCTTAATGTTCTTTCTGCAGTGATTTACCTCAAAACAGGGATAAACACATATGGGTAGGTACATTTCCACATTCGCAAATTCCCTTCTTGCGGCACACGAAACACTTTCGAGATGGGCGGGACTTCTTTGCTGTTGGTGGTATCCCTTTAGGATAATGTTTTCCTTGAGGTCTGAGGGGTGCAGGGGTTTTGGATTTTCAACCCCCAACGTGGTATTGTTCAATTAGGTTGCGAGCTATTTATAGTCAGAAGTCAAGGTCGGTCATTGTCCTGTGTGGGTTTAGAGAGCTGTCCAAATCACCAAACAATTGTATATAGTTATATCCAGTTGGTGCAAAAACATCTTTTTATACCACTTCTCCCTTCAGCTACAAGCAGGAAAGTATACGTATGTATTTCAACAAAGAAAGACATGGACTCTACTCAGTTACGAAACTCGCGTAAGCAAAAGTTGCAATGTTGCTCTATTCTGATGACTCAAGAGACCACGCATACAGTATTGCTTTATTGCACAGTATGCTGACGCATAAGCCACACATACAATGGGTGTTTCTTTACTGTTTCTTTCTGAGAACTTATAGTAGATGCGTTCGACAGAGCAAAGTTGACTTTTCACCACAGTGAAACAAAATAGTGCCATTTCAATGCTTTGTAAATACAACTCAACTTTGCTGATGACGTACATTTATACTGCAAATAACAAGTTTTATACCAGTTTTTGTTTCATTAAAATAACTTAATATTTACACAAAATACAGCTGTGTATATATGACACACTCGCCAAAACATAAAAATATGGTGCTCTCTAAAAAGCGGTTACTATTACTGCTATTGCTCTCTTCAATATCATTGTGAAAAATATTCGAGAGCTAGAGGATTAATGACTTCATTGTCAGAAATCCAGCATTAGCTAACAACAACATATATGACACACTTTAAATGCCCTGCGCTGGATATTGGGTAGCAGTTCTCGGCTTGCGGACGTTTTAAATGGCCATCGCTCAAGAGGTTAATAAGCTACATCCTAAAGACTGGATCTTCCATCGCATTCCAAGAGTGCTTCAACCTGGACTCCTAGACATATCTTCTCATCCCGAGAGGATCGTATCGTGGAAGATCCGTGGTTCAAATCCAGGCTATGGTATTGAATTTTTCAGTCCTGATTCCACCTCTTAAACATTGCCCACACATGGCTTGTGTATTTAAAAACAACAGCAGTAAGCTTGTTGGCATAAATAATAATTACAAGGACATTGTTTCCAATCCTTTTCTCCATGTGACTCCAAGATGAGAAAAAAAATAATTGCTTAATCATGAGTAAGGAAAGTGTAGAAGCAATGGAAGAAGGCATGGAAATGGCAGAATCATCGTAGATAGTAGAGACAGATAAGGAAATAGGAATAGCAGAGCAAAGATTACAAATACAGGATATAAGGGGGAAAGAGTCAATGAAAGATCAAATGGAAAAATTAATGGAAATGATAGTTGGTTTAGGACAAAATATGTCTAAACTAGACTCAAGTTGGAACAGGATAGAAAAGAAATTAAACAAAGTTGGGAAGAAATAGCTAGCTTAGAATCAAAACTGAAATAAAAAATGTACAAAATGGAACTAGGCATAAAACAAAGTTTGGGTCTCAAAATTAAACAAAGTACAAAAGAAATAGCAAGCTTAGAATAAAAAATGAATAATATTGAACTTGGTATAAAACTGGATTCAGGATTGAAAGTTGAGCATGAAGTTAAGCAGAGCATGGTGCAGATAAAAACTAAAAATGGTTAAAAATAAGAGATAGAGTAGGGCAGAAAAGAATGTAGAAGGAATATGGAGGTAATGCAAAATAATTTCTAATTTGTAAATAGGGAAATAAACAAGATGAAAAGCACTACAGAAAGGGAAATAGAAGCTACAGGAAATAAAACGGGTAGTTCAGAGATTGAAATGAAGGATACTAAAATCATGATAGATGAAGAAATAAATGTTAAGAGAAATAGTAGTATGTAAAACTAACATAGCGAATGAGGGAATCTTAAGGAATGTAAGAACATAGCTAGTTGGGGAAATAGAGAAACTAAAGTCAGACCAACACCCCTTAGGGATTGCATGACCTTATCATGGTGGGGGTGCTTGTGAGTCTCGATGATCCTTTAGGTTATGTCAGCGGCAGCATAGCTGCTGGCAGGGCCTCCCTTGCTGGACCAAAGGTGAGGATCAGACAAAGAAGTAATCCAGAAGAGGACATCCAATGACTGCAATGGCGGAGGAAGACCAATGTTTCAACAGTGAAGCAGATGGAAGACATGTCCAAAATGGTAGGGAGGGGCAGATCAGACTCCAGTCATGGTGAAGACAACTGATCTAGGGGATGGAAATCCTGAAATCTAATGAACTGGTCCTCCAGGTTGGGAGTTGAAATGTGGGGCCACACATTCACAAAAACTGTTATGAAATCTGAAGAAGAATTAGCTGGGCTGACACACCTAAGATGACAAGCCAAATGGAAAAAGGATCTTAGAATTGGATCATGGAATGTACTACCTTTATATCAGCCTGGTGCATTACAGAGAATGGTGGATCAGCTAGATAAATATAGGATGGATATCACAGCCATACTAGAGATGAGATGGTTGGGGAGTGAAGTGATGGAAAGGAAAGATCATGTACTACTCCAGAACAAACATATTTTTGAAACAGGCTTCTAGTAAATAACTGAAATATGCATCTTATTATGGACTTCCAACCCAAATCACGCACATTATGTAGGCTGAGAGTAAAAGCGAAATTTACAAACTATAGCCTTTTAGTACACACGTCCCAAAAGAAGAAAAGGGCAATGAAGAAAATATTGCATTCTATGATGAACTGGATGAAATCTACAGTAAATGTTCAAATAATGATTGTAAGATGATACTGGGAGATATGATTTTCAAGATAGGCAAAGAATATATATTGAACATAGGGTGTCCCAAAAAACACTGGCAATGCTTAGTAAGTTGTACGGGACGGCACACTGATCAATTATCAAATAGGAACCACTGTCCAGAAATGCACGGTTTGGATGCTATAGAGCATCAAATTGTGAGATGGGTTTTGAGACTGTACTTTTAGATCGGAAAGTCAAATAAAATGCTTTTTATTGCTGATTAGGTAAATACAGGTAATGAGTGTGATGACGCGTGATTGAGTAAAGTGTGAATGTGGATTTTATACACTTGTGTTATTGTATATGTAATTGTTAAGGTAGTTCTAACTTTTGAAAATTTGAAATATAGCTGTTCCAGTTTCAACAATGTCTGGAAACTCCCCCCTCCCTGACAAAGTTTAAGGTTTGGAGGTGGGAAGGAATAAGTCAATAAGAATCTAGGAGTTCAAAAACTAAATGTTGGGGCGCACAGAATAGTTTGTTAAGCTAGTGCAGTAAGTAAGATGGAAGTGAACTGACGGAGACGCGCGCTTTAAAAGACAACAAAGTGGTCTCTCGTAACTGCTGTAAGTGCACGGAGGTATGGTTCTTCCTGGTTGCATTGCTCTGGGCTATAAAGGAAATAAGGGCACAGTGTTGTAACTAGAACAAAAACTCATGACCCAAGTTAAATGTAAAGAGAACAGACTAAATAAATTTCGGAAGCTACTCTTGGGAACTCCACAAACTGTGTTTTCATTCACCACAATCCCATCACCTGAGATTGTCGGGCCTTTTACCAAAGGCCAGGGTCCGTGCTCCATCAACAAGAAATGGTGAAGGTAGCCGAGGATGGACATCAAGTCCAAGACTAAAACGAGGAGGAAAACATCTACCACCCTCAATGAGGTAGGAAAACCAGGTACCCACCTCATAATTTGGCACCCAGGCTGTGGGCCCGAAAACATCGTAGTGGAGCACGAAGACATCATAGCAGCGACTAGAACATGGAGCATGAAGACTTCGTAGCAGCGAGAGATGGACGAACTTCAGCACAACGACACTGACAAACAGAACAAAAACTTCACAGAGGAAGGGGCACATGCTGGACTTACGACGGACTCATTCATCTCTAACAGTAAGCTGAAACTGCATTTTTTTATGTTATTTTAAGTGCAAAGACTTTAAAACTGTAAAAGGAGATTAAAGTATAGTGATAAGATAAATTCCATTTATGTTTTTAATAAGTGGGAAACAAATCAGGTATTTTAATTGTTTAAAAGTGGAAGGGCAAATCAGGGAAGACACCCTTGTAAACAGACCACACGGTCAAGGGAAAAGTTCAACAGGCAATCTTTTACCAGCTGTAAACCCACATTGTGAAAGGCTTCTATAATATTCGGTGTAGGTCCAACTAACAATGACATTGGGATGGATTCAAAAGATAATACCTGCAAGGGGCCTGTTGTAAACCAAGCAGAATTATCTGTTTGGGGAAACGAACTTCTTATGTGTTTGTTAAAACTAATGACAGAGCAAATCCAGAAAATGACTGGACAACTTAATGGTATACAGGGACAGATTGACAAGGTTAATGTAGATGTTAAGGAACAAATAAGTCAGGTTAACACTAATATGCAGGAACAAATTAGTCAGATGGAAAAAAACAAATCTAAGAAAATTAAGAAAGGCAAGGGAAAGAAATAGAAAATATGCAAATGAATCAGGCAAACTTACAGGCTAGGGTAGAAAAAGTGCATGCAGAGGTAGAAACTGAATTGTTTGTGATGAGAAACGAAATAATATCCTGTAAAGATGGTTGTAAAAGAGCTAGTGCTAGAGTAGAGGGTAAACTTAGTGGTGAGAAGCGAGAGAGGAACAATGCTGTAATGGAAAGGCAAAACATATTAGGATCCAATGTCCACCGAGAATTGAAAGGTTTAAAGGAAGCCCTAGATGGTGAACGAAATGCTAGAGAAAACTTAGGCAACGAATTAAGCAACAACCTTTCCGTGTATCACCACGAAGTAAACTCTCGCTTAGGCTTAACTGAGAGCCAGATTGATTGGGGGGGGGGGGGGGGGGGGAAGGGTGAATGGAGATGTCATAAGAAAAGTCAAACAGCCCTTTGCAAAAAGGGTCGTGGAAGAGGAGTAAAATGTTCTATGAGTAAGCTGAGCACGAACGTGCGATATGGCAGAAATGTAAACACCAAAAGTGGCCGCAACAATACTGATACACATGCAAACTGCAAGTATGGTGAATGAGGAAGAAGATTCCTGATAGTAGAGAACAAAAAGGGAAATAAAATAAAGTGGGAGAATATTTTTGTAAACTTAGAGACATATTATTGTATTGCTTCTTAAACTAAATCTGGATCGAAGCAAGGGTTTTGGTTGGACTCCAGCTCACATGGTTAATTTCGGTGGCATCCTACAAATTTAATCTAAAATTCTGAAATTTTTAACAAACAAGTAACACTGGCCATGTTCAAGTACGTTTTCGAATAAGAAAAACAGTAAGTAATGCAATTTCAGTCACCTAAAGAACGAAAAGAACGAATACAATTAAGAATTCAGGGTTGGATAAATAAATGACTACCAGAAAGCAGGTTAGGATTTGGCTAATCTATTTAATTAAAATGCACTATGGAAAAATGTTTAATAACTACCATAATAGTTATGTCGGAAAAGTAACGACAGTAAACGTGATATAAGCGAGAATATCTTCTACGGTAGAATATGGGTATATATTGATGAAAAAGCATCTATTAAGAAAAGAGTTATTGAGAAGTTAAGCTATGTTGAAGGGGATATAGATATAGGAAATCTCCTTTCGAAATAAATATAATATGAATAAAAGTAAATGATGAGCTTCGATGAAATAAGATAAATAATGTAAGATTTAAAGCTTTCACAGCGCACGTTATTTATTAAAGTTTCACGGGCGATCAGCCGTGTGAGGTTTGAAAATATTGAGCTTTCGGCCATTCTAAACTCCATGGCCTTCGTCTTCGTCTGACAAAGGCCATGGAGTTTAGAATGGCCGAAAGCTCAATATTTTCAAACCTCACACGGCTGATCGCCCGTGAAACTTTAATAAATAAGATAAATAATGTGCTGCGATGAAATAAAAGTAAATAGATAGAGACAATTGTGTATTAATGCATATGTTCATATCTTGCAAGGTTATTGCCATAATGATGGATTAAAGTGTAATAGTTATTAAATGACAATCACGATATATATATGTGCATATATATACTGGTGATTGGAAAACATAGCTTACATGCAGAATCAAATGATAACACAGTATAATTAATAAACTAAGCGACTGTGAGAAATATGCTAATAGGAAGTCATGTTTTGCACAAAAGATATACACAAAATAACATGGAGGGCACCGGATGGAAATACATTCAATCAAATTGATCACCTGCTAATATATGCAAAGCATAACTCTAACCTAGTGGATGTTAAGAGTTATAAAGGAGCCAATATAGATTCAGATCACTATATGATAGCACAGATTAGAAGCAGGATCTCTAATAGAAGGAAAACAATTGGGTTACAGAGTAAGAAATTCAACTGTGGAAAGTTGAAGGACCAAGAAAGTGCTACCAGGTATATTAGCACAATTAATGAGGGACTTGCTCGCCTGGGTGACTGAGTGTCAGCAATGCAGCGAGGATCTTAGTAATCTTATCTTAGATAAATGTTGCTGAAGAAGCTTTGGTAAGAATGGATAAAGGATAAAGATTGGTTTGACTGGTTTGAAGAGGAGTGTAAACAGATGACAGAAATGAAAAATATAGCGTATCTTAGGATCCATCAGAGAAGTCTAACTAGAGGATCAGTGGAAGCATAAACTTAAAAATAACAAGGCACCTGGGGGTGATCTTACATAGGCTGAGTTAGTGAAATATGTTGTAGAAGAGTTTATGGAACATCTATAACATTTCATAATTAATATATGGAGGATGGAAGTAATGCCTGAAGAATGGGAGATGAATGTGATGTGCCCAATACAAAAAAAGGGCAACACAATGATCTGCTTCAATTATAGAGGAATCAGTTTGCTATTGGTTGCCTATAAGATATTCTCTAATATACTTTATGCCAAATTGAGGCTATATCCCAAAAACGTTGTAGGAGATTATCAATGTGGATCAAGGAACATCTATGATTGGCCAGATGTTTAAAAAATGGTCAGAATTTGGGATTGACATACACTGCTTGTTCATTGACTTTCAAGCAGATCATGAGGGTATAAATAGAAAAAAGTTATATGTAGCAATGGAAGAATTACAAATTCTAAGAAAGCTGATTAATTAGTACAAGTCATGATGGTCAAAACACAGAGTAGAATAAAAATATAAAATATGTTGTCAGATACAATAATATATGAGAATGGAGTAAGACATGCTTGGCATGTTTATGTTACGGAGAGTAATGAGAGTCTGGAGTTAATGTCAGGAGAACTATTTTCTATTAGTCAATACAGATTATGGCATATGCAGATGATATAATAATTATAGGAAGAACACATAGAGCAATGAAAGAAGCCTGCACGGACCTTGAGGATGCAACAAGGAAGGTAAACCTAAAAATTACTGAAAAGGAAACAAAATATACGCCAGTCACAAGAAAACAAAGTACAAGAAGATCTGACTTTATAGAAATTGGATCACATTAATTCAAGACTGTTGAGAATTTTATCTATCTTGGCACGGAAATATTGTGCCTCATATTCACCCCATAGAGGAACAGAACACATGGAGGAGATACAATTTTGAATTATATAGACCGATGAGCCAGATATTGTTACAACAATCAAGAGACTACAACGGGTTTGATATGTTCTCAGTGCGGAATATCAAACTATTGAGAAAATCTTCATCGCAATGCCAGAGGGGACAAGAAAGGTGGGAAGACCCAATCTGAGATGGATGGACAATATAAGAAGAGACATTAGAATCCTTGGATAAGGAACTGGAGAAGCAGTTTAAAGAGTGAAAGATGATAGGGGAAATGTTTGATGGTCATGAGTCAATGACTGATGCCTGTTCCTGATCTCATGGATAGTAGGTGGGTTGCCAGGGACCCTCTACTCTGAACTGAGGATCTGCACCTACCATGTGAATGATTTCATTGCCTCTTCTGTCCGCTAAGAGGCCACAGTGCCAATGTAGATGCTTGGCATTGAAGTCCCCTGCTAGAATGACATGGGGATGTTAGGAGAGAATGGAGAAGTAATTGTTAATTATGAACTGTCTCTGGGGTGGATGGTACACAGACACTGTTAAGACTTCTGTGCTGCTGAAGTGCACACAGGCAGCCAGGCCTCAAGGGTTTGAAGCTGTGGAGCTGGATGGGTCAGTGGACTACACTTCTCCTCATGAAGGTCGCTGTGCTGCCTCCTCAGTAACCCACACAGTCTATCCTGAGGCATTTGTACCCCAGGAGTCAAGAACAGTTGCTTTGTTGGAGCTGTGTTTTCAAAACCAAGAAGAGGTCTAAAACATGTGCACTGGCAAAATGCTGGAGCTCCTTTGCCTGACTGGCCAGGGCACACACACGTTCCAGAACACAAATTTGAATGAGATGCAAGACCCAGTTCAGCCTACCATTCTGGGTGGTCCGGATGACACTGCTCAGTAGTGTGAACTTCTCCATAGTGGTAACTATTCTGTTCTATTCTGGGGGCTGAGTTGGTGGTTTTGTATGTCATTTCCATCTTACATATATTTACTAGCTGCCCATGGTTTGACAACTTTATCCCTACAACTTTTAGTCATAGAATGGATACTACAAAAACACTGGGAAAATACTATGCAGAAGCACAGTTGAACAAACTCAAATACCACAGGAAGAAAGACTAGTAGAGAAAGCTGTGTGAATGTAACATGTTGTATTTCTATTTCAATTATATAGAAAGTAATATGAATTCTTTGTAGAAGAGAAAGAAATATGATTGTATGGCATAAAAGAAAGGTGAGTAAAGATAACCATAAGAATGTATGTGTTGCGTTTCAATTTCAAGCATATATAAAATTGTATGAATTGTTTATAGAAGAGGGAGTAGGGAAAGAAGTGTGATTGTGTTTTATAAAAGAAAAGTGAGTAGAGAAAACCATGTGAATGTTATGTGTTACATTTCTGTTTCGATCATACAAAAGTTATATGAATACATGTTGAAGGGCAAGTAGGGAATGACATGTGAATGTATTACATAAAAGAAAAGCAAGTAGAGAATGTATGAACCGTATGAATCTAATATATTACATTTCTGTTTCAATCATAGAAAATTGTACATTGAAGGGCGAGTACAGGATATGTGAATGAGTTACGTAAAAGAAAGGTGAGTAGGGAAAACTATGTGAATGTGATATGTTGCATAGTAAAATGAATAGCATAAGAACCACCATGAAAAAACACTTAGATATACCAATTTTCAGGGTGATCGATCAACCAGAAGATTGCATGAATCAAATGTTGAACAAATAGAGAAGAACATGTGAATTTATTACATAGATGAAAAGTGAGTGGAGAAAATAGTGCGAATGTAATACTTTGCATTTCAATTTCTAACATACAGAATTGTATGGTGAAGGACATGTGATTGTGTTTCATAAAAGAAAAGATTTAAGAGAAAACAGTGTGAATGTAATACATTGTATTTCTATTTCAATCATAGAAAATTGTAGAATTGTAGGTTGAAGGGCAAGCAGAGAAGGATATGTGAATGTATTATGTAAAAGAAAAGGTGACATATACTTTCTAGGTGAAGCCACATTACATGCAGCCTCTTCTAATCCAGGTGTATTTTCTTTAGCTGATCTCTCCATTATGTGCTATCTCCTCCATCATTCTATTCTCCACATGCACTGCACCTTATAAAACTTAAGTTTTAAATGCTACATTGCTTAGTATTTGTTTGGCAGCCATCAATAGTAAATGCTCTCAGGGGAGTGCTAAGTGATCAGTGGAAGGAGGAAGACGTGTGTCAGTGAGCTCCTGAAGTCTGGGAACAAAAGTGGCCTAACCAGCAATGGGTGTAGAAATCACAGTCTACAGAGTTGGACTCTTCAGGCAAATATTATTTAAAAAAAAAAGTAACAGGGAGCAGTAAGATTGAGGGATTGCTATTAGTAATCATAATTCTAATGCTATTACTGATAGCTGGAATCGAGCAAAACCCAGGCCCCGAGGGAACACAGGGAATCTTAGCAGAATTGGCGGAAAAAATCAGCAAAATGGATGGTATGGAGCAAAGGATAACTGATAATTTGGATAAGATAGCGAAGGAATTAAAAGATGAAGTTGGCAGAGAAATTCAAGGGATTAGGGCAGAAGTGGAAGAAATGAAAATAAAACTAGAAAGAGCAGATGAGAGGAGAAGAAGATTTAATTTGGTACTTATAGGAGTGAAGGAAAGAAGAGGTTTTTGGCCAGTGCAAGAAATATCTCAAATATTGAAAGATAAATTGGAATTAGAGCTACAAGGATGGGAGATTGTTGAAGCCTATCATATAGGAAAACAGACAGGAAGGAGACCAATTATTGTTCAATTCACAACGATGCAATTGATTTACGAAATACTGGGCAGAGCAAAGATGCTGAAAGGGAGTGATATATTCATAAACAAGGACCTAACACCAATGCAAAGAATCACAAAAAAGAATCTAATTTGGCAAATTATGGAAGCAAGGGCAGCAGGGAAAAGAGCATATATCAGAAATTTACAATTATTGATAGAAGGAGTCAATGCTACTTCTACGGGCAAGAGAGACATATGGCGCATTGGGACAATGCAAGAGGAAATAAGTCAGCAAAAATTACACCATACGCAGGAAATAAATGTCACAGCAGCAACATCGAGCATACCAAGCACCGGACACGTGAGTGACGAAGAGAGGCAAGATAAGGCAGTAGTGACGTCATCAGAAGCCATGATGACAGCAGTCACGTCACATGATATGTCAGCACGGGGAAAAGTGAAAGATAAAAGTAATGAGCCAACAAGAGAGGTGACGTCAGCAAGGCAAGAGAGAGAGATGATGGCAGCAAAGAAAAAAAGTGTCACCAAGCAAGGAGGAGCTAGAGGCAGCATGAGGACTAGCGGGGAGAGGGAAAGGAAGCTGGATTCAGCTGATTGGTAGCAGTGAGGAGGAGGAAGAGACAACCACCCAAGGTCAAAAGAGGGGTGTAACAATAGCAGGAGGGGAAGATGATATAATATCATCGCCACAGGGCAGTGTTCTGGTTTTAGACAAACAAGTGACGCAGGATGAAGGAATAAAGCTGAGAAGCAAGAAAACACCACAGAAAACAATAGAACAGTTTGCGTGGTCCAGAGGGAGAACAGGTTTGCAATAGCAAATAATAAGGAAGGTTTTGGAATTGTGAATAAAATCAGCATAGGTTCCATACAGCATCTATTAGTGAATTTGAATTACCTAGCAGTGGTAGAGACGTGGTTAAAAGATGAAGAAATCAAATTGATCAATTTTAATTATTTAGAAAGAAAAGGGGAAATGTATACAAAGAGAGGGAGACCATCAGGAGGGCTAGGTTTTTTATCAAGAATAAATTGAGTAAAACAATAAAAGAAACATGGTCTAGTTGTAAGGAAGTGCTTTGGATTATAATTGAAGATATAGTGATAGTGGATAGCATAATGTGCAATAATATCTAACCCTCCAGCTTCAGTTTCACAATCCAGAACTGTTTTATCACCTTGATAAAGATATAGAGAAGTTAAGGAGTAAATATATGAATATTGAGATAATACTATTAGGAGATCTAAACATAAGAATTGGAGAAAGTGATGTTAGTTTTACAGATTGGTGGGAGGATTGCAATGTAAGTGGGAAAAATGTGAATATTAGGCATAGCAAGGATAAGGTGACAGATAGGGGTAGTGAGAAACTCATTAATTTCTGTGAGCAAAATGCACTAGATATTCTTAATGGAAAATATGAACTTGGTGAATTTACTTTTATAAATGCAAACAGTCATAGTGTAAAGACATTGTACAAAAGATATGAAATCAAACATAATATAGATCAGGAAGAGTGGATAAGTTACTTCTCAACTTTATATGCATGTGGAAAGTCTAATAAGGAGAAGATAATCCCAGAAATAATAGAGAATAACTATAATGAGATATTAGATAGGGATATAACAGGGGAGGAAATAATAAACCAAGTTAGAAGAATTAAGAGAAATAAAGCTCCAGGAATAGATGATATACCAGGAGAATTTCTTAAAGGATGGTGCGAAGAAGAGAACAGGGTTAGATTATTAACATTTTTGTTTAACTGAATAGGTTATATACCGAAAAGTTGGATTTCTTTTTTTTTTTTGAATTAAAGTCCTCCAACATTGTGTCATATTGGACGAACCGAAAAGTTGGAGAAAAGCAATTATACAGCCAATATATAAGGGCAAAGGGGAGTTGGATAAACCCAACAACTATCGGGGAATAGCACTGTTGTCCAATGTGGGGAAAATTTTTACAGAAATAATGGCTAATAGGATGCAAAAATGGATTGAAGAATTCAGTATTCTTTCAGAATATCAAATGGGTTTTAGGAAAGGTAAGAGAAGAGTGGACAATGTCTTTATTATAAAAATATTAGTGGACAAGTATTTAAGATATAAAAAAGACAAAATATATATGGCCTTTATTGATCTCGAAAAAGCATTCGATCGAATAGAGATGAATTTACTGTGGTATAAATTATTAATAAAGGGGGTTAGTATCAAAATGGTAACCATTCTAAAAGGGTTATACAAAGAGAACACATTTTGCATATAATATGAAGAAGGAGCAATAACTAGGGACATACACCAGGAAAAAGGGCTAAGGCAAGGCTGCAAGTTAAGTCCAGTTTTGTTTAATTTTTTCATAGATGATATATTGAAAAATATAAGCAATACTAATAATTTTTTGCCGGTAATTAATAATTTACAAATCCCTGGATTATTTTAATTTAAAAGGTGAGTTAATTAATAACACTGAACAAGATTATTGGATTATTGTTTGCGGATGACTTGGTGATTGGTGCTATTACTATAAATGGGTTAAAAATATCTTTACAAAAAATAGATAAATATTGTGCAGATTGGGGCCTAAAGGTGAATAGAGGTAAAACCCAAATTGTAGTGTTTAAAAAAGATACCAAACTGAGCAAACATGAGAAGTGGCAGACAGAGGGATTAGAATATAAAGTGGTACATGAATGTAATTACTTAGGAATGAAGATTGATGCAGGAGGGAAATGGGAGAAGCAAAAGAAATATGCTCTGGCAAAAGGGAAAGCAGCAATTGCAGCTGTAAGAGGATGTTTGTATAAAATGCCTGAAATGGAAATGAAATGGTTAGAAAGGGTGTATAATTCGGTGGTTGAAGCACGAATGCTATATGGTATTGAGATATGGGGGCTGGAAAAGGGATGGGAAGTACTCGATTGCGTACACAGGGGGTTTTGTAAGAAAGTTCTGGGGCTGCCAATATCCACTGCAAATGAAGTAGCTCTAATAGAAATGGGGAGAGTTCCAAGAAAAGGGTTAGTTATAGAAAAGGCATTAAAATATTGGTATAGAGTATTGAATTTAGAGGAGGGGAATATATTGCAACAATGCTTGAAGTATCAAGAATTAAGTTTACCAAATAAAGGATGGGTAAGTAATTTATGAAATAACTTGGAAGATAATGGTATGGGTGATATTTGGAGAAAGAGAGAAACTAATTACAAAGGTTTTTGGAAAGGGGCCAGAAAAAGATTTGAAGACATGGAGATTCAGAAACTGTTTAGTCAATTAGCAGAGAGGAGATCACTTGTTTTCTATATTCCATTGAAAGATAGCTGTGGGAGGGAGAGGTATATAGATAGCACAAGCAATGAAGAAAGAAAGGGGATAGCATGGTTAAGAGCAGGGATATGGAGATTAAGAGGTCAAAGAAATGGATACCCACAAGACGAGTGCCCATTGTGTAGGGGCAAAGAGGATATAGAACATATACTGTTTGATTGCAAGGAACCAGAGTTGTGGAGGAAAGATTGTCAAATATCAAAGATAAACAGGAGAATTAGCTTAATTAAGATTTTAAACAAAAATTATAAAAACATAGGACAGTTTTTAAGTAAGGTGAAAAGCAAGTGGAAATGGATTGTGAAAAGAGGGAAAGAATAATAAGGTGACTATTATATAACACATATTGTAACATGTATGTAAGTATACTACAGTGGATTGTCCTGTGAAAAAGTGGCCTGGGCCAAAACATAGGACAGTCCGAAAATTGTAAAAGCTTAGTACCTCAATGAATATTATTATTATTATCATCATCATCATTATTAATGCTCTCAGCAAATTTGGAAACATGGACAAAACTGTTCATCAGTATGTGATAAAATACTTTCATTTAAAAGGTTTAGTCCCACTAATAATAAAGCTGAGCTAGACTCTACTCTGGGAGAGTATGCTCCTTTGTTTACAACAATAAAATACTGGGTAGCAGAACTTAAGCAAGGCTGTATGAGCTGCTAAGACAAACATCACAGTGGTCAACCAAATAAGATGATCACACCAGAAATTATGAAGAAAATGCATAAATTGATATTGGATAACTGTTGATGAAAATGCATGAGCTAAATGCAGGCATTTCAAAAAAAACTCCACTTTGCATACTGACTGAAAATTTGGATATGAGAAAGTTGTGTGCAAGATGAGTGCTGCATTTGCTCACAATGAAACAAAACAAGTGCCATGAGAATATTTCACTCAAGTGTTTTGACAATATTTTTCCGTAATAAAGCTGAGTTTTTGTGTCAATTCATAACCATGGATGAAACATAGATTCATCACTTCACACCTGAGATGAAGGAGCAGTCGAAACAGCAGATTGAAAGCAGAGTTGGCTCCAAGGTAGGCAAAGACAGTTCCATCTGAAGGCAAGGTCATATCATCAGTCTTTTTGGGATGCACGTGGGATAATGTTTATTGATTATCTCTAAAAATTAAAAGCAATCAATGGCGAGTATTATGCGAACTTGTTGCACCATTTGAGTGATGAAATCAAGCAAAAACAACTGCATTTAGCTAAAAGTAATTTTGTTTCATGAAGACAATGCAGCAGTTTGCACATCCATTATTGCCATGGCCAAAATCAATGAGTTAAAGTTTGAACTCCTTCATCATGCCCTTATTCACCAGATTTAGCCCCCTCTGATTATTTTTTATTTCCAAACTTGAGGAAATGGCTTGGTGGTAAAAGATTTGCCAACAATGAAGAGGTATGAGTCTGCGGTTGATGGCCATTTTGCAGAGCTCAACAGTTCTCATTATGAACAAGGTATCGAAGCTGTTGAGCATTGCTGGGAAAAGTGTGTCAGGCTGAAAGGAGACTATGTAAAGAAATAAAGATTTCTCCACCCCCAAAATTGTGTCCTTTGTTAGGTTGGATACTTCCGGGACAACCCTCGTAAATCCATTATCTCTACTTTCCATATGTTGACTCGCATCCCATATTCTTCCACTGATAGATTGCAGTTCATCCATCTCTTGGTTTATTGCTTTTTTCATTTCCTCAGTTTACCTCTCTTGTAACTATTTTGGTCTGACTTCACTCACCACTACAACTGCCCTATGTTCATGAACTTCAATCAGATCATAATCCCATGTTGGCTAAGACTAACACCCAGGTTGTGAGCCATGACATATTGTTTCAACACCGAGATGACCACAGGGACTGCATTAGGGTTTCCCTCAACGACTCCATCCCTGCTAACCCTTAAATCACGGACATCCCAATCTTGGAGGTTGTGGTCTCTTCCTTTACCTCCATTGTGACACAAACTGTAAGCAACCTCATCACCCACCAAAGTCTATGTGTTCATTGAATACATGGAAAGGACTATGAGTCCACAAGAATGACCTGCAGGACCTGAATTTCTCTGACCGTGTTTGTTGGAAGGTATGCCAATACTTTCAACATATCCCAAATGAGATGGATTGTCTTCCCATCATTAGACCTAGCAAACTCCAAGGTGCACTCTGGCGTCTCAACCCCAGAAAGGCTGTGGGGCCTGATGAGCTAACTCCTGTCATGCTCTGCTGCCTTCCCTTCAAGGCTGTGCTCTTTTTCACAATGGTCTTCAAAATATACCTCGCCTTGTGCCACTTTCCACATGAGTGGAGGGAGGCCTGACTGATCTGCATTTTGAAGCCAGGGAAGGACCTGGTACATCCAGCCAACTACTGCTCCATAAGCCCTTTTCCTGTCCTCTCAAAAGTTTTCGAAAGGCTTCTACTTGCGCGCTGCACCCCCTACTGGGAGACATTCAAGCTATCCCTCTCCAGCAGTTTGGGTTTTGCCCTGTCACTCAATGCCTCAACAGCTGTTGCAAGTAGTGGAAGCTGCTGCCATGGGATACCAGGACAGCATATACACTACAGCAGTGTCTCATGCCTTTTCCACGACCTGACATGTGGGTCTCCTGCACAAATTAATCCAAATGGAGCTACCCAAACACATAATACACACATTAAACTCCTACCAAAACACAGTTCATTTGTGGTTTTAGTTGCAGGAAACAAATTTACACAAAGGCTAATCAGAGACGGAGTCTCCAATGGTTCTGTTCTGGCCCCCACGCTTTTTAATACCTATGTGGCTGACTTACCAACTGAGCCACATAGTCAACATAGCTCAGCATGCTGGTGACATGCTGCTGCACACAACAAACACCCACGCAAACCTTCAATCCCATCCAGAGGGAGTTCTGCCTCCTTTAAGAATGTTGCTGGCATTGCGATTGTCCATCAATCCGGGGAAAAGCCACACCATTCTCTTCACCAAGCACTGCTTTCCCACAACTTCCCCACATTCACCTATCTCAGGAGAAGAATAAAATGGACAAATACAATTACCTCAATTAAGGAATATACTATTAAAAACAATGCCAGTAACAACAGAAGAATTTTTAGGCAGCAATGTTAATGAAATTGTGAAATATTTGTAAAGATATAATATCTGATAGATCACAGTAGACACTACTTGTAAACATATGATAGATTTGAGGTGATATTTTTAGAAGAAGCCTCCTAAAATAGTTAAAATTTGTGTTCATAGTGGTGGCAGAAAAAGCCCCCTAAAATTGTGAATCATTGTCTTAGTGGGCAATGATAGAGATCTTCAATTGTTATTGCTTGTTCATGTATTATTGGGATTGGCATCATGTGGAAATCGTAAAGTCCGCGAATAATTTTAAAAGTTATCGACATATAGTGTTTATTGGAAGAACATTGTGTTTTAAAAGTTAACAGGAGTAAAAATGCAGAGAACTAATATATAATTAGTAAGGCTGCATCAAAAGATAGAAGAAGATTACGAACTCGCAAAATTATGTAGTCCGTGTTCGGGTTGTGTGAACCCCGCAGGGCTTGTGACAAAGGATGCCAATCCAGAATATTTGTATTATCGTTTGTGATAAAGGAACAATAAATAAGTATATTCAAAAGATAAAAAGGAAATTTAATCTTCCTTAAGACGTAGACCCGTACCACGCCCGGAGATTCATCGAGAACTTCGATGAAAAGCTTCAAGAGTCTCATCGCTTCATTCACTGGTAAATTCTTCTGATCTTATTTGTTCCCGTCAACTTCCCCACTTTCGCATATCTTTGAAGAAGAAGGAGGCATGAATAAACGTTCCAGATTACAGTAGACACTATTTGCAAACATAAATTTTTAATTGAATTGTTTATATTTGTACATAATTATGTAACAATTGTATCACTATGTTAGAAATAAGTTTGACGAAGCCATGAATATTCTGTATTCCTACGGTGAATAAAACTATTACTACTACTACTACTACTACTACTACTACTACTACTACCTACCTAGGAGTAAAGCTTGATAAGGGTCTGCCTTTTGGGAAACATATCAGAGACCTGTCGCATCAGGTTTAACCTCTTGAGCGATGGCCATTTAAAACGTCTGCGAGCCGAGAACATTTAAATTGTTAAATGCGCTTCGTATATACACAGCTGTATTTTGTGTAAATATTAAGTTATTTTAATGAACCAAAAACTGGTATAAAACTCGTTATTTGTAGTATAAATGTACGTCATCAGCAAAGTTGAGTTGTATTTACAAAACGTTGAAATGGCACAATTTTGTTTCACTGTGGTGAAAAGTCAACTTTGCTCTGTCGAACGCATCTAATATAAGTTCTCGGAAAGATACAGTAAAGAAACACCCATTGTATGTGTGGCTTATGCGTCAGCATACTGTGTAATAAAGCGCTACTGCATGAGTGGTCTCTTGAGTCATCAGAATAGATCAACATTGCAACTTTTGCTTACGCGAGTTTTGTAACTTAGTAGAGTCCGTGTCTTTCTTTGTTGAAATACATACGTATTCTTTCCTGCTTGTAGCTGAAGGGAGAAGTGGTATAAAAAGGTGTTTTTGCACCAACTGGATATAACCATATACAATTGTTTGGGGATTTGGACAGCTCTCTAAACCCACACAGGACAATGACCGACCTTGACTACCGACTATAAATAGCTCGCAGCCTAATTGAACAATACCATGTTGGGGGTTGAAAATCCAAAACCCCTGCACCCCACAGACTTCAAGGAAAACATTATCCTAAAAGGATACCACCAACAGCAAAGAAGTCCTGCCCATCACCAAAGTGTTTCGTGTGCCACAAGAAGGGAATTCGCGAATGTGGAAATGTAGCTACCCTTATGTGTTTATCCCTGTTTTGAGGTAAATCACTGCAGAATGAACATACTAAGGTAAGCCAATAAAGTATATATACCTTACTAAAATGTTTCATAAAGGGAAAGTTATAATAAGTTGAGTTGGATAAGGGATAAATAAGGGTTAAATGCTTAAACGCACAGGACGCCCATATCGCTCATCCGTCATTTTAAATGGACGTGATTTCACGTCGATATCCCTCAAGAGGTTAACAGCCCCATTGTACCCTATGCTGAAGTCCGGGATATCTGTTCCCTTGAAGCTACACTTTTTTTGGGCCCTCATAATCCCTGTCTCTTATATACCTGCAAGATCTGGGGCATGGCCGCAGACTCAAACCTTCTGCAACTGCACCCTGCAAATCCCACATCCTATCATTACAGTGGTTAAGCCCTGACAAGTGCAGGTACACATATGGCACATCTCAGGCTGTCCTCAGCCTGCTATCACTCCCAGCCTCACTAATATTCAAAACTGCATTGTGCAAATTAAACAGTAGCAAAAAATAATGGAGCAAAATGATACTTTAATGACAATTCATTTTCCATAACTTAAATGCCAAAGAATTTTAGTGGGTTTTACCTTTGTAACTGTGCGACTAAGAACATTGCAAAATTGTAAACCACTTCAACTGCCACATCCATTATTAACCCATTAATTATGCATAATCACTAAACATTATTTTTATTTTGTAGATTATGGTGTTCATGTGTTTATTTACAAAATACTATTTTGTGTTTTTTACCACCAATCATCATATAAATATGCATATATAATTGATATTTTTTTTATGCCAACAAACTTACTGCCTGTGTTTTTAGACACACAAGCCAGAGCAATGTTTGGGAGGTAGAATCAGGAATGAAAAATTTAACGCCATTGCTGGGATTAGAACCATGGATCTTCTGCTTTACGTACCGCAGCTGCCTGGTCCGTGGTTCAAATTCTGGCTATGGCATTGAGTTTTTCAGTCCTAATTCTACCTCTCCTGCATATATAATGTTTTTCTAATATTAAAATATAACATTCTGACTATGGAGGCTTCGGCAGCTGGTATCCATATTAACTAGGTCTTCTGGGGAAGGCCGCGTCTTAGTTGTGCTGTTGTTGCCAGCATTTCGCTCTACTATGTAGGGCTTCTTCAGGGCTACTCTTCTTCTTGACAGCACCGCAGGAACTGTGCTGACTAGAGAGAGAGAGAGAGGTGGTTTGTCCGTTTATTTATACTTTGGCTGTGGAAGTTTGGGCCGGTCCTCTTGCTCTCATTGGCTGATGGTCTGTCAATCTTCGCGTTCTTATTGTTTGCCAAATAGTGTTGAGATGTCTTCCATTATCCCTGTTTATGCTGTTTTGTAGTTTGAATATTTCTATGCTTTCTCGGGTCATCCTGTGTGTAAAATGGTCAGAGTTAGCTAGTAGCTGTATTTGGTTGAAATCTATGTGGTGCCACGTGGATATGGCATGTTCAGTTAGTGCTGGCTTTTTGGGTTGATTAATTTTAAACTTCTGATATGTTCCTACCGTCTGATTTTTATTGATCTACCTGTCTCGCCAACATATGCCACTCCACAGTCGCAGTTGATTGTGAATGCCAGCGCTGTTCAAGTGGTCTTGTTTATCTTTAACCAAGCGTAAAAATAACTTTAGTTTCTTAGGGGCTTTGTACCTGGTTTTGATGTTGTGTTTCCCTAGTATTTTTGTTATTTTGTTGGTTGTTCCTTTTATGTAAGGCAACCATGCTATGGTTTTGTCCTTCTTCTTTTCTTTTGTTGCACCATTTGATTCCACGGATCTCTTGTTGCTTATGTATAGATTCTTTATTTGTCTTTTCGAATATCCATTTGCTTCCAAGGTATGTTGTATGTAATTTAGTTTGTCTTGTAAGTTCTCCTGGTTGCAAATGCGGTTGGCTCTGTGTATAAGTCTGTTTGCCATTGCTCATTTAATAGCTGGAAGATGGTGGGATGAGGCATCCAAATACCTGTCCGTGTGTGTGAGCTTACGATATACTGAAAATTTTAGTCTATTTTGTTTTCGTTCTACAGAACATCCAGAAAGGGCGGTTTTCCATTTTTCTCTAATTCCATTGTGAATTGGATATTTGTATGCATGCTGTTTAAATGGTCTAGGAAGTCTGTAATCGTGCTTTTACCATGTGGCTAGATTACTAAAGTATCGTTGACGTCTCTTAGCCAAAGGGAAGGTTTCAAGTCTGCTGTATCTATTGCTGTGGTTTCAAACACTTCAAGAAAAAGATTGGCCACTACTGGTGAAAGTGGTGAGCCCATGGCAGTGCCTTCAGTTTGTTGAAACAGTTTGTTTTTGAAGTTAAAGTAATTACTTGTTAGACAGTGTTGTATTAGGTCTGTCCAGTCTTCAGGGAGTTAATGGAATTTTATCTTCTCTTTGATAATATGGAGTGCATCTTTGATAGGTATTTTTGTGAAGAGGGACTGTATATCAAAGCTGACCAGGAGATGGTAAGGTTCAAGTTTGAAGTTTTTCAGTATTTCTACTAGGTGTCCTGAGTTGCGAACAAATGAAGAAGTATGTCATGTTATCTGTTGTAAGCCTTCTGCTAGGAAGCCTGCAAGAAAGTGCGTAGAGGACTTGATGGTGCTGACTATGGGTCTGAATAGTACTTCCTTTTTGTGAATTTTCGGCAGCCCATATATTGCTGGTGTGTATGAGTCGTGTGGAATTAGTTTCTTGTGGTGTTTTTTGGTATTGAGGAGTTCTTAGTAAGGGATGTGGTGGTTCCCTCCACTTTTGCAGTGGGGTTTTTCTCAATGTGTTTGTAAAAAGAGCTCATACATCTTCTTTTCGTAGTCTACCACATTCACGACTACCGTGGCATTCCCCTTGTCAGCTCAGAGGATTATCAGTTTCAGGTCCTGGATGATAGTGCATAGTGCTTTGTTTTCGTCATGAGAGATGTTCAGCTTAGGTGATTTTGCTTTCTTGAGGATCTTGTAAGCTTGTATTCTTGTGTCATTGGAAGTCCCATCAGGAAAGTCTCTAATGCTTGATTCTATGCTGACGACGTCTCCTGTCAGGATCTGTCTCGGTGGTGGAGCAAATTTCAATGCCTTGGCTAGAACACTGGTAGTTGCTTCATCCGTGGTATTAGAATGTGCAGATAGGCAGATCAATAAAAATTAGATGGCAGGAGCATATCAGAAGTTAAAAATTAAATCAACCCAAAAAGTCAGCACTAGCTGAACATGCTATATCCACACAGCACCACAAAGATTTTGACCAAATACAGCTACTAGCTAGCTCTGACCATTTTACACACAGAATGACCAGAGAAAGCCTAGAAATATTCAAACTACAAAACAGCAAAAACAGAGATAATGGAAGACATCTCAAACTATTTGGCAAACATTAATAAACATGCGAGGACTGGCTTACCATTAGAAAATGAGAGCGAGAGGGCCAGCCCAAACTTCCACGGCCAAAGTATAAATAAGCAGACAAACCCCCCCCCCCTCTCTCTCTCTAATGGTTGAACATATAACAGAAAATGACGATATTGAGGTACATCTCTCCCCAGAACCCACCTTTTGGCACAGATCAGGGCACTTTGACTCTGAGATTTTGGACCTTGTACTCACATAAAATGTGACACTCTCAAATAACTTCACTGTGTACCACAGCCTGAACTGCAACCATCTTCCTCTGCATTTCGACATACTGGGTGCTATTACGGCCGGTGCCTCTGGCCCTCAGAAGAGGGCCGACACAGACTGGGATAACTTTACCACAGAAATGCACAGGATGGCACCACCCAAGCCATCATACTACAGTGAGGTAGACATAGATGTTGCCATTGAAAACTTTACTGCCTCGCTACGCATGCTGCAAGAGAAATGCTACCAGATACATCACAAGGCCACCCAGTTTTTGCACATACCCTGAGGTAGAGCAACTCATTGTGCGGAGAAGACGCTTGACAAGACTGTGGCGGACACCTGGCAGCCTGAATATAAAGTGCTATCAAATGGCTATGCCATGTCATTCGGCAACAAATTAAAATCAACAAAATTGAACAGTGGGAAAATAAAATGCTGAGTACCACCCATTCAGACTCTTCTTTGTGGAAATTATTATTAAAGGCTTTCAAGGTCTCCACGAGCATCAACTCCGCAACTGAGGTGCTGCACACTCAAGGTGGCCTGCACTTCTCCGCAGAGGACAAAGCCGTGGTCTTGGCTGACTGTCTCCAAGACAGATTCACTGAAAATCCAGTGAGCAACCGTGACATAGAATGGGAGGTCCAGACATGGCTGCAAACCTGGGTGGCATAGAAGCAAGAGCAGGAAGTTCACAAGGTCATTAGGAAACTGCCTAATGGGAAAGCTGCTGGCCCAGATAAAGTGACTAATGAGAAGCTTAATTATCTCCCGAGACAAGCCCTGGTGCAATAAACAAAGATAATTATTAGTAACATTCGTTGCGAAAGTTTTAAATCTTATATTTAATGACTGTTTGCAGCACAGCTACTTCCCCTCCACTTGGAAGTGAGCCAAGGTTACTATGCTCCCAAAGCAAGGGAAAAACATCAGACAGCCCCAAAATTACCGCCCTATCAGTCTCTTGTCTGGTAAATTGCTCGAACAACTTATACTTTCTCAACTTCAAAATCAAGTTTTGTAAACACATGAACTTTAAAATTCACAGCTTACTTTAGAAAAGGACATTCCACAGAATTGCAGAATTGCTTCTTTGACCAACTGATGACGTAACTGAGCAAATTAACAATGGGGCTTTAACTTTAGCATTATTTCTGACCAGTGCTGGCACAATGGCCTCATTTATAAACTGCACCATAATTTCCCAGCCCTTCAAAATTGTCTGTACTTGCTGTACAATTTCTTGGAAAATCAGAAATTCTACATCCAAGTGGGCAACTCATCCTCCAGGAAGTGAATGATGCAGGCTGGCGTCCCACAAGGGGTAATCATATCACTGTTTTTGTACATATTGTTCACCAATGATTTCCCAGTGGACACCAGATGCAAGGTCACCATGTATGATGATGACACTGAAATATACAACGAGCAAAAAAATAAAAATTAATCCTAATAAATGCCAGCTAATACATTTCTCAAAGCGGCATCACACTTTGGCAATGAACCTAAAGGTCAGTGGTAAAACATTGCACTGTCTTCTGCATATTAAATACCTAGGCGTCACCGTGACCTGCATGATGTACTGGCCCACCCACGTAAAAAATAATGCCAACAAAGGCAGACAGCCGTTGAATTAGTGCTCCCATCTTCCGCAGCAAACAGCTGAAACTGAAATCCAAAATAGTCTTATACAGGTCATTTATTCTTTCAGTGGTTCTGTATGCATGTATGGTCTGGGCCAATGCTTCCAAAACCACCATAAAACAAATCCAAACCCTCCAAAAAGTCCTCTCTGCTACCCTCCGAACCACCAGCAAAACTCTTCACCTTGAAACCCAGATGTCATCCATCCCAGAGGCAATAACTAAAAGAGCCACAAACGTATGGGCACACAAATCACGTGATCGCCAACATTGGCAAAGGCAAGCTAAAGCACCATAAACACACTAGGATAAAAATGTTTTAGACGTAGCATGGCTTGCCAACTAATGCATGCCCATGCAACCCTGGTCCTAGGCCACACTCTCACTACTACAGAGCTCTGCCCCTTGGGAACCATACAAGAGCTGCAACCTGACCACTAAAGAAAACAGTAGAAAACTGTATATAGTGTAAATAGAAAAATGAATTGTATATAGTGCAGTGCGTGAGCTGGGACACGTGCGCATGCATAAACGTATACATATATATAAAAATGCAACAAATACTCAAAAGACACAAAATCAATTACTACAAGCAAAAACTGTTCTCAGTAACCTAAAGATGGTCACCATATGGGTTTTTGATAAGCCCAAAAACTGTAAATATTGTAAATACTGATAATTATAAGTTAATGATAATTGTAGCCTGTAAGCTGGGCCTATTGTACCGGCACCAGGCAAAACTGGAAACTCTCTCTCCAGTTAGCACAGTTCCTGTGGTGCTGTCAAGAAGAGGAGTAGTCCTGAAGAAGCCCTATATAGTAGGGTGAAACGTTGGCAACAACAGCAGCAACCAAGATGCTGCCTTCCCCAGAAGACCTAGTTAATATAACATTCTGCATATTTATATTCACTGCATATTCATAAAAAGCAAAACACCCAAAATATTAGGATCATATGAGACAGTCTCTCTTCATTCATTCTACCGAGGTCTTCAAACCATTTATTTCTATATTCTTCTATTTTTGTTACTACTATTTGTAGTTCTCTGCAGATACCTTCACTCCTTTTCTTATCTAAGAGAGGATATCCTGACACATGTCAAAGAGACTTCATTTCTGTTGCTTCCAATCTGCAGATGTGTATTTCAAGAAATCTTTAAGCCAAACCACCAGTTTGATTTTGTTAATTTAGTATTTTTCTTTGGTTATTTGATCTATTCTCAATTTGTGGAAATGATTATTGTCAACCGTGTTTCAATACGCCAATATGTTTACATAATTAATAATTATCTTGTCTCATATCATATTGGAGTTTTGAAATGTAACTTGATGTTATTCTTCTGGCATGACCAAAATAGTAATAAAATCACACTGGTGCAGTTTTTAAAAAAGATTATCAACACATAACAGCAGGAATAATGTTCTTACTGAAAGATGAAATACTGTGATAGCAGACGCGATTCCTATCTACAGGGTCGTGGTTACAGAATGGAATGCATAAATCAATGTTCCTTTATCACAACATATTTATTCATTAACACTTCATTATTTTACACTCTCAGCACCATATTAAATAATCAAAGACCTTCACAATTAAATGATTTGGTAGAATCTACACTGGATAAAAGTTTGGTGAAAGTTCCATGTTCACACGCTACCAAAAAACATGTCTTATCATCTTGAGCATACAGACGCTAATGAATGATCCCTTGGCATCGCTTTGGTACGACGCACCGCCATTTTGTATTCATCCGTGCAAATAGTTTTTATTGGTTGAACACAACAGACTATCTAGTAACAAGAAAACATTGGC
Organism: Tenodera sinensis; assembly: GCA_030765045.1. Taxonomy (NCBI): domain Eukaryota; kingdom Metazoa; phylum Arthropoda; class Insecta; order Mantodea; family Mantidae; genus Tenodera; species Tenodera sinensis. Next base: position 75,888,287 of record CM060966.1, on the reverse strand, counting down.
TATCCTGAATATTAAAAATAAGTTCCCGATACACCCAAACAAGAACTAGAAATTTATACACTTTTAACAAACATCCACACGAACGACCTTCTATTGGGGTCCAATATTCTGTCTCAACACAATGTGCGTAACATCTGATGTAATGGTTCTAATGAAGTAGTGGGGGCATTGTTAAGGAAGACAGTGATCGAGCAATATTGCCATGGTAATGTATAGAACATTTTTCAAAATACTTTTGGTCAATGCACTCACGTAAGACAGTAACCATTTTTTGGTAATCTTCCGAAAAATTGTGAATTAATATGATTTTGGACGTGCCAACTAGCAGGAAGTATTTAAGAAAGTGTTGTAATATTATAACGACGTAATAATTGTGTTAATAAAAGTGTACAATAAAACAACTTTATAAGTTTAATTGAAGGAGTTCAGTGTACGCTTTATTCCGTCACCACAACCTGAGACCAAGAGAAGAATTCTCATTGCTAATCACCCAGAAATATTAAAAAACTACACTAAATGCCTTTACAGTGTGTTGAGGACACAGAGTAGCTGAGGACATCTACCGTCAGTGATTATAACCAAATAGTTGTTGTTAACGCCACCAGATGCGTTTTTGTTCTTGCTTTGTTTTGTAAAAATAAAGAGAGTTTAAGTATGGAGACCTAGCTGTTTGTGTACGTTATTTATACTACGACATACTGGTGCCGAAACTTAATTACTGTTCGAATCACGGATCACTACATCACGAAACGAAACATCTTGAAGATTTCAAGCAGAAAATACTAAGTTAAAGTGGCAGTGAAGTGCAGATTACTTGAAATACGGAACCTCACAACGCCACACGACGACACCATTTCAACACAACGGATAAGTACAATAATCCATTGTATACGGGTTGATTTGCATAACGCAGCAGCATGTTTGCAATAACACTTGCTACATTACTTTCATTGATTTGGTAGAATTGTGTATTATGTATGCTTGATAACCTCATCAGTTTCGAGTAGCCATTTTTTTTGCCATTGCCAACGCCATCTGGTTGCCTCTTGGAATAGCACAGAGCACAGCTGTTCTTTCAAGCTCGCCCCATCTCTCCAGCCATAAATCAAGACAAATCCACTTAGCTAACAGACCTATTCTTATTCACATAATGACGGACAAAGAACAAGAACTTAAGAAACTTAAACGAAAACGTACCACTCAGCGCAATAATTGTACACGGTTTGCAAAATCTTTAAATGGCAGTAATGACTCTACAGATCCAGCTGAGATCGAACACATCAGCGATCGTCTTCAGGATACTTTAAACATGTTACTCACCTTAGATGACTATATTCATGACATGTTAACAGACGAAGAATACGAAGCAGACGCACAGACTTGCGAAGAATATTTAGACAGATCGAAGCGCACACTTCAGCACGCCAAAACCCTCCTTACAAAGAAGAAAGACAAGCCTGGTGTGCTTTCTACTACTAATAACTATTCTGACGGTATACCCACGGTCATACAAGGGGTTAAACTACCCACAATACGGCTCGAACCCTTTTCAGGTGATATAGAAACTTGGTGCAGGTTCTGGGAACAGTTCCAGTCCTCAGTTGACAAGAACCCCACAATATCTGACATAAATAAGCACGTGTTTCTAAGAGGATACCTCGAAGGAGAGCCAAAGCGACTCATAGATGGCATAGCAGTGAGCGCAGATACCTATGAACAGACGAAAAAGATACTTGTAGCACGATACGGAGACAAGGATAGAATAATCCAGGCCCACCTTGACTTCCTGGAAAATTTAAGACCTGCTTTGTCGGAAAGTCCTCAAGAGTTGAACTCGGCGTACGTGGAGTGTCATCGCAGAGTACAAGCCCTCATAGCCCTAGGGGAAGATGTAAACCTATACGGACGTATATTGGCTCCAAAAATCCTACGAGCTTTTCAGCTGAAATTTGCAGACGCTGGCTAATACACGCAAAGCGAGAAAACATTAAAGAAGGTCACATGATGTCATTAATGGCGTTTCTCAATGAAGAGGTAGAGGGATCGCTAACAACTGAGAAGATCAGAGGAGAAACCACCACGTCCGCTCCATCCTTCTATACTCCGACAGCGGCCACTCTTCAAATTTCTGCAAAAAGGGAAAAATCAAAACCGAGATGGAAGAAAACCATAAATCCATTCTGCGTCTTTTGTGAAAATAAAGGCCACTGGGCCCAAGAATGTAAAGAAATAACCAACCTGGAAGACAGAATACAAAAGCTCAGACTTTCCACGCGATGTTTTCTTTGCCTTAACAGAGGACACACTGTCCACCAGTGCAACAAGAAAGGAAAAGTTTCTTCCTCAAATTGCAAGCAACTTCATTACATATCCGTCTGTAACGCCAATAACACGCCACCCACTACTGTCAGCAAAATTCAAGTGGCAATATCACATTTATCATTTCTCCAAACTGCTCGTGTGAGGATCATAGAGAATGAACTTAGTGATGAAAGAAAGAGGAATGCAGCACTCCAGAAGCTGGTTGTTGACATCGAGCAAAGACAGCGAGATGCTGAGATAGAGAAAGCCAAGGCTCTGCAAGCTGAAAGAAGCATTTGCTCAACTCAACTACAACAAGAAAAAGCAGCGTCGGAAACTAAGTTAAAATTAACAGAAAAGAAAAGTGAGGAGACACAGAAAGAGTTAAATACCTGCAAGGGATATCTAAACGTTTGTTTAGAACGACTCAATATGGATATTGTCTCTGCCTCTACTCCTGTACCCTCTCACGGTGGAATAACTTCGGAGCTTTTGCTCTTATTTCTGAGCCAGCTCTGCACCAAACACAGTAACAAGACAGAGCATGAAGTGAAGCGCTGCATAGACAGTGTTAAACAGCAAGAGAATCGTCTAAACCAACGGATAAGGGACCTCGAAGAGGACAACTCCAAAATATCTCAGGATTATTTCAATTTACAGGAAGAACACCGTAAAGCAGGAAAATATATTGACAATATGAGAGAAACCTTGGAGAAATATGAAGAAAAAATCAGCGCATTGGAGAGAGAGCTAGAAAAAGAAACTTTGGCCAGAATGTTTTGTGAACGTGGTACATGGTTACAGAAGATCTTAGAACAAATGAACAACTGTACCCGTACTGACGATGGGAAGATAAATCAAATATTAGCAACAGTCCAGCTAATATCTCAAAAGCAAAACATTGAAAAAGACATTCACATGTTGGAAGACCAGCTGAGTATCGCAAATGAGACCATTCAAAATTCTACAAATATGTACACCAGACAGAGCAGGGAATTAGAAGACGAAAACAACAAAGCTAAGACTTTACTCGAACAGAATGCACAACTGGAGACTTCTTTGCGTATCCTGCAGAAACAGAAACAAGAGCAGAATCAAACATTTGAGATGGAACTGCAGACAAAGCTAGAAGAACTCAAAAGGAAAAGCGAGGAACTGAAAAGAAAGGATGAAGAAGTGAAAAAGAAGGACGAAGAACTGAAAAAGAGGGACGAAGAGCTTAAAAAGAAGGACGAAGAACTGAAAAAGAAGCACGAAGAAGTGATCAAAAAGGTCTTGCATGAATGTCTACCATGCAAAATATCCCACAAGAAGAGGTGTGAAGAGATCAAAGCCCCATTGCCATTGGATCGTGTTCGTTCTACTCGACCATTTGCCGTGACTGGCATCAACTTTGCCGACCCACTCTATATCAAATCGGGGAACGAGATGAAGAAAGCTTACATCGTTCTGTTTACATGTGCAACGGTACGAGCTATACACTTAGAACTGGCTACGGACCTATCTACTGACAAATTTTTAATGGAATTCCAGCGATTTGTGGGACGCCGAGGAGTACCACGAATCATATACTCTGACAACGCTCAAACTTTTCAAGCAGCAAATAGACAGCTTCAACTGTCAAAAGTTCTCACCGATCCGAAGACGCATGAATATCTAGCGCATCACAACGTGACCTGGAAGTTCATAGCTCCACGGGCGGCTTGGTGGGGAGGATGGTGGGAAAGGATGATCGGTTCCACCAAACGCTGTCTCAGAAAGGTACTTGGTCGATCACAGGCCGATGAAGAGGGACTCAACACTGTTCTGATCAGCATCGAAGCCACCCTAAATTCACGTCCCATTGTACAAGACGGGAGCAACCTTGAAGCTCTTACACCTTCCCATTTCCTCAACGGAGAGAAACTCACGACCATTCCGAACGGACCTGAGCCTGACGGAAGAAAAGATCTTACGAAGGAATTCCGAAAGAAGATGAAAATCTCCGAAGACTTCTGGCGAGGGTGGAAAAAGGAATACCTCCTGCAACTGCGGAGTTACCACGAGGTTAAGTGTCCAGCCGGCAAACATCCGAAACTGCGAGTTGGAGACGTCGCCCTCCTGCAAGAAGACGTCCTGCCCAGACACATGTGGAAGAGAGCCCGAGTCGACGAAGTACTACAAGGGAGAGATGGCCGAGTGAGGACAGCCATCTTGCATCTACCCGATGGTACGAGGATCAGTCGACCGGTACAACTGGTGATTCCACTGGAAATCGACCAGGGTGGGGAGGATGTTGAGGACACAGAGTAGCTGAGGACATCTACCGTCAGTAGATAGTTGTTGTTAACGCCACCAGATGCGTTTTTGTTCTTGCTTTGTTGTAAAAATAAAGAGAGTTTAAGTATGGAGACCTAGCTGTTTGTGTACGTTATTTATACTACGACACAGTGTGTGGCGATAAGAGACACCAAAAACGTTTAAACAGATAATATACAAAAACTGTACCAGTGCTAATAGCTTTGCATTACTATCAATATCATCACCACCATCAACACCACCACCACTGTTGTCGTCATCATCATCATCATCATCATCATCATCCACTTTCTTTCTACAAATACACTGTACCACCAACACAAAACAGCAAACAGCTAGAACACAGCTTTGCACCAAATTAAAAATACAAGTGTATTGCATTGTATGACCTTAAGCTATTCAGAATATGGACTTATAAGATAATTGTGTACCATATTAGAAATACAAACCAATGCATTGCATTACCTTTAGCTTTCCTACATTTGGGTCTAGCTCAATTCCTTTCATCCAGTAATCTAATGCAGCAAAAGTATCATTCTTGAAATAAAAGAGGTAGGAACCCATTTGTAGATATGTCTCTTGAATTCTTGCAACCTCTGGGAACTGCTTAAGCATTTCTTGTAGTTCTGTCAAAGCATCATATTTTCTGTCCTGTCAAAAATAAATTATATTGTATCAGATGATCTGTCACAGAGCATTGAGAAACGCCTAAAGAATGAGGGAAACTCACCCAAGGTAAGACATTTAAATACCTTCACATTCATTATTGATTGCACTTAACTGTTTTTACTAGATTGAAATAGGATAGGCACATACATATAGGGTGACCAGATTGCTATAGACAGAAAAGAGGACCTTTACTGCGAAAAAGTAGAACATTAGACAAAATAGAACACATGTACCTTGCCAATTAAATTGAAATGGAATTATGTTACTAATGCTTATTTGATTTCATCGAAGAACACTCTTCTTCTTTTAAAAATACTTCTGTGAAGATCAGATTGTTCCAAAAGTTGAGGCTTCTTTAATAGATATTTCTAAAAGTGAATACAAGAATAATGCCTAAAATTCCACCACAAGATGAGAAAACTCTTTATAGATTCTACTTTAAATTTGTTTCTTTCATCTTCCATTGTGACAATATGAGTGAAAATATTCTCTCTATATTGGCATCACATTCTAGTATAGAAACTAAATATTATATTTTGATAAAGCACTGAATGGTAGTCTACAGATTTGCTTTCTTAAAATACTTATAACACTTCCTGTTGCAATTATCAAGCACCTATCACTCCATCAGTCCATCTCATTCTGGATCTTCCTTTTTACTTTCTCTGCTGGTAAGTAGGGGAAGTATTGCATTCCACCCAAAAATTCGATGTCGAGATTTCACCGGAAATATATGTTTTGAGACCCCTGAATCAAAAAAAAAAAAAAAAAAAAAAAAACATTTTTAGAAAAAGGTCTGTGTGTCTGTGTGTCTGTCAGTCTGTGGACAGCATAACTCAAAAACAAAAAGTCAGTTAAAAACCAAACTTGGTATTTAAGTATTAAGTTTAAGTTTAATGTCTTTCAAGGATGCCACACGAAGATTTGGATGAAAATAGCCCCACCCTAAACTACACTTTACATGGAAAGTTTTTGGAAAATTTTTAATTTCCTTGAAAATGACTCGATTTTGATTAAAATGTCATATGTTTGAAATATTTTTATGACAAATGAAATGTATATCTTGAATTTTCTGGCTGTAGCCCCTGTAGTTATATTTACTCTGGATGATATTTGCATAACTGGTAAACCGTTAGAGATAGACCAAATCATACTATACAAAAAATGTAGATATTGCTAAATTACACACTTTATGTCTCAATAAATTTGTAGGGTGAACCATTTTGGAGATATTCCTTGTTATGTGTGCGAGTTTCAGAAAACTTAAAACTTTCGTGAAATGAAACATCATTGTTCATTTTTTTATATGTTAAGTGTGCAAAGAGAATGAAATCTCAAAGCTTTAAAAGATTTGACGATCGCTCAAAGCCTACTGTATTCTAATATTCCCCTTGCACCAACATGGAAATAAGCAATAAGATAATTTGTACAAATGTTTATCTTAACACGAAGAAGACATAGGTATAAGAGTTTGTAAAAATGGTTAGCAAGAGTAGAGAAAGTCATGTGAGTGCAACACATGAGAATTTTTTTCTTGTCGAGTACAATCTTGCTTTAAATATTCTTAAAGGTACTCTATTTATATCCATTTGTTCTAGATGACCATTCATTTTAGCCTTAATGCTTTTATAAAACATACTATATCTTCTCCTTTTATAACTTAATTAATTTCATCATGACATCTGTCACACACCCCATCCTACTACTGGACCACATGATGATGATGATGATGATGATGTTAATGATAATACAATAATAATATCCTTCTACTGATCTTAGCAATGTTTTATTTTTTATTTTTTTTTTAACAAAAACAAAAATCCAGAACCCCTCTCCAGCCAATCAGACGCCAGCTCCTTGTAGTACTCCACTGGTACAAGTCCAGCCCACTGGCCACCTGGACCTATCACAACGTACTTCCCCTCCAGCCGCCGACATAAATACCGCACCTCTGGTGGTGACCAGCACAGTCGGTTCTGAGATCTCCACTAGGAAACTTCGACCTCGCCGCCACTGAAGATGTCTGCCGTAGTCGCAGACGAAACGTTTGGGAAGAAGAAGGAACCCAATAGACCACGGCCCACAAGCCCGGTTAATATTATTGCATCTAGTAATGTTTTAAATATCAGAATTTTGTCCTTCCTACTTAGTATTTTACTTTTTAACAATTTTAGGTTTGCAATGTATGCTGTATTTCCTGCTTGTCTTTTATTGTAGTGCTCTTTTTAGCCCCATGGGTGGAAGGGTCAAGGGGTGGAGGGAGGGGTGGATAGATGAATGGATGGACGGACGGATGTCTGTATGTGTGAATGTATGGATGGGTGTATGGATGATGTATGGATGGATGTATGCATGTTCATAATGCTTTTCCAAGATTTGTCTCATGGTAAACAACTGGTTGACATGTGTAGGATTTGAAGCTTTCATGGCGAACGTTATGGATCAAGGCTCCAGGGTGATCAGCCGTGTTAGATTTATAAAGGTCAAGCTTTCAGCCATTGTAGACTCCATGGCCATCTTGATCCACAACTGGTTGACAGTTCCCCTTGTTAGGTCAAAATCCACATTGGTGTTCTCCTATTATTGTCTCGTATTTCCTTAATTCTCTCTTTAATTATTGCTGATAATATTTCATATACTATACTCAATAGTTATACCTCTATAATTATTACTTTCCAATTTATTCCCTTTCTTAAAAATTGGGCAAATTATTCCAGTGTTACAATTTATTGGCAATTCCTCCTTCTCCCAAATCATTCTAATTATACTATATAGTGCCTGTCTTATGGGCTCCTGACCATACTTCAACAATTTCGCTATTATTTTATCCTCTCCCTGTGCTTTATTGCTCTTTAATCTTTCAACAAGATTTCCAATTTCTCTAACGTGGGTGGGTCAATAATACTTATGGCAAAAAGTAGTAACCTTATAAAACTTAATTTTGAAGTATGAGGATTTTACTTTGCTTAGTATTTGTTTGGCAGCCATCAATAGTGAATGCTTTCAGCAAATTTGTAAACATGGATAAAACTGGTCATTATTATGTGATACAATACTTTCATTTGAAAGATCTTAGTAATAATTTATTGCAATTCAATATGGTGTAATACACGATTGAATTCAATCAAAAGTAAACAAGTACAACTAGTCCAACTAATATTAAAAACTTAGCTAGATTCTACTCTGGGGTAGTCCTCCTTTGCTTACAATAGTAAGATACTGGGTGGCAGAGTTTAAGTAAGGTCTCATGGGCTTCCAAGACATACACTGCAGTGGTCGGCCACATGAGATAACCACGCCAGAAATTGTAAAGAAAATGCACAAAATGGTATTGGATGACTGCCAACTGAAGGTGCATGAGCTAGTACACATTGCAGGCATTTCCAAAACTGCTCTACATTGCATACTAACTGAAAATTTGGACATGAGAAAGCTCTGTACAAGACGAGTTTCAGGTTTGCTCACAATGGAACAAAAACAGAAATGTGAAGATGTTTCACTACAGTGTTTGGCAATATTTCATCACAATAAAGCTGAGTATTTGCATCGATTCATAACCATGGATGAAACATGGATTCATCACTTGTCACCTGTGTTGAAGGAATAGTTAAAACAGTAGATTGAAAGGGGAGAATCGGCTCCAAAGTAAGCAAAGACAGTTCCATCTGAGGCAAAGTTATGGTGTCAGTTTTTTGAGATGCACATGGGATAGTTTTCATTGATTCTTTCCTAAAAGGAAAAGCAATCAATGGCGAGTGTTATGCAAACTGGTTGCCGCATTTGAGTGATGAAATCAAGCAAAAAGGCTGCATTAGGTGAAAAAGAAAGTTTTGTTTCATCAAGACAATATATCAGCTCACATTTCCACTGTCGCTATGGCCAAAATCAATGAGTTAAAGTTCAAATTACTTCCTCATGCACCCTATTCACCAGATTTAGACCACCTGTGATTATTTTGAAGAAATGGATTAGTGGTACAAGATTTGCTAATAATAAGAGGTGGAGTCTGCACTTGATGGCTATTTTGCAGAGCTCGGTAATTTCCACTATAAACAGGTTATCAAAGTTATAGAACATCCCTGGGAAAAGTGTGTCAAGATGAAAGGGGACTATGTAGAGAAATAAACATGATTTTTTCCAAAAGTTTTGTGCTTTCTTTGTTAGGTTGGGAACTTCTGGAACAGCCCTTGCAGTATTGTATTTCTGGATGTCTCCATTATTTTTATAGCACTCATCTATGCTTTTTCTTTCTTTCCCTTTCTTGATGTGGATTATAATGCAGAATACAATATTCTGTGTATTTCATCTTCCTAAAGCTGAACACAGGTGTAAGGCCGAGAACTTGTACATTTCTATTGGAAATATTTTTTTATGTATTAAATATTGTGGAAATTTAGTACTGATGGTCCAAACTTTGAAATTAAATTTGTTTAATGTCATCAAGTTATTTGTGAAATTTTCAAATAAGTATTTTTACTTTCTCAAGGACATACATTGTAGATAGTGAAGGTACAGAGGTATTCTTTAGAGGTGGCGTGTGTCATAATGTTGCGCAGTAGTTCATGGTCGAGTCCACTTGTCTATTGCAAGACAAAAGGGGTGTCTGGTTGGTATCTCTTCGACTTCTAGCCCGCTAGCCAGCAGGCTGCTGGTGGAAACTTACCCCCACCATCGCTTTGCGTGATGCTCGGATATGAGCGAGTGACAAGGTCACGCGCCACCTCTAAAAAATACTTCTGTACTGTAGTCCACCCAAAAATTCAATACAAGATTTCACAAGGAGAAGCAGCAGAAAGTAGTGGAGGTAACCTAAATTCGGGTTCAAATGTATCTTTCCCAATTTTCTTTCCATTTCATTTCCATATATTGTCAGTAATAGCCACAGTGCTTTATACTTTACAAAAGACTATATTTTTTTTATGAATAAATGAATTTATTCCACTTCCATTACATACAACCAATTAACTCTTTACACCTCATCTCTATTACATATGTGATCCAAAAGACTCTGAACCAGCTGTACTGTGTTTCACCTTACACATCCTCGGCATATGTCACTGACTGCCACTGTCATAGAACAGCACAGATGAAACCATACAACATTTTAGAACTACTTTTAAAGGCTTTACTTACCAATGTTATTAAAGGAGATGCTGAAACTGGCCACCATTGTTGTCTATATATTTTTGGCATCTCTTTAGGAAATTATCCATTATCCATCCATAGTTCATGTTGAGAAATGCAGGCATTTCCTGGCAGATATTTTGGTTTAATTCTTCCAGGGTGTGTGGGTTTGTCTTGTACACTTTATGGTTTATGTTACCCCAAAGATAGAAATTGCAGGAGGTTAGGTCGGGGGGCCGAGGGGTGCCACAAATCTCTACTAATAATTCTGTCCTGAAACACACTTTCAATTGTTCTCATCGAAAGATTGGCTGTATGAGCTGTTGCAGAGTTTTGTTTAAAAAAGGCAAAATCAAGCTCCCTATCAGTTAATTCTCTAAAAAGGGAGTACAAAATTGTACTCAAGTATGCACAGGCCTCAAGTGTTGACTCAACAAAAATTGGGCCTATTTGTGTACACACATATACATGAAGGTGGAACCATGCTTTGTCCCTGAAAAACAAGAGATGTGGGTCAATTTCGCCATTGTATACACTATTGAGAGTCTACTCACAAAATGTGTGTGTAATTACAGGATCATCTGGTTGAAGAGCATGTGCCACAGTTATTTTATATGGTTTTAACTTCACCAATTTAGTAGCTCTTTGCACAGGTCTTTGCCTCCCTGTTGTGAAAGATGCCTAAGCGATTTTTGGGGGAATTCTCCAAACGATGACCAATGTCGTCTAATGTTTCTACGGTAAGAACCATATGCCCTCTTTTAGATTTTTGAGCCTGAACACTTCCTGCGGCCTGAAACTTATTGTAAAGTTCATGGATTATTGTATGGCTTAGAACTTTCACACCTGAAAATCTTTCTGCAAATCGCACTTTCACTTGGTGAGCTGACTGAGTTAGCACATACGAATCATACTGCTGTGCAGAAGAAAACAAATGCAGGACAAAATAATAAAACACACTGGTAATAATTCAACCACAGGATATCACTGTCAGCTCTATACTGCATTTTTTGATCAGAGAAAAAAATTCATCCATGTGACCTTGTGTACAGCAGCTGCTGTATTCGTGTTTCTGTGTGTGCAGTGGAAAGCGCAGTGGTTGGGATGTTTTTGGGTCTCTCTGTTGGTACAGTTATTTGCTCTTCTTTCTTGCCACACGTCGTTGATGCGACGTTTGAGACAGTTAGTTACGTTTAATGCAGCTATGAGACTCTAAATACTTTTCATCGAATTTCTAGACGTATCTCAGGGCGTGGTATAGGTCTACGCCTTACAAGGATGATTAAATTTCCTTTTTATATTTGTAATATACTTATTTATTGTTCCTTTACGTCACAAACAATAATACAAATATTCTGGATTGGCGTCCTTTGTCTCAGGCCCTGCGGGGTTCACACAACCCGAACACGGACTACGTAATTTTGCGAGTTCGTAATCTTCTTCTATTTTTTGATGCAGCCTTACTAATTATATATTAGTTCTCTGCATTGTTACTCCTGTTAACTTTTAAAACACAATGTTCTTCCAATAAACACTATATGTCGATAACTTTTCAAATTATTCGCGGACTTTGCAATTTCCACATGACGCCAATCCCGATAACACATAAACAAACTAAAACAAATGAAGATCTCTATCATTGCCCACTAGGACAATGATTCACAATTTTAGGGGGCTTTTTCTGCCACCACTATAAACACAAATTTTAACTACTTTAGGAGGCTTCTTATAAACAATATCGCCTCAAATGCCTCTCATCAGAATGTATGTAATTTCTAACAAACACAAAAGAAATGTAACAAGTACAAAACAAAACAATATATTACATACATTCTGATGAATGCCTCTCGACAATTAAATTGCAGACATGTCAACAATCATAACATTAATACAAACATGAAGAACATATACATAACAAACATCTATATACATTGTCACTATGTTTGGTTATCCCTTTTGTAGGGTTTCAATAATGTCTTGTGATATTTTCCTGTCACTTTATTGTTATTCCTGAGCTCATTTAGTTTCATTATGAACTGTCTTAGAATTTTCTGCTATTGCGTCTATCTCATGCTTCATTTTATCCTCTAACATTTCTAAATCTACTCTTTGTTTATCCAATTTCTCATCCTGCTGTTTCTTAAACTCATCTAACTCTTTAACCATTTCAGTCTGCATGTCTTTCACTACTCTTTCTTGCCCTAGCTTGATTTCATTTACTAGTTCTTCTAACTTAATTATATCATTTTTACTAGATCCAATTTCTGCCCTTAATTCTAAAGACAATGTTTTCAGTTCTTCTTTACATTCTTTCCTACCCAGTTCAATTCTCTCAGTTACAGTAACTAAGCTACTATCCATCTTATTTTTTAAACTACTCGCATTACTATCCAATTTATTCTCTAAGTCTGACTTATTTTTGTATAATTCCAACTTTATTTCATTTAAACTACTCTCATTACTATCCAATTTATTTTCTAAATCTGACTTATTATTGGACAATTCCAATTTCATTTCCATCATCTTTTGAGATAACTCCATCATCTGTGTAGAGAATAATTGCTTGTATTCTTTCAATCCTAATTCTGTCTCACAAATCTTTACCACTGATTCTTCACTTTTCTCTCCCTCTTTACTACCACTTAACTCTTTAACATTCTCCATTTTTTTTACTAATTTCCTATTCCTCAATAGCATTTAATCTGTTGTCCAAAATTAATAATTTTTTTTTTAATTTTACATATAATTAGAACAGTCTTACTTGTTAAATATTTAACTTCACTGATTTCTCCTCTCTTCTGACGACCTTCGCTGTCCTTGGGTTTCCTCGTTTCTTCTTCTTCTTTTCTTTTTTTACTCTTCTTACCTCACGTTTACCCAATTTGAGCCCCACGTTGGGTGCCATTTGGTACAGTTATTTGCTCTTCTTTCTTGCCACACGTCGTTGATGCGATGTTTGAGACAGTTAGTTATGTTTAATGCAGCTATGAGACTCTAAATACTTTTCATCGAATTTCTCGACGTACCTCAGGTCGTGGTATAGGTCTACGCCTTACAAGGATGTTTAAATTTCCTTTTTATATTTGTAATATACTTATTTATTGTTCCTTTACGTCACAAACAATAACACAAATATTCTGGATTGGCGTCTTTTGTCGCAGGCCCTGCGGGGTTCACACAACCCGAACACGGACTATGTAATTTTGCGAGTTCATAATCTTCTTCTATTTTTTGATGCAGCCTTACTAATTATATATTAGTTCTCTGCATTGTTACTCCTGTTAACTTTTAAAACACAATGTTCTTCCAATAAACACTATATGTCGATAACTTTTCAAATTATTTGCGGACTTTGCGATTTCCACATGACGCCAATCCCGATAACACATGAACAAACTAAAACAAATGAAGATCTCTATCATTGCCCACTAGGACAATAATTCACAATTTTAGGGGGCTTTTTCTGCCACCACTATAAACACAAATTTTAACTACTTTAGGAGGCTTCTTATAAACAATATCGCCTCACTGTACACTATTCTTCCTTTATAATATACAACCTAAATACACTTGAGTTGCACCTGGTGTAAATATAAACACCATGGTTTACAAAAGAATATCAAGTACTCAATAGAATATACTTTCTGGACTTCTATTAATTAGTATTAAATACTGTTCAGAACTTTACTGTCATCCTATATTGCTTTGATGAAGAGGAGAGTTTGACAATTACTGTAAACTTTTATCTCCCTGTGAACTAAGCAGAACATTTTTACATAACTACAATAATGGAATTTATAAAGCAGTTTAAAACAAGATGAAATGCAGCCAGAAAAACAAAATAGTTCTCATAACTTTAATTCCTCTTACACTCACCTTCTTGATTTTCATTGTCAGTAAGTTCATGTATGCTCCATATGCACCTAGTTCTCCTGACTTCTTGTAAAATTTTTCTGCAAGATCAAATTTTGAAAGCCTCTCATACAGGTTCCCTGCAACATGATAAGCCATAGCATTGTTTGGTAGAAGCTTCATGGCTTTTTCAATGCATTCCTCTGCCTTCTTAAGATCCTGAAATGGTCGAGGCAGCTTTAACAGTCCTGCAGCACAACGGATGTTTACACGTGCACTATTACCATTGAGCCTCAGGGCTTCCCTGTATGTAAATCAATACAATGAGTTAAAAATACTAAAACTTTTCAATTTTGCAACTTGTAAATAAATGAAGCATTCAAATTGCTAAACAAAGCTAGATTGTATACCATTCAACCATATAGTTCAATAACCTAAGGATCACTTGCATATTTTGGAAAGGTTATCTCTGCCATTTATGCTTAATGTATAAATATTAACAACTGCACCATAAACTCAATAAAATGTATTAACATCATCAGTATTGTAAGATTTAAAGCTTTCACGGCGCACGTTATTTATTAAAGTTTCACGGGCGATCAGCCGTGTGAGGTGGAGCTACGGATAAATACTGGGACAGAGTCATTAAGGAAGCCATTCAAATCAAACTACATCCAAACAATTACAACAGGGACCGCAGTCTTCAGCTAAGCCCTGCCTGGACAATAGCCATGAAACACATTCACAACAGCAACTATAGTGATTCTGGTCCAAGTACTGACCCTCAAGAAAACACTGTGGCCGGTGACAAACATAGCCCGAAACAGCAGGCCCAATCACAAATCGTCACCCGCTCATTGGCCAGGGCAACGCAACCCCCTCTCATCTAACATTGTATATATAGGGGGAGTGGGAAAATAACGGTCATTTCATTCTGACGAAGGCCATGGAGTTTAGAATGGCCGAAAGCTCAATATTTTCAAACCTCACACGGGTGATCGCCCGTGAAACTTTAATAAATCATCAGTATTCATTAGGCATACATGTTTTTGCTTAGGAATGATTATTTCAAATTAAGGAAGTGCTTGTATATTTCAGCAGATAAGACAATAGTTGAATTATAAAAAATGGTTATCAAAATGGGGTCATCTTATAGGACAGACACAAAAAATAGATTTGATCACTGTTTCCTCTTTCATGTTTTCCTATCATTTGGTCTAAACCATAAACCACATTAAGTGATGCAGCTTGCATAGCTCCATCACACATATATGACTTTTTGCCACTCATATTCATGTATGTATGTAAGTTGGAAAAAACATATAACAAACATCTCAGAAAAGGTTGAAAAGAAATTGCAAATCCTGAAAAGGTTTAGCTGGTGCTAAATGGGGCTGCTCAAGGAGAGTCCTTAACACAACATACAAAATGTATATTAAACCAAACCTCTTGTACTGTTCTGAAGCTTTAATAACAGCAGCAAATGCTAACATCAATAAACTTGAACAAATACAAAATCAGGCTCTTCGCCTAATCACTGGAGCAGTTAAATCCACACCTATTGATGCCATGCTTGCCTTAACACGGACCCCATCAATAACAACAAAAATAGAAGAACAAGCATTGCTCCAACACGAGAAAATGTTACGACTGCCAAACTCTAAATGGACAGAAGAGAACCTCCCCCCTTCAATCCTTAAAACTCATAGTAGTTTCCTAGAAAAGGTAACACAGATTAAATCCAAATTGAACATTCCTAACACCAGAGAAAATCTACTTATAAGAGAAAATCCATTGGAATTATTGCAACCTACCTTCAATTTGGAATTAATAGAGGAAATAAGTAAATCAGACACACCAAAAGAAATACAAAAACTTCTAGCTCTGGAAACAATCAATACTAGGTATCCCACAGAGGAATGGCTGCACATATATACTGATGGATCCTCGAAGGAAAACCTTACTGGAGCTGGAGTTACGTGTTCACATTTTTCCTTTTATCATTCTGTTGGCAGAGACACAACAAATTATGATGGAGAAATAGAGGCTATATACATTGCTCTCCGACAATTATTAAATCTTCCCTTAAATAAATTTAACAAGGCAGTAATTCTTTCAGATTCTAAAGCTGCAATTCAGGGAATATGTTCAAATACTACAAAGAAGTCAACAAAAATTAGAGAATGCTACAAAATGTTAACACAACTCCAAAAAGTTAATAAGACTGTTCATCTCCAATGGATTCCAGCACACTGTGGAGTCATGGGGAACGAAGCTGCAGACTCACTTGCAAAGAAAGGCACAACAATGAAACAAAAGTCTAAATTCAATTTCTCATATTCCTCAATAAAATGCTTGATCATTAAAAATTTTTGTCATTCATATCTACAAGAAATAGAAACAAATGCCAAAGATAAAAAATGGATTACACTACTTTCCAATCCAGATATAATCCCCCAGAGACCAAGGAAAACAGCTGTTGCAGCCTTCCGACTATTGACAAATCATGACTGCTTAGCAAGTCATCTCTACAGAATTGGTATCTCAGCCTCACCAATATGTGTCCTGTGTAACGATCCAGCAGAAATGAATGAAGAACACTTGAAGACCTGTGAAGCATTAAGATCAGAAGAAACTACAGTTCAAAAGTATTGGAAAGCACGAATGCTAATGGCTTCATTGCCAGATGCAAGGCACTAGAAAACAACAACAACAACTTTTTGCCACTCATCATCCAGTTATTCCATTGTTCACGCACAAGATCTTTGAGTGGTTTATTCAAAAAGATGTCTAAATGTTGTAGCATAGAAGTTAAACCATCTGGTAGTCTTAATATTGTTTCGTGTTGAGCGATTTTTAGTGTTCTCAGTTATGTAACTGTGAAACACATCCCACACTAACGACAGCATTGATTTCATAGAGCACTTGTTTGCCTCTACCATACACTGCCATCCACAAATTTACACTGTTCTTCTCATTCACCTCTTTTGATGAAAATGTACAATTTCTGGCAGGAATTTTATTTTAGGAGTACTTTCCCTCTTGAAAATAACCATGGGTTTAGTTCCATCTGCTATGCATATTAATATTACCAAAAACCTGGTCTTTTGATGGCCAGCATTTCCAACTTGCACAGTTTTTACATCTTTTGTTTCCAAGTTCTGTTGTTTATCATGTCAAAGTTCATTGCTGTTTCATTCATACCAATACAAAACTTGGGAAAATCTGCAACTTTATGGTAAAGATCTTGTAGTAATTTCTGTGCAATTTTTGTTTTCAGTCGTATCACCAGATTTTTGTGATCATCAACCAATTGCACCAACCTACTGTTGCTTTAAATTCTTTGCCTTGTTCTGGATAGGCCCATTTCAATGCATAAGCCCTAATCATATTTCTTGTAACAACATAGCAATTGTGTCTGTGCTATGTGCAACGTTATTTTGTAAATATGGCCAACAAGCTATTCCTCTGCTCATTGAACATTTTTTCTTTCACATTGTTTAAGAGCATCTTCATTCTTTCTCCGATCTCTTATTGTCATGCTGCTCAAATGATTAACATGATTAACCTCTCAGATAGCGCACTGATTATTCTTGGAAGCTGCGAACATTTCACCAATGAGCGCGTTGCTTCAGCCAATGAATGCGTAGAAATCACAAATTACAGATAGATATTAACTCCACGTGGAGTAAAGCACAACATTGCAACATCATTGCCTGTTTTCTCTCTCATTTGTCTCTTCATTGGTGCTTTAAGAAATAAATGCCCATGCTTGTAACATGTATATTTACTTGGATAAAACATGACAATTTTGTTTTCTGCAACACTGAATACCTGTAATCTTATCGCCTTTTTGAGACCGAGAGGTTAACCAACCATCTTTGCTGTCATATCAAAAGCCCTTGCCACAGTACAACTGTTCAATTCTATAGCCTGTATTATAACTTTTAACTTAAAGCTTGCTTCGTATTTCCTTCTTCTCATCGGTTCCATGATTAGGCCCTCATTTGACAAATTTTACACTGTTTATTGAGTTCATGATTCAGCACTTGCTTCCATAGACAAAAGCATAGCAATGCTGAAGGAGGTTTTTCCTTTGCACGCAATTGTAATTACAGCTGAACCTGATTTATACATAATCCAGTTCTAAGTAATTCATATTTATATGTACATTTTTGTAGGTCCCAGCAAAATGTAATTTAGAAACCTGTAAATAGAACCTTACTTATATGTAATTCGCTGTTACATGTATTAAATTTCAGTGAAATACAACTGAGTTTTATGTAATTATAACAAGTATACAGCATACGCTATCTTAAAAGAAATTCAAGATGTATTTTCCTCATCTCTGTTGACAAGAATGCAAACTGAGCAGGCAGTTTTTGGCTGTGGAAACATAAAACAAATACTTTTGCTGGTAGAGCCAGCGACTTTTGATGTGACAATATCGTAGCAACAATATAATAATAATAATAATAATAATAATAATAATAATAATAATAATAATAATAATAAAATCAACAATAACAACATCTTTGACAAGTATATGACATCTCCTACAAAATAGGTATATGTTTAATATGATCTGCAGCTTTCCTGGCGACGAACATATTCAAGTTGTTCCCGGGCTTTGAGCCAGGTGTAGTGATGAAGAGCCATCAACGTTTCGGGAGTGTACATCTCTCCCATCATCAGGATGATGAATGACTAGCAAGAGTGAAGGGGCCAGTATATGTACTGTCCACTAGTACGTACAGAGTAGAAAACTCCCAATCTAATGTGGAGGTGGTTCAACGTTCCGTTGGAATCTGTGTTTTCTGAGCCAGTCGATTTCCAACTTTAAGGCTGGTTTCCAGGAGGGACTAAACTGCAATCCAGCATCTTGGTTCAGTGTGCTCTTCTCGGAGATGGACAGAGCCTCCTTAACCCTACGTTCCCATACACTGCTACATTTTGCCACAATGGTCGTTTCTTTGAAGTTAGCTCTGTGGTCTTTTTCAAAGCAGTGCTCCACCAGCCCTGACTTGTCAGGCTGCATTGGGCGTATGGACCGTTGTGCTCCTTGACTCTGGTGGAAATGGTCCTGCCGGTTTGCCCTATGTATGGCATCCCGCATTCACAGGAGATACGATATACCCCTGGTACATTATTGTCTAGTTTGTCCTTTACCGGTCTCACAAGGTGCTTGATCTTCAAAGGCAGTTTGTGGATGGTTCTGATGTTGTGTTTTGTGAGAATTCTACTGATTCTGCCGGATAGATTGCCAGTATATGGGATGCAGGCAGTGGCGGTCGGCTTGTCTGGTGTTAGTTGAGGTTATGGTTTTCCTCTCTTGGCCTTGGAGATTGAGGCTTCAATATCGTCTGTGGAGTAGCCATTTTGGCGGAAAGTGAGCCTCAGGTGCTGTAGTTCTTGCTTTAGGTGGCTAGGATCGGAGACAGACACAGCTCTGTGGGCCAGAGTATTGAAAACTCCGACCCGTTGTGATTTGTGATGGAAACTGCGAGCATTCAAATAGAGGTCAGTGTGTGTTGGTTTGCGGTACACTGCATGCCCCAGAGTACCGTTGTTGTTTCCAGAGACCAGAATGTCCAAAAATGGCAGCATTCCATCCTTCTCCACTTCCATGGTGAACTAAATTCAGTTCATATACTTAAAGTTGGAAATCGATCAGCTCAGAAAACACAGATTCCAACAGAGCGTTGAACCACCTCCACATTAGATTGGGTGTTTTCTACTCGGTACGTACTAGTGGACAGTACATATACTGGCCCCTTCACTCTTGCTAGTCATTCATCATCCTGATGATGGGAGAGATGTACACTCCCGAAACGTTGATGGCTCTTCATCACTACACGTGGCTTGAAGCCCGAGAACAACTTGAATAGGTACATGTTATTACGACAAAGATTGCTTTGATCCTCTTCTTTATGTTCAGTTTATGAATCTAAAGATCTCCTTTTCAGTTTATCTTCAGAATTGGAGTCATCTGATTCACACAAATTGTTGATGCACTTCTTCCAAATTCTTGGAACTTTGTAAATGGTTGCTTTTATTCCTTTTTTTTTTTTTTGAGAAGTATTAACATATACTTGCAATCACAAAGATATATTGCATGACTAACGAGGAAAAACATGTCAGTAATATGTAATAAGAGTAGGGCAGAGTTTGGTTGACCTCTGCAACACATAACTGCAGATTAGTCATTCTTGGAGCTAAAGAAATTAACAGATCAGGTTGTCGCTCTACCAAACAGTCAAGTAAGGTGTAATATTAGATGTTCTAGTCAGGCGATAGCATGGGTGCATTTGTTCGAAAACTAGAATGTTTAAATAAACATAGGGGTCTCCCAGGCCCTTAGCGATCACTGGAGAGTTAATCTTCTTGAGAGTAGAAAAACATCGCTCTGGTTCAGAAGTTGTCATAGGTGTTGTCACTAGGATTTTTAGAAGTTTGGCCAACTCGCTGAATTATCTTGTGCTAATTTTTGCTTTATAATAAGTTGCAATAGAGGAACAGCACCAGCTGCATTTCTGAAGTCTGGTCGGGAATATAACACACTTAGCTCTGTTTTAAGCCTTCTTTTGTCAAATGAGGGATAAGATTGCACCACTTCATCAATGAGATTATCTGGGAATTGCTTTGAGAATGCCCAAAAATTCTCACAATTAAGAATTTTTTCGCAATTTAGATGATCGAGAGATTGAAAATGAGTGCGTGCCTCTTCTATGATTCGATCGCATATTTCCTTTGCATCATTGGCCATGGAAGAGTTTCTTCGACGTTTGACAGTTCTTTCAATTGTTTCTTTATTGTCGTGATCTTTCAGAGAGTGCCTGATATTATGCATCGCCTGAATGAATGTCGTCACAAGTCGACATTTCTGGCTTGTATCTGGTTGTACAGAATGTCCACGTGCACGTCCACGTGTGAAAAAAAGAGAGTATGTAATTAAATTTGGAATCTTCCAAATTAAGCCTAAGCCCTCGAGCTCCTTGAATAATGGGTTTTGAGGAAAGAAATTGCTCCAATTCCAAGAAACATTCAGCAAGTTCATCTTTATTTTTGTAAATAACATTTACAGTTCTAGATTTAAAATTCTACCATGTTGGTGGGCCACTGGGAATTCTCTTGGAAAACAATTCTAGAGCAGCAAGTCATTAGGGAGACCTAGAAAAATATGCTGAAAATGCCGAAAGTGTACTGAAAAATATTCTAGCAGCTCGATTTTGCGACGCGTCACGTTCCATCTTCAGATTTAATTGGTGCACATAGCAATGAATATAATGAGCATAAGGATATTGTTGCTTTATTTTAGCTTGAACGCTGCCAGTTTCACTGCTCATAACAGATGCTCTGCCATATGTATGCGCAATCAATTTGCTTTTATTACCCTTTAAAATATTATCTACATCCCCTAAAATACATTCCGCAATGGCATTAGCATTTTGTTCATCAGGGTTAAAAAATCCCCAGAACCATTCTTCTGGACATCCATTAATTTCAGACCTAGTTGTCGATGGGCCCTTAAACCAAACTCACTCACTCACTCCATTAATTTCATATCTGAACACTAAAACCAATTGCGTGTGCTCAGAGATGTCTGTTACCTCATCTGACATTACTGAGACATAATCTGCATTGTCAATTTCCGTTGAAATTACTTCACGGCAGACTTCAAGCATGCAGTCTAACAGCTCGTTCTGTATAGTTTTTGAAGTTCCTTTGAAAACTTTATTTGACTCCATATGATCCTTCACTGCATTGTCAATGCTGCCGATAAGATCTATGAGTCCTTAAAATACTCCAGGATTTTCTGAATCTGATGATTCATCATGCCCCCTGAGGGCAAGCTCAAAGGCACCGCAAAACTAATGCAGTCTATTATCCTAGATAAAATGTGTCTATTTTTTCTACCTGCTGGTTGTGTTTTATAATACTCTCTTGGTAGGCTCTGCTTAATGTTGTGGCAATATTAACTGTTCCAAGCATGGACAGATCCAATTGTTGATGTGTTTCTTATTTTCACCATGCAATTTAATTAAATAGTTAAAGATGGCTGAGACCTTTAACACCGGTTTTACCAAATGCATCACTATTTCCAAAAAGAAGGCAAGGAAAGCAGAACAGGGCATTTTTAATATCACAGCCACAAATTCAGTTACATGTGTCATAGCTTTCCTATTGAACTGGCGTGTATATTCCCGATTGCCGGCACCTTTCGCTTTTTGTGTTAGGGGACTGGCCTACCTAATTGTTTAATTTGTATTTTATCTTCTAAAGATTTAGAAGAAAATGATGTTTAAAATAAACTATCAACTGAATTCATATCTGTTCACTATTGTCTAAAACTGTCACTCACCTTGGAAACTGAAAAACACAACACTTAACTAGACATAAAAATACTGCATCCACCAAACAGATTTGAATATCTGGTAACCAATGTTATTTGTGCATGGTGGCTGGCACGAATCTACGCTTGTATATATGAATGGTCTGACCATGTGCGCCAACACTGGTTTTGAAATGCTAGGCAATCCACTATTATTGTGTATGCAGGTCATATTCACGTAATATTAGACATACTGTACTGTATATGTCTAATTTTATTTATTATAAGGATTGAAAATAGTACCTAATTACCACATTTTAACACGAGAAAAGTTTTCTAATTAAATACTGTACAATTTTAATAACCCAAGCTCTTTAGCACCAAGTACGAATGTTGGCAATTCTGGTTTGGCTCTTCTTCATTGAGCACAGAAAGGCGCAGTTTGTAGAGGATTTCGGTGCATGCCTGGGAGGAAAAAGGGTAACTGGCGCATGCGCACTTGTCTTTTCTCGATGGTGTCCTTGTGCTAAGCACATCTCATACTTCATTGAAGGTTGACTGCTGACGTGTAACTCAGCGCACGATTTAAATCGTTTAACAATACACAACGGAGTGTCTCTGTTTGAAGATATCATTTTCTTGGTGGGGGAAAATAATAAAATGAAGTACTTTTCTCTCTCTTCTTTTAACTATGTGCTGTAGCACATAAGCACATTAGGGCCAGCTGCCCCTGGTTAAAAGTAGTCTTTTCTATCACCCTTGATATACACATAAACCAGGTTCAACTGCATTTGCATTGCTTTTGTGATTGTTCAACAATTTCAAGGCAGTACTGCCAGTTGCAAGTACATAAAATGTGTTCATTCAAAAATTATGAATAGGACTAATTCCGGATATACTATACATTGTTATTATTCAGATGATAGTCACTTATCTAGATAAACTAAACTCACAGATACAGTTTGAGGTTGTCTTCACAGGAGATACGTTCTATAACTATAGAATTTCGATGAAAATTTAGACCTTGTCTTATCTCCCAAAATATACGGTAGTCACAAGCTTACATATGCAGTAACAAACCTTCAATATTTATTCATAGTAATAAGCTATTGCAATGGAAAGAAATAAACAAACAAACACAAAAAAATGTAACTTTTAAATATACCTATTACATAATACACGAATTTTGGAAGAATGTAAACTTTCAACATGTAATATAAATAGCTAATGTTAGAGACCAACAGCTTCACTTAAATAAAATTGAGTTATAAAACAACCACCATGTTTCAGCAGTTCCTTTCTGCTATATAAGGTAAGCTGACCTTGCCACGAAACTGTTATATGTGAGCAATGATGTCACTTGCGATTTTCACCTCATTAAGAATCTGATAAAAAAAAGTAATCTGGTAAAAAAGAAAAAACATATTTTAAAAGTCAGTAATCCAGCTTTACCCAGAATTTATGCACTTCCAAAAATACATAAACCAGGGAACAAAAAGAGACCCATTATAAATTGTGTAAATTCACCTACTTACAACTTAGCAAAATGGTTGAATACAAATACTGCACAAGAGCAGAGAGACACCTTTCACTATTAAAACGTCTAACAGGAATGAAGTGGGAATGTTCCAGAGCAACTCTTAACACAACATACAATGTATATATAAAGCCATTATTTACTTACTGCAGTGAAGTTCTTATAACAGCAAATTACAAAAAAAAAATTCAAATCTTTCAAAACCAAACTCTGAGACTAATTACAGGTGCTATCAAAATCACACCAATACCAGCTATGGAAATACACACCAACCAATACCCCATTGAATATGCAATAGAAAAAGCAGCTCTTACTCAACATGAAAAGCTGATCAGACTCCCATTCAATACATGGAACAAGAGAAATTTTACACATACACTAAAGATTCAGGAGAGCTTTCTTTCCAAAATTCAAGACATCAAGAAGAATATACCTTCCTAATTCAAAGGAAAACTTCATATCTAAAGTCAATCTGACACAAACATTAGACATCACATATTTTATTTACATCTGACAGAAGAAGTTAAGAAAAGTGATACTTCAACTAGCCTTTCCACATATATTCAAATTTTGGAGAAGATATGTGGATGACATTTTCGCTATAATCCCCCAGAAACAAAAAGACGACTGTCTAAAATTACTGAATCTACAGGACAGCCATATAAAATTTACAATTGAAATAGAAGACAACACATTACCTTTCCTGGACCTTAAAATTACTAGAAATATAGATGGTATAAAATTTGGTATACATAGAAAGCCCACACATGTAGACAATTACATCAAGAAAAACAATTGCAACCCAATTTCACACCAACTGGCAGCATTTCGAAGCATGATACATCGTTTATATAATGTCCCGTTAAGTAAAGAGGAATTTCTGAAAGAACAACAACACATAGAAAAAATTGCAATATTAAATGGATTCAACCCAGCCACCGTTAGGAACATGTCAAAAAATGCAAAAAAGCTCAAGATAATTTCGCAAACCACTACATTAACACCACTCACAAACAACTGGAAATTTAGGAAATTCACGTACCATGCCTGGGCCTTCAGAAAATTTGAAAAAATCTTCAAGAAACTAAACATAAAACTAGCACCACAAAACCAAAACAGTTTAAAACACCTGCTTAATAAACCACTAAACAATACCATCGCATACAATAAAAAATCGGGATTTACCAGATCAACTGTAATAGTTGTGACAAAAGCTACATAGGGAAAACAAAGAGAAATTTGGATATAAGACTTAAGGAACACCAAAGAAACATAAAATTAAAACAAATTGAAAAGTCTGCTGTGGCACATCATTTTTGGACTGAAAATCACAACATCGGCCTTAATATAAAACTGTTAAAATCTATTAATTCACCAATAGAACTGAATATTTGGGAAAAAATATACATAATCAAAAACAGTAATAAAGTTTTTAATTTCGAAATACCAGCATTGAATGAAGTGTTAAAACTCTGTAACCCTAACACCAGATGGCAGCAGAATAGAGACAGCAGAGAAAAGGAACAAGAGGATAACATCAGTCACCCAACGGCTGATGATGGGATCGAATGGTCCTGAAAACGTTTCCGCTTTAAAAAAGCAATTTAGTAGTGAAGGTGAGTGTAAATAAGTGACTCAAAAATAACCTCAAACACTTCAACTAGTGTTCTAAAATTATTTGCATTAGAGACAATTCATACTAGATTTCCATAACATGAATGGCTCCATATTTATACTGATGGATCATTGATATCAAACTGAGGTGGAGCAGGGGCTGGAGCCACGTGTCACATCTTTTCCTATTACAAATCTTTAAGTTGTGGAACTACAAACTATGATGGAGAAACTGAAGCAATTCGAATGGCTCTACAAAATCTTTTGTACAGAATTTCACATTTTCAGCAAGCAGTTATTCTCTCAGATTCCAGGGCAGCAATTATAGCAATTACTTCCAAGTTGTCACCAAAAAACCAAACAATTATAAAATGTTGGAAAATCCTTACCCATCTAAACCACTTCAAAAACGCCTAGTCTTCCAATCGATACCAGCTCACTGTGGACTGAGTGGTAATGAGAAAGCTGATTTTCTTGGAAAAAAGGGTACCAGCAGTGTACAAAAATCTGTAGGTAATCTACCATTTTATGCAGCTAAAAGATTAGTCAACTCTGAATTCAAAAAAATTATTGCAAAATATTACTATGAAAAATCAAAGAATGTTGTTGTTGTTGTTTTCTAGTGCCTTTCATCTGGCAATGAAGCCATTAGCATTCGTGCTTTCCAATACTTTTGAACTGTAGTTTCTTCTGATCTTAATGCTTCACAGGTCTTCAAGTGTTCTTCATTCATTTTTGCTGGATCGTTACACAGGACACATATCGGTGAGGCTGAGATACCTATTCTGTAGAGATGACTTGCCAAGCAGTCATGATTTGTCAATAGTCGGAAGGCTGCAACAGCTGTTTTCCTTGGTCTCTGGGGGATTATATCTGGATTGGAAAGTAGTGTAATCCATTTTTTATCTTTGGCATTTGTTTCTATTTCTTGTAGGTATGAATGACAAAAATTTTTAATGATCAAAGAATAAAAGAGGGGAACAACCAAACATTTAAACAGTAGTTCCTGAGTATCCTCGAAAAACGGCAGTTGCAACCTTCAGGTTGATTACAGGATATGATTGTCTAGCAAAACATTTAAACAGAATTGGGATATATTCTTCACCACTCTGCCCTCTATGTGATCTGCAAGAGGAAATGGATTAAGACCACCTTCAAATATGCCCGGCCACTTCTAGTGCCCCATCCATCAGTGAAAAATATTGGAGAGCAAGACGATTAATGTCTTCATTGTCAGAAATCCAGCATTAGCTAACAACAACTTTTGAACAATTTGAAAGTTGTTTTCTAGTGCCTTGCATCTGGCAATGAAGCCATTAGCATACAATTTGAAAGTTGAAATACCAAAAATTCTGTTGAATTAGTAAAAAAGATCAGTAACATAGTATTGCCAGCAAAGGATAAACTTGTTTCCTTTGATGTAATTGCTTTATTTCCTAGCATCCCTAGAGAAAAACTTTTGAAGAAATGTATGCTCTTTCGAATTAAATGAAGAATTAATAAATGATTTTGTGAGGCTTACAAATCTTTGTTTGGATCAAAATTTTTTCAGGTTTAATGGCAATTTCTTTCAACAACCTTCTGGGTTAACTATGGCTAGTCCATTATCACCTTTTCTTACCAATCGTTTCACGAGATTTTTTATAATACACATCACTAAAGCATTCCCTTTAATTTTCAAAACCTGGTATAAATATGTAGATTACATACTGGCTTGAGAATTTAATGCCATTCTGGCAGTTTGTCACAATAGCTCAGTGGTTAGAGTGTCTGCCTGACAACCCGAAGGTCTGTGGTTCAAATCCCAGTTGTGGCATTGAATTTTTAAGTTCCAGTTCTACCTCTTAAACTTTGCCCACACACTGCCTGTGTGCTTAAAAACACCAACAGTAAGTTTGTTGGCATAAATAAATAATAATTACTATGTAGATTACATTTTTGCTATTGTGCCTGAGAAATTGACCAATGATGCTTTAAAGCTTTTGAATTTACAAGATAAAGTCATACTCACTTGGTGCTGTATTTTTAAATAAATTATTACTTTGCGTTGAGCTAATCTCCAGGTGAGGTACTTGGTGGAATGAATGAACACTTGATGTAACTTCACTTTATATCACTTTACTAACACTTCTTTCGTCTCTTATTACACTTGTTAGAATTGAATTGACTTTAGTTGCACCTATTTGTATTTTCTTGATAATCTTTCTACTTTTATAAAGTCTTTTAGACCCACATCCATGCGCGTTACAGAAACTCATCTTCACCTCTCAAACATACAGGTGCTAATAACAAAAATTGGCGCTTCTTTACATGACACTCTTTATTGTATACATGTGCGTATGCGTTCATTTTATATTTTCTTACATTAAATAGTTCCTGTATTGTTAGGGAAGCGATCTTTATCTATTCTCCCTTCACTTTTAACATTAAATATATATATATATGTATACCAGGTGAGTCAGCCGCGCCTTATTTTTTGGAAGGTAGGCCACCCATCTAACGGCATGTGCGCCTTAGTGCAGTTTTGCGCTTACTAAAATGTATTGCTTGACGTTCTTAAAGAGAGGAATGCGCAAAATTGAGAGCAACAGTGGTTTAAGGGACAGAACATACTCCTCACTAAAGTACACCTAAAAAACATACAACTCGTTTACTGAGAGCGAATTCCGGTTTCCGGCCGATTTTACAAACTTTTTATTAGAGTATACATAGCAACGTAATTCAGTAAACGCCTCGGAAAAAATGGACCTATCATATGAGTACACTAACGTCAGCTAAAAAGAAAATGGTGGATTCTTGTACTTAGATTAGGGGTTGGCTGGCAAAAATCAGGAAAAGTTTAGAGACACGCCTCATCCATCATGGACCCGTACAGTCAAAACGGACATATTTTATTAAACAACACTTTATTTACATTTTTGCGTGAACTACACCTCGTGCATCTCAATTAATATGCCTAACAGTTTTTGCCATTTAAGTAATAATATTAAAATGCCCAGCAAATGATTAAAACTGTCTTAAAAGCCTAAATCAAGCCCAAAAACTCACGAGGTGGCAATGGCATAGTGCCAGGCATACAAGTCCTAATATTGCACGCGGTACATGCTTTCAGTCAAGTCTCGAAATAGCTGAGTAGGATTGTGATGGGTCCTCTGCGCTTAACCCCCAATGACACAGGTTTGAGTCTCAGTATTGTAAATATCTTTTTTGTGTTCATCAAAACTTGGAAACCGAATTCACAATAATCTAATTATAAAGTCCCTGAGCGTTTAGTACATAATTTAAATCGTTTTTGGTTGTCTGCATTTTATAACTGAACAGGTGTAATAACTTCTGCCGTATTGCACTGCCATGATGTACTGTGTTGTGAATGCCGATTCCTGCGTTCTCCAAACGTATGCTGTCGCACGATATTTTGTGCCAGTCTTTCATTATGTGTTCGACAGATGAGTATGTAGATATGCTTTTGATCTACAGAGAAATAAGAACAAATACACCGGAGAAAATATCTCGGGAGAGATATCCGAATAGATGACAACCAACAGCAAACACCTTCCGGAATGTTGAAAGGCATCTGCGTGTAACAGCATCACTTGCAAGAATGTCTCCTCATAGACACGCACCAGCAACATCGGGTGTTAACGCAGAAACAGTTTTGAACGCCACCCAGTACAATCCGCATACTAGTATACGGTCAGTTGCTCAGGAGGTGAACATCAGCCAATCTTCTGTAGTGCGAATATTGAACACTAATAAGTTCCAACCTTATTGTTTGCACCTACACCAAGCACTTCACGGGAGAGATTTCGAAGCTCGAGTAACCTTTTGTGAATGGTTGCTGGAGCGAGTAGCAAGTGATGTGGGATTCGCATCCAGGATATTGTTTTCTGACGAATCAAGATTCCACAACAATGGAACTGAAAATCGTCACAATATACGCTATAGGAATGTTAAAATACCTCATTGGGTAAGGCAGGCAGCATTCCAAGAACAGTGGAGTATAAATGTCTGGTGTGGAATCTTGGGAGGCCACCTTGCTGGACCATTATTCTTCAAGGGGCATCTAACAGAAGCCAGAAGCACACTACCTAGAATTCCTCAGTAGCTCACCCCTTATTATTAGGAAATGTGCCACTGCAGGAGCGAATGACGATGTGGTTTCAACACAACAGCACACCTCCGTATCGGTCAAGGATCGTCTGCAATCATTTGAATGCTGCACATCCTGGTCATTGGATAGGAAGTCAAGGACCAGTCCCCTGGCCTGCCAGATCACCTGATCTGACACCCCTTGACTTCTTTCTCTGGGATTATTTAAAAGAACACATTTATGCAGAGGAGCTGGGCAATCTAGAAACCCTTCGTCAGCGTATTACAGTGGCTTGTAGAAATGTTCGCCTCGCCATGCTACACCAAGTCAGGGGCTCCATCCAACAGCGTGACCAGACGTGCATTACCCAAGAAGGTCACCAGTTCGAGCACATGCTTCGTTAGAGGAGTAGTGTTCCAGGAATAGAAAAAGGGTCATTCCAGCACCACAAAACATACCACTATGAAACATTTTTAATAGCACAATAATTCATTGTCTGCAAAATTGAGTTTAACTTCCATGTTAAATTCTGACAATGTAATTTCCTTGCTTTCTGTGTTCAAATGTGTATAAATGTCCTTATTTCAATTGCACCTGCATATAGGTGTGTTTAAACAACTACATAATTGTAGTTCACCAATAAAGAAACATCAAACAATGCCATAAAACATAAGTAAAACAATAAAAGTGAATATAATAACAGTTTTCAGAATAATAATTTGTAAATTATGAGGACTGCATGGTAAAAAAAAAAAATAGTACATGCACGTGATTCGAACCACCTTCACAGCAGACGATTACTTTGGAGTCTTGCATTCGTTCCAACTGAGCTACCTAGTAACGTGTAAGGTAAACATTCCATTTAAAATGTAATATTCGCTGGTTCCAGTAAACATTTACAGAAGTGCAAATGTCAGCTGTCTAATTACAAATATATTAAAAGGTGGTGTGATAACATCTATATTAGTACTAATTTCATCGAGTGTTTAACATCCATGTTAAATACGAGGGTAGAACTAGTAATGGGGTCAATGTTTTCATGTTGGACAATAAAATGCGGATTGCATAAAACTCGAGAATAAGGGGCAGCTGACTCACCTGGTATATATATATATAGTTCTTATACTTATACATATTAAATTTAAACATGAAACTTAACATTTATGACGTTTTTAAACATTTCTATTTTTCTTAACAATGAAAAAATAGCAACACGTTTTCGTTACTCAACTAATTCTTATCAACATGAAAAATAAATTACATTTGCAATAAATATTTACATACATGATTTCCTTTTGGGGTCTAACCATATATTCTGTCTCACATGCTTCTTGTTTTGTTTTTCAAGTTGTCACATATATTCACAATCTTGAAACACAATACAACACTTCTCCCTATTCCTTTGATACAATCTTTTTACTTTGTACAATACCCTTTTTCTTTACAGTCTTCTTTGCTGTATGTTTTTGTCTTTTGTTTTGGCATGACACAGCAGGTCTTTATAATTTTAACATATTCAGTTATTACACAACACCAAGAACATTCCTAAGTTTTTACATTTGACATTGACACAAATATTATTTAAGTGTATCATGGTTTATTATGTGCCTTTTGACTTATTTTCTTTGTTAGGAGAGAGAAACAGGATACAAATCTTGAACTAATGATTATGATCATACTTATGGCAATTTTATTCAGTTCTTTGCCTTCTTTGTCTTGCAAGCTTATTATGTATAGGCAGATCGTTGATTCAGTTCTTAAACTCTGATGTTACTAATGATTAGGGCTCGGAAGTTCATGCCCTAAAAAACACTGAAATATGCATGCAAATATATTCTTAAAAACTTCAAAATATGCCAAGAAATATGCACTATTTCATTAAAACAGTTCATGTCCCTTTGCAGTAGACGAGTTAGTGTAAATAATAAAGTTACCTTATTCCTTAGAGGTTGAAGCAGAAGTGGTCCCACTGCTAGCATTAACTGCTAAATTGCAGTTCACAACCAACACTCCACAAATTTTCAACAGTAAAACGTCGTCTATTGTCTGGCAAAACACTTTTGTAACGTGAAAAACTTCTTTACACGTCACAAGATGTTATAGGGGGATATTTAAATGATTTTAACTGTTTCACAGAGAGTCAACTCTCTTGGTGTGACAGATGGTTTTCTTTCGAGGATGTCTCGAATATCGCACATCTGTTTATAACCAGAATTTTTTGAAATTACATAATTCACTTGTCCTATGATATCAGGAACCGAACTTAGATCACATATTGTTTTTTTAAGCACAGTAAGTGATTCATGCAAAGGAAATCCTACACCTTCCAATGCTGTTACGGCTGTTGGTAAGAAAGAAAAATGGGCAGATATGAAACTA
The DNA here is from genome assembly GCA_030765045.1 of Tenodera sinensis. Lineage (NCBI taxonomy): Eukaryota > Metazoa > Arthropoda > Insecta > Mantodea > Mantidae > Tenodera > Tenodera sinensis. The sequence goes on along the minus strand of CM060966.1, from coordinate 75,856,091 downwards.
AGACTGTTCTTTAACCCAGTGCCTGACAGAATACTTTGCACAGTTTGTATTGATGAAGCATCGTTCGAGTCCAATGAATTAACAACCTCTTCGATTATTTCTATGTGCTCATCATAATATAAAACTGCATCGACCCATGTTACCCATCGAATTAACACCGGTGCAGGAGGAAGTCGGACATTAGGTGCTGTTGATCTAAACAACCTAACTCTTTTATGAGATTTAACAAAAATTCTCTTTGTATTGGACACAAATCTATCTACCAGTGGGAAAGAATCACGTATTGTCTCAGAAATTCGATGAAGAGCGTTTGCCTAACAAGTTATATGAATTAAGTTAGGAAAAATACCTTTCAGAGTTTTGCCTGATTTTACCATATAAGGTAACAAATAAAAGCAACCAGTTGTATTCGATTCCACATGGGCATTGTAATTTCAAAGAGTCCATCACAAACTGTGTCACAGTTACATTGTCAGTGGCCGAAAATTTGCACACATTAAGGAGATAAGTTGTAGTCTTTTGTTCATTATTTAAGGCACCCACGATTATATTAGCAATACAACAGCATTCAGAATCAGAGGTTTCATCAACAAACAACCACACAAACTGATCCGCTAAATTTGGTATATTTGACAATACGTTATTGTAACAATGCTCTACATAAGTCTTACGCAGTGTACTTTCTTCAGGCACATGTTGAGTACACTTGGCAAGAAATAAATGTCGGATAAATATCGGATTATTAATTTTGAACAAGGGAATATCAGCAGCTAATAATACTTGGCACAAGTCATAGGAAAATTCAGTAACCCTACTTCCTAAACACTCTACTAATTGTTTTAGAACAGGTTATTTGTTTGCGAGTTTTCTGATTAAATTCTCCTTATGTTTTGCTGTGTTTATGTGCTGAACTATTTGAAATCTTTTCTCACTCCCTATATTTTTGTCACACGCTCCACAAAACAGTGCCCTATTATCTGTAGATATTAAATCACCCGAAAACTCTTTCTAGCACTCTAAGTTGGTTTTATTTTCGGCATTTGAAGAGCTCTTTAACATTTTATACACCTAATTTAATTTGGTGAGAACCAGTTCACAACACTTTTACGTTTGAAGACCACGCAGAGGAAAGCGTTGCTATAATCGAGCTGCTCAAAACGTTGACCTGCACTTTATCTTTGTTAATATAAACCTCTCAGATGACGCACTGATTATTCTCTATGCACATACATATAATGAAAGAAAGGAAACAGAGGATTCACTGCATAACAACATGACTCAGCATTGCTTCTCGCCACCTCGCGAGTTACATCATCATATGCAACACTACCAATATGAAAAATATTATCCAGGTGGAAAAAAAACAACATAAAAATCATTAAAACATGCTATATAGAGGCTATAGTATCGAAATAATATGCATTTATCAAAATCAAGAAAATATGCAGTTATATGCACCATAAAATCACGTCCAAATAGCTTAAAATTCCATAATTCGTGCACATAATGTAAAAGCATACATTTTTAACCCCTATGAAAAAACATGCAAATGCATGAACTTCCTAGCCCTACTAATGATACTATTATGACGTTGGGTTCTTATTCACTATTGTTTAGTTCATCTACATTTCTTTAAGCTCATCATTGGCAATATCCATCTTAATCTATGAGCATTGCTTTTCTGACTATGATTTTTCTCTCTTTACTAATTGTCATCTCTTCATCTCTTAAGAGAAAACTTCTATATTTATAATTATTCTGCAACTATATTATTTTTCTTCTTAATTCACCCTCGACACCCTTGTGTCTAAAATATTCCCTCTTTGTCACCACAATTGATTCCATCTTATTTTTGTCCCTGACATCCTTATGTCAAAAACACATTTTCTTCGTCATTTTAATTCATTTCTTTAATGATAATCAGTATTCTCACCTGTCTTTGTTGACAATGCTCTCGCTGGTCATTATAGCCAATGACTATGTTGATTTCCTTTCCTGTTGTATTTTCCAACCTGTATATAATTTTCTATGAGAAACCCAATAAAGCTTATTGTTTTTCCTCATCTCTACTGTTCCTGCCTTACATATTTGTTGGCTAAGACTATTTGGTTGTTCCTTTATATGGTTTTAATTTGTTTTTATGGTATCTTCCTACCAACTTGCCATTTGAATTCTGTAGCTCATATGTGTGGTTGCCCAGTAGTTTCGTTATGACCAGTGGTCCAGTGTACAGTAGTTCCATTTTCCCAGATGCCTTGGATGCTTTGTGCAGCCATCATGGTGTCGATATCAATTGTCAATCGCTTAGGTTTTGTGTTGGTTATCAACTCGATTGGGGTGAACTTAGCCGTGGTAATTTTCCTGGGTGTTGGGGGTGGTTGTTGTTTCTGTATTCTGTGCCGAATCAACCCTATTCGGCACATTTTCATCTATTTCCTGTTGTCTTACGTTGCCGGCGGTCCATTGGTTTCTGTCCCTTTGGTGTGAACCCCTGTGTTATGACGGTCTTTGTCTGTTCAAGTATTTCCTACAGAATTGTATGTGATTCGCCTGATGGGTACGTTGGTCTCCCACGATCATACATATATGTTTGGTATCTCGATGGCGCTGCTGTGGCCGAGCGGTTAGCGCGCTCGGGTTCAATCCCAGGGACCCGCATGTGGTATTCGTGGTGGACGAAGCGGCGTCAGGGTGGGTTTTCTCCAGGTACTCCGGTTTCCCCCGCCATCTCATTCCACCGGTGCTCCATCTTCATTCCATGTATCATCAGTGTCACTGCCTGCGGCGCCGTAGTAGTAAAAGCGGGCATTAAACACTACAACACATGGTATCTCGATTCACCCCTTGGTATTGTGTCATGGTACCGTTGTCTCATGTTCTGCATTCTTTCGCCATGATTGTGTGGTTGTGGGAAATGGTGTGCCCCTCTTCCCGTCATGAGTGCTCCTAGTATTTCTATCTTCCCTCTCACTCTGATTGTTTGTAGTCGTGCTTCTGTTTAAGATCGGTGAGTTTGGGTGACTGTTTCTATGTCTTTGCTCACTAGGCCAACCATTTTGCGTTTCGAAGGCTGTTAGTAGTTCTATCATGTCTGCAAAATCTACTCGCAACAATTAACCCTGGGAAATGTCTTGTTATGCTGGTAATTAAATCTGCTTCTAACAGGTTAGGGTCTAATAGCTTCCCTTTGTTGGCTACTTTCATGAAATAATCGACTAGCGATAACCCTTTGGCCGGATCATGTCTTCCTGTCGCTAACTGTACCCTTGTCTGGTTCTGCTTAGCTGGGCCCCAATACCTTGATAGGAATAGATTCCTAAATGAGCTATATGATTCATGACCAGCTAGTGTTAACCTTAGCCATTCTAATGCTTTGTTTTTTAAGCTTTTCTGAACTATCATCATCCTAAGCTCGTTTAGTATCCTTTTCACTTTAAAAAACTCTTCCATCTCTTTAACAAAGAGTTTTGGATCATCTCCCTTCTCCTCGTCAAATAATAATAATAATAATAATAATAATAATAATAATAATAATAATAATAATAATAATAATAATAATAATAAATAATAATAATAATAATAATAATAATAATAATAATAATAATAATAATAATAATAATAATAATAATAATAATAATAATAATAATAATAATGTTTATTGTCTATAGACTTCATACAAGTTTCAGACATTGTCATATTCTGCAATACAATGGGTATACATAAGTTACATTAATATTATAAGATTAAACTAAATTGAATATATACATACATTTGTTATATAATTAAGAAGTTTCTATTTACAACAGATAAAACCATTTACAATTCATTACATATAATTCATTATAATTCATCTAACCTATATATACATTTCTGAATTAAATATGATTTCAGTTCCTTTTTAAATTTTTTTCCTTTGTGTTGTTTAACAGTTGTTGGCAGTTTGTTGTATATCTGTCCTTTAATTAATGGATCCTTGCAAGTTGATTTGAGATTTACATGCTTCCTGTGGTAGTTATCCCTTCCTCTGGTATAATAATCATAAAGTGTGCTGTTACTTGTGCCATTATTTTCTTCTCAGTTGCAATTACAACTACCTTATATACATATAGTCCAACTACAGTAAGAATCTTATTATCTCTAAATACATTTCTACACGAATCAGTACTTGCTAATCTATAGATACAACGTAGACATTTTTTTGTAGCACTAATACTCTATTCATGTGCGCATTACAGGTGCTTCCCCATAATTCTATGCCATAGGAGATATGAGGATAGATGAGTCCAAAATATAAAGTTTTTAACATGTTTTTGTCTAAATATAATGATAATTGTCTTAAAACATATATATTTGAGCTTATTTTTTTACATACATAGTCAATATGAACTTCCCAAGTTAACCTATTGTCTATGTGAATCCCTAGGAAGTTATGGTTATCAAATTTTTCAATTCTAGTGTTGTTAACCTCTTGAGCGACGGCCATTTAAAAGCTCCGCAGGCCGAGAACGGATACCCAATATCCAGCACAGGGCATTTAAATTGTTAAATGCGCTAAAAGTGCTTCCTAAATACACAGCTGAATTTTGCGTAAATTTAAGTTACTTTAATGAAACAAAAACTGGTATAAAACTCATTATATGCAGTATACATGTACATCATCAGCAATGTTGAGTTGCATTTACAAATCGTTGAAATTGCACTATTTGTTTCACTGTGGTAAAAAGTTAACTTTGCTTTGTCGAAGGTGCCTAATATAATTTCTCGGAAAGAAACAGCAGTGGACCCATTGTATGTGTGAGCTATGCGTCAGTAAATCACAGTACAATGTGAAATAGAACACTACTGTATGCATGGTTTATGAGTCATCAGAATAAAGCAGGTTTGCAATTTTTCCTTACACGTGTTTCGTAACTTGGATATAGCCTACAGGCTCCATTTGTTTCTTTCTTGAAATGCATACGTATACTTTCCTGCTTGTAGCTGAAGTGAGAAGCTTTTGAGTGTTACATCTCAGAGCTAAAACATGGCATGAACAAGCAGTGTTGCACAAAGGTTAGCGAGTGGTGGAAGTGTAAGGGCTTCTGAAATTACACACGATAATGTGGAGGACTTCTTGCTGTGTGACAGCGATTTGGATATTGATGGCGAATTTTCCGAATTTGATGGGGGTGTGGAGGATATAGGTACGAGTAGCAGTGAGGAAGAATGTGACCAACTTCCTTCAGGTGTTCGTGAAGAGTCAGCATTGTGGAGTGCTGAAAACAATTGCAATACAAACAGGCACATCTTCACAAGCACAGGGTCTGGTGTTCAATCCCAGGCTCAGCTGACTTCAGACAGCCAGCCAATTGACATTTTTACAAAATTTTTTACTACCGACTTAGTGTCTCTCATTCTTTCAGAAACAAATGTATATGCGTGTAAGGTGAAGGAAGACCTGCTCTCTAAAGGTAAATTAGGGCCTAAGAGCAGAATTCAAAGGTGGACAGAAGTAACACTCAATTAGATTTACAGGCTAATTGGTCTAATTATACTTATGGGTATTATTCGTAAACCTGCATTATACATGTATTGGTCCACAGATGACATGCTAGCTACTCCTTTTTTTGGAAAATGCATGTCAAATAACAGGTTTACGTCAATTTTGCGGTTCCTTCATTTCACCTGCACAGAGAATGTAAATGACAAACTCCACAAAATTAGGCCTGTTTTCGATTATATTATTTCTAAATTTAAAGAAAATTATGTGCCTGGTGAAAAGGTCACTGTTGATGAAAGCCTAATGCTTTGGAAGGGCCGCTTAGGTTGGAAGCAATACATCAAAACAAAAAGGGCTAGATTTGGCATAAAGAGTTTTGATGTTTGTGAAAGTAAAACGGGATATCTTTACAATAGCTGCATTTACACTGGTCAAGGGACTGACAATACCGGAGACAAAGATTTGGGCTTATCTGGTTCCATAGTAATGCACCTAATGGAACCTGTGCTTGATCAGGGTAGGACTGTGTACTTAGATAACTGGTACAGCTCTCCTAAATTATTCATGGCCTTACACAAAAGAAAGACTAATGCAATTGGAACAGTACGTTCAAATCGTATTGGTTTGCCAAAAGATGTGAATACAAAGGCTCTAAGGAGAGGGGAAATGGAGGTGCGTCAGCTCCCAACTTTGACCTACCTTGCCTGGCAGGACAGGAGGGTAGTTATGGCATTATCCAATTGCAGCTCTAAGATTTTGATGATTGACACTGGAAAAACAGATGCCCATACCAAAATGTGCATTTTCAAGCCTGACATTATCCAGGAATACAATATGCACATGGGCGGTGCCGATCTAGTAGATCAGGTATTGCAAACATATCCCTCTTTACGAAAAACAGTGAAATGGTATAAAAAGGTATTTTTGCACCAGCTGGATATAACCATATACAATTGTTTGGTAATTTGGAGAGCTCTAAACCCACACAAGACAATGACCTACCTGGACTTTCGACTATCAATAGCTCGCAGCCTAATTGAACAACACCAGGTTGAGAAGGCTCTTCATACTGGGGGTAGAAAATCCAAAACCCCTGCACCCCTCAGACTTCAAGGAAAACATTATCCTAAAAGGATACCGTCAACAGCAAAGAAGTCCCGCCCATCTCGAAGGTGTTTTGTGTGCCGCAAGAAGGGAATCCATAAGGAAACCGGGAATATCTGTGGCAAATGTGGAGATGTGCCCTTGTGTGTTTATCCCTGTTTTGGGGCATATCACTGCAGAAGGAACATATAAAGGTAAGCCAGTAAAGCATATAGAATTTAATTAAATGTTTCATAACGGGGGAAAATTAAAATAAGTTGAGTTAGATACAGGATAAATAAGGGTTAAATGCACAAACGCACAGGACGTGTATACACGTCCATATCCCTGAAGAGGTTAAAGTGTACATCATCAGTTACTACATTTGCTTTATGGTATTCAAATATGATCATTTTGCTTTTCTTAGAATTAACTTCTAAATTTATGCTACTTAGGTACGTTGCTAGCTGTTTTACAGAGTGTGAAATTTCTGTTACCAACTGAGTACGAGATTTTTCACTGCAAATCATTGTGGTGTCATCTGCATACGATACTACAGTATTGGTGGTTATATTTGGTAAATTATTTACATATATTAGATACAAAATTGGACCCAGAACAGACCCTTGAGGTACTCCAGTTGCTACTACTTTTTGTTCTGATACATACTTTACATTTTTTAAACCTATTTTATGGTTGATTTCTGTTGAACACTTTCTGTTACTTAGATAAGACTTAATTATATTTAGCATTTTGCCTCTTATGCCATAAATTTCTAGTTTATTAAGCAGTATTTGATGTGAGACACAGTCAAACGCCTTTGAAAGATCAATGAATACTCCCACAGTGCTAAAACCTTTGTCTAGATTTTCCAAAACTTTGTGCATAAAATCAGTAACTGCTGTGGTTGTTGACATACCTTTTCGAAAACCATGCTGGTGGCAATTCAATACATCATATCTATTAAGAAAGTCAACCAGTCTGACTAATAAAATCTTTTCAAAAACTTTACCAATCACAGAAGTTAAGGTTATTGGCCTATAATTATCAACACTATTTCTATTACCCTTTTTATAGATAGGTTTTATGATTCCCAGTTTTAAGCAATTTGGAAATATTTCTTCATTTATTGAGCAGTTTATTAGGTGGGCTAAAATAGCTGCGAGCCCATTTTGACACTTTTTCAATATTCTAGTAGACATACCATCCCACCCTGAAGATGACTGTTCTTTAAAACTGCATATTATTTTTGTGATTTCGTCTACGTTTGTGTTATTCATGAAGATGGTATTTACGATAATATTCTCTATTTCTGTGTTACTGTGTGATATATCCTTCTCCTTACTTCCCAAGGTTGCAAAATAGTTGTTAAATAAGTTGCTTATTTTGTTTGGATCATCTACATGTTTACCTTCATGAAGCAGTTTAATATTTTCACTGACATTGCTGTGTGTGGTGTTTCTATCCTTGACTAAATTCCATACTGCTTTGTTTATATTGCTGGAGTTATTTATCTTTTGTTTATAATGTTTCGATTTTAAATCAATTAATGTCCTATGATACTCCTTTTTTAATTGTGTATATCGTTCCCTGTGCCGTTCAATGTAGGTGGTGTGATTTCGTGTAGTATGCTGTTGGTGTAGCATGTGTTGTGTGTTGTGTCATTGTTTAATTGTGGACCTCTATCTCTATATGGTGAGTCAATATTCTGTACATTATTCAAATAACTTTCATCTTGAACATCACTTACATCTAAATCATCTTTTGCCACAACATCATTTACATTAGCCAAACTCTCTATTCCTTTTCTCATCTCTTCATAAATGAATTTTTAATCATTCTTTATTTCTAAGTCACTTTATTTTATATCATTCATAGCATCTTGTTGTGATTGTACTACATCAGCCACAGTTTTAATTTTAGGAATGACAATTTGTTCTACAGTTTCATTAATCATTCCTTTCCTTACTACCTCAATTTCTTTCCTCAATTCCTCAGTTATTTCTACTTTTACATTTGTAATCTAACAGTCTACACTTGCATTACACTCTATTTCATCCCTACATCTACTAATTTCTCCCCCTAATACAATCTTGTTTTCTTTCATTTCCATTTCTATTTTTCCCATCCTATCTTCTATGATTTCTATCCTAGCTTCTAAAGCTTCCTTTGTCTCCTTTATGTTTTTATGTACTAATTTCAAATTAGTTTCCATTACTTTCATTCTTTCTTTGCACTCCTGCCTTCCTAATTCTATTCTCTTTCCCAAATCTAGCTCTAATTCTTTCCTATTATGTTCTATTTTCTGCTCTAAGTTCTGCCTCACTTTCTCCATTTTCAGACCTATATCTTTTTTATTTTGTTCTAAGTTTTGCTCCATTTTCTGACCTATTTCCTTCATATTCTGTTCTAGTCTTTCAAACATGATCATCATTAATTTTTTATCTTTCTCTATCACTGTTACTTCTTCCTCACTTTCTGTTTCTGTTTGAAAACTAGGCTTATCTGCCCCTTCCCCTATTCCTGTTCCTACTTCTTTTCCTTTTTGTGACATTTTCGTTTTTTGATTCAGCTCAGTTGGGCTTAAAAGTCCTACTATGTAATTATTTCTTAATATAATATATAAAAATAAAGTAAATTTTGAATAAAAATTTTTGGTCCTACTTTTTTCTCGTTAGTTTATTTCGTTATGTCCATCCCCTCGGTAGTTGGTTTCACTAGACATCCCTTGAAGTTCTCCGCGACGATGGATAGGCGTCCGTCGGCATTTTGCCTGTTGATTCCAGCTTAATAACGTCTCCTGTAGTCTTAAACTTCAATGGATTGTTTAATGGCATCTTCTTCCGTTTTCGCAAGTAGAGTAGCGTCACTTGGTATTTCGTGTAAGTTCATTTCCACCCAATATTCGTGCTCCACGTTTGGGCAAGCCATTTGGTACTGTATTTTTAAATAAATTATTACTTTGCATTGAGCTATGAGACTCTATTCTTTATCTCCGGGCGAGGTACTTGGTAGAATGAATGAACACTCAATGTAACTGCACTTTATATCACTTTATCAACACTTTTTTCGTCTCTTATTACACTTTTTATAATTGAATTGACTTTCGTTGCACCTATTTGTATTTTCTTGATAATCTTTCTACTTTTATAAAGTCTTTTACACCCACATCCACACGCATTACAGGAACACGTCTTCATCTCTCAAACAGATGCTAATAACAAAAATTGGCACTTCTTTACACTTAACCTTATAATTAGGGCTAAGAAGTTCATGCATTTGCATGTTCTTTCATAGGGGTTCAAAATGTATGCTTTTACATTATGTGCACAAATTATGGAATTTTAAGTTATTTGGACGTGATTTTATGGTGCATATAACTGCATATTTTCTTGATTTTGATAAATGCATATTATTTCAATACTATAGCCTCTATATAGCATATTTTAATGATTTTTATGGTCTTTTTTCCACCTGGATAATATTTTTCATATTGGTAGTGTTGCATATTATGATGTAACTTGCGAGGTGGCGAGAAGCATGCTGAGTCATGTTGTTATACAGTGAATCCCCTGCTTCCATCCTTTCATTATAGGTATGGGTGTAGAGAATAATTAGTGCGTGATCTGAGAGGTTTATATTAACAAAGATAAAGTGCAGGTCAACCTTTTGAGCAGCACGATTGTATGTAATATCCGACTTCCTCCTGCACCAATGCTAACTCGATGGGGAACATGGGTCGATGCAGTTTTATCTTATGCTGAGCACATACAAATGGTCGAAGAGGTTGTTAATTCATTGGACTCGAATGATGCTTCATCAATACAAGCCGTGCAAAATATTCTGAAGGCACTGGGTTAAAAGAGGATCTTAGTTTCATATCTGCCCATTTTTCTTTCTTACCAACAGCCATAAAGGCATTGGAAGCTGTAGGATCTCCTTTACATGAATCGCTTACTGTGCTTGAAAAAACAATGTGATCTAAGTTCAATTCCTGGTAACATAGGAAACAAGTGAAAGAGAAAGTGAATTATGTAATTTCAAAAAATTTTGGTTATAAACAAATGTGCCATATTCGAGACATCCTCGAAAGAAAACCATCTGTCACACCAAGAGACTTGAGTCTCTCTGTGAAGCAGTTAACATCAACTATCTAAATAGTCACGTGATCCATGTCACATGACGCCCAGCCATGTGTGTGCATTATAAGGTTAAACTTTAACCTTATTATGCACACCGGTCCAGCAGCGAAGAAAGCCGAAGTGTTGGAGTCACGTGACTAACATGGCTGGGCGTCACTGGACTAGAAAGTTGAGCGGGAAAGGTAAGAAATATGTGCCAATAGTGATTGCAAGTGCAATATGGAAGTGATGGAAGTGAGTCAAAATAAACAATTTATGTGCTCAGAGTGTGGGAGGTGCTATAAGCAGAGACAACATTTGCGGTGTCACGCTTCCACAGCTCACCCGGGGAGAGTGAATGCCATTGTACCTCTCCAAAAACTTCAATTTAAGTGCAGCCTTTGCAACTTTGAAGGAATATCAGAAAGTACTTTATACGAACACTTGGAAGTGATACATGATAGACGTGTAAAATTGGAAGAACTGGAATTCTCATCATTTGGAGACTTTAAGAGTTGGAAAGAAGGAACTGAGGCGGCAACACGGTCATTCTTTGGGAAAATTCGTTCTAAAATTGCTTCTCAAAGTGTAACATATTATTATGCATGTCATCGTTCAGGGAATTTTGTCTCCAAAGGCAAAGGTATTAGACATTTAAAACTGCAAGGGAGCAATAAAATTGGTGCAGTATGCCCGGCAAAGATGAGGGTTACTGAAGATCAACAAGGAGTATGCAAAGTCAAATTTGTTTTGGCTCATATTGGTCACCAGCATGAATTAGGTCATTTGGGAGTGACAGAAAAAGAAAGAAACAGTATAGCTGTAGATATTGCTAACAAAATTCCTTTTCAGGCTATACTTGATAAAATACGAGACTCAGTATCCGCCTGTAATCTAGAACGGATACATCTGCTAACCAGACAGGATTTGTACAACATTGAGCGATCCTATAATTTGTGCTCCACATCAGTCAGGCATCAAAATGATGGGACCAGTGTTGAGGCTTGGGTGCATGAAATGAACTCAAATGATAACACTTGTGTGTTATTTTATAAGCCACAAGACACAGTGAACGAGTCCTACCCAGAACTAAAAAGCACAGATTTTGTGTTAATTATAATGACTAGTGCTCAATGTGAAATGTTGAAGAAGTATGGGAATGACTGCATTTGCATTGATGGGACACATGGGATGAATAGCTATGGTTTCGAACTTACAACACTTCTGGTACCTACTGGATGATGTTAGACAAGGGTTTCCATGTGCCATTCCTCATTTCAAATAGAAATGACTGGCAAGTGCTCTCCATATTTTTCCAATGCATAAAGTCAGAAGTTGGAAAACTTTCCCTGAAAGTTTTTATGTCTGATTTAGCAGAATCTTTCTTTAATGCCTGGATTTCAACAATGGAAACCACTAAAATGAGACTATTGTTCATGGCATGTGGACAAGGCATGGAGAAAAAATACTAAGAGCAAAAGCAAGGTCAAGAAAAACAAACAAACATTTACAAGATTCTTAGAACAGTCCTAGAGGAAAGAGATGAGGCAGCATTTGAAATTATGCTTCATGCCGTACTCAAAATCTTGAACAGTGATCCGGACATGGCTGAGTTTGCCTCATACTTCGAGGAATACTACATGACTAACATAAAAAGCTGGGCTTACTGATAGGCTGCATGCAGGACTTAACACAATCATGCATATTAAAAATAGAAGCACTATTGACAGTGATGCATATAGAGCGAATGCATCACACACTTAAATACATATATTTACACGGAAAGAAGGTGAAATGTCTGGACAAGGCTATAGGTGCACTAATGTCCTTTGTTAAAGACAAGCTATTTGATAGGCTTATTGTACTTACAAAAGGCAAACTAACCAGCAAAATAAGGAACATTCATAATAGGCACAAATCTAGCTTACAAATAAATAAGGAAATGATCATCAAGGAAGACGGAGGATGGAAAATAACATCCTCTTCAAAAGTACACGAGATCTACTTTGTACAAGATAATGAAGTTCAATGCACATGCAGATTAATATGTTGTGAATATAACACCTGCATTCACAGATATTCCTGCACATGTGTTGATTCCAGCATTAAATGGAACATGTGCAAGCACATACATAGTGTGTGTCAAATGCAAATTGGCCATAAACTTTCTTTGAAACATGCTCAGGAATGTTACAAATTGTGAGGGTCTTTCAAGTAGAAGTGAAATACAGCACATACTGCATCAAGTTGGTAAAGACAATGCATCTATATGTGAAGAAACGAACAAACAACTTGTGAAAATAATAGACTGCTGTAAGGGACTTTGCACAACAGCGGAACTAGAGGTGCTGAAGAGAGGTGCAACAACAATAACCTCAACTATGGCAGCAGTTCACAACCGTGAGTTGCCAAAATCAGCAGAGACGAGGAAAAGAAAAATAGAGCCACAAAGGCGGCTCTTCAACACTAAAGAGAAACGAAATTCCCACAGGAAGCAATTTAAAAAACCAGAGGTAGCAGAGACACTGAGCATTGCAGTATCTTTGCTGCAAGAGAACTCGCATGAATAAGTGCTAATGTAAGTTATTTTATATCATACTATTTACTAAAATTAAAATTGCAGCTAACAATACCTGAGAGTGGCGGTTTAACTGAGAAAAATATATATATATATCTGTGTGTAATATTGGTATATTCTATTTGAGTGCACCCCGAGCCAGGCCTCCCAGAGGGGATCTAACCCAGGTCCTCTGCACCAGAGGCAAGCGCGCTACCAACTGCGCTACGGAGGCGGTTTCCCAAACAAATACACATCACACAGTAGAAAACAAATGCTGAGCTATAATACACTTTGTAACTAAGTATAGGAGTAAATAATAAAGCACACTGGTAGTAATACAGCCACATGATATCGTGTCAACTCAATACTGATTGTGAGCAGAGAAAAACAAGTGAAGCTCGTGACCTTGTGTATATCAGCTGCTGGTGACACGTTTCTGTGTGCACAGTGGAAAAACACAGCATATGGTTCACATGCATTTGGATCTCTCTGTAGAATGGGGTGCTGAGAACCATAGCAGTTAGAGAATCCATAAAAAGTCACTCATACTCTATAGTTAAACCAGTTTAGATCAATCAATGTTAATTGTTCTTCACATATGCCTTACACAGAACAAAGCTGATAACGAGAGTAATAAGATTGTAAACTTGCTACCTAAATACTTTTTACAACCACTGAAATTGATTATAAACCATTTAAAATTGTCTATATTTTAAGTGAAAATAGATAATGACCTAGCCCCTAGGCTCACTCATTACTTAGGCTACATAAAATACTGCTGTTCATTGCATTGTATTTTTATTTATTTCTAGGACATACACAGTGGGAAGTTGGAGTTGTGATTGTGGGAGTAAAACTAACAAGCTGTTGGCGTCCAGTAGTTTTTCATCGCATACTTGCCACACTTTCTTGTTCTGGTTATCGTTGCTCTTACTGATGGTGTTGAACGAGCCTATACTTGTTATTTTGTGATGTAAACTTATAACAGTGTCGGATTTAGGAGTTATGTATGTTCAATATAAATTATTTTGTGCTGTAAACTTATAACAGTGTCAGTATTTAGGAGTTATGTATGTTCAATATAAATTATTTTGTAATGTAAACTTATAAAATGTTGGTATTCAGGAGTTATGTATGTTACATTTTCATAATTTTCCGACATAAAATGTTAAAACTGTTAATATTCAGAGGAAGTTATATGAGTTAAGAACTCACTTATTTTGTGATGTAACTCAAAAAAGTGTCGGTATTCTGAAGGAGTAACGTGTGTTCAATGTCAATTATTTTGTGATGTAAATTTATAAAAGTGTGTATTCAGAAGTTTAGGACTTGTAAATTACCTATGTAAAACTAGGTAAGTAAAGTGTTGTTTATTAAATGGGGAAAATAATAATAATAATAATAATAATAATAATAATAATAATAATAATAATAATAATAATAATAATCATCTTTATTAGCTTATAGACTTTGTTACAAGTTTCAAGCCTCGTCAGAGATAAACAAACAAGATTTACAATCTATATACAAGCAGTTTTATACAATCTAGTATTTCAGTTACAAATTATTTACAGTTCATCTATTCTATACAAGCATTAAGTATGTTTTAAGCTCTTTTTGAAATACATTACCACTTAACACTTTTAATTCATTTGGTAGTTTATTGTACAAGATTTTACCCATTATTAAGGGATCCTTCTCTGTGGCTTTTTTATTTACATTTCCTCTGTAATAATTGTATTGTATTCTAGTACCATACTTTCTTCATAAAGTAAAAATATACATCGCAACCATTTTGTAAAGAATAAATTATTTATGAGCAGCTGTGATAACTTTCAGTAGCTAGTGTACAATAACGGGAGTAGTTCTGGGATTACAATGAACGAAACGTAATACAATTTCTAGTTTAGCCACATTTCTTACTTCACCATCTTGGCAGTTTGCAAACTGATGGCATCAACATTCAAGAATATATTACAATATGCTAAATACTCTACTTTCTCTGGTAAACTGAACAGATAGCAGTGATGGCATGTTATCTTTAATATTCCAGGTGTTGAGAAATCTTTATTTTATTATGCAGTGATTGCTTGCCTATAAGTCAACTTGGTGTGACTGACCATTATATGATCATGTTAGCTACACAAACCTGTGTGTCTGTTTTAAGTATACATTTTGGCAATCCATCATTTGTTACTTCCTACACCAGCAACAATTCTTCTTAAGTGAGAGGGATGAGGTAAACTAAGGTCACCAGGTATATTTTTGTTTCAATAACAGAAGCTGTACACGCATGTTTATCTTCTTCCTGTTACACAGTGGGTTTCACTCTGCATTTCATGTGCAATATACTCTACCTGATCATATACTAATAGTTTATACTGACTTAAATGACTCACCAGATTTTCAAATTTAGTCCAATTATTACTGAGATTGAAAGACACTGTTGTTATACACACACCTTTTTAAAACACTTTAACTTCTAAAGAAACTAACACTCTGAAACCTACAATGTGCTCAAGCACTGCCATAAAATCACTTTCATACACAAACAGTAAGTAGTTTCCACTTTCAATCATAACAAATGGAGAGAACACCATTTTTAAAAGTTCCCAAATCACAAAGCCTTCTTGTTTTGACACCATTCTACCTCTTCCTGAAGTCTCTGCTATCACCTTTCTCCAGGATCCTTCTGAATTGATGCTAATGCTGTGCTTAAATATTTCGGTTGGTTCTCAAGGATAGTTGGTGTGCATCTTCTTTGAGCTAATAACGTTATAATTTGACTTGCAGCTACATACACAACAGCTCTGCAGCTCTGAAACAACAGAAATAGGTCTCCTGATTATAGCATTTGTAAGAAATACAGGCTATTTCAAATCTCAAAAAAATTATAGCTTACCTTATTTCATAAAAACTGCAGTAAACAAGCCACAACTCCTTCAATAATAAACTGAAAGCCATATTTCCAGCAAGTCAACTTTCTAAATAGTCATGTGATGCATGTCACGTGACGCCCAACCATGTTAGTCGCGTGACTCCAACACTTCGGCTTTCTTCGCCACTGGACCGGTGTGCATTATAAGGTAAGTCTTCTTTACATGACACTCTTTTTTGTATACATGCGCGTATGCGTTCATTTTATATTTTCCTACATTAAATAGTTCCTGTATTGTTAGGGAAGCAATCTTTATCTATTCTTCCTTCACTTTTTACATTAAATATATATATATATTGAAGAGACTTAGCAATAAATATAACCGCTTTTTAGAGAGCACCATATTTTTATGTTTTGGCAGTCACATCGCTCTCTCACAACCCCCAGAATGTCTGGTGAACCACACCTGTCGTTGGTTTACGGGTCTCACCGACCTGACCGGAAGAATTATCAAAATAAATTCACCGACCATATCCTCTGATTATCAATCAGAGGACGTATACATGCCATGACAGGTCAGCATGTTAGGGGTTAAGGTTTTATAGAGAAATTAGAGAAATGGAGAGGTTGGAAAAATAAAGACTCCCTAGCCTTCGGGAACCCTAATAGCATCGGGGTCGGAAGAGAACAAGAGTTGACCAAGGTAAGGTCAGATAGAAAAGTTACAGTGAGGAGCAAAACACCAGTAAGTGGAAGTAATGTTCTGCTCAGCTTGGGTACCTTGTGGTACAAAAAGTCTCCTGGACCTGATCACATACATCCAGAGTTCATAAAAAACCTTGGAAAAACAGCAAAACAACTACTGAAACTCTACAATCTATCCTGGAAAACCACTGTACCTGCTGAATGGCAAAAGGCAATAATTGTCCCACTCTTGAAGAAAGACAAAACAGCGTCAGAAATAAAAAATTATAGACCAATAGCTCTTACTAGCATAATAGCAAAAGTGATGTAAAGAATAGTGTCAAACAGGTTAAATTGGTTTCTAGAATAAAAAAATTTAATTTCCCCATGTCAAGCTGGATTCATAGAGTTCCACTCTACAAATGAACAAGTCTTACTTCACAGTCAAGAAATCAAAGACTCCTTCAATAGAAAAGAAGATAATTTATCAGTTTTTATTGACTTCCAAAGTGCATGATTCTATATGCAGAACAAAACTACTAAAGAAAGTAAAAAAAAATAGGGATACAAGGTCCAATGTTTTCATGGCTATGTCATTTCCTAACACAACGCTTTACTGCAACCAGATATGGAAGAAACATATCTAAGTACAAACAAGTACACCGTGGCTTACCACAAGGCGCAGTGCTAAGCACAACACCTTTTAATATATTTATTAACGATCTGCCACAGCAAATACAAGAATCAGGTGTGAAGTGTGCATTATTTGCTGATGACTTAGTAATGTGGACTTCAAAACCAAAAAGCAAAAGTACAGAACTAGAAAAAACCATGCAACAATCCTTAACCAAATTACAAAGGTGGACCAAAGAAAATTTAATGACTGTTAATACAACAAAATCAAACCACCAAATCTTTTCACTAAGAAAAAAGCCACTAAAAATAAAACTAAATTTTGAGGATCAACAATTACCAGAAACAAAGGAAGCAAAGTATTTAGGAGTTACATTTGATACTAAACTTACATGAACCAAACAAATAGAAAATGTAATACAAATAGTAGAGAGGCGCCTTTCACTGTTAAAACGTCTAACAGGAATGAAGTGGGGATGTTCCAGAGCAACTCTTAACACAACATACAATGTACATATAAAGCCATTATTTACTTACTGCAGCGAAGTTCTTGTAACAGCAAACACAAAAAAGATTCAAATCTTTCAAAACCAAAGTCTGAGATTAATTACAGGTGCTATCAAAACCACACCAATAGCAGCTATGGAAATACTAACCAACCAATGCCCCTTTGAATATGAAATAGAAAAAGCGGCTCTTATTCAACACGAAAAGTTGATCAGACTCTCATTCAATACATGGCACAAGAGAAATTTTACACATACAATAAAGATTCTGGAGAGCTTTCTTTCCAAAATTCAAGACATCAAGAAGAATGTACACCTTCCTAATTCAAAGGAAAACTTCATATCTAAAGTCAATCCGACACAAACATTAGACATCACATATTATTTACACCTGACAGAAGAAGTTAAGAAAAGTGATACTCTAACTAGTGTTCTAAAATTATTGGCATTAGAGACAATCCATACTAGATTTCCAGAACACGAATGGCTCCATATTTATACTGATGGATCATTTATATCAAACCAAGATGGAGCAGGTGCTGGAGTCACATGTCACCCCTTTTCCTATTACAAATCTTTAAGTTATGGAACTAGAAACTTTGATGGAGAAATTGAAGCAATTCGAATGGCCCTACAAAATCTTTTGTACAGAATTTCACATTTTCAACAAGCAGTTATTCTCTCAGATTCCAGGGCAGTAATTATAGCAATTACTTCCAAGTTGTCACCAAAAAACCAAACAATTATAGAATGTTGGAAAATCCTTACCCATCTAAATCACTTCAAAAACACCTAGTCTTCCAATGGATACCAGCTCACTGTGGACTGAGTGGTAATGAGAAAGCTGATTTTCTTGCAAAAAACGGTACCAGCAGTGTACAAAAATCTATAGTTAATCTACCATATTATGCAGCTAAAAGATTAGTCAACTCTGAATTCAAAAAACTTATTCCAAAATATTACTATGAAAAATCAAAGAATAAAAGATGGGAACTACCAAACATTCAAACAGTAATTCCTGAGTGTCCTCGAAAAACAGCAGTTGCAACCTTCACACTTTAGAAATTGAAAACAATGGTTGTCTTCCATTCCTGGATTTGAAGATCATAAGACATAATAACTAAACTAAATTTTGGGATTCATAGAAAGTCAAAACATACCTACTGATAATTATGAGGGTCCTTCAATAAATAACCGAACTAATTTTTTAATCAACACGTAATGGCTTTATTTCACTAACATTTACCTACACACCTTCGAAGTATTCTCCCTCTGATGAAATACAATTATTCCAACGATTTACCCATTGTTGAAAAACACTCATTGAATCCATTTTTCAACAGTGTGTTCAGGATACCCATGACAACCACGAAGCTCCTGTTTCACTTCAGGAAAGAGGTGAAAATCGCATAGTGCGAGATCTGCAGAATAAGGTGGATGAGGCATGATCACAATGCCCATTTCTGCGATGACATCTTGAGTTGCAGGAGCTCGATGAGCAGGGGCATTATCCTGATGCAATATCCATCCTCTCCTTGCGAGATCTGGTCGCTTTTTGGCGATTCTTTTCTTCAGTAGCCCCTTCAGTACATCACTATAGTAAGCAGCAATTACTGTGCGTTGATTAGTTACAACATGATCATACAGTATGCCCTGTTTGTCAAAGAATACGAGATCCATGACCTTTCCTGCACTTTTCTGAACTTTTGCTTTCTTAGGCCTAGGGCTCGATGAATGTTTCCACTGCGAACGCTCCTGTTTTGTTAACGGGTTGTAATGGTGGAACCAACTCTAGTCACAAGTGATGACCCTATTCAGAAAGTCTGGCTCCCATCGTAACCTTCCGAGCTATTGTTGACACGTCATGACACGGTGAGCCTTCTGTTCACCCTTCAGCAAGTGCAGTACCCATTTCGCTGCAACTTTTCGATAGCCAAGATCATTGCGAATTATGTCGTCTACAGTTCCAACAGACAATTGCATTATGTCTACAGCTTTCAAAATTATTATGTGACGATCTTCTCGCACAATTACGTCAATTGTGTTAAGGTTGACTTCTGTTTTTGCTGTTACCGGTCTTCCAGGGCGTGGAGAATCTTGAAGGTCTTCATGACCCCCTTTGAAACGTTTATACCACTCAGAGACTTGTGTTTTGCATAAAGCTTGGTCCTTGTATGCTTGCTGCACCATTTCAGAGGTTTCTGTAGGAGTTTTGTCTAACAGAACACAAAACTTTATTGATGCGCATTGGTGCAATTTCAGTTCCATGGTGAGTGCAGTAAACACGGCCTCATGTATCAGGCTCTAACTCCGAACTGATTCACTCTGCATGACTGGCACTCACAGCACTGCTAGAGGAAGGATTCACCTTTCCACCACTAGAAGCCATGGTGCTCCAGGGTGGTTTATTTAAATACAACTAAATCAGTTTGGTTATTTATTGAATGACCCTCATAAAAAACAAAAGCGTTAACCCTCCTTCACATAGACTCGCTGTTTTCAACAGTATAATTTATAGGCTGCTAAATATACCCCTTAATAAAGAAGAATTTAACAGAGAATATGAACACATTATCTACACAGCATTACTTAATGGTTTTAGTACAGAATTTATACATAAAAAGATAGAGAAATTTAAATATTAAAAGGCTGAAAATTAAGCTTCCAATCTCAAAAAATTAAAAGATGAGTATAAATTTAAAAAGTTACTTACCACCCTTGGGCTAATAAAAAATTTACAAAAATTGTTAAAAGAACATGGCGTAATTTTGGCTCCTCAAAATAAATCTAATATAAAACATTTGCTTAATTTTTCTTAAAAGGACAAAGTTCCAAAGCACAAAAAGTCTGGTATTTATCAAGTTGACTGGATTGTGATAAGATTTACATTGGAAAAACAAAACTTCTGGAAACCAGAATAAAAGAACAGTTTGGAAACATAAAAAATAAACAGATAGAGGAATCTGCTGTGGCAGATCATTTTTGGTGTTTTAATCATGAAATAAATCCAGAGGTTAAATTATTAAAGTAATTAAATGGATCCACTGGGTTGATGGTTTGGGAAAACATATTCATTTTGAAAAATAGGGAGCATGATATGAATTTTGAAACACCGCCTATTGATTCTGTTAGTAAATTTGTTTTGAGATTAGTGGTTGGTAGTGACATCATGTGTGATGTCTCAGCGGGAGTGAAGTATTTGCTAGTGACATCATCGTTCACATGTAACAGTTTCATAGCAAGGTTGGCCAAGGTCAGTTTACCTTGAAAATGGCAGAAGGGAACTGCTGAAACATATTGATTGTGTAATGTTTACAATTCAATTTTATTTAACTGAAGCTGTTAGTCTCTACATTATTGTGATATTAGTGAATCACAAATATGTTGTTAGCTAATGTTGGATTTCTGACAATGAAGTCATTAATCCTCTTGCTCTCCAATATTTTTACTTTCTCTACTGGTAAGTAGGGGAAGTATTGTATTCCGCCCAAAAATTTGATGTCGAGATTTCACTGGAAATATGTTTTGAGACCCCTGAATCCAAAAACAAGCATTTTTAGAAAAAGGTCTGTGTGTGTGTGTGTGTGTGTCTGAGGACAGTATAACTCAAAAACGAAAAGTCGGTTAAAAACCAAACTTGGTATTTAAGTTTAATGTTGTTCAAGGATGCGACACGAAGATCTTGAAGAAAATAGCTCCAACTTAAACTGCCCTTTACATGGAACATCCTCCGAAAATTTTGATTTTCTTGAAAATGGCTTTAACGATTCTGATTAAAATGTCATATGTTTAAGATATTTTTATGACAAATGAAATGTATATCTTGAATTTTCTGGCTATAGCCCCTGTAGTCGTATTTACTTTGTATGACTTTTGCATAACTGGTAAACCCTTAGAGATAGACCAAATCATACTCTACAAAAAATGTAGATCTTGCTAAAATACACAATTTATGTCTCAATAAATTTTCTTGTAAGGTGAACCATTTCGGAGATATTCCTTGTTATGTATGTGAGTTTCGGAAAACATAATTTTCGTGAAATGGATCATCGTTGTTCATTTTTTTATATGTTAAGTGTGCAAAGACAACAGAATCTCAAAGCTTTGAAACATTTGACTATCGCACAAAGCCTACTGTAGTCTAATATTCCCCTTGCACCTACAAGGAAATAAGCAATAAGATAATTTGTACAAATATTTATCTTAACTAACACGAAAAAGATATAGGAATAAGAATTTGTAAGAATGCTTAGTACAAGGGCAGAGAAAGTCATGTGAGTGCAACACATCATATTTTTCACTGATGGGTGGGGCACTAGAAGTGGCCGGGCATATTCAAAGGTGGTCTCGATCGGGATTACAAATATAATTATATATAAAAATATATCACAAATATAATTATATATAAAAATAATAATAAAAAATAAAATGCATTTATGTAATGGTTTATTTTAATGTATTTAGCTCTATATAATCATCCACAGCAAGTTTTTGTTTACTTATAGTTTCCTCTTTTATACAAAATTAAACAAACCTGAATAAATAAAGGAGACTTGCCAGGCTGTATGCAGAAAATTCAAGTATGTATTTTCATGCAAATATTTAAAATATACAGTATCTTAATCAAAACTGTTGGAGCCACTTTTGAGAAAATAAAAATTAACGAAAAATATTCCATGTAAAGTATAGTTTTAATTGAGAGAAAATTTTGTGTTGCATCCTTGGAGGCTGTTGAATAAAAATAAAGTTTGGGTGGGTAAGTGAGTGTGTGAGTAAGTGAATGAGTGAGTGAGTGAGTGAGTGAGTGAGTGAGTGAGTGAGTGAGTGAGTGAGTGAGTGAGTGAGTGAGTAAATAAGAGTCTGTCAACAACTAGGTCATTTGGGCCTGAAATAAAAAAAATAAAATAATAATGATAAACAAAAAAGTAATTTATCCAAAACATTAATATCTCCCTCTCATGCACACATGCATATAGAGGGAAAGAGAGAGACCATTTTTCTAAAACTTTGAAGTTACATTCAAGTTATTCTCTCTACCCTCTTGTACAATTATTCCTACAAAAGCTTAGTTTTCTATCCACTTCATGTAAACCAAAATATATATTTGCTGAAATAGTTTCATTATGTTTTGCATTTAAAAGAGGACAAATTAAAAAGGGGGATGGAAGAGTTTGATACAGGAATGTCAATTACTATTAATATTGTAACCATGTAGCTGTCCTAGCAAGGACATTTTACTATACTTTATTACTATTGTCGCCAAATAAGAAAGGGATTGACATTTCACAGTGAAAGATAGGTGATGTTGCCGCTTATCATGATCATGTGGAAAGCGTGTTAGCATTATGCGTAAGAAGATAAATTGCATTTGGAATGTAGAGCTGGTATAATTTAGATTCATATTCGAAGACAATAGTAAAATAGTGAATCTACATGTAAAGGCCCTACAAAATCTTTTGTACAGAATTTCACATTTTCAGCAAGCAGTTATTCTCTCAGATTCCAGGGCAGCAATTATAGCAATTACTTCCAAGTTGTCACGAAAAAACCAAACAATTATAGAATGTTGGAAAATCCTTACCCATCTAACAGCACTTCAAAAACATCTAGTCTTCCAATGGATACCAGCTCACTGTGGACTGAGTGGTAATGAGAAAGCTGATTTTCTTGCAGAAAAGGGTACCGGCAATGTGCAGAAATCTATAGTTAATCTACCATTTTATGCAGCTAAAAGATTAGTCAGCTCTGAATTCAAAAAAATTATTGAAAAATATTACTGTTACCATGCCAGCCGCATCTAATTGCCGACAACCGCAGTGTCACCCATCGCATTATTGTCGGCGCTACCGCAAAGGAGCCGAAGGAAAGAGACAGAGAATGGCCGCATTGTTGGGGCGCTTGCCGAAAGACAGAAAAGGATAGAGGCTACTGGAATCTTCTACTTTGTATATCTCGCCGCAATAACTGAACGTTCCTGAAGCTTCCAGAATAGTGCCTGGGAGATATAAATAGCGGAAAAGTGCGACAGAAGAGTCAGTCAGTATGTGAAGGTTGAGTAGTCGTGCCGACGGAGACGGACAGACGATGTGAAGCGTTGTGCCGACGGAGAAGGGACAGTTCTTTGTGTTACGAGTTCGGAGCCGTGCTGTTGGAGAATCGAAAAAGACTTTCTTGTTGTTGCAACGAGTGTACAAAGTTACTGTTTACGGAAATAAAAGTGTTACTTTATCTCGACTACGTCTGTCTACTTTACTTTACACCCACAACCAAAAGTCACATTACTATGAAAAATCAAAGAATAAAAGATGGGAACTACCAAACATTCAAACAGTAATTCCTGAGTATCCTCAAAAAACAGCAGTTGCAACCTTCAGGTTGATTACAGGACATGATTGTCTGGCAAAACATTTAAACAGAATTGGGATATATTCTTCACCACTCTGTCCTCTATGTGATCTGCAAGAGGAAATGGATCGAGACCACCTTCAAATATGCCCGGCCACTTCTAATGCCCCATCCATCAGTGAAAAATATTGGAGAGCAAGAGGATTAATGACTTCATTGTCAGAAATCCAGCATTAGCTAACAACAACAACAACATGTAAAGGATAGCACATGCAAGTACATATCACTGTAAAGATTTACTTAACAAAAGAAACACACCTGTGAAATATTGTAATGGAAAAATGTTGCTGATATCCGAATCATTCGCATCATGCTGTTGCTAGAATTACCCGCGAAAATGACACTGTTCTATCCTTTCTTCTAAAATTCATTTTCCGATGTTGCACTTATTACACCCTTTGTATCAGTAACCACTTGTTCACAGTTTTCAGCTTTTTATCTGTGTAGTTTTATCACAGATGGCACAGTGAAATCTTTGTTGTTTCACCCAATGTAACCATTTACTTCGGCCCAAATTAATTAAATTGAATTACACTAGGAAAGGGGAAAACCAGGAAACCAAACAATTTTGCAACCATATTCTTCAGCAATACTATTGACTGCATAATCCTTTAATTGGGATATGTACCAAACACAATTTTATTTGCTTCCTGAGTATGTAAAGTTTTTCATTTGGCTACACTGTCTTTGTCAATATTTTCGGACATATCTAAATATTCCTTAGAAGGGTAAGACAATTTTGTAAATGCTCACAACATACGCACAGATTCAGACACATGTAAATACATAGGTAGAATGATGCAAACTTGTTAGCACACAGATAATCTCTAACTGATGCAAGCTGGAGCTAGAGAGAGGCATTGTATATATTGCAGGGAAAACAGAAGATAAGACGTACAGTTTATGTTACTGCTGGATTGCAGGTGAGGCATGTGCTATCACGTGTTAAATATCAAAAACTGCAGACAACACTGGTTTAGCATTGCAATGGAAATGTCTTAGCTCTAATTGGTTCTTCTTTTCATTGCTATGACGATTGCCATGATGCATCTATCCCCTCCTGTTCATTTTGAACTTTCCACCACGTGGTGAGCAACTGTGAATCACCTTCTTGTTTGGTGCATAGTATAATAATGTTTTATGTCAACATAATATTTCTGGTGGTACTAATCTACAGATACATCATAGTGACTAACTACCAAGTGACAAGAAAAATGACTTTAAGGTTGAAGCAATAGTCAAATCTTTAAAAACTGGGGTTGCTGTATGGAGCTTTGAAATTCCATTTTTTTCATTAGTACTTACATGAAACAAACAAATGGTAACTTAGCACTGCAAAATCTTTTAAGTATTTGAAAACTCAAACCAATCAAAAATACATCTGAAATGGTTAATGCCACAAAAAGATTGATATAAATTATGTTTAATAAATGAAACAGTTTTGTGAGTAAGTTTTTGTCTCATCTCTACATACCAGTTACATTAACCCATTCACTGCCTTTACCGTCACATAGACAATAGAACATTTAATCCTTTCACTGTTGAGATATGTTCCACTTTCTGGTTATGCCAACGTAAATAAATTAAATTTTAGTATTTGCAGCCATTTCCTGTTGTAAAAATATTAATTTAAAATATTAAATATTTGCAATAAAACAAACGTTTTTTTTGAGAAAAAAAGCAAAATTCATGCAACTGCAGTCAAATGTAATCCCATCAGCTTCCAAGCATGACATTATACAGATTATTTTACTTGAGCCTTCCCCTTCCTTTACCACAGACACATTTGACTGCAGTTGCTGGGATTCAAACTTGCGATGTTTGGCTTTGAATGAATGGCCAGTTCAATGCATATTGCCTTAACCATCACAGCTATCCAAATCGCTTTGGCCGAGGTGCCTCGGAAAGGGTATGAAAACCGGTTTAGGAATTAGAGGATGAGCGGCATATGTAGCAAAATATCTTGGCAGTGAAAGGATTAAAGTATGTAAAATGCATTTGTGATGAGGAAGACCTCAGACTACTCCAGGAGAGATCATGATCTAAAACATATGGATTTTAATAAATACTGTTAAGAACTATTTTTGAGGGAAGAGAAAAAGAAACCTACAAGTTTTGGGTCATGCATAACTTCAGTGCACTATTTAGGGGGAGGTGGGAGTTTATCTTGAAAATGAATCATGCCAGCCCTAACTGTATCTCTATTTCTATATCTTTCTCTCTTCCACTGCAGTCTCGATGTAGATTATTTAGGTGGAATACAACATTTATTTTAGGTTAAGAGGTAGAAAAAATAAAATGTAATTCTAACATTCATTGGTTAGGTAAGGCATCATTCATCATATCATTACTCCAGCTTTTGGCTGGTTGAACTCTTATCTTATTTTATGGCTGGCAAATACTGCTGGAGAAAGCTCTAAGAAATTACAACACCTGGGTGTCCAAAAACTAATGTAGTTATAGCATTTAATTCATGTATTATACGACTAATAGTATTTTGTTTTGGTAATATTTATTAATAAAGTATTTCATAAGCATGCCTGTGATAGACAGAGGTGGGGGATCCAGCAGCCACATGATAGGCCTTGGCCTGGAAAGGGCTATTGCGCCACAGGAGACCTTGTAAACATACTGAGCCTTCTTTGACTTTGCTTCTCCAATCAAATGATGCCTACAAACAAGAAATGATTTCAGAGGTAGAACTGGAACTTAAAAATTCAATGCCACACCTGGGATTTGAACCACAGACCTTCCGCTTACCGGGCGGATGCTCTACCACTGAGCTATTGTGACAAACCGCCAGAATGGCATTAAATTCTCAAACAAGTTCGTATTTCTCCTGGTAAACCACAAAGGCAGTCTCACATCAGAGACAAATTACCCCAATGGTGACTTACTATTGTAAGTACTTTATATCCCAGGATTAAATAACCTTCAGATTGTAATTATTATTTATTTATGCCAACAAGCTTACTGTTGGTGTTTTTAAACACACAAGCTGTGTGTGGGCAAATAAATATGAACTGGTTTGAGAATTTAATGCCATTCTGGCAGTTTGTCACAATAGCTCAGTGGTAGAGCATCCGCCCGGTAAGCGGAAGGTCTGTGGGTCAAATCTCAAACTTTGCCCACACACGGCTGTGTGTTAAAAACACCAAGTTGTAAGTGTTGTTCAGTGTTATTAATTAACTCACCTTTTAAATTAAACCAACAGTAAGTTTGTTGGCATAAATAATAAGAAATGATTTATTTCTTCTGTACGTGAGGATGGTGGTTTGATTAATTTTTGGCAAGGGTGGTGTGATAAGTACATGACTTTGACGAGAGATCGCACACAAAACACAGGTTTCTTGTTGGACCGAAGTTGTACATCTTCGGCCATAAATGCAGAAATTCATTATAATGTTTCTTAGAATGTTGTTGGGAGCCTGTAGAAGTTCTAGTTTTCCTTGCTTCATGGAAAATGGAGAAAAATGAATTTTGTGTTGGCATAAAGCATACTTTTTGCCTGGTAAGGCAATGAAGGAAATGGAAAAGAATTAAAAAATTACTATGGGAACTCTGCTCCATCATATTGCATGGTTAACAAGTGGTTTACAGAATTTTGATGTGGTCATTTAAGCACAAAAAATGCCAGGAGGGCTTTTAAAGTCCAATAAAAGAAATGTTGAAGTTCAAGATATTGTAATGGAAGTTGTTGTTGTTGTTGTTTTCTAGTGCCTTGCATCTGGCAATGAAGCCATTAGCATTCGTGCTTTCCAATACTTTTGAACTGTAGTTTCTTCTGATCTTAATGCTTCACAGGTCTTCAAGTGTTCTTCATTCATTTCTGCTGGATCGTTACACAGGACACATATTGGTGAGGCTGAGATACCTATTCTGTAGAGATTACTTGCCAAGCAGTCATGATTTGTCAATAGTCGGAAGGCTGCAACAGCTGTTTTCGTTGGTCTCTGGGGGATTATATCTGGATTGGAAAGTAGTGTAATGGAAGTTGATGAGTAAAAATCCATGAAATAGCCAAAACCGTACACATCTCTATCAATGGGCATATAATATTCTGTCACTAAGGTGATCATTTCACAGGAATGTTTCAACATGTTCCAGCACAATCCAAATGAGTTTATGCAGTGATGTATCACAGTTGATACCTGGATTTGTTACTGCCAACCTGAGACAAAGCAATAATCCAAACAGTGGATTACCTTCACAAATATGCTCCAATGAAAGGGTAAACCATTTTATGAGCAGGAAAAATTGCGGCAGCTGTCTTTTTGGGATTCAGAGGTGTGATATTCACCCTCTACCTGAAAATGTCTCAAGAAGCCATTAAAGAAGTGGAAGAAAAAGTTTCTCTTTCACCAGGATAATGCACCTGCACATATGTCTGCCATTGCCATTGCAAAATTAGGTGAACTGCTGTCATCCACCATATTCGCCTCCAAACAGTTTCTTTCTCTTTACAAACTTGAAACATTAACTTGATGGGAAGAAATTGAAATCCAATGCACAGATCATAGCAGAAACAAACTTGTATTTTGCAGAATTACAAAAATATCTTTTGAAAGGGTTATAAAAACACTGATGTGTTGCACTCACATGACTTTCTCTACTCTTGTACTAACCACTGTTACAAACTCTTATTCTTATATCTTCCTCGTGTTAGTTGAGATAAACATTTGTACAAATTATTTTATTGCTTATTTCCTTGGAGGTGCAAGGGGAATATTAGAATACAGTAGGCTTTGAGCGATAGTCAAACCTTTTAAAGCTATGAGATTGCATTCCCTTTGCATGCTTAACATATGAAAGAAAGAACGATGTTCCCTTTCACCAAAGTTTTAAGTTTTCCGAAACTGACACAAATAACAAGGAATATCACCAAAATGGTTCACTCTACAAATAAATTTATTTAGACATAAATTGTGTGTTTTAGCGAGATCCACATTTTTTTGTATACTAAGATTTGGTTTATCTCTTAAGGTTTACGAGTTGTTCAAAAGTCATCAAGAGTAAACAGGACTACATAGACTACAGCCAGAAAATTCAAAATATATGCGTCATTTGTCATACAAATATCTTAAACATATGACATTTTAATAAAAATCGTTACGTCATTTTCAAGAAAATAAATCTTTTTGAAAAATTTTCCATGTTAGGATAGCTTAGGGTGGGGCTATTTTTTTCAAAATCTTCATGTCACATCCTTGAAAGATATTAAACTTAAATACCAACTTTGGTTTTTAACTGACTTATTGTTTTTGAGTTACACTGTCCACAGACTTACACACACATACACATGGACCTTTTTCTAAAAATACCTTTTTTTGGATTCAGGGGGTCTCAAAACATATATTTCCGGTGAAATCTCGACATCAAATTTTTCGTTGGAATATTTGTTGTTAGCTAATGCTGGATTTCTGACAATGAAGTCATTAATCCTCTTGCTTTCCAATATTTTTCACTGATGGATGGGGCACTAGAAGTGGTCAGGCATATTTGAAGGTGGCCTTGGTCTATTTCCTCTTGTAGATCACATGGAGGACAGAGTAGTGAAGAATATATCCCAATTCTGTTCAAATGTTTTGCCAGAAAATCATGTCCCGTAATCAACCTGAAGGTTGCAACTGCTGTTTTTCGAGGATACTCAGGAATTACTGTTTGAATGTTTGGTAGTTCCCATCTTTTATTCTTTGATTTTTCATAGTAATATTTTGGAATAATTTTTTTGAATTCAGAGTTGACTAATCTTTTAGCTGCATAATATGGTAGACTAACTATAGATTTTTGTACACTGCTGGTACCCTTTTTTGCAAGAAAATCAGCTTTCTCGTTACTACTCAGTCCACAGTGAGCTGGTATCCATTGGAAGACTAGGTGTTTTTGAAGTGATTTAGATGGGTAAGGATTTTCCAACATTCTATAATTGTTTGGTTTTTTGGTGACAACTTGGAAGTAATTGCTATAATTGCTACCCTGGAATCTGAGAGAATAACTGCTTGCTGAAAATGTGAAATTCTGTACAAAAGATTTTGTAGGGCCATTTGAATTGCTTCAATTTCTCCATCAAAGTTTGTGGTTCCATAACTTAAAGTTTTGTAATAGGAAAAGAGGTAACATGTGACTCCAGCCCCTGCTCCATCTTGGTTTGGTATCAATGATCCATCAGTATAAATATGAAGGCATTCGTGTTCTGGAAATCTAGTATGAATTGTCTCTAATGCCAATAATTTTAGAACACTAGTTGTTGTTGTTGTTGTTTTCTAGTGCCTTGCATCTGGCAATGAAGCCATTAGCATTCGTGCTTTCCAATACTTTTGAACTGTAGTTTCTTCTGATCTTAATGCTTCACAGGTCTTCAAGTGTTCTTCATTCATTTCTGCTGGATCGTTACACAGGACACATATTGGTGAGGCTGAGATACCAATTCTGTAGAGATGACTTGCTAAGCAGTCATGATTTGTCAATAGTCGGAAGGCTGCAACAGCTGTTTTCCTTGGTCTCTGGGGGATTATATCTGGATTGGAAAGTAGTGTAATCCATTTTTTATCTTTGGCATTTGTTTCTATTTCCTGTAGATATGAATGACAAAAATTTTTAATGATCAAGCGTTTTATTGAGGAATATGAGAAATTGAATTTAGACTTTTGTTTTATTGTTGTGCCTTTCTTTTTTATAAGTGAGTCTGCAGCTTCGTTCCCCATGACTCCACAGTGTGCTGGAATCCATTGGAGATGAACAGTCTTATTAACTTTTTGGAGTTGTGTTAACATTTTGTAGCATTCTCTAATTTTTGTTGACTTCTTTGTAGTATTTGAACATATTCCCTGAATTGCAGCTTTAGAATCCGAAAGAATTACTGCCTTGTTAAATTTATTTAAGGGAAGATTTAATACTTATCAGTAGAGAAAGTAAAAACTGGAGAAACATTGTGCATTGTTTATTGAGTTAAAAGGAGACTATGAGCATTTGATTGTGTAAACCATGAAATTTTGATAGGAAAACTACAGTTCTATGGGATAAAAAATGAAAATCTAAATTGGTTTATATCATACTTAAAAGGAAGAAGACAAAGGGTCGAAATCAGCAATCCCAACCAGTATAACAACAACACATCGGATTGGAAATCAATTAAACATGGCGTTCCCCAGGGATCGATATTGGGGCCTGTATTATTTTTAATCTACATAAATGACCTCCCACTATACATAAATAACATTGCTAGTATCTATCTATTTGCAGATGATACCAGTGTCCTTGTGAAAAGCAAAAATTTAAGTGAGTGCATTATCAAATTAAATTATGTACTAAACTGCATGTCAAATTGGTTTAAAGCAAACAAACTGTCAGTAAACCTTGAAAAAAAAAAATTCATTAAATTCAAAACTAATTGTTCACCACATACCCATATAGAAATAGGAATCAATGATATTTTACTGGAACAACCTAATGAGGTGAAATTTCTAGGTCTCCAAGTAGACAACCACCTGGATTGGAAGTCACATATTAATTACATTACACCTAAGCTTAATGCAGTTAACTTGGACACGATTGACACACTGAAGTTAGTTTATTTTGCTTATTTTAACTCCATTATGGAATATGGAATAATGTCCTGGGGAAATTCAGTGTATAGTAAGAACATATTCCTAATACAAAAGAAGGTTATACAAATAATATGCAACACCCATAGAAGGCAGTCATGTAAAGATCTATTTCGGAAACTGGGTATATTAACCTTACCTTGCGTATATATACTATCTATTTTAAAATTTTATGCTAATAACCAGAATTGCTTTACAACTAACATGGAAATTCATACGTTTAACACTAGGCAAAAAAGAAATATACATCGTCCCAATGCCAAACTCTCTTGCTTCCAGAAAGGTGTTTATTGTGAAACAATTAAAATATTTAATGCTCTCCCCAGTAATCTAAAGGAAAATGTTAGCAATTTCAGAGTTTTTAAAGCTTCCCTCAAAGAGTATCTCTGTGATAAGTCATTTTATTCTGTAGAGGAATATTTAAATCAATAATCAGCCTAATGTCAGATCAGTTGTATTGTTCGATGGGTACCAATTAGGGAATTAAGTATAACAAGGGTAGCTGAAAATACAATAATGACGTGCAGGCTACAAAAAGCCAACTAATTGATTACAATTTAAGTTCCAATATTAAGTAACAGTGTTAATATGTTTGTTGATATTTTGAAAATGTATATTTGAACAATCATGTTGGACACGCTTTATGTAAAAGTAAGGATGTAAATGGATATTCTGTATATATGAACATAATTGAAATGTTGTCTACTCTGTGCATTACATACTATGTAAGAATTAAAATAGGTATGCTATGATTAATGTGCACAGTTAATATTTTGAGGTCGCTTATCTTAAATTTGACACACTTAAGTAAGAATATTTTTTACTAATAAGCTAAATGTACATGTGTAACATGTTAGAATGTATTACTTAGCTATAAATTTGGACTGCTTTTTCATACAAGCAAAAATGTAAACATTGAAGCAATGACACAGTCTGTAAAAGCCAAGTAACATGATTTTGTACATGTATAATAACTATGTAAGTGTCAATGCACTAGAAGTATTATGTTCATCTCATACTTTAACAGCAAAACTTGAAACCTATACATGTTTTGCATGTTTTTTATGCATTTAATTGTAAATGCTTTTGACATGTTCTATGTTCAAGGTCTGACTGGCCATCATTGAACCTACAGAACGCAATCTAATCTAATCTAATCTGTTGAGAAATAAAGTTGATTGTTTTGAAAAATATGTTATTTTTTTAAAAGGTCAGTGACTTATCAAACTACCCTCATCTTAATAGGCAACAGCAGGATCTACATTTGCAATCATCAAGTTTCAACTGACTTACTGAAGATATAAGAAGAATGCAATATGTTTCATCCAGTCATAAAACAAACAATAAAAGTTGATCCTTCAGCAAACCTGTCTTTCACGCAACAAAATTTACTATACTAATCCCTTAAGATATAAGTTAAGCTATAAAATATTTAATAATGAATTTATCTTCAACTTTAAGCAGAAAGATACCAGAGTTTAGGGCACAATGCAATTCTTATTTTATGTGAGTGTGATGTGCATGTGTGTGTGTGTGTGCGCGTGTGTGTGATCAAAGCTGTAATTCATTTCTACCTTAATTTGAATGATTTGAGTCACAATTTAATGTTAAAATGTCATGCAGAGTTTAATTCCTAAGAAAAAATTGGAAATGTCGCAATTATTAAATTGTGACTCAATTCATTCAAATTAAAATAGAAATCCATTACAGCATTGTCTGCACAATGTTTGTGCGAGTTAGTGAAATAGTAAACCATTGATATCATTTGTCAAGAAGCTAGAAGGCTCCAAATATTTCAAATATTTGACAGATTATTTTCTTTTCAGCAAAATGGTTCTTTATTCACAATAATTGTACTGGACATATTTGTTACACTCATAATGTAGAATTCCTGGTTAACATACGACAGACATATATATGTATAATGAATAGTGAAGGGGAAGAAGTACTTATTACAATTGGGTGGGTGAGCACATCTTGATCATAATTTGCTCATCCTACTCTACAGTTAATCATAGAAAACTGCTATTCTATTATAGCTCCAGGGCAAGCTGAGGTACAATTCTGGGCATCCTTACCAATAAAGCTGCGATGATCTTTCATTCATTTTAGTCAATATATCTTTAAGAGAATCAAGGTTGTCCCTGTACTTCCCTAAAGTTTTGGATGCTGCTTCTCTGTAGGCTTGTGCCAGAAAAACAATGCGTGATGCATTTTTTGTGGTTTTCACTGCTTGCTCCAATGCTGAAAGCTCCTGTTGGGTAGGTATTTCACTGAAGTTTTGGTAACGTCGAATGCGACCAAGAATTTTACCATAAAGGAAGTGCCATTCTGCTTCATTTCCATCGAGACTGACTGCTTTCTCAGCATATTCTAAAGCTGCCTGAAAAGCAATAAATTCAACTTAAAGCAAACTGTCTGAAATAAGCTTAAGCTTACCCCGTTTAATTAAATAACTTCTATGGAACCGGGCATTTTGTCAACAAATTTTGTTGAAGTGCAGTGGTGCAGGGAGGGGGGGTTGTTATAGGAAACTTGGAAGTCAGTGCCATGCGCATCACTTTAATGGAGTTTGAGATTTTAGAGACATTAAGAAAACAACTGTATAGGACAAAAAAAGAATTAGTCACACTAAAATGTGTCCGTCTTGAAAGGGAGAGGGTGGCAGTAACATATTTTGAATGGAAATTCAACTATCCCAACTTCCACTAAATGATTATTCCTGAAATCATATAATCACTACAATGTGCACCATTGTCTATTTTTCTGGTAGTGTTTAACAACGTTCTTACTACATATACAATCTTTAAGTTTTGAGAATGAACACAATAAACTTAAAACTTTGGATCTGATCAGTGTAAGTATTCTTCATTGCATTTAATAAAATTGCATTCTTTCAACCAAATTACAAATGCTGAATACCATTCTCCTTTAGAGAGTGCAAATACATTTTTATAAAGGCAACTTCTACAGTTTCAGGTGATGCAAATTTTCTTCTTCTCCTTCCTCCTCTTCTCCTTCTGGTCTTCCTTCTGAAAACTTCTGTTTGTTCATTTGGAATCTTGTTGTCCAGTACAATTTGGACAAGTTGGCTGCTTCCTGTTGTTTGAGATCAAGTTTCTTGCAGTTGAGTAGGTAATCAGCATTCCATCTGGTCCCTGGCTGTCAACAAAGTGTACATGCCTCATATGCGAAGATGTTTATTTTGCACAGGTGTGCTGCAAGATAGTCATGCCCTGTCTTGAGTCTGAATAATGCTACTGCTTTTTTCCGTGGTAAATATTTATTGGTAGGCCATGCTATTTGTATTTTAACCCACTGTTTGTCTTTTATGCCATGCTATTTGTATTTTAACCCACTGTTTGTCTTTTATGTCGCCCTGGTGACTCAGGTTGTTAATCTCAACTTTTTCTTTTATTTTGGGGAATAGAAAAAACTCACATTGAACCAGATCTGGATTGTAGGGAAGGTGGGAAAAGTATTTGACTTCTGACTTGCAAAAATTGAGTTGTTTCTGGAGCAGTGTGATTAAGAGCATTGTCATGGCACAACAAAATTCCAAACAGACCAACCTTGTTCTCTATTCACTAAAGACTCGAGGCTGACATTTTGTAGTGCACCATCTAGCAGTGATAGGTTTTTGTACCTCATGCAGCACTGTCAAATTTGGTCATTAGCTGAGAAGAACAAACAGAACATCTTCTTGCCAGCACTTCCTGCTTGCCTCATGTTATGGGGGGAATTCTCTTCGAGGAAGACCCAGACTGATGACTATCACTTGATTTGATTTATTGTCAAAAATAGCAATTACAATAATTCATGATATCCTCCAGAGTACAAAAGTGAAAATGTACATAAGTAAAGAGAATAGTATTGCCCATGCCTTAACAGCCTTCCTTATCCCACTGCCTTTTAGAGATTCAACTGGTCATGTGGACAGTATTGTCACATCTTTTACTTCAGCCACTGAAGCAGAATCTTTAACATCACTCTGAATGCACAACTTGACAATAGCAGATGCTTTCACTAAGAGTACACTGAGAGGATCCTCCCTATTGGGTTCATGTCATTAGCAGCCGAAGAAGGATGAGGGACAGTATTACAACTTCTTGGAATGTCATTGTTAAAAGAGATGAGCACTACTATACATAAATAGGTTAAATACATAAAGGTAATACATGGATTAATAATCATATAATCATATTTTGGATTAATAAGATACACAATTATTTTCAAGATGCTCAAGTATGTACTTAATATAATAAATCAACATAACTCCAGGAATTTAGTTACTGAGTAAAAGCTGTACTCTATACCTTGGGAGAGCTAGCCTGGCACTTGACAGCCACATCACTCATGTGGCTCATAAGGGGTGGGTAAAGGGACTCGGCTTATTACATCCAATCGTGTTACAAATACACCATGTGACTATCACGTGACCAGAGGTGCGTACTCACCCATGTTGAAATATGTGCGTGTATTCCGGACTTCTGGCTTCCATGTGTTTTGAGGCTTGCAACAATATACTGTTTGAT
Source organism: Tenodera sinensis (assembly GCA_030765045.1). NCBI lineage: Eukaryota > Metazoa > Arthropoda > Insecta > Mantodea > Mantidae > Tenodera > Tenodera sinensis. Next base: position 75,819,603 of record CM060966.1, on the reverse strand, counting down.
TGAGTAGGCGTAGGCTTTCACGGCCAGTGTTTGAAATTCTACAAGAGTCTTCCGGGCTGATTTGCCATGGTCTGCTGGAGTAACTTGGTCCAGACGTTTCGTCCACTACTGCGGTGGACATCATCAGTGGCGTGGTCGAAGTCTTCTTGGTGAAGGTGCAGTTGTGTCTGAGGCGTTGACTGTCTGGGATGCGGATTTTATACACGGAGGGGTCTTCTCTGATTGGCTCGGGGCTCGCTGAGGCAGTGTGGTTGGTGGGAGGGAGCTAGCTGCATCTCGGGCGCTACTAGATTATGATTGGTTTGTGTTGCTTGACTGTCTGTGTTGTTTAATGTTATCGATGACGGGATACCAAGTTTTGTTGAGCTTAAGGGCTTCCTCTTTCCTATTGAAATTATTGGCATGTTTATAAATTTCTATGGCTTCGCGCTGTAGTCGAGCATGGTAGTGTGAGATGTTAGATAGAATGCTGGTGTCCTGAAACTTGATGACATGCTCCCCCTCCGCTTCTATAGCATGTTCAGCGACCGCTGGCTTTTCAAATTGTCCAAGACGGCAGCATCTCTTGTGTTCGTTTAGTCTGGTGTTGATACTACGTAGCGTCGTACCAATATATACTGCACCACATGAGCAGGGGATCCGGTATGCAACAGCCGAGGAGAGGGGTTCCCTCGGGTCCTTGGCTGAGCGTAGTAAACTGTTGAGCTCTCTTGTAGGCTTGAAAACCGTCAAGGTAGGTTATTGTCTTGCGTGGGTTTAGAGTTCTCCAAATTGCCAAACAATTGCATATGGTGATATCCAGCTGGTGCAAACATACCTTTTTATACCATTTAACTATTTTTTGTAAAGAGGGATACGATTGCAATACCTGATCTAGATCCACACCACCCATAAGCATATTGTATTCCTGGATAACATTAGGCTTGAAAATTGACATTTTGGTGTGGGCATCTATTTTTCCAGTGTCAATCATCAAAATCTTAGGGCTGCAATTGGACAATGCCGTAACCACCCTCCTATCTTGCCAAGTAATGTAGGTCAAGGGTGGGAACTCACACACCTGCATTTCTCCTCTCCTTAGGGTCTTTGTATTCACATTCTTCAGCAAGCCAATATGATTTGAACGTACTGTTCCAATTGCATTTGTTTTCCTTTTGTATAAGGCCATGTATATTTAATAATTGTTGGAGAGCAATGTGTATGGCCTCTATTTCTCCATCATAATTTGTTGTGTCTCTGCCAACAGAACGATAAAAGGAAAAATTTGAACACATAATTCCAGCTCCAGTAAGGTTTTCCATGGAGGATCCATCAGTATATATGTGCAGCCATTCTTCTGTGGGATATCTAGTATTGATTGTTTCCAGAGCTAGAAGTTTTTGTATTTCTTTTGGTGTGTCTGATTTACTTATTTCCTCTATTAATTCCAAATTGAAGGTAGGTTGCAATAATTCCAATGGATTTTCTCTTATAAGTAGATTTTCTCTGGTGTTAGGAATGTTCAATTTGGATTTAATCTGTGTTACCTTTTCTAGGAAACTACTATGAGTTTTAAGGATTGAAGGGGGGGAGGTTCTCTTCTGTCCATTTAGAGTTTGACAGTCGTAACATTTTCTGGTGTTGGAACAATGCTTGTTCTTCTATTTTTGTTGTTATTGATGGAGTCCGTGTTAAGGCAAGCATGGCATCAATGGTGTGGATTTAACTGCTCCAGTGATTAGCCGAAGAGCCTGATTTTGTATTTGTTCAAGTTTATTGATGTTAGCATTTGCTGCTGTTATTAAAGCTTCAGAACAGTACAAGAAATATGGTTTAACGTAAATTTTGTATGTTGTGTTAAGGACTCTCCTTGAGCAGCCCCATTTAGCACCAGCTAACCTTTTCAGGATTTGCAGTTTCTTTTCAACCTTTTCTGAGATGTTTGTTATATGTTTTTTCCAACTTAGCTTTCTGTTGAAAGTGATGCCTAAGTATTTGGCATCATCAACTGCTTTGAGTGGTTTACCATTATAATTTATGTTAATATTAACTGGTTTGTATTTTAGTGCAAATAATTCATAATTTGTTTTTTCCACATTGATAGTCATGAGGTTTTTGGAGCTCCATTCATGTACTTTGTTTAGAGCTGTTTCTATTCTGACTTTAATTAATTCAGGTTTTTTTGGAGAGCCTGGTGTCCAAATGACGACATCGTCAGCAAATAAAGAAATTTTGGTTTCTAAAGTTTTTATTATTGATGGAAGGTCATTTATATATATGTTAAAGAGTGTTGTGCTCAGAACAGCACCTTGTGGAAGTCCTCGGTGTGTTTGTTTATATTTGGAAATGTATGTATTATATTTTGTGGCACAAAATCTTTGTGAAATAAACATGTATAAATGTTGTTGTTGTTGTTGTTTTCTAGTGCCTTGCATCTGGCAATGAAGCCATTAGCATTCGTGCTTTCTTTTTGTGCAAAAAGAACTTGCAACATTACTAAGATAAGTGAAGTTTTTAGTTTCTAATTTGTTCTTACTTTAGAATCTTGTTGCTTCACTGTTAATAGCTTCAATTTTCCTTATTTTCAAATGTGCTTTTCTGATAACTAAAACAAAAAACTATGAACCCTGTAGCTACACAGCTGTACCATAAATCTCCGCTGTGTATTTATTCTAAAAAACCCTGACAGAGTGGTTTGATTTCTTTTCAGCATGGGCATTCATGAAACACACACTCGTAGCTATTATTGCATCGTAACAATAAACAGAATAATAAAACCTTGAAGCCGAGAACATTGTGCTTACCTAGCTATATGTAAATACATCTGTAAGCACATAACGCAAGCCTGATTCACAAATTAGGTGTATTCGATGTACAGAGTGACTTTTGCTACAGAGAGAAAATTAGCGATATTTAAACATTTTGTTAATATAGTCTTTCTTTGTTTTACGATAGATGTATAGTGCCTTTAAGGAGCTTTAAGTCAGTTTTTGTTTCATTAAAATAACTTAATAAATACCAAAGATAAAATGTTTATGTACAAAGCATATTTACTTACATTTAACAATTTAAATGCCTTGATTTGTGTATTGGGTATCCATTACGAGTCATGCAGCATTTAAATGGCTATCATTCAAGTGGTTAAGGATAAATTACACACAACAGTGTGTCTGGAGGGATTGTAGTTTTATTATTTCATATAGTTTACCACTGCATATTTCAGTGTTTTGTTGCATTCCTAATGGACGTGTCATCATTGTTACACTGCATTTTGTTTAAAAATGGCGTAAAGACAAAAAGCATTTATTGGGTACAGGAATAACCCTTGAAAGTCAGGCCCGGGAGATGGTATGTGCTGTAAGAGAATGCTTTGAAAAAGAAAAGGAAAATGGTGCACCTCTTATTATGGTGGAACCACTGGCCAGGACGCCGAGTGAAAAAGTGGTAACGCTGCAACAGAGGGACCAGCAGGCAGCTGTAACATAAAGTGCTGGATTAGTTCTCCCAGGGTATAATAGTAACCTTTGTGTCAGATTTAAGTTTATCCTCTGAGGTGGTAAGTTTCAGATACAGCTTTTGTCACCTGTTACAGTGTCAAACATGTTGAATGTAATTAATTAATGTTTTTCCACACTAGCCATGTGTAGGACGTAATTGGAAAGGATAGAGTGAGACTGAAAAATTGATTGCCATGACTGGGATTTTAACCACTAATCCACTGGTTGCCATCCAGCTGCTATAAACACTAAGTTATCATAGCCAACATGCCGATATGACATTAAATTCTCCAACTCACTGGCATTATTCCCGGTAAACCACACAAGGAGATCCCAATTTTCTTTCAGATAGCATACCTTAATGGCAACTTACAGTGCTGTAAGTACTTATGTCCCGGGCTTCTAGTATAACCAACTATAAGGTCAATTGAGGTGCTTAGAATAGCAAGGGCGTAAGTGCCAAAGTATGAATTTTTTGTTATTCTTGCAACATATAGTACAAAGCCTACTCTTTCATTTCTGTTAGGTGTGAATAGTTGATACGCCCTGGATATTAACGAATTCTCCATTTGAATGAAGCATGGTGCTAGACCTAACATGCTTCAATCGAATATCGAGAATAGCAAAGGCACATAAGCCAACCTGCCGGCCACTATGCTCTTGAACAGAATGTACCAATAAATCACTTAAGAGAGGTACTGTTTATTTTCAGGCCTTTATCCTTCATAAATAGTTATTCCTTAAGCTTTCAAACTTTTTTGCAGTTTTGTAAATAGTTTTTGACTCCTGCCTGGGCAGGGTATTTCTTTAGTTCTGTCTGTTCATTTTAATGAAAGCTGCAACATGTTTGAGTGGCTTGCAGCTCTCGGTTTAACTTCTGTTTGGCATTATGTTTCTAGAGTTGTGTTGTTTACTTACAATTCCATTTAACAAACCTTTAGTGCATTTAACGTAGAGATTTACTTTTATTAAGCACTATGAGTGACACAGACAGTGATTTACTTTCTCACCACGTAAGTTGTCCCATAAAATGCCACATGCAGAAAAACCAATGGAAAATGCATATGGCCAAGAAGAAGATGAATACAGATAAAGAACACGCAAGTTAAAAAACCAAACATGTAGTAAAGACACACACCAGAGGTAGAAGAAGAGACAGTAGCAGACATTACTAACATACTTTGGTTCCTCACGGCACAGCACAGCAGTTAAACATCTTTGATGATCTAGCCATACTTTTTGTTAACTTACTTCATTATATTCACTTTAGAAGTGGTGCTGTGTTTGTAATATTTTTGCTTCAGTTTGCGCTGAGCTATGAGATTCTTTTTCTACCCCAGGTCGTGGTACTAGATGGAATGAACAAACACTCGATGTTTATTTCACTATAATATATTACTTTATTAACAGTTTTTCCCGTCTTTACACTTTCGTCGCACCAATTTATATAATATCGATAGTCTTTCCAGTTTTTTTAACAACTTTAGAACAAAAGCTTCATGAAGGTTTAATCAATTTTATACTCACATCCAACAGCACTATAAAAATACGTCTTCTCATATCAAAGACACAGATGCTATGAACAAATTCTTTTGGTTGCGAGTCTAGGATTCCGACTGCCACGTGTACATCCGCGTATGCATTCATCAAATAGTTCCCGCATTGTTAGGAAAGCGATCTTTAGCTATTCTCCCTTCGCTTTCAATATTGAACACATATAATTCTTTTATTTATACATATATATTAAATTTAAATATGGAATATTTATGACGTCTTTAAACAAACTGAATTTTTTGCAACGAACAATAGCAACACGTTTTCGTCACTCAACCAACTCGTACCAACACCAAAAACAAATTACACTCTCCACAAATATTCACATAAATGATTTTCTTTTGGGGTTTTACAATATCCTGTCTCAGAAGTATTGTTTGTTAGTATTAGTACAAATATTTACCAATATTAATTAAAGTATTGGTTGCAAAATGCTAACTTTACAAGTAAGCGTTTTGCTTATAACGCGCATGAAAGCATATGTTATCTGAAATATATCGTTGATGAAATTAACCTTCTGAAATCTTAAATACATGCCAAATAACATTTTACATTCCTAATTAACAGTATTAATGCATTAGATTCACATGTGAGCAATTTTTAATCTCTCTATAGATGATTTTAATATGTACTGCATAGTAAAACTTTAATCACATTTTTCTCAAAACTAGCTTTTGGCGCATACAACTTTGCTATTCTAAGGGCCTTAATTAATGTGTGTAGGACATAATTGGAAAGGATAGAGTGAGACTGAAAAATTGAATGCCATTATTGAGATTTGAACCACGGATCTACTGGTTACCGTCTGAACTTACCTAACCTGTAGTGAGGGCAAATTCTTATAAAAAACTTCACATCAGGAAGCTCTGCAGTCATGGGATCCTTCACTTCCTCACAAATGAGCAGGAAATTATTGAAAAATTTGATGAGGGAAGACCCAACATGTTTGTCGCTGTAACAGGTGACCAAAGCTGCATCTGAAACTTACCACCTCAGATGATAAACTTAAATGGGACACAAAGGTTACTATTACACCCTTGGGATAACTAACCTGGCACTTGATGTTATAGCTATCTGCTGATCGCTCTGCTGCAGAGGTACCACTTTTTCACTCGCTGTTCTGGCCAGCGGTTCCAAAATAATAGAGGTCCACCATTTTCCTTTTCTTTTTCAAAGCATTCTCTTACAGCACATACCATCTGCCGGGCCTGACTTTTTAGGGTTATTCCTGTACCCAATACATGCTTTTTGGTATTACCAGGACTATAAGCCATTTTTAAACAAAATGCAGTGTAACCAAGATGACTAAAACCTGTTAAGAATGCAACAAAACACTGAAATATGCAGTGGTAAACTATATGAAATAAAACTACACTGTTGTATGCAATTTGTCCTTAAGTCACCTTCTTTCACTTTGAACTTATTAAACAATCAAACAATATATTGTTGCGAGCCTCAAAACACGCGGAAGGCAGAAGTCCTGAATACACACACATATTGCAACATGGAGGAGTACACACCTCTGGTCACGTGATAGTCACATGGTGTATTTGTAGCGCAACTGGATGTAATAAGCGGAGCCCCCTTACCCACCCCTTATGAGCCCCATGAGTGATGTGGCTGTCAAGTGCCAGGCTAGCTCTCCCAAGGTATAGAGTACAGCTTTTACTCAGTAACTAAATTCCTGGAGTTATGTTGATTTATTATATTAAGCACATACTTTAGCAGCTTGAAAATAATTGTGTATCTTATTAATCCATGTATTACCTTTATGTATTTAACCTATTTATGTATAGTGGTGCTCATCTCTTTTAACAATGGCATTTCAAGAAGTTGTACTACTGTCCCTCATCCTTCTTCCGTTGCTAATGACATGAACCCAATAGGGGGGATCCTCTCAGTGTACTCTTAGTGAAAGCATCTGCTGTTGTGATGTTTAAGGTTCTGCTTGTGGAGTTACACCTCAGTGACCAAAGTAAAAGATGTGACAATAATGTCCACATGACCAGTTGAATCTATAAAAGGCAGTGGGATGATGAAGGCTGTTAAGGCATGGGGAATACTATTCTCCTTACTTATATACATTTTCACTTTTGTACTCTTGAGGATACCATGAATTATTGTAATTGCTATTTTTGACAATAAATCAAATCAAGTGATAATCAACAGTCTGGGTCTTCCTAGAAGAGAATTCCCCCCATAACATGAGGCAAGCAGAAAGTGCTGGTAAGATGATCTGTTTCTTCTTCTCAGCTAATGGCCAAATTTGACAGGACTGTTTGAGGTATAAAGAGCTATCACTGCCAGATGGTATCAGTATCAGTTTATTCACCAATGTAATAAAATTTACAAGGTTCGTGAGATAAAAAAACATAAATTTTACAATTTGAAGAACTTTGTACATAAGACAAGTGAATACATTTACAATTTTAAGAGTTGTTTCATGAGGTATACAATACCAAATTACAATTTTAGTTAAGTATACACATCTATGAGATTTTAACTTCAGAGCTACTCTTAAAGGAGAGGTAAACTAATAGCGTACATTTCTTCCTGCCTTATACTCTTCTACAGAATAAAATACATTTTTGATGAGACAGGACTTTATTTCCATTCTCATTTTCACCTCATTCTTTATTTCCTTAATTTCACGAGGTAAGTGTTTATATAAATCCCTTGCATTACTCTCAATACATTTCTTTCCAAGGGAGCCTCTTAATCTACTTCTAAAATAGTTTTGCCTAGTTCTAGTGTCATGGCTGTGTACACTCATGTTTTTATCGTCTTTATGTGCCTTTATTACATGCTTGAAACATTCATAAATGTACAAGCAAGGTAGTGTTAGTAAATTTAATTCTTTGAAAGCGTCTCTACATGAGATTCTAGTCTGTATTTTTTTTATTACCCTTATCGCTCTTTTCTGCAGTCTGAATATTTTCAGTAAATGTTTCATATTTGCTGATCCGCATAGTATCAGCCTGTATTTGAGATGCGAATGTACAAAAGCATAATATACCTCTATTACACTATCCTCTGCCATAATTTGTGCTACCTGTTTTAATATGTAAATACCACTATTTATTTTCTTTTAAATCCTTTCTGTATGTTTATTCCATTTTAAATTATTATCAATAATTAATCCCAAAAAGTTAGTTTGATTTATCTGTTTGATTTGTTTATCTTGTATTGCCAAGGTAATATTTGATTGTGTTTTGTTGCTTATACTAATTTGCATCCATTGTGTTTTGTTTATATTTAGTGCCATCCCCAATTCTGCAAAATCTGTATCTATGATTTTTAACATTTTATTTGCTTTGATCTACACATCAACTGTAGTGTTGGCATTTACAACTATGGTAGTATCGTCAGCATATCCTATAGCTAGACCTCCTGCTTTGTGTATTTTTTTAAACAGACTATTTATATACAGGATGAATAGGTATGGTCCCAACTTTGAACCCTGTGGTACACCATGTGTTATGCATTTAAATGGAGATCGAACTTTTGTAAGATTTCCATTTGCGTTGTGTTGTTGTTTTCTAGTGCCTTGCATCTGGCAATGAAGCCATTAGCATTTGTGCTTTCCAATACTTTTGAACTGTAGTTTCTTCTGATCTTAATGCTTCACAGGTCTTCAAGTGGTATTCGTTCATTTCTGCTGGATCGTTACACAGGACACATATTGGTGAGGCTGAGATATCTATTCTGTAGAGATGACTTGCTAAGCAGTCGTGATTTGTCAATAGTCGGAAGGCTGCAACCGCTGTTTTCCTTGGTCTCTGGGGGATTATATCTGGGTTGGAAAGTAGTGTAATCCATTTTTTATCTTTGGCATTTGTTTCTATTTCTTGTAGGTATGAATGAGAAAATTTTTTAATGATCAAGCGTTTTATTGAGGAATATGAGAAATTGAATTTAGACTTTTGTTTTATTGTTATGCCTTCCTTTGCAAGTGAGTCTGCAGCTTCGTTCCCCAGGACTCCACAGTGTGCTGGAATCCATTGGAGATGAACAGTCTTCTTAACTTTTTGGAGTTGTGTTAACATTTTGTAGCATTCTCTAAGTTTTGTTGACTTCTTTGTAGTATTTGAACATATTCCCTGGATTGCAACTTTAGAATCTGAAAGAATTACTGCCTTGTTAAATTTATTTAAGGGAAGATTTAATAATTGTCGGAGAGCAATGTGTATAGCCTCTATTTCTCCGTCATAATTTGTTGTGTCTCTGCCAACAGAATGATAAAAGGAAAAATGTGAACACATAACTCCAGCTCCAGTAAGGTTTTCCTTGGAGGATCCATCAGTATATATGTGCAGCCATTCTTCTGTGGGATATCTAGTATTGATTGTTTCCAGAGCTAGAAGTTTTTGTATTTCTTTTGGTGTGTCTGATTTACTTATTTCCTCTATTAATTCCAAACTGAAGGTAGGTTGCAATAATTCCAATGGATTTTCTCTTATAAGTAAACTTTCTCTGGTGTTAGGAATGTTCAATTTGGATTTAATCTGTGTTACCTTTTCTAAGAAACTACTATGAGTTTTAAGGATTGAAGGGGGGAGGTTCTCTTCTGTCCATTTAGAGTTTGACAGTCGTAACATTTTCTGGTGTTGGAGCAATGCTTGTTCTTCTATTTTTGTTGTTATTGATGGGATCCGTGTTAAGGCAAGCATGGCATCAATAGGTGTGGATTTAACTGCTCCAGTGATTAGGCGAAGAGCCTGATTTTGTATTTGTTCAAGTTTATTGATGTTAGCATTTGCTGCTGTTATTAAAGCTTCAGAACAGTACAAGAGGTTTGGTTTAACATACATTTTGTATGTTGTGTTAAGGACTCTCCTTGAGCAGCCCCATTTAGCACCAGCTAACCTTTCCAGGATTTGCAGTTTCTTTTCAATCTTTTCTGAGATGTTTGTTATATTTTTCCCAACTCAGCTTTCTGTCGAAAGTGATGCCTAAGTATTTGACATCATCAACTGCTTTGAGTGGTTTACCATTATAATTTATGTTAATATTAACTGGTTTGTATTTTAGTGCAAATAATTCATAATTTTAAGAGGTAGAACCGGAACTTAAAAATTCAATGCCACAACTGGGATTTGAACCACGGCTTGTGTGTTTAAAAACACCAACAGTAAGTTTGTTGGCATAAATAAATAATAATTCATAATTTGTTTTTTCCACATTGATAGTCATGAGGTTTATGGAGCTCCATTAATGTACTTTGTTTAGGGCTGTTTCTATTCTGTCTTTAATTAATTCAGGTTTTTCTGGAGAGCCTGAAGTCCAAATGACTACATCGTCAGCAAATAAAGCAATTTTGGTTTCTAAAGTTTTTATTATTGATGGAAGGTCATTTATATATATGTTAAAGAGTGTTGTGCTCAGAACAGCACCTTGTGGAAGTCCTCGGTGTGTTTGTTTATATTTGGAAATGTATATATTATATTTTGTGGCACAAAATCTTTATGAAATAAACTGAGTTATCCATTTAAGCATGTTAATTTTCACACCTATTGATTGCAACTTCTCAATTAATTTGTTTCTCCAGACTGAGTCATATGCTGATTTAAAATCAATGAATACTGCTAAGGTATCCTCCATTCAATTGAAAGCTTCCTTGATGTCTTGGCTTAGTAGGAGTACATTTTCACTTGTACTATGATTCTGTCTGAAGCCGGTCTGTGAACTATTAATTAAGTTGTAATATTCTAGGAACCAGTTAAGTCTAGATGCCACCATTCTTTCCATCACTTTTGCAATAACACTGGTCAAAGATATTGGTCTGAAACTATTAATATTGTTTGAAGGTTTGTTTTTCTTTAAAATCGGGATGATAATGGCTTTTTTCCAGTCAGAAGGTACAGTCATTCTCCAACACGTGTTACACAGTTTAAGTAGGATTTCTTTTCCTTTCCTGCCAAGGTGTTTAATAAACTCTGGGTGAATCTTGTCAGGTCCTGGAGATTTTTTGTTCTGTGATTGTTCTATTGCTAAATCCAGTTCTGTTTCGTTAAAATCCTGAATAAAAATATCATTTTGTATACCTTTTGGCTTATTAGTTTCTCTGATAGTTTTTTGGATAGCCTTATCTTGTTTTTTATATGCTTGGGGTATTCTTTGTGACTGAGCATAAAACTTGTTAAGGGATTCTGCTATTTCCTTATCTGTAGTTAAGCTTTTGTTATTATGTTTTAATGGTTCGGTTGTATTTTTTGATAATTTTGTTTTATTAAGGAATTTGTATATTTTATTTCCATCTTTCCTATAGTCCATATGTTCTACAAAATTTGTGAAACTGGCCCTCTTTGCTGTAATTAATTCTTTCTGAAAAATGGCTGCTTTTCTTCTCCAGTTTTGTACATCTTCTGGACACTTTGTTCTTTCGGCTTTGACTCATGCTACATTTCTTTCGTGTTTTAACTTAGATAAAGATGGAGACCAAAAGTAGCTATATTTCTTTAACTTTCCTTTGGGGATGTGTTTTAGCTGCTATCAATAATATTTCACAAATTTTTTAATTCATTTTATCTGTTGACTTGAACTCTGATTGTAACAGTATATTACACTTCCCTTCTATCTCATTTTGGAACCAATCTGCTTTTTTAAAATTCCAAGAAGTTTTAATTTTTGGTTTGTTACTTTTATTTATTAGACCTCTTATGGAGGTTATGGTGATTCTGTGGCCTGAACCTGGGTCTTCTATTATTTCTCTTTTTGTATTGTCAATTATGTCAGATGACACCATCAGAAGATCAGGATTTGTACCTGAACCATTATAATGAAGGTAAGTGGGTGGATCATTTGGATTAAATATTAATTCCATTGTTGATGAGTTTAATAGGTCTTCTATGACTCTTCCTGCTGAATTTATATCTCTGTAGCCCCACCTAGGGGAGTGTGCATTAAAATCACCAATTAAAATACTTTTGGGTTCTATGGAAATAGAATTTAGATCTAGTTTATTGTCTGGAGGATTGTAGATACTGTAAATTCTATAGTGGTAGTTACTTTTCCATACTTCAATTTTAACTATTTCTGATTTATCTTGTTCTTCCATTGTTTTTTGGATTTGGGTAGTAGCTTTCATATTTCTTTTAATTCCTGTAAGAATACCACTTGCTATTTGACGAGCCTTTGGAAGTATGTGTGTAGTGTACTGATCCATTTCAAAGTATATTTCCTGTTCTTCTGATATATTGGCTTCTTGTACTGTGAAGACATCTATATCTTGGTCTTTTAATATTTTCATTAGCTCTTGTATTTTAGGCTGGGACATGCCTCCTGCATTCCATTGTAGAATTCTTAAAGTATTGGAATTGTTGTGATGAAATTTGCCTAAAGATGTCCCCACCCGGAGATCCGATTGGGGGACAGTTTTAACTCCGGATTGTTTATCTTTAGGACTCATAATTCATGTATGTGGCTTTCATGTAACTGTTTTCTTAACGGGCACCAGTTTTACAATGTGGCAGTTACATCACCCGACTTAAACCCCCATTTTGCAAGGAGGATCACACCTATCGTTGGTCAACGGGTCCATTGGGCCTAGCCGGGAGGACTAAATAGGTGGTATTTAGATCCACCGACCTTCTCCTCATGTGCCTCTGAGGGACGCTATTGTGCTGTGATAGGCCAGCACATATGTAAATGACATTTCCTCCATTTTAGATGAAACAGTTATACCGCTGTGATTCGGTCCCCAGAGCCTCATCTGTTAAAAGCAGGGTGCACCACGGGCAGGATGAGGATGGGAATTGGGTAGGAGGGGCTATAGGAGGCGCATCACTACCCCTTACTACCCCGTTTGCGTTGTGTACTATCTCTAATTTGTCAAGTAAGATTTTATCCATTCTAGTGGTACACCTCTAACACCATAATTTTCTAATATTTCTATCAATTTTTCAATATCTACACAGTCGAATGCCTTCGAAAGGTAAAGAAAGATTGCAAGCACATATTCTTTTCTGTCTAATGCCTTAATAATTATGTCGTTTCCCTTGCTAATTGCATGTATAGTCCATTTCTTTTTTTGAAAGCCGAACTGATACTCAGATACAATGTTGAATTTGTTACAGAATTTTTGCAGCCTTCCATAATTTTTAAAATCCAGAACATAAAGATATTGGCCGATAGTTTTCCATCATTAGTTTGGAACCCTTCTTTTTATAAATTGGTCTAACTATTGTATACTTTAATATATTTGGAAATGTTCCACTGTAAAAACTTTCATTTATTAGGTGTGTTAGAATCTCTGCTATCTCATGTTTGCAATATTTGACCATCTCATTTGAGTACTGATCTAAGCTATAGAATTTTTTACACTTTAATGAGTTTATTTGTTTGATGACTTCTTCCTTTGTGGTTTCTCTTATTACTAAAGAATTTCAGATTACTGTTTCATTTGTTGATTGCATTTTCATTTTCTTTATTCCCAAATTTGTTACAATATTTATATAATATTCATTTAGTGATCTGCTTATATCTTTTGGATTTAATATTAGCTCATTATTTGTTTGAATTTTAAGATTTTCTACCCATTTTGAATCACTTTCTTTATGAATGACCTCTATTATATCCCATGTCTTTTTTGATTTGTTTTCAGCCCTTTGAATGATTCTTCTGTTATGTAATTTCTTTGCTTCATTTATTACTTTATTTAGTGTGTTTTTATAGTTATATGTACTTGAGAGACTTCTCCCCTACCATATTACACTTTAGACTATTTAAAAACTGCATTCTCACTAAGAACCTATTTATGCCTTTAGTCAGCCAGTTGTCAGATTTATGTTTATTACAGAACATCTTTCGTAATGGTACTAACTCCTCTAAATATGATTTTAATATATTCATAAAGTGCTCAAACTTATCATGTATTCCTGTTGTGTTATATATGTTTGTCCAGGTTGCCTGTTTAATATAGGCTCTTATAGAATTTAATGTGGTATTATTTATGATTTGTTTAATTTCTACTAGCGATTTAGTTGTCCCTCCTTGTATATTAATATCACTACATTCTACTAATTGCCCATAATGATCGCTAAGGCCACCCATGCTTATTTTTACCTCTACTGATTCCCTTTTTAGGTTTGTCTATATGTGATCTATGCATGTTGATGATGTTTTCGTCACTCTAGTTGCACACGTTTTTATTTGAATTAGATTATTTCTTTGCAAAAGTTCCAGCAACGATTGTTTCTTAATTCCCTCTGTAAAGATATCTATATTCACATCACCTATAACTATAATTTTGTTGTTTTATATTGTGTTGGTAAGGCATGTATCTAGTTTTGCTAGAAAATTAGTTTTGTCTGATATTGGGGGGCTGTAAACTCCCAAAACTACTAGTTTTCCTTTTTTAAAATTTATTTCAATACCACACATTTCACAACTCATTTCCTCAGAATATTCTTTGCAGTCAATTTCCTTATATTTAGTACCCTTTATTACATAAATTGCTACTCCCCCACTTTTATGGTTTTCTCTACAATAGCTACTTGCCAACACATAGTTTTCATAGCAATTTACCTTAATTTCTTCATGTTTTAGCCCATGTTCAGAGAAGACCAGTATTTTCGGTTGAAGTTCCATAATTATTTGTTCCACTCTTGCTCATTTATTTGCGATATACTGTATATTTTGGTGAAATATTTTAAAATATTTTGTGTTATTTGAATTTTCTTTATCTACATTTATTTTTGAACTCTTTTTTGCATCTATAATGTTGTTACTTTTAGCTCCCTCCAAGCAAGGATTTACATAGTCACTCACCTTACCTATTTGTGTCTGTCCTTCATGTCTTTTGCAGCCTTTTATTTCCTGTTTAGCTGTAGCTGTACCTCCCCTGGTCACTAGTTCCCCTGCCCCATACCAATTTTATTACACTATTTATTATATTTCCCAGTTTGTAAGTTCCTTTCCTATTTAGATGTAAGCCGTCTCTTCCTAAACAATCACTGCCTATCTGCTCATTTACATCTACAAACACACTTTTTAAAACATCACAGGCCCAACGTATATTTTCATTTACAAGTTTGATATACCTGAGGTTTACATCATTTCTGTTTGAAATTCCATTTACTGCCACTCTAGATTTAGGGTATTTGTTTTTAACACATTTTATAACACTGTATGTGTCGCCCATAACCTCTTCTGAACACTTCCTAATGTTTATATCATTCGTGCCTACGTGTAGATAAACAAGTTTTGGTTCACTTTTTGCTGTTACACTGCTGTTTAGTATCACGTTTTGCATCTGACTTGCTTTTATGCCCCTATACACTTGCACTTTGGCTACTTCACTCAGATTTACATGTTTGATAATCGAGTCACCTATAAGCATAATTTCTTCAGTTTTCGCACTGTTTGTAATTTTGTTTTCTCTTCTTTCATCTTGATGTGATCCATGGTGCTTCCTTTCTTCCTTTCCCTGTGTTTCCATGCTTTTTGAGTTGTTGGTTTTGAGGTTTCACCACGTGTCAAAATTTTCGTGGTAGTAGCATATGTCCTTTCTTCACCTTTAACTTTACTTTTTAGTTGCACATTCTCAATCTGTAACGTTTTGAGCTCTTCTTAAGCCCTTTTTAGATCCTTGTTGAGAATTTCGATGACTGTTTGCAAGCACGCTATCGTCTCGGCATCCCGCGGACCATACCGATTTTCTAAGTGCTTGCTATTTCCATCTTGTATCAGTTGTAATATGTTTCTGTCATTTCTACAGCAATTTCCAGCTCTGACTTTTAGGATTTTGTTCTCATCTGTGATTTTTTTTTTTTTTGTTTTCAAGTTTTTTCAGCTAATTTATGGATCCTACCATGGGTCAACATCGAACACTCCACCATCTTGTAAGTACTTTGTAAGTACACTACAAAATGTCTGCCACGAGTCTTTAGAGAGCAGAGAACAACATTGATCTGTGTGGAATTTTGTTGTGCCAAGACAATGCTTTTGTTCACACTGCTCAAGAAACAACTCAATTTCTGCAAGTCAGAAGTAAAATACTTTTCCTACCCTCACTACAATCCAGATCTGGTTCAATGTGAGTTTTTTCTATTCCCCAAAATAAAAGAAAAATTTGAGATTAACAACTTGAGTCACCAGGACGACATAAAAGACAAACAGTGGACTAAAATACAATAACGCAGCCTACCAATAAACATTTACCATGGAAAGAAGCAGCAGCATTATTCAGACTCAAGACAGGGATGACTATCTTGCAGCATACCTGTACAAAGTAAACATCTTCACATATGAGGAGTGTACACTTTTTTGACAGCCAGGGACCAGATGGAATGCTGATCACCTACTCAACTGCAAGAAACTTGATCCCAAACAACAGGAAGCAGCCAACTTGGCCAAATTGTATTTGACAACAAGATTCGAAATGAACAAACAGAAGTTTTCAGAAGGAAGACCATTAGAAGAAGAACAAGAAGAAGTAGAGAAAGAAGAAGAAGTAGAAGAAGAAGAAGAAGAAGAGAGGAAGCAGAAGAAGAACATTTGCATCACCTGAAACTGTAGAAGTTGCTTATGAAAATGTATTTGCACTCTCTCTAAAGGAGAATGGCATTCAGCATTTGAAATATGGTTTGAAAGAATGCAATTTTATTAAATGCAATGAAGAATACTTACAGTACTAATCAGATCCAAATTTTTCAAAGTTTATTGTGTTCATTCTCAAAACTTTAAGAGTGACCCTCGTATATGTAGTAAGAACAGTTGTCAATCACTACCATAAAAATAGACAATGGTGCTCATTGTAGTGATTTTATGATTTCGGGAATAATCATTTAATGGAAATTGGGATAATTGAAGTTCCATTCAAAATATTCTGCTGCGGCCCTCTGCCTTTCAAGACGGACACATTTTAGTGCGATTAATTCTGTTTTAACACAAGTAAGAATTATGATGAAAGTAGTGTGGATATATAAAATCCAAAATATTGTGACAATAGCAGCCAGCCACACCAAAAGAAGCTCGGTGCTAGCTACCTCACACCATTGTTTCTAAACAAATGGCTTGATGACAATGGAGCAATCAGAACAAACACAACTTGAGCATGGCATTGCATACAGTTCTATACTCTGTACATCAAGAGATTAGAGGAGACGTAAACAAAGTCACATGCGTTTTGATGCTTTCGCCATCTAAATAGTCCCTTAAAGAAATAGTGTTACTAAGGTTGAAATCTCATTTAATGTGTGCTAAAGCATGAACTAAGTGTACTAAGCATAGTTAAAGTATAAGAATAAGCAGTTAAGTGAATCTGTAACCAGCCTAATTCATTCTGCACGCGCATTATTCAGTATGAAGTAACATGGCGGAACAAGTTAGTTGTGAAATATTTTGTTGTTGTTGTTTTCTAGTGCCTTGCATCTGGCAATGAAGCCATTAGCATTCGTGCTTTCCAATACTTTTGAACTGTAGTTTCTTCTGATCTTAATGCTTCACAGGTCTTCAAGTGTTCTTCATTCATTTCTGCTGGATCGTTACACAGGACACATATTGGTGAGGCTGAGATACCTATTCTGTAGAGATGACTTGCCAAGCAGTCATGATTTGTCAATAGTCGGAAGGCTGCAACAGCTGTTTTCCTTGGTCTCTGGGGGATTATATCTGGATTGGAAAGTAGTGTAATCCATTTTTTATCTTTGGCATTTGTTCCTATTTCTTGTAGGTATGAATGACAAAAATTTTTAATGAGTTGTGAAATATAAGTGCGGCAAACCATTGCAAAGTGGTGAAAAAACAATAATATTGAACGTGTTTAACAAGTTCTGTGAGAAATATCCCGAACTTGCTATCGAAGACGTGATGAAATTAACATCCTAGTTTACCGGTGTGTCAGTTGCAAGTATTTACAGCACACGCAAAGAAAAATTGTCAGTTGGTGAAGATCCCGGCAAAAAGCAACTATGTGCCAGATAAATGGTGGATGTAGTTTGCGACGAATTTGTGAGATCTGCAATGCGTCAAAAAGTTCATCAGTTCTTTGTTAACAATAAACCCCAACCTTAAACAAAATGCTGTTGGCAGTTAACTCTGATCCCGATCTTCCAGATTTAAAACGAACTTCCCTCCACAAGCTGCTTCTGGAGATTGGTTTCGAGATTGTGAGCAGGAAATGAAAAAGTGTTATTGTGGATAGAGATGACATAAGTAACAGTTAATTTCCATGTGCTACATGTTATTTGGATCAAGTAAATATATCCTTTTAGTAAAATACATATTATACATACGCATAGCGGTAGGTAACTGTGTTGCATCATTGTGAATGCATGTGGCCGCGGAGTGATACAAACCGGTGCTTCGTTTACATCTCCTCCAATTTCTTTATGAACAGAGTAGAGAAGCTTTTGACTGCCAGCTTATTTACAAGAACTTTTGAGGAAAGGTGTATTTTCCAGAGAATTCACTGGCACTTCACCTGGACTGTAAAAGCGACAGAGCACCAATAGAAGAACAGTTTTAAATGTAGGGCCAGTGCATGTATCGTTGGAGCCAGCTGCTTGTGGGAAAGAGGGAGGCAGTGAAGTGTGTCTCAAGGTTACGAGAGAACAGAACAGTTGTGAGTTGCAAGCTCACGAAGAACTATAGATTGTGTTAACAATAAAACAGAAAATTGTGTTGTGTGATTCAGTTTTAGAAGAGAAATAACATGGCTAAAAAAGAGTAACTGGGCTTGTCATTTGTCACAATATTCTACAGGAAGATGAGATGGAATTAACATGGTTTGAGGGAAACAATGGCAATGATTTTGGAAAGAGGATATCAAGCAGGAATTATGGCAGTCTTATTGTTTATAAATCTATGAAATTATATAGATCATGAAAGATGTTTGGAAATGAGAAAAGTATACTGAAATTTGTTATAAGGCAGGATGAGAAGCAGTAGTGTGATTTAGAACAGAAGTTCCTAATATGTCCAAGTATGATAAGGAATAGACACAATTAGGAAAGAATGTGAAAGTGTGAGGAAGTGAATAATATTGGCATTGTACGAGTTGCATCCAGAAAGTCCCGAAGACCGATAAAGAGAATAAAAACATCACTAAGTAAGAAATATTTATTGGAATAATTACATAAACTCACTGCCTACTTTAAAACATGGTCACCACCACTGTTGAGGCATTTATCGCCACGGTGCACCATTAATTGTATGCCCAAGCCATAGGATTCTGCCACCAATGTCCGCAACCACGAAGTCACTTCATTCTGCACCTCAGCGTCCTGTGAAAACATTTTCCTACCAGAAAACGCTTCATGAGACGGAAGAGATGAAAGTCACTTGGAGCGAGGTCGGTGGATGTTCGAAGACCTCCCATCCAAACTTATTCAACACATTTCGTGTGGCGTTGGCTGTATGGGGTCTTGCAATGTCATGCCCAAGCGTAATGCCTCTTGTCAACATTTCACGTCTATTGTTCTGGATTGCCCTCTGAGTTTATGCAACGTCTGGCAATATCAATCAGCATTTTCGGTCTCCCCTTGCAGTAAAAAGCTGCACAAGAGGACACCACGTCGATCCCAGAAGGCAGTGCACATGATTTTTTGACAGAGATTGCTGCTTGAATTTGGTCTTTGCAGGTAAACCACTATGCCGCCAATGCACTGATTGTTGTTTTGTCTCTGGTGTGGCATTCGCCACCAATGTTTCATCCCCAGTGACAATATTGCCGAGAAACTGGTCACCTTCACTGCGTATCGCTGTAGGAACGTCAATGCAGTGGCCAGATGTCTGGTTTTGTGTTCAATGAGTTGTCTAGGCACTCATCTTGCACACACTTCGTGAAAACCAAGCCACTGGGAGAAAATTTCATGCAAAAGCGGGCGAGACATCTGGGGAAACTGACAAGAGAGTTCTGAAATTGTGAAGCGCCGGTTCTGCACAATTGCTTGCTGCACACTTTCCAACACTTCTGGCATCACCAGGGACGGTAGGCCATTACAGTCTTCATCGTGAATATTGGTTCTTCCTTCCATGAATTGCCTGCACCATCACCTTACCTTACTGTCTCACATATCTTGTCCATACACGTGACACAATTGATGATGGATCTCTGCTGGAGATTGCTTTTGAGCATGCAAAAGTCGGATGACTGCACGAACCTCGCATTTGGCGGGAGACAATATCGGAGCAGCCATTTTCTCCTAGCACAGAGCAGTAACTACTGCCGTCACAAAACTGAAACTTTACTGCAATGTTACCATATACTTCCTCTCTTCTCCTATGCAAGCGCATTCTTATCCGACTGGTGGTGCCATCTCCAGATGCGATCGGGACTTACTTTCTGGATGCACCTCGTACTTTGGAATGTAAACAGGCCAAATTTTGGAAAACCGCTCCTTTTACAATAGTACAAAAACTTATCAAATGAAATAAGAGGAAGAAGAATTGTAAATTTAAGATGAGAACTTAAAAGAACTTGACACACACAAGGTGAGACAAAAGAGGCTACCTAAAGTGGGCTATATAAATGAAAATGTTAATAATAACGCATGCAGTTAGCTTAGGATGCACAAGAATATTTTAAAAATTAGCACTACTTAGGATTGAAAGATATATTCCTATTATATACAGCACCTAGTGCTAATTATGTTAGAAGAAAGTAAATTCTAGTCTTCTGTCTTGGAAGTTTGAAAACAGTGTTGTAATACTCAATTTAAACCAAAAAGGTGAGTCAATTAATAACACTACATAACACTTACTTACAATTTACTGGAACATGTTCCAGAGGCTTGACTTTCAAATACGTAAAAAACAAACAGTTGGAAAAATCAGCAGTTGTCACTCACTTTTGGACAGAAAACCACAACATAAAGCCAGAACCAAAGCTCCTCAAACACATAACGGGAAAACAAGAGCTGTTCACGTGGAAACAAATCTTCATTTTGAAAAATAAAAACAGAGTATTCAATTTCGACATCCCCAAGAAAGAATCTTCAGCAAGTTCCTTGAACCACCACCAGAGATGACCTCTGAGAAAACATCGCCATCCACACCAGGGAAAACGAGTCAATGTCCAGTTGATAATGGAGAAAAATTGCAATGATATGCTTCAAAGTAGGCTACCAACATCCAAGATGACTCACTTTGATGCGACGAATAAATGTTTATAAGGGGGTGGTCAGTGGCCATGCGTTGATGTGTCCACTAACTTTATCGCTGAAGGGCTAGATCAGCGATGAGCAAGAATAAATCTTTTGTTATTCTATTTGTATTTCGGGTGCAGTACGTGTCAACGAATAGGTGAATTAATTACTTATATAGATCTACTTTATAGTACTGTTTTTATTTGAAGCTTTAAGGAATTATATTCAACATATTAACACAAATCACATAATCAAATGCCTTGGCATCACTTCGAATCATGCTATATAAGTCCATATTTTTCTCTATATTTCATACCCCTTCGCAGAATATACATTTATTCAATACACCATCACTTTGTCTTTCTCCACCACTATGAATGTTCGTCTGATAGACACTTTATGCAGATAGATCACTTAATTCTCGCGGACACTATCTTTTCCGATGCATTGCCGGACCAAGCCATGGAAAAAAGACAATTGAATTCTGACCTTACCAATTATATTCACAATAATTCTTGGTTTGAGGGGGCTTTTCTGCCACCTCTGTAACTTCATATTAAATTACTTTAGAGGGCTTATGTAGAAATATTGCCTCAGATGCCTCTCATCAGAATGTATGTAATTGTTAAACAAATATAAAATGGATCAAATATAAAACAATACATTACATACATTCTGATGAATGCCTCTTGATAATTAGTTCTTAACTATATTAACAGCTTAAATATCAATATATACAGATATGCATATATACACATTGTTACAATATTCAATACATTTTTCTTTTCTGTCCGGTAGTTCTATAATGTGATCTCGTGTTGGAATTCCTACCTGTTTCATCATTTTCAACGTTATCCCTGTGTGCCTCGCCTCTCGTACTATGCCTTTGCAGGTGTTGTACATTATTGTCATTTTTATTTTCTGAGCTTGTTCTCTTATATGGGCATTGTTTATTTTCACCATTGTTACTCTTCTCCTGATGTTGATTTGCATTAGTTTTTGGGCAACTGGTGTGTGTTTCAAATTCTGCCAGTAACTCGATCATGTCGGAACAATCTATTGGTTTTACTACAATCAGGTTTTTCCTAATGTGTTGGGGATAATGACATATTAAAGAGCTTATAACTTCTTGCTCACTCATCTGAGGATCCAAAAGTTCTGTCTTATTAGCAAGCTTTAGGAAATATTCAGTCATAGAAATTCCTTTTTGAGGTTTGCAGTGCCCAGTAGCTAACTCGAGTTTAATTCGGTTCTGGCGTCTGGGACCCCAAAATCTACTTATGAACAAATTTCTGAACATACTATATGTTTCATGAGATGCCAAGGTTAACCTCAACCATTCCAAGGCATTCTTTTTCAAACTACATTTGACGATCATCATACGAAATTCATTAGGTATCCTTTTTATTCTAAAATAGTCTTCAAGTTCCCATACGAACATTTTTGGATTATCACAAGCTTTCTCATCAAAAAATGGTGGGGTAGGTCATGTAACAAGTGGTTCATATGATAAGGGTGACTTTGGTTTGGTGTATGATAGGGTTCAGCTAAATGATTTTCCTGAAGGTCAACGATATTACTGCCAATTGTCAAGTCAGTCAGTCTCTGTCACATTATGTCCATTTACAACATGATTTTAATTAACATTATTTGCCTGCAATGCAATTACAACATGGGTTAACTTTCTGGTATTTTAAAGTAAGAACAAATTAGAAACTAAAAACTTCACTTATCTTAGTAATGTTGCAAGTTCTTGGTGCAAAGCTGACTAAAGTGCATGTATATATGTGTGTCTATATTTCTTGCATATTAAGTTTTGCTTCACCACTGAACTTATTAACTCCTCACATTATTGCATTTCAGTACCCATAGCTTTAACAACATTACTTACATTACTAATTTCTCCAGCAAGATTACCTTGTGCTAGCTTAGTTTTCTCATGCACTATCTTACAATTTTCCACTATTACAGCTATTTCTGCCCTGTTTGTTTCTATCTCATGCATAATTTTGTCTCCTAACTTTTCTAAATCTACTTTTTGTTTTTCCAACTCATCTTACTTTTCTAAAACTCATCTATAATCGCTCCACCATTAGAACCGCACTTGATGTAAACACAAGCCATCAACAACGAACTCGCAATACGCTGAAACCAAAGCACACCATAAAATATAGTACCTTAAATATGGAAGATTATCTGTGATTTTTCAAGATGTACGATAACCCTGGTAAAGACTACTTAAATGTAATGCGATATTTCTAAAATTCCTGAGTAAATATAGTTCTGTTGCAACATAAATACAAGGTATGAGTCCACGTGGTGTTCATTTTGTGTTAGTCGTAGGTGATAACATCAGGTTATCGCGGAGGGATACAAGGTGCGGATGTAAGGCCGGATGGACTATAATTCTTTAAGCACTTCTGTTTGCATGTCTTTCACTGCTCTTTCTTGCCTTAACTTGATTTCATTCACTAGTTCTTCTAATTTAACTATATCCTTTTTACTGGATCCAATTTCTGCCCCTAAGTCTAAAGACAGGTTATTCTTTACACTCTTTTCTACTAAGTTCAATCCTTTCTGTTACAGAAACTAAACTACTATCCATCTTTTGTGCTAAATCTGTCATCTCAACTTTTAAATCTGACAAACTACTATCCATTTTTTGAGATACATTTGTCAAATTACTATCCATCTTTTGAGATAAATCTAACTTCATTTCCATCATCTGTTTAGATAACTGCTGCATAAATTCTCTCAATCCTAACTCTGTCTCACAAACCTTTTCCACTAATATTTAACTTTTTTCTCCCTCTCTGATATCGCGTAATTCTTTAACATCCTTCCTACTACTTTCCTATTCCTTAATACCATTAAATCTGTGATACAAAATTTAGCTAATTCTTTTTTTAAATTTTACATATAATTAAAAGTCTTACTTGTTAAACATTGAACTTCACTAATTTCTTCTCTCTTCTTACTACCTCTGTTGTCCTTGGCTTTCCTCGTTTCTTCTTTCTTCACTCTTCTCATTGTCCCAATTTGAGCCTGGTGTTGGGGTGCCATTTTGCAACGATATAGTAACAACAGTAGCCAAGCTCTGTTATTTTCTTTGCCAACAGTTCCACCCTTTGCGTTGAATTACAAAATATTATACTTTGATTGATTTGGAGCTTTGAGAAGAGTGTATTCAACATATTAACACAAATCACATAATCAAATGGCTTGGTGTCACTTCGAATCACGCTACAGTTCCAGAACTCCACGTGCATGGACTATACCTTTTTATAAGTGCATATTTTTCTCTATATTTCATGCCACTTACATTTATTCAATACATCGCCACTCTGTCTTTCTCCACCACTATGAATGTTCACGTGAAAGACACTTTACACAGAAAAATCACTTAATCCCCGTGGACACTATCTTTTCCGATGTGTTGTCGGACCAAGCCATGGAAAAAAGACAATTGAATTCTGATCCTACCAACTATATTCACAATAATTGTTGATTTAAGGGGGTTTTTCTGCCGCCTCTATAACTTCATATTAAATTTCTTTAGAGGGCTTACGTCAGAGTTGCCAACATATAAAAGTAAAATTATTCTACCAGCCACTCAAAATTATAGCTTTGGATTAAAAATTATTGTACATCATAAACCAAATGCTACAACAATAAAAATATCAGTATCCACTTATGAAAATGTAATAGTAATGATGTTTATGATATCCACTTACAAGACTGATGACCTCAGTATTACAACTTTAGCACTTATGTTTCTTGCACTATTCATTTTAAAGTACATTTTCCTCAGTTGTCGCAGTATTATACAAATTTGTTGTTGAGAAAAACTTTAACACCTTCTCGGTGACTTGCAGATTTTCAGACCCACCACATTCTTTCATAAGCTGAGACAACAGAATAAGTTCATTTACTATATCTAGTGCCAATCTATTTCTAATTTTGGTTTTTATTAAACACAGTTTAGAAAAAACTCTTTCACAAGAAGCGCTTCTGTGGGGCAAGGAAATCACTAATAATGCAAAGGCTGCTAGTTCTTTGAAATCAGTATTTCCACCAAGGTGACACATGTTTAACAGCACTCCAGAAACTGCCACCAGGTTAAGGCATGTTCTTTATTTCACACAGAATATCACTTATTCCGAGTTTTCTATACTGATCATCAATTTTTGGAACAGTGCCTTCTTCATTGAGAATACCAGATCTGGGCACATTGGCAATAAGCGGATAAAGGGTAGGAGGTTTAATAGCTTATGAAATGGTTGCCAAAGAAGGGATGGAGACAGGCCTTGAGGGCAAAAGTGGTATCGCTATTTGTAATTAATTTCATTTTGCTGGTGTGACAAACCAGTGAAAAGGATATTTTGCAGATATTGAACTATCACACATTCAAATTATCGTACATCCCCGCAATTATCGTACGGGTTGCAACCATGTGTACAAACATTAAAATTATTGTATGTCCCCATAATTATTGTACGAGTTAGCAACCCTGGCTTATGCAGAAATATTGCCTCAAGGTCAAGCCTACAAAACATGTTCCGGTATATTATAAGTGCTGTGTAGTGTTATTAATCAAATAATTTTAGTTAAATCTATAGATAATATTCAATTTATATGCACTTTATCATAAAAGTTTATTATGGGGAACTTGATGTCTAAACTCATTTATCCATTCATTCATTTATAGTCTTATACTGCAAACACCTACCTTTGTTCCATCAAAGCCATATTCCATAAGCATGGCTGTCTGAATGCCAAAAATAGCTGCCATGTTCTGCCTGTCCATATCCTCATATCTGGCAATACCATGCATAAGTTTACCTGCATCACTGATCATGTTTAATGAGACCAAGAGATGACACTTGGTTGCATTTACAACATGCAATAGCGCTTCCTTTACATTCTGGAAAAATGGATCTGGCTTCTCACTTGATTGACATTTGTTAATCAGATTCTCACATTCTTGGAGTTTTGATAATGCTTCTGAGGAACTTCCATTGAGGTAGTGTTCATGACATAATATAAGAGTGAGAATAAACCTATGCCAATCAAACTCTTCTTCAACTTCATCACCATCATTTTCTTCTTCAAGTACAGCAAGTTTATCGTTACACTTAGCAATTAAACTTTCTGTTGTTGTTCTTATATTTTTGAAGTTGAGGTTCCATGTAAAAGCACACTGCAGAAGTTTAAGTTCTTCCTTTAATAGCTCTTTTTCATTGTGTGCAACTTGTATACAATTACTATTCTGATTACCTGTTTCCTCCAATTTGGAACTTGCAAATAAATCCTTGTATTCATTAACATCACTGTGTTCTTTTTCTCCTCCTATGG
The DNA here is from genome assembly GCA_030765045.1 of Tenodera sinensis. Classification (NCBI taxonomy): domain Eukaryota; kingdom Metazoa; phylum Arthropoda; class Insecta; order Mantodea; family Mantidae; genus Tenodera; species Tenodera sinensis. The sequence continues at coordinate 75,793,130 of CM060966.1, read as the reverse complement.
CATTATATTTTTGTCTGGTTATGACATCGTTTTCTCTCTCTTCTGTTGTTTTACCACTTACTTTGTTACCTTCAGTAATGTTTTCTTCACTGTATTTGCTTGGATTAGTTTCTACAAAATCTGAGGAAATGATTTGTGTTTCATCATTATCTACAGTGATCCGTGTACATCTGCTGCCATTTGCATGCTGCAATATATCTGAGCTAACTTCTTCTGAATCACTTTGTACAGTTAATGGTTTTAGTGCATCTTCAACATATGTTTCAGCTCCAGCACCTCTTTCAGGTCTTGCTGCTACATGTAGCTCTTCAGAGGCCATTTCTATCACTGTGGCCTGTTTAAGTGTAGTCTTCAGGGACTATCCAGAACTGAAAAATAAATAAATACAAATAAAGCAATTTGATGTATTACTTTCACATGCTTTTCTACCCAGTACATGACATTGCTTATAATGCTCAGATAAAACTTGACAGTTTTCAAGTTACAGTGAAATAAATTTTGACTAAATATGGTTTCAAACTGAGCAACAGACCTGGTTGCACATACAACATGGATTACAACTGCTTCTGTGGTTGGGTAGTGAGCATTCTAGGTTCTCATCCGGAAGTGCACCCACCTCAGAATCTCTAAGTATGTATGCGTTTGATAATAAAAATAAATAAAAAGTACACATTAGGAATTTGGAGTTTGAGTTAATATCATCATCAACAATCATCCATCTGTCCATCCATCGTCATCATCATAATAATCATCAGTTGTTACTCAAGAGAAAACTCCTTGAAATAACAAAATTTCAAGAGGTTTATACAAATTGGGGTAAAATTGGCATTTTGTAAATAAGTGCTTTGCTACTAATAAATCCACGGAGGGAGGAAAAAAATAACTCAAGGAGGCTTTATACAAGGGGTGCCGCAAAATTAAGTTACACTATTTTTTTTAAAACAAAACAAAACATTTAAACATTTCGAAAACTAGATTCAATAACTATTTTTCTACATAATCTCCTTGAATATCAATACATTTTTGGTACCATGATAACAGTTTTTTAATCCAGTGTCGAACCACTCAGCCGCCAAACTGGCTAGCGATCTTTCCACTTCTTGTTTCAACTTGTCATTCATGAAGTGCCTTCCCCCGAGATGTTGCTGCAGCACAGAAAAATATGGTAATCTCTCTGTGCAAGGTCAGGTGAGTAAGGTGGATGACCGAAAACATCCCATTCAAACTACTCAAGGTCATCCACCTTACCTGACCTTGCACAGAGAGATTACCATATTTTTCTGTGCTGCAGCAACATCTCAGAGGAAGGCTCAGGGCTTGAGTTTCACAAGCAGAGTGCAGGCGAGAGTGGAACAAGAAAACTGTTTTGCTCAACTCCATTTGTTTTGAATCGCTCTTCTGAGTTTTCTCAGCAGCTCACAATAACAAGCAGCTTTCACTGTGGTCCACAGAGCAGGTAATCGATAACAATACACCCTTTGATTCCCAGAATACCATTGCCATTACCTTGCCAGTCAATGCAACAACTTTTGCCTTGTTTGGAGTTGGCTCATCCTTTCATTTCCACACTTCAATGAATGATTGATACCAATGTGAAACCATTGGTCTCGACATAACATCTTTACTGAACACTCTGCACAACTTGCAATGAATTTCAGTTGCACATTTGTTTTTTGCTGCCAAGAAAGAGATTACAGTGCAAACTTTGCAATCAGTTGTAGGAGCATGTGGAGTCTCCATTGTTACTGCCATTTTAACGTCCAAGCAGTAAAGGTAGCCACATAGGAATTTTACAGTGTCAAAGCCAGACAACTTAAACAAACAATAGTTGGCAAAAAGGTTATAAATAAAGACGTTGGGTTAAAAACTGTACCAAAGAAAGGTTATTTATTTGTATCAAGACTTGCCCTAGCTACAAAAGCGGAGCAATTAGAGCTTTATGTTAAGGAAAGTTTCCCTGAAGCAACGTGTGAGATTTTAAAATGTAAATATCCAAATGTGTATGCATCCTTTAAAGTTGTTATTAATGATACTAATGTAGAACGGGCAATGGATACTGATTTCTGGCTACAGGGTATATTAGTAACTAAGTTTTTCAAAAGAGATTGCCTCTAGCACAGGGCACTTAGCACATTATGATGCCCCTAACGTTCCTACTACTATAGTGTCATGTAATGGAACTAGTATTTTATTTTGGAATGTTCAATGTTTACTAAATAAAATTGACTATATTTCAATTATTCTCGGTGAGTTAAGATTTGACGTGTTCTGCGTTGCGGAGCATTGGTTAAAATATGACGAAATTAATCTTATCAAAATACCTGGCTATTATCTATCCAGTTTTTATTGCAGGTCTAATACTGAACATGGGGGTACAGCGATTTTCATTAAAGACGGGTTGCTTGGACAAAATATTATTAATGTTACCAGTCTTGCTCAAGAATCTACTTTTGAAATATGCACGAGCTATATTGCCTCTCTTAATTTTATAGAATACCTGACATTAAAAGTCTTACGATAGAGAATTTTCTTGTAAGATTTTACGATTTTTTAAACCTAGTTTATAAATCTCGTACTAATTTTAATATAGTTTTATGTGGTGACTTCAACTTAGACTTCCTCGTAAACTCGAATGCTGTTAGTGAGTTTAAGAATATACTGGATAGTTTTGGTTTACGTCTGACTATTAAACGGTCTACAAGGCCAGGTAGAAATGGCAGTTCTGGATCTTGCCTGGATAATATTGTAACCTCAATTCATACTGATAAATGTAGGGCCAGTGTACACAACACCATTCTGTCTGATCATAATGCTATTCTTTTTTATTTTAACAATAAGTATGATTTTAATAGTGACATGCATAATTACCTAAATCTTATGCATCCTTTAAATGATTTTAATGCAAATAATTTTATTTGTCAATTGAGCCATATATGTTGGATTGAGATGTATAGCACTTCCAATTTTAGTGAAAAGGTCAAGTATTTTTTTAATGCTTTTTTAGAAATAGTAGAAACACATTTTCCCTTAGTATCTCGTGCTGTTAAATCCACTAAGAAATCCACAAGTAAATGGTACACCCTTGAACTCGAAGAACTTGAAACATGAATGTTTATATTACTATGATATGTATGCACATTTTGGTTTCGCTGACTTAAAAAGCAAATATATAGAAATTAAAAAGTATAAAAATATGCTTAAATGTACAAGAATGAGATATTATTCCTCACTAATTGAAAACACTTCAAATAAACCAAAATGCATATGGTCCATTGTATCTATGTTTATAAACAATAGTTCAAAAATCAATTATATTCCATCTGATTTGACTGCTGATATTTTTAATTCATTTTTTATCAGTAAGGTTCAAGATATTGTTAACTCTCTACCTCAAAGTAAAAATAAGGCACTCCTCTTTTTGTACAATCTGCCTAAAATAGATTGCAATTTTAAATTTCATCACTTGAAGGTTGAAGATGTCCATTCAACTATTCTGACCCTAAATAACAGTACCTGCCTTGATATATATGGACTTGACTCAAAAATACTTAAAATAGCATCTGCATATATTTCTGAACCTTTAGCTTATATATTTAATCTTTGTTTGGATACTTGCGAGTTTCCTGATGTTTTTAAATATGCAAAGGTTATACCTGTACATAAGAAAGGGGACAAACATGATCTGGTAAATTATAGACCTATTAGTATATTGCCAATTATGTTCAAGGTCTTTGAAATTTTGTTAAGTAAACAAATTACCAAATATTTTGAAGATAACTCACTGTTTTCAAATAGTCAATTTGGATTTCGAGCCAAACGAAGTACCATTGATGCTGTGGTTTCTTTTTTAACCAGGTGTTATTCCAGCCTTGAAAGGGGAGATATTGTACACAGCCGATTTTTCGATTTGACAAAGGCCTTCGACACTATTTTACATGATACTTTGCTCAAGAAACTAAAATACTATGGTTTTAATAATGATAGTCTGAAATTGATCAGATCGTATGTCACACAGATACCAATCTGTATATGTTAACAGAATATTTTCTAATTTTGTGATGGTGAAACATGGTGTCCCACAGGGTTCCATACTTGGACCCTTGTTTTTTTATCATATATATAAATGATCTACCATACAATATTCAAGAAAACTGCCTAAGAACATACCTCTATGCAGATGATTTGGCAATTAATGTTGCTTTAAATGACAGAACTCTGGTGTGTTCCAAAATAACTGACTTGTCTAACAGGATTGAAAATTTGTGTAAGCTTAATAGCCTATTAGTTAATAATAACAAAACTGCTGATGTTGCTTTTAAAATTAATTCAGCCGATCCTGGCTCTTTGAATCTGTGAAGTTTTTGGGCATTAGCCTTGAATCTTGTTTGGGTTGGCGCACTCATATTGAGAATGTTGCTGGAAAATTAAGCAGAGGGCTTTTCCTATTACAAATTTTAAAGAAATATTTATCCTTGAACTCTCTAAAAACTTTGTATTTTGGATGCATTAATAGCCATTTGAGTTATGGCATTTTACTTTGGGGAAACCATGCTTCATCCAATAAAATGTTTGTACTTCAAAAGAGAGCTATTCGACTCATGTGTGGAACATTGTCTAGGACACACTGTAAACCGTTATTTATTCAGTTGGGCATTTTAACTATGCCCTCTTTGTTTATCATGTATTGTCTCTTGTATGTTAAGATGAATATACGTTTATATACATTGTGCTCTTCAATCCATAATTACTCCACAAGAAATAGTTCTCATATTTATATTGCCAAATGCAAATACAGCAAAGTTCAACATTCATTTGAAATTACATCTTTAAATCTATTTAACAGTCTTCCTAACAATGTCAAAGCTCTGCCATTAGTGCCATTTAAAAAAAAAGTTAAATTTACATTGCTCTCAAATCCTGTGTACAGTATCACAGAGTTTTATAGCAGTAACATGTTTCTGTAATGTTTTAATGCTATTTTTATGTATATGAGATCTGGACATCTTGTGAAATTGATGCCAGTGGACATAGATAGCTACAAATTCATTAGAGAATATTTCTTAAAAGAAAACATCAGTCACTACACTTATCAGCTGAAACACAAACGAGCGTATAGGGTAGTACTTAGAGGAATGCACTACACGGAGGACGTAAGCATGATTAAAGAAGAACTAGGCACACTAGGGCACACAGTAAGAAATATAGTAAATGTGTTGCATCGAGTTACAAAAGAGCCTCTAGCACTTTTCTTTATCGATTTAGAACCAGCTTCTAACAACAAAACAATATTTGAGGTGAAACATTTAAACAATATGATAGTAACTTTTGAGCCACCACACACAAAAAGAGAAATTGTTCAATGTAAACGTTGTCAAAAGTTTGGACATACCAAGAACCACTGTAATCGCCCTTTCAGATGCGTTAAGTGCGGTGGCGATCATCCGACTGCCGTCTGTAAGAAAAAGCTTGACACTCCAGCTACTTGCGTAAACTGCAACCAAAACCATCCTGCAAGTTATAGAGGATGTCAAACATATAAGGAATATAAGGAGAAGGTATTTCCACCACTTAGAGAGAAACGTGTTTCATTAACAACTAACACGCCACCAGCAGCGGCACAAATCACCATACAAAGTCCTACCGTATCAGGCAAGACTTACGCAGACATGACAAACGGAAGCATAAATTCAAATAATAATGAAACCACACAACTACTTTCTGCTATGGAACAGATGTTCACAAGGTTTGAAAAAACTGTAGAAAAAATTATGGACAAAATGATGGATAGAATGTTCGATCTCATCAAGACCATCGCCAGCAGAAAACAAAATGATTAACTCATTAAAAATTTCATCATGGAATGCCAATGGCTTGTCTCAACGCAGACAAGAATTAGAATTATTCTTAAAAACAGAAGATATAGATATCATGCTTATTTCTGAAACAAGGTTTACGAACAAAAATTATTTAAGAATAGCAGGTTATGCAATATACACCACAAACCATCCCTCAGGTAGAGCTCATGGCGGAACTGCCATTATAATAAGAAATTCAATTGTTCATCACGAAATGCCTAAAAACGATAAAGACTTCCTACAGGCTACAAGCATAAATGTAACCACACCAAAAGGTCCCTTAACTATATCGTCCATCTATTGTCCTCCTCGACATTCCATAAACAAAGTGGCATTTGAAGCGTTTTTTGAGACTCTAGGCAATAAATTCATAGCAGGCGGTGACTGGAATGCAAAGAATACATATTAGGGATCTCGCTTAACCTCCACCAGAGGCCGACAGCTCTATTTTGCAATAGCAAACAATAATTTACAGACCTTATCAACTGGAGAACCAACATACTGCCCGTCGGATAGAAACAAAATACCGGATGTTTTAGACTTCTTTATAACAAAGGGAATTTCACCAGATTATGTGACAATAGAGTCATGCTTCGACCTGTCTTCCGACCATTCTCTTATAGTAATGATGTTGAGCACCACTGTAGCTTTGAAACAACGACCATTCACTCTGAGCAACCGATACACTGACTGGGATCACTTCAAACAAATCATAGAGGATAACAAAAACCTAAACGTTAGCCTTAAAACGTCTGAAGAAATAGAAGAACACGTAGCCAACTTTACCACGCTAACTCATTCTGCTGTGTTGAAGGCTACTGCAGAATTGAACCATAATAATTCCTTAACTGTTAATAAATATCCACAGATTATTAGTGAAAAAATAAAGGAACGTCGACAACTAAGAAGAAACTGGCAAAATAGAAGGTATCCTAGCGATAAAAATTTATTTAACAGATCTTCACAAGAGCTAAAACAACTGATACAGGATTTTAAAAATCAGAATATCCAGGAATACTTGAGAAATTTAACACCTACAGAAGCTACAGATTATTCACTCTGGAAGGCCACAAAAAAGTTGAAACAACCAACGGAGCCGATACCCCCACTTCAAAAAAATAATGGCACTTGGGCAAGAAGTAGTCAAGAAAAGGCGGACCTATTTGCCGAACATCTTTCTTCAGTATTTGAACCCTTTCCTTCGTGCATCCAGAAAAAAGACGAAGATGAGATTAAGGAATATCTCTATACTCCATTTCAAATGGCACTTCCAATTCCGCCTATATTATATAGAGAGACAAGAACAGTCATAAGCCAGTTAAATGTAAAAAAGACACCAGGATATGATCTCATCACTGGACGAATGCTTCAGGAGCTACCATTTAAAGCAGTCATATTCATAAATTGTATGTTTAATGCTATATTAAGGACTGGTTACTTCCCTGGAGCTTGGAAAATAGCACAGATTATAGTCATTCTAAAGCCAGGAAAACCTCCACATGAAGTAAAATCTTACCGACCAATTAGTTTGCTCCCAGTGCTTTCTAAATTATTTGAGAAGTTACTTCTCATTAAACTGAAACCTCACTTGTCTTCACTGATTCCCAGCTTCCAGTTTGGATTCCAACCCCAACACTCCACAATTGAACAAATACATCGAATAACTGAAGTGATTAACCACGCATTTGAACAACGACAGTACTGCTCAGGAGTATTTCTTGATGTTAGTCAGGCATTTGATAAAGTTTGGCATACTGGACTAAAGTTTAAGCTGAAGAAATCTTTGCCACATCCTTTTTATGTGTTATTAAAATCTTACATAGGAAACAGATACTTTCAAGTAAAATTCCAAGATAGCCTTACAGAGCTTCATCCTATTAAGTCAGGCATACCACAAGGTAGTGTACTAGGACCAATTCTATACATATTGTATACTGCTGACCTACCAACAAAAGAAAACACAACTATAGCAACTTTTGCAGATGATACAGCCATTCTGTCAGCTCATGAAGATCCTACTACTGCTTCCCAAATTGTACAAGACCATCTTTCTGACTTAGAAATGTGGCTTAAGAAGTGGAGAGTTAAAGTTAATGAATCTAAAAGTCACCACGTAACATTTACACTGCGTAAACGCTCATGTCCACCTGTTACTCTTAACAATCAGATTATTCCAGAAGCACAAGACGTGAAATATCTAGGGATGTACATTGACAGACGACTCACCTGGAAAAAACACATATGCACCAAACGCAAACAGTTAAATTTAAAATATTCCAAAATGCACTGGCTTCTTGGACCTAAATCACAACTCTCAGTGACAAGCAAACTAATCATCTACAAAACTATACTGAAACCAATTTGGACATATGGAATTCAACTATGGGGTACAGCAAGCAACTCAATTGGTAAGATCCCCTGGTACATCAGTAATAAGTACATCTACAATGATTTTAAACTCCCAACAATCAAACAGGAAATCGCAGCATACAGCCTGTCCTACCAAAAGCATCTCTACAGTCATCCCAATACACTGGCAATAAATCTACTTGACAACAGCAGCAGTACAACAAGCCGACTACAGAGAAACCAAGTCTTGGAATTGCAGTACAGATTTGCACCCAAATTATAAGCAAATTTATGGCCAATGGGCCATAGTTTGAAAAATTAATGTTATCATTGTTACTTATTGTTCAACTATTGAACAGATTGTAATTTTGCAAGTGTATAAAAAAAAAAATTTATGTATATTTTCTTGACGTTGCTATACAACCTATGTATTGTTTTGGCAAATAAACCATATCTATCTAAAAGAGCCCCACCCTAAACTGCCCTTTACATAGAAAATTTTTCAAAAATTTTTATTTTCTTGAACATGGTTCTAACGATTTATATTAAAATATTAAAGATATTTTTATGACAAATGAAACGTATATTTTAAATTTTCTGGCTGTAGCCTATGTAGTCCTGTTTACTCTGGATAACTTTTGAATTACTCGTAAACCATAAGAGATAGACAATATCCTACTGTACAAAAAATGTAGATCTCACTAAAACACACAATTTGTGTCTGAATAATTTTTTTTGTAGAGTGTACCATTTCAGAGATATTCCTTGTTATTTGTGTCAGTTTCAGAAAACAAAACTTTCGTGAAATGCAGCATTGTTGTTCATTTCTACTTTCTCTACTGGTAAGTAGGGCAAGTATTGTACTCCACCCAAAAATTCCATGTCAAGATTTCACCGGAAATATATGTTTTGAGACCCCCTGAATCCAAAAAAAGCATTTTTAGAAAAAGATCTGTGTGTGTGTCTGTCTTGTCAGTGTGTCTGTGGACAGCATAACTCAAAAATGAAAAGGCGGTAAAAAACCAAAGTTGGTATTTAAGTTTAATGTTTTTCAAGGATGCCACACAAAGATTTTGAAGAAAATAGCCCCACCCTAAACTACCCTTTACATTGAACATTTTTCGAAAATTTTGATTTTCTTGAAAATGGCTCTAACAATTTTAATTAAAATGTCATATGTTTGAGATATTTTTATAACAAATGAAATGTATATCTTGAATTTTCTGGCTATAGCTCCTGTAGTTGTATTTACTCTGGACGACTTTTGCATAATTGGTAAACCATTAGAGATAGGTCAAATCGTACTATACAAAAAATGTTGTTGTTAGCTAATGCTGGATTTCTGACAATGAAGTCATTAATCCTCTTGCTCTCCAATATATTGAAGAGACTTAACAGTAAATGTAACTGCTTTTTAGAGAGCACCATATTTTTACGTTTTGCCGGTCACATCGCTCTCTCACAACCCCCAGAATGTCTGGAGTACCACACCTGTCGTTGGTTTACGGGTCTCAACGACCTGACCGGGAGAGTTATCAAAATAAATTCACCGACCATATCCTCTGATTACCAATCAGAGGATGTATTACATGCCATGACAGGTCAGCATGTTAGGGGTTAAGATTTTATAGAGAAATTAGAGAAATGGAGAGGTTGGAAAAATAAAGACTCCCTAGCCCTCGGGAACCCTAATAGCATCGGGGTCGGAAGAGAACAAGAGATGACCAAGGTAAGGTCAGATAGAAAAGTTACAGTGAGGAGCAAAACACCAGTAAGTGGAAGTAATGTTCTGCTCAGCTTGGGTACCTTGTGGTCGCCATTCACATATCCCCTAGACGGAGACCCCTGAGTAGATTCACGTATTGTTGAAATGTCTTTTTCGTGTGGTTAACGAAGTATTGTATCTTTCTAAAACTTATTACATTAAATAATTTAAAATGAGGTACCTATCTGAAGTCGAAGTTGTTCGAGCAGTCACATGGTACAGGAAGGTTGAACAGCGCAGTGCCTAGAGAGATCAATGTGACTTCATCTGTTGTTGAAAGGGCCTACAAAACATTTATTGGTACTGGCACCTATGTTAGAAGACCAGCCCAGGCTCCAAAGCTAAAACGCCTGCTAGAGATGATCGATACGTGGTCAATTGTACTCTTCGGCGACGCACTGCCACTGCTAGAGACCATTTAAATAAATGTAGATCTTGCTAAAATACACAATTTATATCCAAATAAATTTTCTTGTAGGGTGAACCATTTCATAGGTAAACCTTGTTATGTGTGTGAGTTTTGGAAAACTTAAGAAACTTTCCTGAAATGGAACATTGTTGTTCATCTGTTTTGCATGTTAGGCGTGCAAAGAGAACGAGATCTCAAACCTTTAAAATATTTGACTATCACTCAAAGCCTACTATATTCTAATTCTTACAACTACAAGGAAATAAGCAATAAGATAATTTGTACAAAGGTTTATCTCAACTAGCACAAAGAAGATAAAGGAATAAGAGTTTGTAAGAATGATTAGTACAAATATATATATTTCACAAACAAAAATTGTGACATCTGCCTGATATTGCAGGTGACCATGAAGATCCAGAATACAAAGATATATGACAAAGTCATATGTTAAGCATGCAAAGAGAACGGGATCTCAAAGCTTTAAAAGATTTTACTACAGGTAGCTCAAGCCTACTGTATTCCCACTTTCCCAATGTACCTGCAAGGAACTAAGCAATAATTTCTGTAAATGTTTATCTCAAGTAACACGAAGAAGATATAGGAATAAGAGTTTTGTAAGAATGGTTAGTGCAACAGTAGAGAACAACATGTGACTGCAACACATCAGATTTTTAGTAAATGTATTTAATATACATTTTAATGTATTACAGAATGAATGATGTGTAGTATGGAAATCATAATAACTACAAAACAGTAATGTTACTTTAATTTTATTTCTTATTGGTACTACAGTACCCTTAAGAAGTAATATTTAAAGGAAACAATGAAAAGCCAAAGTGCAAAGTGTTTAGTTTTCTGAGAATTCCCTACTCTTTTCTGCTTCACAACCCAGGACCATCTCTTCATATTCACTATGGTCAGGTAAAAAAGGGACATTTGCCAAAAATGTTAAACCGTGTTAATCATCAGCCATTACTTCAATATTTTTATAACTGAAAGTTTCACTTTATTCATTCACAGGAATAAACTTGAAAAAATCTGATGTGTTGCATTCACATGACTTTCTCTACTCTTGTACTAACCATTCTTACAAACTCTTATTCCTATATCTTCTTCTTGTTAGTTAAAATAAATATTTCTAGAAATTATCTTATTGCTTATTTCCTTGTAGGTGCAAGGGAATATTAGAACACAGTAGGCACTGTGCGATAGTAAAATCTTTTAAAGCTTTGAGATTCTGTTCTCTTTGCACACTTAGCATATAAAAAAATGAACAACGATGTTCCGTTTCACCAAAGTTTTTAAGTTTTCCGAAACTCTCACACATAACAAGGAATATCTCCGAAACGGTTGACCCTACAAGAAAATTTATTGAGACATAAATTGTGTATTTTAGCAAGATCTACATTTTTTTTTACAGCAAGATTTTGTCTATCTCTAACGGTTTACCAGTTATGCAAAAGTCGGCCAGAGTAAATACTACTACAGGGGCTATAACCAGAAAATTCAAGATATACATTTCATTTGTCATAAAAATATCTCAAACATATGGTATTTTAATTGATATATAGAGTATGTCCACAAAATAAACTTTGAAGACACCAAAGTTCTGGAGCATACGGATAAATACTGGGACAGAGTCATTAAGGAAGCCATTCAAATCAAACTACATCCAAACAATTACAACAGGGACCGCGGTCTTCAGCTAAGCCCTGCCTGGACAATAGCCATGAAACACATTCACAACAGCAACTATAGTGATTCTGGTCCAAGTACTGACCCTCAAGAAAACACTGTGGCCGGTGACAAACATAGCCCGAAACAGCAGGCCCAATCACAAATCGTCACCCGCTCATTGGCCAGGGCAACGCAACCCCCTCTCATCTAACATTGTATATATAGGGGGAGCGGGAAAATAACGGTCATTTCATTCTGACGAAGGCCATGGAGTTTACAATGGCCGAAAGCTCAATATTTTCAAACCTCACACGGCTGATCGCCCGTGAAACTTTAATAAATATCGTAAAGATCTTTACTACGCGTTTCACAAATGACTGTTCGTTTCGGGTATCAATATGGATTTCCCCTTTCTTTTTCTTTCTGATCTTATGATTTCCTCTGCCTTTGTCGTCTTTCTTTTTCACTCGTTCCATGGCCAATTTCCTAAACACTAATCTTATCTTGCTTTGTGTAGTCGCATCCCAGTACATATTAATAAACATTTGCTTGGAAGGCTCATAAAAGCAATTTTCTCCCAAAATAAGCTTTAACCACGTCAGAGATCTGTTTCTCAGTCCCTTCCGTACAACAAACATTTTGAGCTGTTTCGTTATATCCTCTTTCTCGAAATAGTGGTATAAGTTGGTGAGGAATTGCTTCTGATTTATGGCATTAGACTCGTCAAAAATGGGAACAGACACTTCATTCAGTAATTGCCCATATTGACTAAGACTATTTCCTGTATTAGACGGGTTCACGTGGAAGGAGCTAGGTGTTACATTCTCCATAATGGCAGCCTCGTGCTGTGCACTATTTACAATTGAGCTATCATTCCCATTACTATCAACTGCGCCAGTCGCATTAGCATCATTAATATTTCTTAATTGTATTTCCATTCCCTCATTCTGTTTTGAACAGTTATCTACCTCTAGATGAGCTGATAGCTGTCTCACATTCTTTTCCTTAAGTTCACTAATTTCTAGTCCCTCAGCTGCTAATTCAGCGTGTACTACTTGTAAAGTTTCATTTACCTCCCCATGCACTGCGTTCTTAATAGCTATTAGCTCATCCGTCAGCATTTTCATAGTTTCTACATTTTTTCTTTCACACGTCTCTTACATACGTTCTAAATTTTCGTCCACGTTAATTCTAAAGGAATTTAACCCTTCCTGGATTTCAGAAATGCTCACCTGCTGTGTATTTAATTGCTCCCTCATTCTCTCCTCAAATTCCTGGTGCTTGTGATCTAAATGTTCTTTAAGCTTTGATTCTTGGGTCCTAAATCCTTCGTCTAGGAGTTCTTTAACTTGACCACGCATTTCGTTTATTTTTTCCAAGAGTATCTTAAAGCAATCTCCCGAAATATTCCCTACCACGTCGCTGCTCCCAGCACTGTTTTCTTTATTCTGTTCTAACGACTCCATTTTGGTATTTCTACTTAACTTTCCGCTACGAAGGAGCATCTATTTAAAATTTACCCTATTCTAATCTTCCCCACTCAGTCATACAGTATATAATATCCTCTCATTCTTGCACACATTTATTTTCATGCATCTACTATTATAACTATCATATTTATTGTCTTTACATGGGACTGTTTTTTAAAACTCTGAACTTTCGGCGACTTGCGTTGCTGGGTTGATGTGGTCGTCCTCTGATGTTGATTGTCTCGCTTGTTGAAACAGCACCTCGTGTGCCTTTCCTCCCAGGTCTTGAGGCTGTTTCTTGTTTCTCGTGATGTTACTTGTGGTCGTCGTCTCCTTTTCGCGTCCACAGCGTCTACGGCTGTCCCTGGGTTGAAGTTCACTCTCTTCCTACGCGTCGATTTATTCTCGCTGAGTCAACTGCTTCCATCGGCGATCCTCTGGTTGTCATCCTTTGTCGAGCCGCCACGTTGGAACGCCATTTATAACGTGGATGTGACATCTCATAATCAAAATCGAAAAATTTTCCATGTAAAGGGTAGTTTAGGGTGGGGCTATTTTCTTCAAAACCTTTGTGTCACATCCTTGAACGACATTAAACTTAAATACCGGCTTTGGTTTTTAACCTAATTTTCGTTTTTGAGTTATGCTGTTCACAGACTGAGAGACTGACACACAGACACACACAAGGACCTTTTTCTAAAAATGCTTTTTTTGGATTCAGGGGGCCTCAAAACATATATTTCCGGTGAAATCTCTACATCAAATTTTTGGGTGGAATACAATACTTCCCCTACTTACCAGTAGAGAAAGTAGAAAAGGGAGAACTAACTTTTATATTAAAAATTACTGGAATTTTGAATTTTTTCCCTGCAAAATAACGCAATATTGCTTCAATCTGCACTCATCACTGAAGTTTGCTAAAACAATAATATTGATTTATTGATCATCACTTAATCCGAAAATATAATGGGAAATCGTTTTAATATGTCTGTCGCTTTATTGTTAATGCAAAAAAAACAGTGCCCCCATTACAGCGTTCCCATTTTCTTAATTCACTCTACGCCACTTGTTTCTAGGTAACAAAAAAGTATAAAATAGTGATATATTTATCAATGATCTTTTAAATAAGTTACAAAATTTGAAGGTAGGATTTCATCGAAAATACACTTTCTACATTCGTGCTTCTACATTCGAAGTAATTCGAATGGCCCTACAAAATCTTTTGTACAGAATTTCACATTTTCAGCAAGCAGTTATTCTCTCAGATTCCAGGGCAGCAATTATAGCAATTACTTCCAAGTTGTCACCAAAAAACCAAACAATTATAGAATGTTGGAAAATCCTTACCCATCTAACAACACTTCAAAAACACCTAGTCTTCCAATGGATACCAGCTCACTGTGGACTGAGTGGTAATGAGAAAGCTGATTTTCTTGCAAAAAAGGGTACCAGCGATGTACAAAAATCTATAGTTAATCTATCATTTTATGCAGCTAAAAGATTAGTCAACTCTGAATTCAAAAAAATTATTGCAAAATATTACTATGAAAAATCAAAGAATAAAAGATGGGAACTACCAAACATTCAAACAGTAATTCCTGAGTATCCTCAAAAAACAGCAGTTGCAATCTTCAGGTTGATTACAGGACATGATTGTCTGGCAAAATATTTAAACAGAATTGGGATATATTCTTCACCACTCTCTCCTCTATGTGATCTGCAAGAGGAAATGGATCGAGACCACCTTCAAATATGCCCGGCCACTTCTAGTGCCCCATCAATCAGTGAAAAATATTGGAGAGCAAGAGGATTAATGACTTCATTGTCAGAAATCCAGCATTAGCTAACAACAACAACTTCGTGCTTAGACTTCTTCCTGGGAATTTGGTTGAAGATAGTGATGAGCAAGGGGAACATTTTCACCTAGATATAAGAACTACCAATGGAACGTAGAGATGAAAGTAAATGGGATTTCACCATCATGAGCAACTGTTGATTTCTTCAGCAGGAACAACAATCTTTGTATAAAAGAAAATCCCAGAGATAGAGCTTCTTAACCGCCTCAGGATTCAGAATCTAAAGACAATGTACAAGTAAATTCTGTGTGTAAGACTATTAGAAATATTTAGTCTGAAAGTTTCAGACACTTTCAGATACACACCACAGTTGTAATAAAACCCCACCTACAACTAGCCAATCACTACCGTAGCCAGCGCAACAATGCCCCGCCCACCCCCACCCATATAAATAACCGTAACGGAAACGGACGTTAATGATATTTACTTCCACTACTTCTCTGCTTCCACATTCAAACTCTGACCAGTGCAGACGGAGTATCGTGTTACCCTGATGATGCCAAGCGCAATACTTGGCGAAACGTTGGTATCTACCATGCCTTCTAGACCACGTCCTACAAGGCCGGAAGAACTAAACATTTCTAATAGTCAAGACACCGGCCGTGAAAGCCTAAGTACATATATCTGTATGTAAGGTTTATCTTTCATAAGATAGATCAATAAGAACTTCAAATAAACTAATTCTAGTTAGGTATATCCAACCAAATACGTGATGTAATAAAATTAGGGAATTTGTCAAATCTCACCTTACTAATGAGTAGGGCTCGGAAGTTCATGCCCTAAAAAACACTGAAATATGCATGCAAATATG
Organism: Tenodera sinensis; assembly: GCA_030765045.1. Classification (NCBI taxonomy): domain Eukaryota; kingdom Metazoa; phylum Arthropoda; class Insecta; order Mantodea; family Mantidae; genus Tenodera; species Tenodera sinensis. The sequence continues at coordinate 75,776,939 of CM060966.1, read as the reverse complement.
CTCTTAAAAACTTGAAAATATGCCAAGAAATATGCACTATTTAATTAAAACAATTAATGTCCCTTTGCAGTAGACAAGACGAGTTAGTATAAATAAACCATATTCCTTAGAGGTTGAAGCAGAAGAGGTCCTGCTGCTAGTATTAACTGCTAAATTACAGTTCACAACCAATATTTTGTACAAATTTCCAACAGTAAAACACCGTCTGTTGTCTCGCAAAACACTTTTGTAACGTGATAAATTTCTCTCCACGTCATAAGATGTTATCGGGGCATATTTAAATGATGTTTACTGCTTCACAGAGAGAGTGAAGTCTCTTTGGTGTAACAGATTGTTTTCTTTTGAGGATGTCTCGAATACTGCACATCTGTTTATAACCAGAATTGTTTGAAATAACATAATTCACTTTTTCTTTCACTTTTTGTCGTATGCTATCAGGAACTGAACTTGGATCACATGTTGTTTTTTGGAAAGGCAGTAAGTAAGTGATTCATGCAAAGGAGATCCTACAGCTTCCAATGCCATTATGGCTGTTGGTAAGAAAAAAAAATGGGCAGATATGAAACCAAGATCCTCTTTAACCCAGTGCCTGACAGAATATTTTGCACAGTTTCTATTGATGAAGCATCTTTCGAGTCCAATGGATTAACAACCTCTTCGACTATTTCTATGTGCTCAGCATAATATAAAACTGCATCGACCCATGTTCCCCATCGAGTTAACAGTGGTGCAGGAGGAAGTCAGATATTAGGTGCTGTGGATCTAATCAACTTAAGTCTTATAGGAGATTTAACAAAAATTCTCTTTGTACTGGACACAAATCCAATAGGAAAGAATCATGTATTGTCTCAGAAATGTGATGAAGAGCGTGTGCCAAACAAGTTTTTATAAATTTAGTTAGGAAAAATATCTTTCAGAGTTTGACCTGATTTTATCATATAAGGACCTGCTTCAGTAACAAATAAAAGTAACCGGTTGTATTTGATTCCACATGGACATACTAATTTCAAAGAGTCCATCACAAACTGGGTCACAGTTACATTGTCAGTTGCCGACAATTCGCACACATTAAGAAGATAAGGTGTAGTCTTTTGTACATTATTTAAAGCACCCACGATTATATTAGCAATAGAATGGCGCTCAAAATCAGGGAGATTTCATCAACAGACAACCATACAAACTGATCTGCTAATTCATTTCGTATATTTGACAATACGTTATTGTAACAATGTCCTACATAAGTCTTACGCAGCGTACTTTCTTCAGGCACATGTTGTCAAGTGTACTTGACAAGAAGGTAGATATAGGTTTTTAAATGTCGGATTATTAATTTTGAACAAGGGAACATTAGCAGCTAAAATGCTTGGCACAAGTCATAGGAAAATTCAGTAATCCTTAAACACTCTACTAGCTGTTTTTGAACAGGTTCTTTGTTTGCAAGTTTTCTGATTAAATTCTCCTTATGTTTTGCTGTGTTTATGTGCTGAACTATTTGGAATCTTTTCTCACTCCCTACAAGTTTGTCACACTCCACAAAACAGTACCCTATTATCTGCAGATATTAAATCACCTGAAAACTCTTTCTGTAAATTAATTAATCTAGCACTTGAAGTCGGTTTTACTTTTGGCATTTGAAGAGCTTTTAACATCTTATACGCCAAATTTAATTTGGTGGGAACCACATTTGAAGACCACAACACAACTACTGATGGGCAGGCAAGCATTGCTATAATTGTGCTGCTTAAAACGTTGACCTACACTTTACTTTTGTTAATATAAACCTCTCAGATAATGCACTGATTATTCTCTAAGCACATACATATAATGAAAGGATGGAAACAGGGGATTCACTGCATAACAACATGACTCAACATTAGTTCTTGCCACCTTGCGGGTTGTATCATCATATGCAATACTACCAATATGAAAAACATTATACAGATGGAAAAAATAATAACAAATCATTAAAATGTGCAATATGGGGGCTATAATATTGAAATCTTCGTGAGTTGCATCTTCATATGCAATACTACCAATATGAAAAATACTATCCAGATGGAAAACAATAATAAAAAACCATAAAAACCATTAAAATATGCAATATAGGGGCTATAATATTGAAATATTATGCATGAATCAAAATCAAGAAAATATGCAGTTATACGCACCATAAAATCATATAAATTTATTTTCTTTGTGAACCTCTTAACATGTAACACAAAATTTGATGTGTTGCACTCATATGACTTTCTCTACTCCTGTACTAACCATTCTTACAAACCCTTATTCCTATATCTTCTTTGTGTTAGTTAAGATAAACATTTGTACAACTATCTTATTGCTTGTTTCCTTGTAGGTGCAAGGGGAATGTTAGAATACAGTAGGCTTTGTGCAATAGTCAAATGTTTTAAAGCTTTGAGATTCTGTTGTCTTTGCACGCTTAACATATAAAAAAATGAACAACGATGATCCATTTCACTAAAGTTCTAAGTTTTCCGAAACTCACACACATAACAAAGAATACCTCCGAAATGGTTCACCTTGCAAGAAAATTTTAGACATAAATTGGTATTTTAACAAGAACTACATTTTTTGTATAGTATGATTTGGTCTATCTCTAACGGTTTACCAGTTATGCAAAAGTCATCCTGAGTAGATACGACTACAGGGGCTATAGCCAGAAAATTCAAGATATACATTTCATTTGTTATAAAAATATCTCAAACATATGACATTTTAATTAAAATTGTTAGAGCCATTTTCAAGAAAATCAAAATTTTCGAAAAATTTTCCATGTAAAGGGCAGTTTAGGGTGGGGCTATTTTCTTCAAAATCTTCATGTCACATCCTTGAAAGACATTAAACTTAAATACCAACTTTGGTTTTTAACCAACTTTTCATTTTTGAGTTATACTGTCCACAGACTGACAGACACACAGACAGACTGACACACATACACACACGGACCTTTTCTAAGAATGCTTTTTTTGGATTCAGGGGGGCTCAAAACATATATTTCCGGTGAAATCTCGACATTGAATTTTTGGGTGGAATACAATACTTCCCCTACTTACCAGTAGAGAAAGTAAAAAATGTAGACATTTTATATTTCTAAAATGATGTACTATAGAAATTATTTGCATTAACACAGCAACTTCGGCAACTTTCGTGACCTGTTCGTGACCATTCGTACACACTGCCGAGTGGGACTTTGCCGAAATTCTGACCAACTCATCGCGTAAGCTTTACTAAACAATATCCAAATCACTATTATTAGATTACTATGTTCCCAGACTACACGACACCAATTACACCGTTTGTCACAGTCTTGGCACCCTCAATTTAATTTTAACAAAATACAAGCTATTCCAAACCGAAAATATTACTATGCTCTTTGCATTTATAGACGGCAACTGAAAATTACAATATGCAATGTTGATAAAAATACAATTAAACAAAAACTCACAATGTATAACAATATATTCTTCCAGTTATCAACGACTACACTTACTGCGTAACCTAATCACCTAGTGGAAACACTTACTGCGTAATCTAATCACCTAACCAAGTGCAGTGGGCAGAACACAGAACACCTAGTAGAACTTGCACTCGAGTTGCACAATTCGCTTTCCAAGGTTCACCCATACGGGCATAACCGAGGATTCCACACACAGGACACCAACCTTAAAAACAACTACGAGAAGATTATCTCTGGTGACAGAATACAGTGTATAACAGCGTTCCCAAATCGCAAACTGAAAATGTGTAAAAATATGTATGAAATTGCAAACCTAAAAGGGGAGAAAATTAAAACGGCCCTTAAGGTAATGTTACAATATTATATCACGTTACATGGCAGGAATCATAACGAATACCATCCCGTAGAGTTGTGCAAGTCACGTATATTATACGCAGTTTGAAAATCGACTTCTTCGTCAACCTTCGACAACAGTTTTCCTAGGAGTTGTATCTCTGCAAGATATGATTTTTTCAACTATGTCCTTGGGTGAGTTACAGATGCAGCAACATTTGCCTGCATTTGTAAGTGCAAATGTTGTTGCCAACATGGAATGTAGGGTTCTCTGTTTCACGGTTTTGCTTTTATTAAACCTACTTGACTGAAACCCCTCTCAACATCTGCATTCTAATGTGAAAGGGAAAGGATGGAAACTCCAATTTTCACTATTTTAGCAGATGGATTTTCTCCACTGGCATCTCTATATGTAGGGTTACCAGACACCAGGAAATTTTAGCCATTTTCCGACGTCTGGTGTTTGGAATGTTATAAAAGTTTTTAATGTCCTACATTTTCAGAAACAAGCAGTAATCTTTAGACAATGAACTGGGAACTGTTAAAATAAAAATTAATAAATTGTTATTAGCCGCAAATGCAACACACTATGGCAGCATGATTAGCGTCAAAGAGCATACACATGCATTGTACCATGTTTGGCAACGATGCATTTGCACTTCGTGGAAAAAGGTTGGTATTCTTAGAGGCACAGAGTTAATCTCACTTTTTTAATTGCAGTTTGGTTATCAAAGAATTAGGAATTGGTGAATATACAGTCTGCTTTCTACGAATCAAGACCTCGCAAAATTCTGTCGGTACTTCAGATATTAAAGGTTTCTTTCTCAGCCCACACGGTCGGCATATCGGATTTGCACTGCAGAGCCAACACCTACATCTCACGTTATTCATCGCCACGCATCACATACATTGATGGAAACATCTTCAAATGTTCGAGATACTTTAGCAGAGCAAGGAATAAAAAAGATAGGTGTAGCACTGGGAGCTAACATTCGCCTTTGTGGTGTGGTGATTCGATAGATCCTAGCTCGAATCTTGGTTAGGGTGAGTTATCCGAGTAAGGCATGTTCCGACGTAACTGTCCGATAACTTTAATCTCTGCGGATGTCGGGCTCACATGAGAACCATTTCACTAATTTCACTCACTCATCGTCCGATATGGTATTACGTTGTATGGGACGATGAGTAAATGAAAACATGAGGTGTTGCACTCACATGACTTTCTCTGCTCTTGTGCTAACCATTGTTACAATCTCTTATTCCTCCTTCTTCATGTTAGTTGAGATAAACATTTGCAGAAATTATCTTATTACTTAAGAGGTAGAACTGGAACTTAAAAATTCAATGCCACAACTGGGATTTGAACCACAGATCTTCCGCCTTGCCGGGCGGACGCTCTAACCACTGAGCTATTGTGACAAACTGCCAGAATGGCACTAAATTCTCAAGCCAGTTCGTATTTCCCCTGGTAAACCACAAAGGCAGTCTCACATCAGAGACTGTTGTGGCATTGAATTTTTAAGTTCCAGTTCTACCTCTTAAACTTTGCCCACACACGGCTTGTGTGTTTAAAAACACCAACAGTAAGTTTGTTAGCATAAATACATAATATCTTATTACTTGTTTCCCTGTAGGTGCAAGGGGAATATGGGGATACAGTAGGCCTTGAGCGATAGTCAATCTTCTAAAGCTTTGAAATTCCGTTTTCTTTGCACGGCCAACATATAAAAAATGAACAACGATGTTGCATTTGACAAAACATTGTTTAGCGATAGTCAATCTTTTAAAGCTTTCAAATTCCGTTCTCTTTGCACGGCCAACATAAAAAAAATGAACAACGATGTTGCATTAGAAAAAACGTTTTCCGAAACTGACACAAATAACAAGGAATATCTCCGAAATGGTTCACTCTACAACAACAGTTATGTGGATATGGATTGTGTGTTTTAGCGAGATCCTCATTTTTTTGTATTGTAAGATTTTCTGTTTCTTACGGTTTACGATTTATTCCAAAGTCATCCAGAGTAAGCAGAACTACATAGACTACAGCCAGAAAATTCAAAAATAGGTTTAATGTCATAAAAATATCTTAAACATATGCCATTTTAATCAAAATTGCTAGTCATTTTCAAGAAACTCAAACCTTTCGAAAATTTTCCGGCAAAGTGTAGTTCAGGGTGGAGCAATTGTCTTAAAAATCTTCGTGTCACATCCTTGAAAGTCACTTAAATACCAACTTTGAATTTTAGCCGATTTTTCGTTTTTGAGTTATGCTGTCCACAGACTGACACACACACACACACACACACACACACACACACACACACACACACACACACACACACACACACACACACACATTGACCTTTTTCTAAAAATACTTTTTTTTTATTCAGCGGGACCTCGAAGCATATATTACCGGTTAAATCTCAACATCGAATTTTTGGGTGGAATACAATACTTCCTCTACTTACTAGTAGACAAAGTAAAAATGGAACTGACAGTAACAACACAAATTTTGGTAGCATGAGTTGGCCAGAGGGTAAATATGTATTCACCAATCCAGTCATATAATTGCGAAATATTAATTTTTTAGAGGAGTACCACTGACTTAATGATCACATCTAAATTAGCGTATTTCAGGATTTTAAGAAAATAGTATACATATATGTATGCTTTATAGGTTTTTATAAATAAGATTAAAATTATAACTTTACATTAGCTTATCATTGACAGTGTTGTACATTTTTGTCAAACGTGCTACATTTTGGGCCATTGTGTCCTACATTTCCATAAAATATTCTGGTAACCTTATCTATATGATGTAATTTCACTTCAAAAGTTTACCGTGTCATTTATTTCAGCCCATTTTATGTGGTGTAAAACTTGTCCACTGATCCATTAATGTAATGATACTGGAATCCTATACAAAGAGCACCGCCAATTCAATGAGAACGTTTTACTGATTTTAGATTCTATCCTGGAGTAAAGAGTGACATATCTTGAACTTGAATGCTCTCAGGAATCCGTTGCCGCAGTTGTTTTATAAGTCCTAGAAGAAATTGAACACATTATGGCAAAACTGTTCATGTTTGAACTAAATAACATAGTAAGAAAGAGTAACAACTCACAACTGTATTTCCTATAGTTTAGCTGAATCACAGTGCTGAATTCTCCTGCTCTTCTGAGCAAAGACGTCAGTGACATCACCCTCGAAGCTGGGTCACAGAATTGACATGGCTGGGTTGCGAGAGTAGGTCCTGAAGGAGCTTACTTTCAATATCCATCATTACTCGGGATGAAGGTCACTCTTGATGGTGTGTACACTTCTGAGATAGCTTTTCAGACTAGAAAAGGACCTTTCTGCCGAGCAGCTTGTTGCAGTATTATCAAAGTTGCTGGATTAACCCTTTGGCTGCTAATAATGTGTATATCCGTTAACGACTTTTAACTCGCCCTGTGCTAATAACGTGCACACACTTTACGCTAAGAAACTAACGTATTAATTCCTAGACAAGAATTTCTGAAGGCGGTTTTAACATGTGGTCAACTTGTGGAATGACGTATTGCCGAAGACCTAACAAGACTAAAGGCAGCTTCAAAACCCAATCGTCAGACATCTGTGCTTTTAAAGCAGTATTTAACTGACGATGCCAACGCTCAATTTTCCCATTTGCTTGAGGATGATAAGCTGTAGTTTTGATATGAACAATGCCCAGTGCGGTGGTTAGACATTAGAACAATTGAGATTCGAACTGTCTTCCTCGGTCGCTGGTTATTATTTGTGGCACTCCAAAACGAGATATCCATGTCGACATTATGGCAAACGAAACTGTTTCTGCTGTAATATCTCCTAGTGGAAGTGCTTCCGGCCATCTTGAGAAACGATAAATAATTGTCAGTAAATAGCGATATCCTTGTGATGGAGGTAAGTGTCCCACGATGTCAACATTAATATGATTGAACCTAGAGGTAATTCCTGGATATCGACCTACTGCACTGTTGGCATGCTTCCAGACTTTGCTTCGTTGCCACGCTATACATGCTGATGTCCAGTTCCTCAGGTCCTTCTTTACTGATGGCCAAGTGAAGCGTTTTCTGACTAAATTGATAGTAGCTTGAATACCAGGGTGTGCTAGATTGTGCATTGTGTTGAAAATTGTTTGTCGGAATTGGTGAGGTATATATGGTCGAACCATACCTTTGGACACATTACAAACAAGTTCTTTACCATTTGGTAATATTATTGTCTGAAGTGTTAGTGAAGTTGAATCCTTGAGGTGTGTGAGCTCTTTGTTACCTTGTTGATTCTCTGCAATTTGTTCCATAATAATAGTTGCAGGAATAGTGATTAAAGCAATTCGTGAACAAGCATCACCTGTGACATTTTCTTTTCCAGCAGTGTAACGTATGTCCGTAGTGAATTGTCCAATGAGACTAATTTGCCGGATCTGACGTGGAGACGATTTCTCTGGACGTTGTTTGAACATGACGGTGAGTGGTTTGTGATCAGTAATAGATAGGAAAGTTACGTCCTTCTAGCATATACTGAAAGTGCTTCACAGCAGAATAGGCTGCTAGGAGTTCTCTGTCATAGGTTGAGTAATTATTCTCTGCACTTGTAAGTTTCCTGGAGAAGAAAGCTAATGGTTGTAAGTTATCGTCTTTGATTTGTTGTAGAGATGCACCGATAGCAAAATCTGGTGCATCAACCATCATAAGTAAGGGTAAATTTGAAGATGGATGAGCCAGAAGTGCTGATTTAGCTAGGCTGTCTTTTAGGCGATCAAAAGTTTGTCGGGGACTTTGGGTCCACTCAATCTTTCTGTTATCATTCTTATTGGGACCATGAAGAAGGTTATAAAGCTCGGCTTGTTTGCTCGCCGAGTCTGGGAGTGCTCTTCTATAAAAATTAATGAGGCCAAGAAATCTACGCAGTTCCTTAATTGTAGCAGATAGCGGATAGTTGACAATGATTTGTACTCGTTCAGGTACTTCTGTGGAACTGAAAATACATTTGCTCAAATTAATCTAATGTTGAATTTACTCAAGCGCTCAAATAGCAAATGAAGGTGTTTCTTGTGCTCTGCTTCATCTTGTGATGCTACTAGGGTGTCATCTACATATGTAGCAGTAGACGAACTCGAAATCTCTCAGTATAGTGACCATGTATCGTTGGAAAGTCTGGGCTGCATTTCTAAGTCCGAGTGGAAGGTGTAAGAATTCGAACAACACAAATGGCGTTATCACTGCTGTTTTGCCTATATCATCTGGATGTACAGGTATCTAGTGATAGGCCCGCCTCGGTAGCGTGATGGTTAGCGTGTCTGCCTCACGTTCAAGAGGTCGCGAGTTGGAATCTCGCTTAAGGTAAGTTATCCGGGTAACGTTTTTTTCCGAGGTTTTCCCTACCCTGAGAAGACGAATGTCGGGTAACTTAAAGCTCCATGGACCTCGGGCTCATTTGAGCATCATTTCACCCATTTCATTCCATTCATTCGTCCGATATGACACAGCGTTGGAGGACGTCAATTTAAAAACAAAAATCTGGTGATAGGCTCTGATGAGATCTATCTTTGAAAATATTCGTTTCCCATCCAATTGGCTGTTGAAATCTTGAGATTTAGGTATAAGGTATCTGTCTGGCTTGGTGATGTTGAGAGCTCGGTAGTCTCCACAAGGCCTCCAGGAACCATCTTTCTTTGGTAATAAATGGAGGGGACTCGTCCAAGCACTCTTTGACGGTTGGCAGATTCCCATGTTAATCATCTGCTGGAACTCTGCTTTGGCTTTCCTCAGTTTGTCTGGAGGTAATCGTCGTGCTCGTGTCGCTACCGGATGTCCCTCAGTGATAATGGTATGATAAACGGTTGTATCTGGAATGTTGAAATGAATGTTTTCGTGAAGTTGGGACATCTTTTTAGAATGTCGGCATGTTTATGGTCTGGTAGGATAACTCGAACTGATTCTATGCCTGATACCTGAATCATTGTGCCAAATGTTGTTGCTGAGGTAATGGAATCAATGAGTGGCCTATTCTTTTGATCTATTAAAAGATTGTAATGGTGAATGAAATCTGCTCCAATGATTGGGGATTGTACGTCTGCAATCACGAACTTCCATATAAAATTTCACCGTAGGCCAAGGTTGAGTCCTAATAAGCGCTTTCCATAAGTATTTATACAGGTGCCGTTTGCTGCGTGAAGTTTACGTTCTACTTTCTTGCGACGATCTCTATCTGAAGAGAGAATTACTGACATGTCGGCCCCGGTGTCGACGGAGTATCTGCACCCACTGTTTCTGTCTGTAAAAATTAGGCGGCGAGAAAGGCGGCTTCCATCACCTGCTGCCGCTAGTATGGAGCGTTTTGAGTTTGACTGCTTTGTAGAATGCTGGGAGCTTGGTGGTTGGTATGAGCTTGGGCTCTGACATTTCTTTGCTCTATGGCGATATTTAAAGTGACACCAACCCATGAGGGTTAAAACGCTGGCCTGACCTCGACCTATCTCGTGATCTACTTCGTGAGGATAGCGATGAAAGTGAGCTACTCCTTGAAGAGTGTGACAATGTTTTTAACTCATTGATGGTCAACGTCAATTCTGCGATCTGTGTTTCCAATCTTGAAATACGATCGTTACCGGTATCGTTCATTTTACTGATAACGACGGACGATGGTGACTGCATGTTTTGAGCACATATACTTGATACTGGTGGGGAAAATTCAATAATTTTAACAGCCATAGTGGCTATGGTGTCAAGATCATCTTTGCTCGTTGCCAATATGGATCGTCCGGTAACAGGAAGACGCTTCATAAATATGTTTTTTAAGAAGTCGTCTTTAACCTACATACCAGCTAAACTTCGCATCTCTCGCAAGAGTTGAGTCGACCTTTTGTCGCCTAATTCTACCTCTGTTAATAGTTTCGTCACTTTCCTATTTTCTGACTCTTCAAATTCCTGAATAAGTCTGGTTTTAAAATCTGTGAACGGCGTGGTAGATAATGGTGGAGTAAAAAAGTCGGAAATTAATTCCACGACATCCGCTTTAACGTGGGAAATTGAGCTTCAACTTGAAGGAACCATACCTTAATATTTCTTTTCCAGATCGGCGGAATCTTCACTTAAACACGTGGAATTTCCGTTTCCTTTGGTATTGTGGTTAATGGTCCTTCAGTGCTGTCGTGGTTGTTGTCCATGTTTTTATTAGGAAATTCACTTCTCGTTCGGTAATCTATCACGTCGGAGGTAACCAGTTTGGTTTAAGATGCGGTTTATTGAATAACCTTTTATAATGCGTGTTACCAAGACGTTTTATTTTATTGATTTTTAAACAAAGGGAAAACGAAAGATAGCAACATAAAATATCAACTTCACTAGAATGTTTCTGGAATTTTTCCACTAGTGACCGCCACAAACACATTGCATGCTCACCCTATTAAAGTTAGAATGTCTGTGAGCATTTTACCTATATTGTGCTCCCTTGAATGAAATATTTGAAGGTCTGCGCGATGTATACGTTGCTGTCCCATGAGCGATACAAGCTTCGTAGCACGTGACGCGGAGAGTTACCGGATTTCAAGCTTGTGTAAAGTGGCTTCCCCAAGTATTGCGGGACGTGTTTTAGTTGACGGTGAATTATTAGAAATGTTTAATAAATTACCATCCGATCTTTCAGATTTCCGTGATGGTGAAAACGACCGGGAAAATACTGAAGCAGTTTATGAAAGTGCAAGTGTTGTTAGTAGTGACAGTGAAAGTGAAAAAATTGCTCTCAAGCAGCATGACGCGTCGCAAAGAGAAGACGCATTGATTATTTGTTCCAGTGGCACAGGGGTGACTTCAGCCCACATTTGCACTAGTTCAGGGGTCAAAATTCAGGTATTTTAGCACACATAAATACTGACTATAACTAGGAGTTATTTCCGGGCTGTTATGCCGTGGTCTGCTGGAGTTGAAGAACCCAGACGTTTCGTCCACATCTGCGGCGGACATCTTCAGTGGCGCGGTCGTAATCTCCTCGGAGAAGTTTGCGTAGCGTCGGAGGTGTAGACTGTCGGAGCTGCGGTATTTATCCTTCTAGTGGCCTCCGCTGATTGGCTCGGGCGGCGCACGGCCGGTGGGAGGGGGCGGGCTTCGCTCAAGGTGTTGCCTCCTGATTGGATCGCTTCAGTTTCTGCTGTTTTATGTCGTTTCTTGCCTTCAATGACAGGATACCAGTTGCTGTTTAGTTTCAAAACTTCTTCTTTCTTGTTGAAATTGTTGGGATGTTTATATATTTCAATGGCTTCGCGCTGTAACCGGGCATGGTAGTGTGTTGTGGATGAAAGGATGTTTGTGTCCTGGAACTTAATTATGTGTTCTCCCTCCGCTTCAATGGCGTGTTGGGCAACTGCAGACTTATCTGTTTGGCCCAGGCGGCAGCTTCTTTTATGTTCGGTGAGTCTTGTGTTGATACTGCGTTGAGTAGTTCCGATGTAAACCGATCCGCAGGAACAGGGAATACGGTAAACACCGGCTGATGACAAGGGGTCCCGGGGGTCTTTAGCAGAGCGTAATAGGCTGTTCAGTTGCCTGGTGGGCTTGAAGACAGTCTTGATACTGTGCCGTTGTAGTATGTGTTGAATACGGTCGGTGACATTCTGGAAATATGGCAGGAAAACTATACCGTTATGTTTGGGCTTGTTTGGTTTTTGTGAGGCAGGTTTCGGCTTGGCAGGGCGGCAGGCTCTTTTGACCTCTTGAATAGAATATCCATTAGAAAGTAAGGCTTTCTCAAGGTGACAGAGTTCTTGTTGTAATAAGTGTGGCTCGCAAATGCGAGAAGCACGGTTTACGAGTGTCTTAATCATGCCTCGTTTTTGTCTGGGATGATGATTTGAGGCTTTATTTAAATACCGGTCCGTATGAGTGGGCTTACGGTAGACAGTATGTCCAAGTCTGCCGTCTGCTTTCCTGCTGACTAAGACGTCCAGAAAAGGTAGCTGTCCGTCTTTTTCTTCCTCCATGGTGAATTGTATGCGTGTGTTGATGCTGTTAAGATGTAGTAGGAAGTCTTGAAGAGTTTCTTTTCCATGGGGCCATACGACGAAAGTGTCGTCCACATAGCGGAGCCAGACAGTCGGTTTTAGAGGAGCCGTGGCCAAGGCTTTGGACTCAAAAGATTCCATGAAGAAATTGGCCACTACCGGGCTAAGAGGGCTTCCCATGGCAACTCCATCGATCTGCTCGTAGAACGAATGGTTCCACTGGAAATACGTCGTGGTGAGAACTTGGTGGAAGATGGCGATTATATCTTCTGAGAAAATGTGCTTTAACTGTGTGAGGGCCTCTTGTACTGGAACCATGGTGAAGAGTGAGACGACATCAAAACTGATCAGAAGGTCATGAGGTTGTAGTGTGAGGCCTTGTAGTTTCTGGATGAAATGAGTCGAGTCTTTAATGAAGGAGTCTGTCGAGCCGACGTGTGGCTGTAGTAGGCATGCTAGATGTTTGGCTATATAATAAGTCGGAGATCCAATTCCGCTGACAATGGGCCTTAGAGGCACATCCGGCTTATGTATTTTTGGAAGGCCATAAAGTCTGGGAGGCTGGGCTTCTGATTTGATGAAGCGGCGTTTGTCTTCTGCTGGCAGGGAAGAATTCTTGATGAGGGCGTTGGTTTTCCGTAGAATACGAGCTGTGGGATCTCGTTGAATTTTCCGGTATGAGTCAGGTTTAAGAAGATCTGAGATTTTGTCATCGTAGTCTTGCTGGTTTAGAATGACAGTGGCATTCCCCTTGTCTGCTGAGCAGATGATGATATTTTTGTTGTTATTCAAGTTCATCAGTGCAGTCCTCTCTTTGAAGGATAGATTATTACGTGGAGCCTTAGCGTATTGGAGAATTCTAGAGGATTCGCGGCGAATCTCATTGGCTGTTGCTGCTGGAAGGCCTCGTATTCCTGATTCAATGTTTGAAATGATGTCCTCCACTGGTATCGTGGGTGTGACTACTGCGTAATTCCCTCCTTTGGCAAGCAAAGACGTCTCGTCTGGTGATAGTTGATGGTTCGATAAATTAACCACCGTGCGGCTAGTGTCTGGAGGCGTAGAAGGTTTGTTTTTGGTCGAAAGGCGTTCAAACTTCTTCTTATGGCGAGTAGTGATGCTGTTCTGGTTGTGATCCATGGAGTTGTATGTGATCCTGTCTATATTGTCCCAATCGTATCTGTGGAGTGTGTTACTTACTTGTAGATGTAAGGCGAGCAGCTGTCTGTTGTTGGAAGAGAGTTCCCGTCTAGTCTGGTGAATGCGTTCTCGGAGCATGGCGTGTTCAGAACGGTTGTAGATGCGCAGAGCAGCGGCTGTTAGAATGTTGCGCTTCTGGCGGAGGAACCTAGGAATGATTCCCGAGTCACGGCAGCGTAGAAGAAATGTAAGAGAACACAGAAGAGAGGATTTTTGCTTGCGCAGTACTTCTAGTCGACGCATCAGACGCATGACTCGCCTCTACATTGAATCAGGAATACGAGGCCTTCCAGCAGCAACAGCCAATGAGATTCGCCGCGAATCCTCTAGAATTCTCCAATACGCTAAGGCTCCAAGTAATAATCTATCCTTCAAAGAGAGGACTGCACTGATGAACTTGAATAACACAAAATATCATCATCTGCTCAGCAGACAAGGGGAATGCCACTGTCATTCTAAACCAGCAAGACTACGATGACAAAATCTCAGATCTTCTTAAACCTGACTCATACCGGAAAATTCAACGAGATCCCACAGCTCGTATTCTACGGAAAACCAACGCCCTCATTAAGAATTCTTCCCTGCCAGCAGAAGACAAACGCCGCTTCATCAAATCAGAAGCCCAGCCTCCCAGGCTTTATGGCCTTCCAAAAATACATATGCCGGATGTGCCTCTAAGGCCCATTGTCAGCGGAATTGGATCTCCGACTTATTATATAGCCAAACATCTAGCATGCCTACTACAGCCACACGTCGGCTCGACAGACTCCTTCATTAAAGACTCGACTCATTTCATCCAGAAACTACAAAGCCTCACACTACAACCTCATGACCTTCTGATCAGTTTTGATGTCGTCTCACTCTTCACCATGGTTCCAGTACAAGAGGCCCTCACACAGTTAAAGCACATTTTCTCAGAAGATATAATCGCCATCTTCCACCAAGTTCTCACCACGACGTATTTCCAGTGGAACCATTCGTTCTACGAGCAGATCGATGGAGTTGCCATGGGAAGCCCTCTTAGCCCGGTAGTGGCCAATTTCTTCATGGAATCTTTTGAGTCCAAAGCCTTGGCCACGGCTCCTCTAAAACCGACTGTCTGGCTCCGCTATGTGGACGACACTTTCGTCGTATGGCCCCATGGAAAAGAAACTCTTCAAGACTTCCTACTACATCTTAACAGCATCAACACACGCATACAATTCACCATGGAGGAAGAAAAAGACGGACAGCTACCTTTTCTGGACGTCTTAGTCAGCAGGAAAGCAGACGGCAGACTTGGACATACTGTCTACCGTAAGCCCACTCATACGGACCGGTATTTAAATAAAGCCTCAAATCATCATCCCAGACAAAAACGAGGCATGATTAAGACACTCGTAAACCGTGCTTCTCGCATTTGCGAGCCACACTTATTACAACAAGAACTCTGTCACCTTGAGAAAGCCTTACTTTCTAATGGATATTCTATTCAAGAGGTCAAAAGAGCCTGCCGCCCTGCCAAGCCGAAACCTGCCTCACAAAAAACAAACAAGCCCAAACATAACGGTATAGTTTTCCTGCCATATTTCCAGAATGTCACCGACCGTATTCAACACATACTACAACGGCACAGTATCAAGACTGTCTTCAAGCCCACCAGGCAACTGAACAGCCTATTACGCTCTGCTAAAGACCCCCGGGACCCCTTGTCATCAGCCGGTGTTTACCGTATTCCCTGTTCCTGCGGATCGGTTTACATCGGAACTACTCAACGCAGTATCAACACAAGACTCGCCGAACATAAAAGAAGCTGCCGCCTGGGCCAAACAGATAAGTCCGCAGTTGCCCAACACGCCATTGAAGCGGAGGGAGAACACATAATTAAGTTCCAGGACACAAACATCCTTTCATCCACAACACACTACCATGCCCGGTTACAGCGCGAAGCCATTGAAATATATAAACATCCCAACAATTTCAACAAGAAAGAAGAAGTTTTGAAACTAAACAGCAACTGGTATCCTGTCATTGAAGGCAAGAAACGACATAAAACAGCAGAAACTGAAGCGATCCAATCAGGAGGCAACACCTTGAGCGAAGCCCGCCCCCTCCCACCGGCCGTGCGCCGCCCGAGCCAATCAGCGGAGGCCACTAGAAGGATAAATACCGCAGCTCCGACAGTCCACACCTCAGACGCTACGCAAACTTCTCCGAGGAGATTACGACCGCGCCACTGAAGATGTCCGCCGCAGATGTGGACGAAACGTCTGGGTTCTTCAACTCCAGCAGACCACGGCATGACAGCCCGGAAATAACTCCTAGTTATACTGACTCCGGCCGTGAAAGCCTTCGCTCTCTCATAAATACTGACTGTACCACATTGGGTGTTTTCCAATTATTTTGTCTATGTTATATGATGCAGCAAAGCACATTGCAGTTGATACCAATAAACATTACGCATTCCTTCGTCAGAAACTACAACAACTACAACAAGAACGCATCAGAATATAACAGGTGCGCAAATGATTATAAAGCATCTTCAAAATGACGATTTTGAACTTCCGAGCACAGTCAACAGCGTCATATAATTGCTGAGTTCTTTAAAAATATATCTTGAATTTTAGGAATGTGCTGCAAACATCCTGGCTACTAGCTCCTCTTCGCTATTAACTGGCGCCTCGTACACAAGAGTCTGAACATGTCCCCAAATAAAAGTCTAAAAAGGTTAGATATCTTGAACGTGCTGCCCAAGATATTGGTGCTCGTCTACCAATCCAGCGATCAGGATACGTTACACTTAGTAAATCCCTTAATAACGGAATAATGCGCCGGTACCCTATTGCCTTGAAACCACGTTAACTGGCGTATTCCTAAAAAAATTGCCATAAATTCTGGCACATTATGTGGTAAAACAGTGGGTAAATGTAGCCCGTCAAACGTAGAGGTAGTAAATAGGGACCTATGAGTGTGTTTTGCACAATACCAGCGCATATGTTCAGTGCAACCTGGTGTTGATAATTTGTAACTGTAATAGCTTCAGTTTTTTCTGTGCACAGGCGTGACGGTTGTGCGTTAAATATGCCATATCGTGTAAAACCCTTCTCACCCGTCCGCATTATAGCTGTAGGGAATATTCATCAAGATGATACGGATGTAATTGTTGTTCACGAAGAATTCTAGTAACTGATGCTTGAGTTGTATGCATGGCATGGGCTACTGCTCTTGTGCTTGTAGATGGAGAATTATGGACCCTGTCAATATCCTCCTCTTCTAAATTGCCCATACCACTGTTTCTTTTGGACCTAAAACCAAATTCAAAAAATCCAGAAATCTATAACCTAACCCGGGTTTACAATGCTGTTATTAAAGTAGAGCCACCCAAACCAAAGCGCGAAATTATACAATGCCATAGATGTCAACAATATGGGCATACCAAAAACTTTTGTAATCAAACAGCAAGATGCGTAAAATGTGAAGGACTTCATCTCACGGAAAATTGCAACAAACCCAAGCACACCCTGCCGATATGCACGAACTGCAAAGGATGTCATCCAGCAAACTACAGGGGTTGTCCCGAATACCAAAGAATCCAGAGAAGATCTCCTAAATTCCAGCAAACAACAGGCAGAAAGCATCCATTAATCGTTGACACATCTCAGAACGCAACAACAGTAACAGCACAAACTGCAA
This sequence comes from Tenodera sinensis, assembly GCA_030765045.1. Taxonomy (NCBI): domain Eukaryota; kingdom Metazoa; phylum Arthropoda; class Insecta; order Mantodea; family Mantidae; genus Tenodera; species Tenodera sinensis. The sequence continues at coordinate 75,759,230 of CM060966.1, read as the reverse complement.
CTACAAACCAAGGAGGATCAGCTCTACCCAACTACACTGTCGCTACCAATCGACCTACTTATGCTTATGTTGCAGGTAACTCCAGAAACAAACAAGATAACACTGTTAACACCATAAATAGCACAGTAGTGACTGATATGATCAAAAAGATTGACATGCTTTTATCACTACTTCAAACTGCCATTAACACATTAAATATCCTGATTCCAAAAATACTGCACAGTGCATAATACAGCCTACAGAGTGTTCAAAATTAGCACATGGAAGTGTCAAAGTCTAAATAATAAATATCACGAGTTGAACTTTTTTCTAAAAAATTACAATATAGACTTATTGATGGTGACAGAAACAAAACTCACTCCATCTTTAAATTTTTCATGCCAGATTATAAAATATATAGGGCAGATCATCCTTCTCACAGCAGGAAAGGTGGGGCTGCAATAATCATTAGAGCTAATATTAGCCACAATCAGCTCCCTTCTATCTCAGAAAATGAAGTGCAAGTTGCAAGAGTAGAAGTAAAGATCGATAATGTAAACTACCAACTAGGAGCTTTCTATTCAGCTCCTGACCAACATGTAACTCCTAGCATAATATGGGGAATACTGCATGAAATGGGGGACAAATTCATATTAGGAGGAGATTACAACAGTAAGCATCCAAGGTGAGGATCTAATGCAATTAATCCACGAGGAAGAATGCTGTATGAACAAATACATAAATTTAGACTACAAATAGCACATCCATTAGAACCTACGCACTTTCCAGATACAAGAAATATACCTGATGTTCTTGATTTCTTTGTTGGAAAACAATTTTCTCACTTATGCAGCTTCCCAAAAGTTATTCATGACCTAAGCTCCGACCACTATCCTGTTCTACCTGAAATATCTGCAACTGTCCCAAATAACACAAAGAAATACTCCCTCATAAACCATCCACTTAACTGGTCAACGTACAAATCATATCTGAATAGCACTACAGTTACAAAAATCCCTTTAAAAACCAAGAGAGATGTTGATATAGCAGGTAGTACAATAACCAAAAATATCCAGACAGCAGTTAATCTTGCATCCTCCATGTATTCAGATAAATACTTTAGAAACAGAAGAGTTATTTTTCCACCTCACATATTACAACTTCAATATGTGAGAAATTCAGCTAGGAAACCATGGGAAAGAACTAAGTACCCTCCACATAAGAGAAATTATAACAATGCCGCCAATGAGTTAAAACTGGCATTAAAAGAACTCAACAGAGAAACCAAGGAACAACATTTACAGTCTTTAGAAGCCAAAGATGGCAGCCTTTGGAGAAAAACAAAAATTTTGACCAAGGTTGTTGACAAAATCCCTCCACTTAGAGTTGGTAATTAATGGCTTACAACCTCACAAGAAAAGGTAAACAAATTTTCTGAAATTCTACTGCATCAGTTTAAACGCAACATCTCAGAAGACCCTACCATGAATGAGAAAGTATATAACACCCTAGTGCAACCACTACAACTGTCACCAATGTGTAAACTATTTACTCCTGGAATAATACAAAATACCATTAATAGATTACCATCTAATAAAGCTCCTGGATTTGATCATATTGTGCAACCTTTGCTTAAAAATTTACCACGCAAAACCATAGTGTTGCTAACACAAATCTACAATGCAAATGCTACGTTTAATATGCTTTCCAACAGCATGGAAGGATGCCAATATTATAATGATACAGAAGCCCAACAAAATTCGAAATGATCCATCAAGCTACGGGCCAATTAGCCTTCTACCACTGTTCTTCAAAATATTTGAGCGCTTGTTACTGCCCAGACTTTTGACACTTCTTGGGCCATTACTACCCATTACACAATTTGGATTTAGAAAACTCCACTCCTGCCCACAACAACTTCACAGAGTTATCGATGAAATAATGGACACCTATGAAAACAAGCAGATCTGTTTAGGCGTATTTTTAGACACTGAGAAGGCGTTTGACAAAGTATGGCATGATGGTCTTTTATCAAAAATTAAGTATCATCTCCCGGATACATATTACCGAATAATTCAGTCATATCTATACAAACGCACCTGTTCTGTAGTTTACGAAGATGTACAGTCCCACGTGAGACCTATTAATGCAGGAGTTCCTCAGGGAAGCATCCTGGGACCCTTTCTATATATAATCTACACACACGATTTGCCCAAATCTGATGATCTGCGTATTGGCCAATTTGCAGACGATATAGCTATTATATGCAGAGGAGACACTGGTGAAGAAGTTACAGCACATATACAGGACTACCTATATAAAATAGAATCATGGAATAAACAATGGAAAACTGTAATAAATCCAAGAAAATCGTATTCCGTCACCTTCACCTATCTCAGAAAAGAACATACTTATCCTTTATTCCTAAACAACACTGTCATACCACAAGCTAATGATGTAAGATACCTTGGTCTTGTCCTTGACACACGTTTAACATTGAAGAAACACATTGATCACATTCTACAAAAACTAAGAGACAGACTTCGACAGTTAAAACCGTTGCTGCATCAAAACTCAACCCTTTCCATTTCTAACAAGAGACTCATATACAATATGATTATCAAACCAATTTGGCAATATGCATGCTCCTTATGGGGTTCTGCCTCTAAATCTCAAGTTAAGCGTATCTAGACATTCCAGAACCGGGTGTTAAGGATAATCACCAGCGCACCCTGGTACATAAGAAATGAAAATCTCCACTTAGATCTATATTTACCTAAAGTAACCACAGTTCTCCACTCTTCCTATAGAAATCTGTATACAACGTTAGCAAATCACCCGAACGCCTTGATGAAACAAATACCACAAAACATGCCACCAGAATAACCACAGCGCCGTCTCAAGAGGAAAAGGCACACAGACCTATTGATTGATTGAGGAACATCAATGGATGTAACCCTCAGAACACGCTTCATGACAATACTAGATTTACCTATGTAGCACAATTGTAGTACTATGTACAAAAAATTATGCAAAAAAAATTCTAACATTCTACCGGTTGCTTGGAGGCAAGTTGGATGGTTGATTGAGACCTAAAAGAATTTTCATTACTTGAATGCGAAAAATAAGCATTTTTGTAGACTAAGGCAGTGATGTCAAGGTCACAGGCCGCTGAGAGCTCCACTGGGCATCTTGTATATGCTGAGGGCAAAACATGACGTAATACATATCAACACCAGTAGCGATATCACCTGATACCTGTTTACTTGCAACTTGGCTGCGTCCACGGATAAAACCTTTCTTATAGTGCGTATATATTATGAATGTTTTCCTTCTGAATTGCCTACAAGGATGCATAGCACAGATACAAGTTGGATCTATGAAGGGGAACAATACTTCTCACGCGTAAAAGAAAGCTACTTGACAGTTATTCAAGTTGATTAAAATAGTAACACAGTTGCAACTTTCTGATGATTAGGCTGAATTATAGGTATTATTAAATCTACTCTAGCCCTTGGGTTAGCATTCCCGTACTGTGAAGTACACCATTTACGCTCTTCATACCTCTTAAAGATAGACTTTTCAATCCCAGATGTAAAAATGTCAAAATTGATTTTCAAATGAATGAATAAATAAACAAAATAAATAACAGAATAATTATACAGTATTAACAATAGTGTTTTTTATACGAACTTGTATCAGATATACCTATTTTATACAAAAAGTAAATGGCAGCTTTGAAATCCTGTTATCCCTTAAACGGATATTCTTATCTATTTTGATTAAACATAAATGACAATATTTACATGGATTATCTTCAAACAAGTGAAATAACACGAACCATTATTAGTAATAGGAGTTGACGATTTCCTCCAAAATTAAAGGGAAGAACTACAGGTAGGTTGTTTGAAAACTGCTGTCCTTAAAGATACATGTTTTAGTGTTAAGCGTTTGCATAATGAATTTAAGAGAATCTTACTGAACACCTAAGTAAAATACCTCATGTTGCACATTTGTAGGATCAGTCACTTGGCATATTTTTGAATTCACACACTTTTCAAAATTTGGCTCAATAATATTACAAAGACAGATTCTAAGACTGGATGCCAAATTGCTATCCGAGAGTCTGTTTTTGTGGCGGGTTTTGAGGAGCTATGCAGAAACCCTGTTCACAAAGGTAGGTACTACCATACATTGTCATAGTTTTTGCTGTCTTAGGAATCAAATTTGGGTAACGCCTATTGTCAAGTTTCTGGTAAAATTCAATCAGTGCGTCTGAGTATGAATAATTGTCAAATTTCTTTTGAAGGCGACGATCACACTGTACTTCTAACAGCTCCAGCTGAACTGCTGCATTATTTACTTTATATATTTCATAATGACTTTGTATGTTGTATTTTTAATGCAGGATACTGGCTGCGTATTAGGTACTGAATACTACTACCACAACTTTACAGAGGAATTGTTTTCCCATTCGAAACATGCGAAACCAAATGACTCATGTCTATGCTCTCGGACGCAGCCATTGCTCTGCCTGCATCACACGGAAAACTGCACTGAACTGGTTTCTAACGGTCTGGCCCTCTATGCCCAGGGCACGGCGACTTGCTCTCTCTGTGGCATTGCCACTCGGGGCCACGATTGACACCACTGGACTAAGGGATTTCCAGATCGGAATTATTGAATACATGAAAACTAAGTCTCGTGTTACTGGGGAGTTTGACTTTTCTTCTGCCTTGTACAAAACGTTTTCTACATTTGTCTTTTGTATTCTTTTTGTGAATACTTCTGCTGGGAAAGAACCGAACGCATTGATACGATACGTAATCAAACGACTTAAGTAGGGTACCTCATCTATTGGCGTATGATCACCGAGGACAATGTCTTCCGTTTCCACAGCTTCAATTGCTTGAGCGGATACTGAAATGCTTCTCATTTGTAAACAGGCAGCAGCATTTCAGTATCCGCTCAAGCAACTGAAAGCAATTGAAGCTGTGGAAACGGAAGTTGTCATCATATTATTCGGTCATACGTATTATTCCTATATAAGGTGAGGGTAATCAGAGAAGAAGTATACGACTATTGATTGCAAACATATTCAAATTTCAGACCAGGAAAAAGTGAGTTCTTATACCTTTTCGGCAGTTTTCATGGCACTGGCCCATCTAAATATCCCTTTTTATACACAGCTGTCGGATCATTTGGCAAAGATTCTGACTCTACAATTTTTAGTAACGTTCATCTTCATCTGATTACCCTTTCCGGAATTCCCGGACAGGGAGAGTCACTACCTGATACCAGTTTACTCTCAAGGATAGGGCTATCCCATCTTGCATCCAATTCGAGTGGATCAACTTTCATTTTTTACATTGCAAAACTTTCGTAGCGACCCTTGTAATTATGTCTCTGCGAGTTCTTTCTGGATTTATAACGTTAATATTTTCTTTGCACTGTAATTGCTTTCTTATGACCAAGTCTATGAGAAATGTTGGAATATTTTCTTTAGAAGTACAAGCGTATTACATCCTTTAACGTTGCATACAGATATGAACTGGCATCTCTACTTTTGAGATTACCTGGCCTAATTTATAGATAAGCTATCATACCTTCGCTGGAGCTAAGAGAACGTGGTACAGAAAGAAAAACAAAAACAAAAAAACTTTGGAGTCGTGCAAGTGTAAAGGGAAGAGCCCTTCCTTGCTCAGATTCCACTCTCGAATTTTTCGGGGTTAGGCTAGGATCCACGCTTTATCCCCCCTCTTTAGATTGCATGCATACTTGTGTTTAATATTTCAATCGCTTCACGTGTCAAGCGAGCGTGCTAATGACTATAATCTTCGCAAAAGTTAAAGGCATATGAAAGCAGGCCGTATTGCAGACTCCAGCGAATCCTAAGTTTGCCTCTCCTACCAGCACTGCCGAATGTGGTACACGCTCTTATGTACAGACTCTGCCGGTACACGCACAACGCTTGGCAACAGCGCTCCCCTGAAGTATTGGCCAGCGCTCACATGCCTTTAACTTTTGCGAGCAGTATAGTCCGAGAGAGCACTACAGTGTCCCTGTATTTAACATCATGCGCAAACGGTAGGTAATGTTCTCTCATTGCTGAATTCTGTGGCTGTCTTTCATGTTCTTTGAGTCGTGTACTAATGCTCCGCATGGTGGTGCTCTATGTATACTTGACCACAATAATAACATATGGTATATTGTTGCTGGGAAACAGTACCTATGTTAAGGAGCTTCTACTATTACAGAAGAATAATTAAAATTTCAAATTCATCTAAAACGAGTCATTACAAGCCACTACTTAAGAAACTAAAAATACCGTCGTTAACCTGTATAATATACAGATAATACATAATTTATTACTCTGTGTTAATATACAATAAAAATAAAGTGACTGATATCCAACAAGATATAATATTCCTCGTGCAATACAAGAAACAAACAACACATTGATATACCATATCAAGGATTAACCAAAGTAAGAAACGGTTATGACGTTATCAGACTTTAAAATAAGCTCCTTCTTGAGCTAACAAACCAGTTAACATACGAACATGGATTATCGTATTTAAAATAAAGTTGTATGATTTTCTAACAGAAAATCCCTTTTGTAATATACATGAATACTTTGACCTAACTGAATAACTAATAAAATTGACCAAAATCAACTGTATAGTTAAATGGATTGAAACATATAGTTTTATATAAAACACATTCAATTAATTTAATAGTCTAATTAATCAAATCAGGAGTAAAATATTCCGGAGTTAAAAGTCCTCCATTCGGATCTCCGGGTGGGGATTGCTACTTAAGAACCCAAACATTATACTATTAGAAGATCTAACATCAGAATTCTTCAATGAAATGCAGGAGGTCCCACACAAGCAAAAAGAATAAAATTCAATAAAATAGTATTTGGCAATCACACACACACACACACACACACACACACACACACTCACACACACGCACACACATATATTTCATTCAAGCAGTAAATCTAACAAATGATCAACTTAAATACTTCAATTTTACGTGACTTTCACTAAACCTATTATTATTTATAATTTTCTGGCTATAGCCTATGTACTGTTTACTCTGAATGACTTTTGAATAACTTGTAAACCGTAAGATATAGACAAAATCTTACTATACAAAAATGTAGATCTCGCTAAAACACACAATTTATGTCCAAATAAACTTTTTTTGTAGAGTGAACCATTTCGGAGATATTCCTTGTGATTTATGTCAGTTTCGGAAAACTTAAAACTTTCGTGAAATGGAATATCGTTCATTTTTTATATGTTAAGCGAGCAAAGAGAACGGGATCTCAAAGCTTTAAAATATTTGACTAGCGTTCAAAGCCTACTGTATTCTATTATTCCCCTTACACCTATAAGAAAATAGCAATAAAATAATTTCTGCACATGTTTATCTCAAGTAACACTAAGAAGATATAGAAATAAAGAATTTATAAGAAGGGTTAGTACAAGAGTAAAGACAGTCATGTGAGTGCAACACATCAGATTTTTTTCTTCGGTTTCCGATATTGATATCCACCTTTTTGATTTAATGTCTTTCCAAATACGAGCTGTGCTTTTGTGCTCACCCTTCTGCCGTTTAAATCTACCCACGTACGTAATGCCTGTCTATCTGTCCTCCCATTCTACTTGTGCATACCCCACCTCTTCTTGTTTACCCGGTTTATTTCTACTCGACTTTGGAATTGCACCTTTGTTGTTTGAGTAACTTGTACTAGTTGTTCACCTCCACTCGCTGCATCTGCGATTGCTCGTAACATTTTCAATTCCCCGTCGCCATCTTTTTCTTCGTCGAATTATTGTCACCAATCACAGCTTCTTTCTTCTCCTTCTTCTGTGCTACCTTGTCGCTTGCTAATTCCCCCCCCCCCTCTCTCTCTCTCTTGTATGTCCTTGAGGTGATGTGACTTTTCCCTCTCAGCAATTCTTCAGAATGTGATACGGCTGACTTATTCATATTCTGTTTCCTGACTCATCACTTCTTGAATTTCCGCTACGATGTCTGTTAATTCATACTTTTCCTCTGGAATTTGTTCATCTGCCCATAGTTTTAAACCTCTTATGTATGTTTGTTTCCCCTCTCTTTTTACTCGTCTTCTGTTCTATTAATTTCTTCATTTGCTGCCTTTGGTCATATAAGTCTTTGTTGATAAGGATGTTTGTTCCTTTAAATTTTTTGTCTGTTTCAGTATGTTGTAGGTTGTATATGTGCTTGTAAGTTTTGCTACAATGTTCCTTCTTCCGAATCTAAATGCTTTACGTATTTCATAGTTATTAGTGATCCTATGTAGCTCCTTCTGCATCATTTCGTTTATCTCTTACCTTGCATCGAAGCCCGTCTTTTTCTCTATTCCGACAAATACTAAGTTATATCTCCTACCCATGTCCTTCCATTTTTACTTTCTCCACCGGTAAGTAGGGGAAGTGTTGTATTCCACCGAAAATTCCATGTTGAGGTTTCACCGGAAAGATATGTTTTGAGACCCCCTGAATTAAAAAAAACATTTTTAGAAAAAGTTCCGTGTGCGTGTGCGTGTGTGTGTGTGTGTGTGTGTGTGTGTGTGTCTGTCAGTCTGTGGACTGCATAACTCAAGAAACGAAAAAGTCGGTTAAAAACCGAAATTGTTACTTAAGTATAACGTCTTTCAAGGATGCGACACAAAAGGTTTTGAAGAAAATAGCCCAACGTAAATTACCCGTCTGTTGGAAAGTTTTGATTTTCTTGAAAATGGCTCTAACGATTTTGATTAAAATGCCATATGTTTAAGATATTTGTATGACAAATGAAATGTATATTTTGAATTTTCTGGCTATAGCCTGTGTAGTCCTGTTTACTTCTGGATGACTTTTTGAATAACTTGTAAACCGTAAGAGGTAGGCCAAATCTTATTGTACCAAAAATGTAGAACTTGCTAAAGCACACAATTTATGTCTGAATATATTTGCTCGTAGAGTGAACCATTTCGGAGACAATCCTTGTTATATGTATCAATTTCAGAAACTTAAAGCTTTCGTGAAATGGAACATCGTAGTTCATGTTTTATATGTTAAGCGTGCAAAGAGAACGGAAACTCAAAACTTTAAAAGATTTGACTATCGTTCAAAGCCTGCTGTATTCTAATATTCCCTTTGCACCTACAAGGAAATAAGCAATAATTTCTACAGATGTTTATCTCAACTGACATAAAGAAGATATAGGAATAAGAGTTTGTAAGAATGGTTAGTACAAAAGTAGAGAAAGACATGTGAGTGCAACACATAAGATTTTTCCATTTTCTCTTTGATGTTTTGTTGTTCCTCCTTTATAGCGTCTATATTTTTAAGTAATTTCTCTTCTTTCTCGACGAGTTCTTTTTTATTTCCCTCTGCCCTGCCTTCCATTGCTAATATGTTTAGTTCCTCAGGTATCGTTTCGCCCGTAGTATCGATGCTGGCCATGTCCTTTGCGTCCTCTTTCCTCCGACTCACGGAAGTGTTCTCGTCATATGTGTGCACTATCTCGTTGCTAGCTCAGTACTCAACAGCTGAATGATGGTCAGTGGCGAAGCGTGAAGTAACAGGGTAGACAGATTCATCTTGGCCTCATCCTTCACCATCGACTGGCTTCAGGATAAACTAGCTTTTTCTTTTCCGATAATGTGACTGCTCACCCTTAATGACCACATGAGACGTCTTTGCTCTCATAGGGGGGTTGTAAGGTTGTGCATATATAACGGTACACCACTTATGTGCAGGTAGGTGCATCTAAAGAACGGAAAACGTTTACCTCTCTTGGCATATTTATCTCCGCATAGTTAACAGCTGTATACAGCCGTTCAGCAATTTACAAACGCGTTCAAATGAGAAGGAAATGTCTTGTAATTCATGTTCCATAATACATTTTTGTAACATTTATCGATAATACATACTTTTATTATGTAGTACCTGGACGACCGAGCTTCGCTCGGCGTTTTTCGCCTCTGTTTTTGTGAAATCTTGTTTTTTGTGGGAGAAGATACTTATTTAGATAAACCTGAAAGGCAAAACGTTAACTAAATAAAACTACTTGTCACAATTGTTAAGAGTAATGTCTGAGATACAAGAGATATAGAAATACATAAAAATATTTCATAAACTCCATTATTTCAGCTCTAAAACGTGTACTGTTGAAAGCAGGCCTCCCCCATAGATATCCACCCAGTTTGAGGTTTTTGTCGAGCATTTGTTCCATATGGAGTTCAGTTCTTTGCTGCTGTGATTGACTCCAGGACGTTAACACGTTGGCCAAGGTCCTTCATACTTCCGTCGAGTTCTTCCAGGGCTTCCTTAATCCCGGCCAGTCGCTCGTTAGTATTCTTCGATAGACCTGTCTTCATATTGGAATTCCCGTCTTCATCTTTTCCGTTTCGGAGTTTACATTTTCAATTTGGCTTCCAGTTTTGTTCCCATATATTCTATTCTGTAGTTTACATTTTTCCAATTCGGTTTTCATATTTGTTTCCTCTGCCGCATTCCAGAATTCATTTCATTTCATTTCCCATTATGTCCAACTTGGCTAACATTTGTTTCATCAACTGTTCCATATCGTGCTTTTCGTCGCACTCCGGACACCAATTGTGATTACTTTACTTTTTTAACTATTTATTTATTTTTTATTAAAACACCGGAGCGACACTAAGCAAAAGCAATGTTGAAGAATAGCAAATAGTACAGAAAGAAAAGCTGGTTGATAAAGCCATGTGAAAGTACTACGCATTTATGTTTTAAACATATAGAAACTTGTATGAATGTTCGTAATTGTTCGTCGAAGAGGGAGTAGTGAAATAAATGTCATTGTGTTTTACTAAAGAAAAATGAGTAGAAAAACCGTGTGAATGTTATACGTTGCACTTATATTTCAAGTGTATGGAAAAATGTATGGATTGTTTGCAGAAGAGGGAGTAGTATGTTAGGTAAAAGAAAAGGGAGTATAGAAAACCATGTGAACGTAATACATTGCGTGGTAAAATGGATTGCATAAAAACCTTCGCCATGAAACAAATTAGATATGTCACCTTTCATGGCGATCGGTCAACCTATTTTGGAATTTAATCACTCTTCAACATAACATATGTATAGGCCTTGCTATGTATGAAGTTGATAAACCATACGGAATAACATGTGAAGTGTTACGTAAAACAAAAGTGAGTAGAGAAAGTAGTAGGTATGAATGTAATACGTTGTATTTGTTTCAAACATATAGCAAATTGTATGAATTATATGTTGAAGGACGAATAGCGAAAGAAGGCTGATTGTGTCTCGTAAAGGAAGAATTAGTAGAGGAAATCGTGTGAATGTAATACGCTGCATTTATATTTAAATCCTAGAACATTATTATATGAATTGTATGTTGAAGGGCAAACAGAGGATACATGAATGCACTACGTAAAAGAAAAACGAGTAGAAAACCATTTGAAGGTAATATATTGTGTAGTAATATTGTTACCATGAAAAAAATACATATACGTGCCGAATTTCGCGGTGATCGGTTGAGCAGTTTTCGAGATTAACAGTTAGATATATACAAGCATTCAAGTTGTATAGATGATATGAATTGTTTGTAGAAGAGTGAGTGGAGAAAGACATGTGAAGGTGTTACCTAAAAGTGAGTAGAGTAAACACTGTTAATGTAACATCCAGCATTTCTATATCAAACATGCACAAAATTGTATGACTTATTTCTAGAAGAGTAAGTAGAGAAACAGTTATGAGTGTGTTACCCAAAAGCAAGTAGAGAAAACAGTATGAATGTAATAGTACCATTTATATTACAAACATGCACGAAATTGTATGACTTATTTGTAGAAGAGTGAGTAGAGAGAGCTGTGAATGTGTTACTTAAGAGTGAGCAGAGAAAACAGTGTGAATATAATATGTAGCATTTCTATTTCAAACATTCAGAACATGGCATGACTTATTTTAAAAGTGGGGATAAAAGCGTTTTTTGGTGCAAAATCGCGTTTTCTATGGAAAATTGTTTATAGAAGACTGAGTAGAGAAAGAGATGTGAATGTGCCACCTGAAAGTGAGTAGAGAAACCACTGTGAATGTAATATGCAGCATCTCTATTTCAAACATACAGAAAATTGCATGACTTATTTGTAGAAGAGTGAGTAGAGAAAGAGGTGTGAATGTATCACCTAATAGTGAGAGGAGAAAACAGTGTGAATGTAATAGCACTTCTATTTCAAACATACAGAACATGGTTTGACTTATTTTAAAAGTGGGGATAAAAGTGTTTTTCGGTGCAAAATCACGCTTTTTATGGAAAATTGTTTACAGAAGAGTGAGTAGTGAAAGAGATGTGAATGTGTTACCTAAAAGTGAGAGGACAAAACAGTGTAAATGTAATAGCGCTTCTGTTTCAAACATACAGAACATGGTATGACTTATTTTAAAAGTGGGGATAAAAGTGTTTTTGGTGCAAAATCACGTTTTTTTATGGAAAATAGTTTATAGAAGACTGAGTAGAGAAAGAGATGTGAATGTGTTACCTAAAAGTGCGTAGAGAAACCGCTGTGAATGTAACATGCAACATCTCTATTTCAAACATACAGAAAATTGCATGACTTATTTGTAGAAGAGTGAGTAGAGAAAGAAATGTGAATGTATCACCTAATAGTGAGAGGAGAAAACAGTGTGAATGTAATAGCACTTCTGTTTCAAACATACAGAACATGGTTTGACTTATTTTAAAAGTGGGGATAAAAGTGTTTTTCGGTGCAAAATCACACTTTTTGTGGAAAATTGTTTACAGAAGAGTGAGTAGAGAAAGAGATGTGAATGTGTTACCTAAAAGTGAGAGGAGAGAACAGTGTGAAAGTAATATGCTTGTGTACAAAAAGTTAACCAAATCTTTAGAGCCGTTTCTGAAATACCGGGAATATATACAAGAATTGCTCTGTAGCAGCGGGAATAAAAAATGTTATTTTTTATGTAAATTCGCGTTTTTTTCCGGAATTACACCTATATAGATGAACTTAAAAAGCAAAACCCTATCTGAATACAAAATTTGATCGAAATCGTTAGTGCCGTTTCCAAGTTTCGCGGAATAAATATATGTATGTATTTATATACAAGAATCGCTCGTTTAAATATATAAGATTTATGCCGACACACTTAATGCTAGTGTTTGTAAACACACAAGCCGTGTGTGGGTAATGTGGTGGAACCAGGAATAACAAATTCAGTGCCATAGCCAGGATTTGAACCACGGATCTTCTGCTTAATGAATTTATAAATTCGCAGCGGAAATTTGGCCATGGTGGCTTAGTGGATTGAGTAGCCCTTATAGAAGTGCCCGTAAAACAGTTTCCGATTCTAAATGATTTCTCATGAAAGACTCCTCTGAAGCCGATAAACCAAGAATGGCCAAGTAATTTCCTTTGCTAAAAGAATCTTGGCTTTCTCGATGACCCCTAAATGGCAATGCCTGGATCCCCAAATTGCAAACAACATCGCCCTACAATTTTCCTGTTTTCTGACACAGTTCCATTGTGCCTAATGGCTTGCAACCTATGTCCCTCCGAAACAGCATGATCTGTACGGCATCACCCTAGCATATGACATTTTTCTGCAGAGTTAATATGGGTCTGAGATGCCGAGTGTTTCTTGGCCTTCTTTTCAAAAATTTTCACTGTATTTACACCAATTTTGTGCCAAGAATCTTCACCCTTACCGCCAAACATCAAGCAAAAATAACATAATAGCCTTTGACCTACAGCCTAAGTTGAGGCAGAATTGCCGCCGTAATCTCATATGCTGTTTTAAACCAGTGCCCTTTGGCGTATCGAGGTATACTTACCATCAACGTACTGATCCAGGGTTAGCACAAACTCCGTTGTCTGTAGCATACAAATGGCATAATGATGTCCTGTGCTGTAAGGATCGGACAGGCAAATATAAAATTGTCGCTCCTGAACTGCAAAGAACTTGCTGAGTATTATCACACGTGTTTCCGGTGCGCATCTGGGTATCTGTAAGACCATTCAGAAGATTCGGACATACTTTATTTGGAAGGGCATGGGTAATGAAATTATGAAGAGGGTGCGCACGTGTCAGATTTGCAACATAAGCAAGCC